>CM053769.1:180747906-180815267 GCA_028658325.1 Potorous gilbertii
TTTCTTTTCCCAGTTTTTCC
Organism: Potorous gilbertii; assembly: GCA_028658325.1. Taxonomy (NCBI): domain Eukaryota; kingdom Metazoa; phylum Chordata; class Mammalia; order Diprotodontia; family Potoroidae; genus Potorous; species Potorous gilbertii. The sequence continues at coordinate 180,747,927 of CM053769.1, forward strand.
TCCACCTGTCTAACTTGATTTTCAAAATCCTTTTTGAGCTCTTCCATGGCCTGTGCCCATTGGATATCTATTTCAGATGTTTGGGATACAGAGGCCTTGACTCCTATGTCTTTACCTGATGGTAAGCATTGGTCTTCTTCGTCAGAGAGGAAGGGTGGAATCATCTGTTCCCCAAGAAAATAACCTTCTATGGTCTTATTTTTTTTTCCATTTTCTGGGCATTTTCCCAGCCAGTTACTTGACTTCTGAGAGTCCTGTCCACCCCTGCCTAGATCTGCTCAGCTAGTGCTTGGGGTCTGAGATTCAAATGTTGCTCCCCACCTCAGGGCTTTCGGAGGCAGGCCTGGCTGCTATTCAGGGTAAGATTAAATCAGGTTCTTAGGTGGGGGCAGGGCCGCCTCCCAGGCTCAGTTCCCTCAGGGGGTTTAATGCAGAGACTTTCTGTAATGGAGCTCCTCCTGAGCTTCTGCCTGCTCAGGGAGCCTCTGGCTGCCCACTGCCTCTGCCACTGCTTCCCAAGGGGGCCCGAGTTATGGAGACACCCCGTTCCCCTCTCAGCCCGTCCAGACATCTCTCTCACTGACCTGTGCATCTGTGGGTGGAGGGACCTTCATGGCCGCTGGAGATTCCGTCTCAGTGCTGAGCAGCTGGGGCAGGGCTGGGCTCTGTTCCTGTCTGGTGCCCAATGGACCTTTGGGGTCGGTTTTTCAGGGCTCGCTGGAACGGAAATCTCCTTCACTGTGTTGCTCCGTGGCTTCTACGGTTCCAGAATTTGTTGGGAGTTCTTTTTAGAGGAACTGGGCTGTGGGTTCGGAGCTAGTATATGTGAGTCTTTCTACTCCATCATCTTGGCTCCGCCCCCCAAGTTGTTGGTTTTATTACCATACAGTTGGGCAAAATAGTTTCTAATCCTTTCATTTGTTTCTTCTTCATTTGTTGTGAATTTCTTCATTTATTGTGAACAGTTCATTCTTAATTGCTAAATCTGATATGCATCTCTCCTTCTTTCTTTTTCTGATTCAGTCCAATTTAACATGCATTTATAAAGTACCTGTTATGTACAAGGCAGTGGGCATACAATAACAAAATGAAAAAATGGTTCCTGACCTCAGGGAGCTTGTATTCTACTGGGGAGATACAACATATCAAGGATTACAGGATCATCAATTTTGAGCTGGAAGGGTCTGGGGTAAATCATCTAACCTCTCTAGGCCTGTTCCTCATCTATGAAATAAGAAGGTTGGACTAGCAAATCTCTGATCCCCTGGTCCTGTGACTTTATTAAGTATATGCATACTGATGATGAGGAGGGGAGGTGAGCCCTAACAACTAAAGGGACCTGGAAAAACTTCCGGTAGTAAATAGCACGAGACAAGTACGAGTGAATTCCAGTTAAGTAGTTCAGGTCTGTAGAGAGTTATGGAGGGAGGAGATGGAGTGCTAAATTTGGGAAGTAATAAGTATACCATTTTGATTGGAATATTTATGAAGGGGTGTAATGTACAATGAACCTGAAAAGGTAGGTTAGAGCTAGATTGTGAAGTGCCACAAATTCCAAACGGAGCATTTGTGTGCTACCCTAAAGGAGACAGGGAGTGGCTAAAGGTTCTAGGAAGTCAGATGGTTAGACTTATGCTTTAGGAAGATTATTTTGGTAGCTGTGTGGAGGATGGACTGGAGAAGTAAAAGACTGGAAGGCAGAAATCCTATTAGGAAGCCATGGCAAAAATCCAGGCAAGCCTGACAAGTGAGCACTAGAACTGGGAGGAGCAGGGAGTGAGCATCAGACATTTTGGGAGGTGGCAAAAAATGTGAGAAAGGTAAGAACTGGCCTTGTCAGTCACCTAGCTCTGGAAATACAAAGAAAAGCAAAAAAAGGGTCGCTTGAGGAGCTCATAGTCTAATGGGGGAGACAACATGCAAACAGCTACATACAGATAAAATACACACAGTATAAATTAGGAGTAAACTCTGAGGATTAAGGAGGTAAATGACTGGGAGGGGAATTTAGCTGAGATTCAAAGAGTGCCAAGAAGTGCCAAGGAAGCTATGAGACAGAAATGAGGAGGGAGAGTATTCCATGCATGAAGAACAACCAATGAAAATGCCTGGAGTTACAAAGAGCAAAGAGAACAGTCACTGGATCACAGGGTATGTGAAGGGGAGAAAAGTATAAGAATACTAGAAAGGTAACCATGGCTGTCCCACGGAATTCTGGCCCAGGGCCTCTTTTTTTCAATACTATTTCACCAGTTCTCATGTTTCAGTAATCATCTCTAAGCAGATGACCTCCAACTACTAGTCCAGTCCTAGCCTCTCCAAACCTCCAGTCTTGCATCTATGACTTTTAGACATCTCCAACTTGATATTCTGTAGACATCTTAAACTCAACATGTCCAGAACGGGATTCTTTTATCTTTCCCCCAAACCTTCTCCTCTTGTTAAAATCCCTGTTATTGTCAAGGTAACCACCACTGCCCTCAGTCCCTCCTACTCACAAAGCAGGAGTTACCTAGACTCCTTACTCTCTTTCTCCATTATCCAATGTTTCCAAAGAATGTCAATTTTTGCCTTTATAATATCTCTCATATATGAGCTCTCCTCTCCTTTGACACTACCTACTGAAAGTTCTCATTACTTTAAGCTGGGACTCCTGAAATAGCAAGCCACAAGTCTCTCCCCATTCTAGTTCATCCTCTTTGCAGCTGTCACAGTAATTTTCCTAAAGCACATTCCTGACCACATTACCTGCTACCCCACTCAATAAACTCTAGTGGCTCCCTATTACCACCAGGTAAACATAAAATGCTTTGTTTGGCATTCCAAGCCCTTCATAACCTGCCTCCCCATCCCACCCCATCTTTCTAGTCTTCTTATAAGTTAGAACCCTCCCACTCCAACCTACTCTTTGATTCAGTCACACTGACCTCCTTGCTGTTCCTGGAACAAAACATTCCATCTCCCTACTCCAGAAATTTTCACTGGCTATCCCTAGTGTCTGGAATGCTGCCCCTCTTCATCTCTGCCTCCTGGTCTCCCAGACTCAGCTAAAATCCCACATTCCATAGGAATCTCTTCCTAATCCCTCTTAATTTTGGTATGTCCATCTCTTCTTAAATTTGTATGGACACAGATTAGGATTCAGAATCCAAGGCCTCTGGGAACTGAAGTACCCCACAGCTGAGCCCCTGAAGCCAACTGTCATTCTTGGAAGTTGTCCCTGTAGAAAAAGGACCTACTAAGCACTTCCGTGGGTTCTGCAGCAACCATTGCTACCACAGAAAAAAGAAGATTCTTACTCCCAAAGTTCTTGGCACTGTCAAATAGCTTAACATCAGTAATGACTATGATCTTGTCAGTGGAACTGACATTAAATATGTGTTATGACTTAATTTACTGATGGATCCTAAGAACCATGGGACTTTCCCATTCCTTGTAGCTGTGTGTTATTCAACTCATTAGAATATGAGCTCAGTAAGCACTTGGTAAATTTTCATTTAATCATTTGTGCTGCAGCATATGAATATAAAGAAATGATATTGCATTGTAAGAAAGGAGGAAAATAAGCAGACTAGAGAAATTTAGGAAGATTTGTATGAACTAAAGAACCAAGGGAACACAATAACCTCAATAATATAAAGGAAAATCACATTAAAAAGATATCAAAATTCAGATTAATCTTCTTAATTCCAGAAGCCTAATGATGATACACATTTCTTCTTTCAACAGCAAGGTGTTAAGAGGGGAGAGGCTGAAATTCTATCAATAGAAGATGATGTATGTATGCATTGGCAGGCATGACTAATGGTTGAGTTTGTTTTACTTAGCTGTTCCTCTTTGTTGCAAAGGAGTGTTGTGGGTTGAGCAGGATGGATATTATGAAATGACAGTGATATAAAATAACAAATGCATCAATAAAACCTTTTAAAAATAAAACAAAAAGAGATGGAGCTTACTTTTAAAAATATGATTCCATGATATCATTTTAGTTTTGGAAGAGTTAATTAGCTACTGAATTCTTTGGCTGCCCATACCCTATCTGGAAGCCAGAAATAAACTGATTAGCTAGAACAAGAGTAGGCTAAAGGTTTTCATCAGGGAATTCTATAACATCTCTGTTGGATTTAGAAAAACCAGAACAGAGATGAGAAAGAAGGATGGTTAGGTGCATTAGATATTTCGCCTCTAGAATAAATGGAAGAGGCCAGGTTTGCCATTCCTCTGAGGAGGTCTTTTTTATTTTTGCCTTGTTTATTTAAAGCTTTGTGGGTACTAAACAGCTTCTGAAAAGCTCATGTTGTCCCAGACCCTGCTGTTGGCTGCCTAGGCAGTCTTAAACGCCCCTTTCTGTCATCTTTCATTAGAGATCTAAATTTGCCTCTGCCCCCACAAGCTTTGTGTTCTCTTTTTCTATTGCAAATTATCAGCATTCAATTTTGAGTCTGAGAGCTCAGAGCACAGAAAATGTGATTTAGGTAAAAATGTATTAATCTGATGAGATTTCTTTTCACTCCCATTTTGTTTCTTCTGAATGATTCTTTTAAAATGGGAACCTAGATTACTGTTCTGACCCTTTTGACCATCCTTAGTCATAGGACCATAGATGTGGAGCTGGAATAGACCTTATATACCATCTGGCCCAACTCCTTCATTTTAGACATGAGGAAAATGCAGCCTAGACAGATAAAGGGGAACCAAAAGATGACAAGTAACCTGTCGGTCCAGGGTCACAGAGAGCACATGGCCAAGGTCCTCTGACCACAAAGACATTATTTTTTCCACTGCACCACCCGGCCCTTAAATTTATAACTGATCAATGGGGACAGGTCAACAGAAGATCAAGAGTTTGGTTTCTGCTACTGTCAGGCACGTTTTCAAGGTTTATTTGTAAAATATCCTGGAGCACTCAAACTGAAAACATTACTAGAATGAGTTAAATATTTTACCTCAAAATTGACTGCTAAAAATATAATGCTGTGCTATTTTTAATATGGGTCAGAATGATGTACTGTACTCTGTACTTTCTGGTGAAATAGATTCCCATCCTTTAATAATTTTTACCAAAATGTTACATTATGTGAATACTAACAAAACGTTATGTATCACAATAGTTACTGAGCCTACCAGTGAAATGTATAGCAGAATATAAACAATAATGAAGACACTCCTTAAGAGAACACTGTAACAATAAGAATCTGCTTGAGAAAGTAGACATTTATATCTGTCTTTTTTCTAAAGATTTTTAAAGAGTTTGATAAAAATCAGTTGACAGTCTTATAAATAAAACCAGAAGACAGAAAGAAGTTACAGCAAAATGGAAAGATGGCTGACAGATTATTATTGGAGAAATAAATAAATGAGCATGCAGAACTAGTTTTATTAGGTATTCGATGGCATCAAGAAACACAAATTCATGGAACATTTAGTCATTTCTCATGGCAAACACAGATGTGGAATAATCTGGTCTCTAGAGGAGACCAGAACTCCCATGATCATTTTGTTTCTGTATCCCTAGCACCCAATACAGTGCCTTGCACATAGTAGGTGCTTAATAAATGCTTGTTGACCAACTTTATTCCTGCCTTCCTTCAAAATTCTGCCCAAGGACTACCTGCAAAAGAGCCTTTCCTGATTTCCCTAGCTGTTTGTGCCTCCCATCCCAGATATCTTCCTTTTTGCTATGGACACACTTAAATATGTACTTAAATATATGCCTGTTATTGCCTAAATAGAATGTATACTCCTTGAGGAAAGGGAATGTTTGACTTTTTTGTATTGGCAAGAACTGCAAAATTCCTGGTACAGGGAAAATGCTCAATAAATGCTTGTTGACTAATCAACTAACAAGTTGATTTCTCTGAGAAAAAAGTGAGATGTTGGTATGATGACTATCATAAAAAATACATTATGTTTTAATAGACAGAAAACAACTCACTCTTAATGTGTGAATCATCCCTGAAACTGTTCTCTACGTATAGTCAGATAACTCTGTTAGGACAAAAATAAAAATGAACAAAAAAGCTAAAAGAATTAAAATGACAAAAAGATGTGGTGGACAATTAAAACAACTATAAGATGATTTATTAAAATAAGTTATTGATGCCTAGAAAAATGTCAAAATTACAATAATTTCATATAAAAGTTTGTGATATAAATTAATTACCATAACAAGAAGACAAAGGGGCTTTAAATGAGCCTAGTCAGCAAGCATTTGTCTTTCAAATTGACAAATAGGGCAGCCAATGGGAACACAAGTATAGAATGTGAGATCATTTGGGAAATTTTATAGGATATGGTAGATTATAAGTAGTATCACCCCATAAAACAGAGAAAAGCAATGGAGGGTAAAATCAGTTTAAAAAAAAAAACAAAACTCACCAAATCTTGGTCCTGGAGAGAATCTGAGAAAATGTACCTCTTTCCTTTCTTTAGAGATAGGGGATTATGGATGTAGGATACTGCATATACTATTAGATATGGTTGATACATTGGTTGGTTTTGTTGAATATCTTTCCTTTTTCTTCTTTTAAAATTCTCATTAGAAAGGTTGGCTCTCTGGGTAGGAGGAATATATTTAAAAATCTATATAATGTAAAAACAAAAAGTAATCATAGAAATAACATTAAAAAATAAAGCTTAGTGAGATATACAACTATGCAAAATCATTCTGAGAGCACAGACAGATGAAAGTGGAAGAAGAGCAACATACTAACAAAAGATGAAAAGATCTACACAAAAACTGATGACAAACTCTTCTTTTTCCACCATCGAGGACAGGGGAGTTAGTCATTACTTGGACTCTAATATCCCAGTCCTGGATGGAGATGGAGAGGAAGTAGAAACATTGAGCTGGACTAGACTAGATGCACATGGAGAAGATCTATACTGAAGCCAGATCAAGTGTAAGGGTACTGAGAGAGTGAGTCTCGGTTATTTGAAAGAGGGGAAGACAGCAGAAAGGTGGTGAGGAAAAAAATCACTTCAGTTCTTATTACCATGAAAAAAAAGAGCAATTACCTACTTTCATGTATGTGTGTATATGTGTATGCATATACACATTTTAGACCACTTCTTTACTATCATGCAACTGACTAAAAGATATTGCCTATTGTTTTTAAATATGAAAAAGCATCTGATTCCTATGACTACATCAATATTATACTAGATTTCCTCAAAGATTCAACAGATTATCTTGTGTAACAACCTTGTGATTATTATCAGAAAGTAAACGCTAACTTGAGCACACATGCTCACCAAAGGTATTTACTTCTGTTATAGGAGAAATCCAGTACACATTTTAAGTCAAAAATGACTTTCCTATGATGGAGAAGTCCTCCAAATGCTCTTTTTTTGCAGATGATAGTGAGCTGATTGCCTTGGACTATCATAGAGCCTCCTGGATGAGATTCATACTCACTTTAAAAAATGGCTTAACTGTTGTCAGAAAAGTATTTAGATAAAGGTTGCTTATCATCTATACTATGATATTTAACTTGATAGAAAACCTACAGAACTCTTCCATTAGTATCTAGCTTAAATACTGAAAATGTACAATGAATTGAACAGGCACAATGGGATATAATGAATTTAGGAAATCTCGAAATTCATTTTTTTTAACAAAACAAAGCCTCATTTTTATTTTTTTAATTTTCACATGATGGATGAACATTTGTATTTGTGTGCACATATTACTGCATCTGTAGAGACACAGAAGGATTTTTAATTTCAATAAACAGCACCAAAGTAACAAGGTTTTGCTACTAATTGACATGGAAAATGAAAACAGGAATGCAGTACATATAACTAGAGAACAATTAATTACCTTGCCACTTGTCCTGGCTCAGACGAATTTGTGTGTTATTCCAGAGAGTATTTTAGGAATTCTTTTTTTAAATTGAATTATTTTATTTGTTTTCAGTGTTTGACAATCACTTCCATATATCTTCGATTTTTTTCCACTCCCTCCCTCTTATTCCCCACTTCCTCCCTGAGATGGTGTACAGTCTTATATAGGTTCTACACGTACATTCCTATTAAATACATGTTGTACAGAAGAATTAAAATGAATGAGGGAAACCATAAAACAAAACAAAACACAACATAATACAAAAGAAAATGGTCTGTTTCTGTCTGTGATCCAATTCCATAGTTCTTTCTCTGGATGTGGAAGATGTTTTGCCTCAAGAGTCCACTGGAAATTTTTTAGGTCTATGCATTTCAGTGATGTACTAAGTCTACCAGAAAAATTCCACACACACTGTGGTTGTTACTGTGTACAAAGTTCTCCTGGTTCTGCTCCTTTCACTCAGCATCAGTTCTTATAAGTCTTTCCAGGCTTCTCTGAAGTCTTCCTGTTCATCATTTCTCACAGTACAATAGTGTTCCATTACATTCATATACCACAACTTGTTCAGCTATTCCTCAACTGATGGGCATCCCCTTGATTTCCAATTCTTAGCCACCACAAAGAGAGCTGATATAAATATTTTGTACATGTGGATCCTTTTCCCATTTTTATGATCTCTTTAGGATACAGCCCTAGAAGTGGTATTGTTGGGTCAAAGGGTATGCACATTTCTGTGTCCCTTTGGACATAGTTTCAAATTGCTCTCCAGAACAGATGGATCAGCTCACAACAATGCATTAGTGTTCCAATTTTCCCACATGTTCTCCAATATTTATCACCTTCCTGTTTTGTCATGTTAGAAAGGTTCATCTTTTTAACACCAATATTAATAGGGAGGCAAGCCAGCCTACCTCAGGTAGCACCTTGGGGGAGAAAATGGATCAAGCACCAAGCAAATAAAATTATAACCACTACTTTGATCACCATCTCTCCACTCAGACCTTGAGACAATCAGGCCAGTACTCTAGATCCAAGAGGCTTAGAAATATTAGTGTTCCACAAACCACTATTATTGCTTCTGGTCCCGCTTTTGAAGCCACAATTGAAGAGAAAGAAACCCACCCTCCTTATCACTACTACCAACTGCTGATCAATGGCTGCCAAAAGGCAGATAGGTAGAGCCCTGAGATTGGCAGCATCGCTCAAACCACCAGTCTTGCTTCTAATTCAGTCTTTTACTCATCATACAGAGAGACGGTTCCTACCAATCAGCAGCCACCCACAAAGCAGACAAGTCAGTCTGGCTGAAGAAGCATGGTACTCTGAGAGAAAGACAAGATGTAGCATTGGATCCCAAACTCAAAGGCCTTGGGAACAGCCATGCTTCCAGTCTTGTATCCACATGAAGCTTGGTAATGATTCCCATAACAGTCTTAAAAAAAGACCCTGAAGACCCATAAAGGAAATTTCTTGTCACCAAAGTCCTTGGCACTGGTAAATGATACAACATAAGAAACTGATGTGATTCTATCAGTGAAAAGAAGAGGGATCACCATATGCATTGCACTCAAAGGAAAATGAGACTTGTCAGAGGGACTTACAGTTGAAATTTTCCATGTTTTATTTCCCCCTCCAGAATGTGAGCTCCTTGAGAGAAGAGACTGTCTTAATTTTCTATTTGTGACCTCCAACACTTAGGACAGTACTTTGTGCATGTAAAGAAATAAACCTGATATTTATTCATTTAAGTATTTAACAATCTACTGGTATTGCATGACTCTGAGTTAAGAAGCACTCAAAATGAGTATCATCTGGAGGGGAACAGAGAGATTCATGATGAGTATGAGCAAACTGTCACACATTCCAAAGCAGAGGACCGTATGAATGATACCAAAGAAACATGGAAGGAGACAGGTCAATTGTGGAGTAGAAGGGATGGATCTCCTACAAACTCTCTATATGCTCCTTTGATATCCTCACGATATTGAGAGAAACACGGAAGGTTTCCTGCACATTAGGTTGATCCGATGTGACTGACTTAGGGAAGTTAATAAATGAGTCAATAGGCAAGAATGGCTGGGCTGTAAGTTAAATCATAAGAGAAATAATTCACATCTATGGGAACAGACTCATTTGAATATTGACATTAATTCAATAATCTTTAGAACATCTTAATCTTGTAACACATTATCATCTCTGAAGTTTGAATATTATATATTAACTTTCACCAAGTGAAAAGGCTGAAAAAGGATTCAAATCAACTTTATCTTTCCATTTCGCTTAAATATGTATTGTCTTCAAAAAGAACGTTGTGCATTTAAAAACTATACAGAGAGGCTGGGAGAAAAGAGCATCATTATCCAAGCCAAAATGTAAATACAGAATCTGAGATAGCACACACTCTTAAACTGCAGTGGATAGAGTGCTGGGCCTGGAGTGGCTGTGTGATTCTAGGTAAGCTACTTCACTTCTGTTTGCTTCAGTTTCCTCATCTATAAAATGAGAATAAAAGCAAGCACCTAATGGTTGGGAGGATTAAATGAGGTATTTATAAGACATTTAGTATAGCGCTTGGCACATAGTTAAGTGCTGTATAAATGTTAGCTCTTCTTAAAACTTGAAATACTCTGAGTGTTAGGGGTAGGCTTGACAAGCCTGCTGTTAGTTCAGGATTGATTTGGGAACAAAATGGGACACCAATAAGTCACTGAAGAGTTAACAAAAAGGTTACTTTGCCTTAATGCTTCAAGGATATGCAACAAAGAACTGAGGCATTTATCTTCTATGCTTGGACCCATCTCATCTACACATGGCAACACATCTGGTCATTAAGACAGTGTATGGTGACTTGCATGGTCTTCACACAATCACCAAAGTGGAGGGGATCTGATTCTACAAGGGAGGGACTTACGTCCACAGGTGACCAGGAAGCTGCATTGAGGGAGGCAGAGGCTAATCAAATCCCAGGGACAGTTTTGTTGCTTTTAAGGGAGAATTAATTACCATTGTTTACTGACTGCTGGAAGAGAGGAACATCCTAGGGCATCAGACATTGGTCTGATCACACCAGGTTTATTGTTTTATATATTAAAAATACTCCAAAAAGTATTTCACAGCTCTGTATCCACTAGCAAGAATATAATATGATTTAATATTAGTTTAAACAGAAGACTATCAGGTGATGATAACTAAATACTAACTAAAAGCAAGCTATTCTTTCCATGTTTAGTACCCTGTTTTCCAAAATGATTTAAGCAACAAAGCCATGAAAACATAATTCTGTAAATCACTTAATTCAATTACAATAGCCCATTCATGTCATAGTTGCTTCAAAAAATCAGGAAATCATGGTCCAATTAAATATTACCTTATGTGAGAACTGAAGATAACGCGATTCTTTTCTGTGGCATTGCTACCACTGGTGCAGGCCCTCACCACCTCACACCTGGACCACTGTAACAGTCTGCTGGTGGGGCTGCCTGCTCAAGTCTTTCCCCACTCCAATCCATTCTCCCCAGAGCCACTAAAGTGTTTTTCCTAAAATGTCTGATCTCGTCAACTTCCTCTCCCTCAATATAAACTCAAATGACTTTCACCTCCAGGAACAAATACAAATGCTCTGTTTCACATTCAAAGCCCCCTCCTACCTTTCCAAGGCTTTTTACACTTTTCCCCCTACACATGCTCTCAGATCCAGGGATTCTGACTTCCTGGCTATTCCACAAACAAGACAGTCCTTGTCTCGGGTATGAGCATTCTCTCCAGCTGTCCTTCATTCCTGGAATGCCCTCCCTCTCCATCTCTGCCTCCTGGCTTTCCAGGCTTCCTTTAAGTCCCAACTAAAATGCTATAGCCTCTCAATTAGACTGTAAGTTCCTTGAGGGCAGGGTTTGTCTGCTACTTCTTTTGGTATCCCCAGCACTTATCACAGTGCCTGGAACATAGATAGGGCTTAATGATTACTGGAGGAAACACTTCCAGTCACATGATATGCCTATGTGATCGGGAAGTGACTACAGAAGTTTACATAAAGGATGTAAAAACAACATTAGCTTATAAGAAACCACATAAAATCTTAAGGTCTATATTTTCTCACCTTACCAGAGCACCCAAACTGGATTACCCCCCCTTTTTTGCTCACCTTCTTACCAATGTGAGGGGAGTGTCTATATGTGCACCCCCATTTTTTTTAGCCCTGATGGCTTTAATATCAGTTGTGCATTATGTCTGCTTATGCCATCAAAATATAACCTAAAGAATCCCGTAAATGACACAAAAATATGTTAAATTAATTCAGGGTAGCTGGAAAACGTATTAACTCACTTCTAAGTACAATGAATTAACATTAATGTTACATCCCTAATATAGATCATTATAAAAGATAACATGATAAAGGTAAACATGATAAATAATGCCCTGGGACAAATGAAGACAAGATGGAGGGTTCCCCCCCTTTCTTTCTGATAGTTATAAACCTTTATTTGTTTACAAACTTTAATTAAGCCATTTCACTGAGGTGATAATCAGTATATATATCTCGGAGAAGTACTTCCTATGGAGGATGAGAATGAATTTGCACAGGAGGAAAAGAACAGGCTGATTACATTTGGGAAACTGGGCAGGTAACCCTGTTAACCATTCCAAGTTACAACCCACTAAAATAACACATCTTTCTAATATGAGTGTCCTACTTTTGACGTTTCACGGTCAAAAATCTTGGAATATCATTACTATTTTGACAATTGTGTTTCAAAGGAACTGGTTTCCTTTATAATTTTAAGTATTTTATGTACATAAAAATATTATTCCGAGAAGGGGTCTATACCTTCTTTAGAGGACAAAGGGACCCACAGCACAGAAAAGGTAAAGATCCTCTGGCCCTGAAGGATTCTTCCAACATGTCAGGTAGATCCTGAAACAGGATCAATGGGCAAGAATTGGTAAAGAGAGAGGTATAGCTCTTCACTAATGGAAGGATACCCACATTGGTGAGATCACTGAAATAGTGACGCATCTCTACTCCCATTTTCCCATCATCTGCAAAGAGAGGTAGAATGAATAGTTTCTATAATAGGCTAACTGCAATATGGCTCTTCTTGATTATCTCAGCAATGATCCTTCACAAAGTCAAAATAGATAAACCTCATTCAATTAAGAATTACAATGATGCCTTCCCACTTTTTCTTTATCAATTAAAAATCTAGAGCTGGAAAGCATCTCAGAGGGTTTAGTGGGTAGGGGAGTTTCAGGGGGGAGCCTACTGCCTTGAGGCCACATGTGGCCTTCTAGGTTCTTGGATGTGGCCTTTTGAATGAGTTCAAGTTTTACAGAACAAATCCTTTTTTTAAGGAGATTTGTTCTGTAAAGTTTGGATTCAGTCAAAGGATTGCACTTGAGGACTTAGAGGGCCACATGTGGTCTAGTCCAACCAGTTCGTTTTACAATTGAAATAACTCAGATCCAAGGATGTTAAATGACTTGTCTAAAAGCCTATAGCTAGTAAGTGGCAGGGCTAGGATATAAACTCATTCTTTGACTCTAAATCAAGCTCTCTTTCCACTAACCCAGGCTGCCTGTCTTTTAATTTGGGAAGCTCATGGTACATGTTACTATATAATGAACATAGTCTGTGCAGAGCATCCTTATTTTGAACATAATGGTACAAATTCTGGAGATAATTTAAGTCCTAGTTCCACTTTTACTGCTATTAGAGATATTATATTTTCCTTAAACTTTCTGAAGTAGAAATACACTTATTTCAGGAATCTAAAACATTCTCATAGGGTCTCCAGACTTTCATGCAGACTGGTGTCATTACCCATATAAATAAATTCCAAAGAGGTCAGGGCCTTTGTCTTGTCTAAACTCCTAGACTTAGCCCAAATCCAGGATTTTCACAATCATCTCAATCTAGTTCTCAAAAACATTTGTTAACAATGTTTAATCCATGCTACTCCACAAAGAAGGAAGATCTCAAAGCACACTAGATTTTATAGACTAATTCTAAAACTAATAAATTTTATCTACAGAAAAACTATAAACCCTGATAAGATTTCATCATCAGAAATAATGGATATCATTAGTACTTTAAATTTCAAGATAGGCTTTTCTATTTCTTGAGAATTCAATGAAAGCCGAAATATTTTGGTTTAAATTTCACAACTTGCCTGGATACATCACATTCATAGGTAATGGTGTCCAGTTAACAAAGAGTTCATTGGTATGGAAAGCATTGTAAGGACCAGGCTAAGATGAAAAAAACCATCTTGGTGGAAGGGATACATGCTGGATCAGACAGCAGAAGGCCTGGCTTTAACTCCCAGCAATGACGCTGAATATATGCGATTCTGGACTAGTCTCTTCACATCTCTTTGAGCCTGTTTCTTTATTTGTAAATCAGAGGACTGTTCCTTCTAGTTATAAATATACAATCTTAAATCTCAATGAATTCTTCTGAACAGATGTACAATTGGAAAAAAGGGCACCTCTGCAGGCCCAAGGCTCATAGCTGTGGAGTAGCCACACAGTAGCAGAGATACTGGCTTGGTTCAAAGCCCTCTTAAAGTTAACCACTTTAAGTCTACCAATCTCTATCATAAATTGCTCTTTTGAAGCATGGAGGTCTGGGAGAATGGTATGATCATCTGGATTTCTTGAGGCTACAGTTTATATTCTAGAGCAGTGGCTCTAAACCTTTCTTAAGATCCCTAAAACTAAAGGGGTTTTAGAACTCTTTTACAATCTTAAAAATTATGATGGACCTGCAAAGAGCTTTGGTTTATATCTAATGACAATATATTCAAAATGAAAATATCTTATTATTATTATGAAAATGGTTTTGGTCTTGCAGACCACACTTCGAAAAACTGCTGCTCTAGTGAGAGAAAACTGTTTTATCCTGTAAGAGCATATAGCAATTTGTAATAGAAATTTATCATCACTAAATTAGCACCTTTAAAGACTAGCAAGAATGAGTACTTTAAGTATAAGAGTGATACGTAAGTCCAGTAGAATTGGAAGGGAAAGCTGACGATATCTAGTTCTTCTCTGACTGTTCTTATCAGGCTTGATCACATCAATAGCCTTTCGGACAAAGCTTAACAGGAATAAAAAGAAAGTTATTTAAAATAAATACAGACTGTATAAAATATTTAGGAGTCCATCTTCCAAGTCACATATAACAAATATATGAATATAACTATAAAACAATATTTACAGAAACAGGACCTAAATAATTGGAAAGATATTAATTTCTTATGGTTGGGCTAAGCTAATATAATAAAAGTGACAACAATGTATTACTTAAATTACATTATATATTAAGAACCATATCAATCAAACAATCTAGGAATTACTTTATAAATCCATAAAAAAGGACAACAAAATTCAAAGGAAAAAAGGATCAAGAATCTCAATGAATAAACAATGGGAAGGGGGGAAGCCTAGAAGTTCCTGACTACAAACTCTACTAAAAGTAGGAATTATCAAGACATTATGACACTGGTAAGATTAGGTTTATAACATATAGAAGCAACACACCTAGAAACCTAATGTTCTATAAACCCAAAGAACCCAGTAGCTAGATTAAGGTTTACCTTCAACAAAACATCTAGGAAAACTGGAAAGCAGTTTGGCAGAAATTAGAAATTACATGAACATTCACACCATATACCACAATAAGCTCCAAATGAATACAGTCACACTATAAACATAGAAACATGAAGAAAATACATTTCACAATTAGAGAAGATTTCTTGACCAAACAAGGGATAGCAAGGATCATAAAAGATAAAACGGACAATTCTGATTACATCAAGTTGAAAGGTCTTTCCACACATAAAAATCAATGAAATTAAAATTAGAAGTGAAAGAGTTAACTGGGAAACAAAAATCTTAGCGGTTAAGTTTATCTGATAAATCAAAGTTTGATAATGATTAGAATATATAAGAACAAAAGTCATCCCTCAACAAACTATTAAGATATGAACAGGCAGTTCTCAAAAGAAGACAAGCATACTAAAAATTCTGCAAATCAATACTATTAAGAGAAATGCAAATTTTAAAACTCTGAGGTTCTACTTCACATGCATCAGATCAGCAAAGATGACAAAAAAGGAACATATAATTGTTGGAGGGGAAGTGGAAGGACCAGCATATAACTGTATTGTAGGTGGAGCTGGTGAACTGGTCTAAGTCATTCTGAACAGTCATTTGGAACTAAACCATGCAATCACTAAACTGCATGTACTCTTTGGCCCAGTATTACCAGCCCTCCCTTACTCAAAGTCAAGTCAAGTGCAAGTCATGTCATCATTTCTTTGATGGCATGGTCTTCTTCAGTAATGAAAGACAAACATGCCACAACTAAGCATAAGCCCCAATAGAAGGAAAAAAAGGGGAAAGCATCTATATGTACAAAATCTTCATAGTGCCACTTTCTGTCATAGTAAAGAACTGGAACTAAAACATCTCATCAACTGGGGAGTGGCTAAACAAAGTACAGTATATGAATATAACGGGATATTATTATTTCATAAGAAATCATGAAAAGGATGAAATAACAGAAACCAGGGATGATCGGTGTGAAAAGAGAGAAAAATGAACAGAACCAGAACAATTTATATTTATATAATAACAGAACCATAACTATAATGTTATGAAGAAAAGCAACTTTGACAGATGAAAACTCTGATCAATGCAATGACTAGATACAATTCCAGAAGATCAATGATGACATATAACCCTCACAGAGGCTCAGGGAGAAGAATGATACATCTATTTTTTAGAAATGGTCAATGTAGGAATTTCTTTTCCTTGACTATTTATGCATAT
Source organism: Potorous gilbertii (assembly GCA_028658325.1). NCBI lineage: Eukaryota > Metazoa > Chordata > Mammalia > Diprotodontia > Potoroidae > Potorous > Potorous gilbertii. The sequence continues at coordinate 180,764,605 of CM053769.1, forward strand.
TTGTTACAAGGGTTTTAGTTTTCATTTGGAAGTAGGGTTGAGTAGGGTTCATTGAAAAGAAGTAATTTTTTTTTTAAGAAAAATAACTTTGAAAGACTTGAGAGATATGTCCAACTATGACTTCAGAAGAGGGATGATGAAGTGTGTTTTTCATGAGAGAGAGGAGATAGACTACAGGTACCCAGGGAGATCTACATTTTCGGACATGGCCCAAGTGTGGCCTTGTTTTACTGAACTATGCTTCTACAAAGACACCAACAAGATCCTGATTCATTCCATATTCCAGGGTCCTCCTTCCCAAACTATGGTGTATCTGTTCTCTTTATGTTTATTCTCTCTCTCTGTCCACACACACACACACACACACACACAAACACATTCAGGTACACACTTGTTTCCCTTGTTAGACTATAAGCTTCTTGAGAGTAGGGAATGTTTCATTCCTTTTATTTGTATCTCTAGTACAGTACTTGGCATACAGAAAGGACTTTAAAAATGCCTGTTAATCTTCCTATAGTCTAGCAAAACTGGGGAATCAAACTCAGGTTTTCTGTCTCCAAAAGTGGTGCTTTTTCCACTGCCTCTTGGATTAGTTAGAATGTATAGCACAGATGAGACTTGAATGGGTTCTTTGAACTTGTTTTTAAAAAATATTTCAGTAACTGTATTCTAATATAGTTAGTTTCCTTTGTCCTCGGATGTATTTTATTTTATACATTTCAAAGTACTGTTGTGAGAAGAGATCCATAAGCTTCATCAGACTGCCAAAGGGGTGTACAACATCAAAAAACAGGTTAATAAACCTCTGGACTAGAGAGACTACACTGCTGAGGTTGAGTGTCAGGAAGCACTGGGTTCAAATCCTATCTCAGATAATAATCATTAATAAAAGCTACTATTTATATAGCTCTTTAAGGAAGGCAAAGTACATGCTATCTCATTTGCTAACATTTAGACTGAGTGAATCATTTAACCTCTGAGCCTGTTTCCTCCCTTGTAAAATGGATATAAAAACACGCGTAACACTAAATTCAGAGTTGATATGAACCTATAATGCTTAGCAAAACTTAAGGTGCTCACATATAAATGCGTTATTAATATAAGTATATATATATATATATATATATATATATATATCAATGCTATATTATTACATATCTGTGCTAAACATAAAATATAACATTTAATATATTAAATAGTGTATTACATATTGTTATATATAATACATTAACTACATAATATCTATTAAAATGCATTGATAGGTTAATATAATCTATGTGTCTTCATCTGTACACATATTAATACATATAAGTATCAGTTGATAGACAGAATATATACTAATCCATACATGTGTACATACAAGGTAATGCTTTTAGGTATCAATTAATACACAAAATACGTAGAAATTAATACATATGACTAGTTTTGATCAATTAATATACAGAAAATATATTAACAGCCATTAGGTGGTAGAGTGGATAGAGTGCTGGGCTTGGAGTCAGAAAGATTGATCTTCATGAGTTCAAATCCTTTCTCAGATACTTCATAGCTTCGTGATCCTGAGTAAGTCACTAAACACTGTTTGTTTCAGTTTCCTCATCTGTAAAGTGAGCTGGAGAAGGAAATGGAAAACCACTCCGATCTTTGCCAAGAAAACCCCAAATGGGGTCATGAAGAGTCAAATATGACTGAACAACAAAAATACAAAAAAGCATTAAATACTTATGCATATAATATATCTTCATACAAATGCTTAATACACATATGTAATGTATTAACAATTACTTCATACACATATATGAATTAATACATGTATCAATAGATCAACACGATATTTATTAATATTATATTACAAATATTATCAATTATAATATGCTTGTAATACATTTATAATTATATTTCTAATATAATAATATTATATTAATACACAAAATTATATATAAACATATATAATATGCATAACATATGTAAATATATGTAACATGCATAACATGTATTAGCACAGCTGTGTTGTTGTTCAGGCATGCCCAGATCTATAGAACCACATGGAGAAAAGACCCTTTGGACAAACAAAGATAATGGAGTGGTTTATCATTTTCTTTTCTCCCGTGTCTCCTCATTTTACAGAGAAAAAATGAGGCAAACAGGGGTTAAGTGACTTGCCCAAGGTCACATAGCTGCTAAGTGTCTGAGATCGAATTTGAACTCCGATCTGACTCCAGGCCAGGTGGTCTATCCGCTGCACCACCTGGCTGCCCAATTACCTCAATACTATGTCCTAACGTACACAATACACGTTATTAATAACGTATATTCATACACACGCATCAGCTAATTAATCCACGATTGTTCTATTAACCCATCGATAACGTGTCATGAACGCCCTGCAGTGTAACACCAGTAGCACAACGCCATCCCAGCAGGTACCCACAACAGGCGTTCTAGGAGAGCGCGGGGGGCGGGGCTCTCGCTCCAGGGCACCCCCTCAGCCCCGGCCCGGCACCGCGCCGGGCTCACCGCCTTCTCCGTCCGCCTGCCCGCCCCCCTCCCGGTGCCCTTCACCTGCCATCGCCTCCTGCACGGAGTCCGTAGCCCCGGCCCCCTTCTTGAGCAGCAAGCTCAGCTTCCGCACAGCCGGCATCGAGAACGCCCAAGTGCCAACGGCGGCAGCCATGGTAACGCCCCGAGGAGGACTGGAAACGAGAGGAAAGGGAAGGAAGAAGGGCTCCGGGCGGCGGGGCGCGGCGGCCGGAAGCGGGGCCGACAGCGTGGGCGGGAGGTAGGCGACCATAGAGAGAGAGAACGAGAAGACCGAATGGGTAGGGCTAGGCGCGGGGCGGAGCCTCGGCCTCCTCCAGCTTCTCATTGGGCAGCAGGGCTGCCGCTCCCCGCTTGGACGCTTTCTTGAAGTCCTCCATCCGACGTCCCTCCCTCCCCCCTGAAGGAGCTGTCAGTTAGACAGCGGGCGGGGCGGGGCGGGGCGGGCCACTTCCGGTTGGGCCCAGAAAGTTGAGCTGAAGGAGGGGCGGAAAGAAGGAGGAGGAGGAAGAGGAAGAGGAAGAGAGAGAGCGAGCCTGGGCGGTGGCAGCGGCGGCGGCGGCTGTAGTAGCTTCCCCAGCGGCGGTAGCGGCGGCAGCGGCGGGGGCTAGCCCAGCTGAAGAGGGAGAGAGGCGGGCAGGCGGCGTTGGTTCTCTCCGGGGCTCACCATGGACAGCCAGGGCAGGAAGGTGGTGGTGTGTGACAACGGCACCGGGGTAAGCGCCGAGCCCGGGGGAGGCCTGTGGGGACCGGAGCCGAGGAGGGCCCGCCGGGGGAGGAGGAAGGTGTGTGGGCAGGCGGGCCGGGCGCGGCGCCGTGCGGGCCTCGGGTGGGGGGCCTGAGCCCTGCCGCCCCCGCCGCCCCTCTTCCTGTCAGCCCCCCGCCCCCACGCCGCCTGCCATCCCCGCGGACGGGGGATGGGGGGGTAGTCTTCTGCTCGCCCCCTCCCTGAGTGCCTTGGAGGAGCTGCCGAGGACGACGGGGGGGGGGGGGGCGGGGGCTGCTGAAAGATAGACCCGCTCCCTAGCGAGCAGCTTGTGGTTTTATAAAATAAGAGCGGTCAGGCCTTCCTCTTCCTGTAAACTCGAAGGTAGCGCTTCGGAGGCAGGAAGCGAGGGGCTAAAAAAGGAAGCAGGGCTGGCAGCCTCCGTGTGGAAGCCGCGTTTCGGAGGGGCTCCCGGGAGGGGGTCCGGGGGAGGCGCCCACCTTGGACGTCCAGTCCGCGGGGCCCCAGCGGGAGAGCCCCGGGGGGCGAGGCTGCCCAGGTGTGGCGGTGACCTTGGCAGAAGTTACCGAGCCCCTCCCGTTCCTCTTTTTCTCCTAACTGCAAGTTCCCCACGGGTAGGATCTTAAATGAGATCCCCAAACGCGGAGGGTTGTAAAAACGGTTGGTTATTCTTCCTCCCTTTCTTCCCCCATGCTCCTTTCGGGAGAGGGGAAGAAAGGTCTGCCTTTTTTTTTTTTTTTTTTATCAGATGGTAGCAAAATCAGAACAAATCTCAAGATTGAAACATGATTTCTTTGGAATGTGTTCTCCAGGGGTGATTTTATGTTGCATTTGTTTTTATGTTACATTTGTTCTCAACTCTTAAGGTTGCCACAGTATACCGATGTATGTGTGTGTATGTATATGTACATGTGTATATATATATATATATATATATATGCTTTTTTAGTGATCCTTCCTGCACTTCTCTCTCCCAGCAGGGTGTGTGAATTAAAATTAAAAATAATTTTTTTGGTAAACTCTTCTAGAATTGTACTGTGGAAAACATAATGAAATTGAAATAAACATAAGCAAACCTTTTATAAATTAAGAAATTGAAGCCCAGAGCAGTTGTGACTTGCACAAGGTACCATGTTAGTGGCATCGCTGTGACTGGAACTCAGCGTGGTAATTTATTACTGTCTATACTACACAGGTTTGCCTCTTAAAATGATATGAGCTCTTGGAAAAAAAAAATGGTTGGAAATCCCTGTTGCATTGATGCCATAGCCTTTTGAAGGGACTATTAAATATAAAACGTACTGAAAAAATACACTGATTTCTTATGACACTTTCATTTTGATTTTTGTCACAGGAGAAGATTGCAATATAAGATTATCTCTGATTGATTTCCACTATACTCACAGTAATTAATGTTCAGAAAGCAATTTTGTGTATGTATTTAGAGATTATATAGGGTTAGTGATAATAGAAGAGAGTTCATTGGCATAGAGAACTTCTAAATGAGGAAATTCCCTCTGCAGACAATTTAAATTGACACCTCTGTAACTGTGTGTGTGTGTGTGTGTGTGTGTATTGCTAGTGTCTGCAAATATGAATACATTAATTAGTTTAAAATGAAGAAAGAACCAGCATCAGTAATGAAGTAATATTGATAGCATCATAATACATTCATGGATACTTTAGCATTTCTATAAGCTTTAGATATAGACATATATACAATCTAGTAAATCTGTCACACCCTATCTTTTATCTTGATTTTATTCTAGAACATTTCATATGCAATTAAATATTTGCAAGGCCATAGTATGCATGTAGCATTTTCATTTGTTTTTTGTTCATTTAAAGTTTTTTAGCGATGGGTTATGCCAAAGTTTGGTAATTTTTTACTACCTATTGGCCAGGCCTTTTCCCTTCAGATTCTTCTGTTTGCAAATAACAATGTGCTGATTTTTATTGAGCCCTAGAAGATCATAGAGCCTTTTAAATCACTTTGTTCAAGAATGCCTACATCCCAGACTGCTATGCAGTTTGATAGGCAACCTGTAGCTTCTATTTTTTGAACACATATTAAAAGAAAATAAGCAACAGAGCAGGAATCCATGTTAACCTGTATGAGTTGACTGGACACTTAAAAGATGCTTTAAAAAAAAATTAAGTGATCCTTTAATACAGTTATGAGCTGTGCTGAAAATTAAACAAGAAGAGTAATGAGCTAGCCTGTGTTTATTAAATGGCACAATTATTTTAGTGACAGCTTCTTTTCCAAGCTTCTTCCTATAACAAAAGCTCTTATTTTTTTTTAACACCGGTATTCTTATTATGATGTTACATAGTCATGTATAACCACACTCTGTGGTTTATGAAATTAGGTGGAGGATGAACCAAAAGGTACATGGTAGGCAGGGGTAGCATGCAGCATGTTCCAAACCAGAAATGGCTTAGGAAAGGCCTTGTAATAAAGATGCAATCATAAATACATGATCAGGAAAATCAAAAAAGGTAAGCCAGTCAAGAACAAAGAGTAATGGATAGCCTGCACTTCATTGATATCCACTAATGCCTAGAAAATGAGAAGTAGGTGCCCAAATCATTAGACAGACACTTTGTGGCAAATTTATGGGAGGAAATGAGGGTGCATAGATGATTTCTAGTCTTCATCATTAGGAGGGATGAAATCGTAACTCCATTGAAATATACAATTATCGAATATTGGCCAGGCTTAAAAATGCCCAAGCATTTCACAGTTACAAGGCAGGGAGAAGGTGCAGTATTTACTTCTTTATTTCTAATATTTCCATTCCCTATAACATTTCAGGGTAAGGCAAAGAGATAGGAAGCTAATACTTCTCAATTAGGCTTCTGGTGGCATTTGAAGGGCCAGTAGTAAAGAAGTCTTGAGTTCAGATGTGGTCTCAGACACTAATGGTACCACCCTGGGGAAGTCATTTAACATCTATTAGACTCAGTTTCTTCAGCTGTAAAGTGGAGATTAAAAACAGCACCTTCCTTGCAGGGCTGTTGTGAGACTTAAATGAGATAATGTTAATAAAACACTTAGCACAGTGCCTAGCATGTAGGAGGAGCACATATCAATGCTTATTCCTCTCCCTCTTCTCCAAAATGTCCTAGCCCTTAAACTCTCTCCAGTACTTGGCATAACTGCTCTCTAAAGTGGCATCACAAGGATTGGCAGTGAATCTGTACCCTAAAGTAACTCCAATCTGGAGATCAGGAAGGCTTTACACAAAGCTGAGAGGGATCGTTAGTACATTTAGATTGCATCCAAAAAGATCTCAACAAGTTAGTACACTGGGAAGAATCTAATTAGATAAAATCTGGTAGAGGCAAAGGCTTAGATTTGAGTTCTTTAGAAACCCACTTCCAAAGCACAGGATGGGAGAAGGAAAGTTAGCAGGGTTTTTTTGTTAGTTTTTGAAAAAATAATCTGGAGAATTTAGTGGACTACAAACTCAATATGAGGCAGGAGAGTGATGTAGCTGCTCAAAATATTTAATGTACTTTGGGGCTGGATTAAAGTTTTTTAAAATTTATTTTGAACTTAAATACAAAATAAGAGAAGAAACAAATTGCCATGTACATAGCAGAACATAAGAGAGGATTCAATATAAAGCAATGAATTCCCATTTCAAGAAAAACAGTATAAATACAACACATTTTCAAAGCCGTCCATCTTTTCTTTGCTTCCGTATAGGTTTTCTTTTATTCTCTGCTGTGCACTTTTTACTTTATTTTTCCCCTTCCCCTCCCCAAGAAAGCTGCAATTAAGTTCAGATGTATTTTTTATATATAACATAAATAAACATATACATATATGTACGTAAACATACATGTATACACATATACCCTCAAAAGCGTGTATGTAAAACCATATTATGCATGTTTCCATTTGTCATCTGTTTCTCTGAAGATGGATAGCGTCTTCCTTCATAAGTCCAAGTCTCCATATTTTTCCAAATTCACCAGCTCATCATTCCCTACATCACAAAAATATTATGACTCAGTCATATTCTGTCTGAGAGATTGTCTGTGAGAGTTTTTCTCTCAATTTTCTGCATTCATTCTATTCGTGGCTACATAGTTTTTGAGTCTCTTTCAGTTGAGGATTGGTTGGTGGATTTGGGAATGGATAGCTTGATGCAGAGAACACTTAGAGGGGAGAGAATAGTCATCTCAAGTATTTGAAGGGCCTTCTTGTGGAAGAGAAACAGAACTTGTTTTTTGGCCCCAGGATGCAGAACTAAAGCAGTGTTTGGAAATTGCAAGGAGACAAATTAAGATTTGGTGTTTTGAAAATTTTCCTAAGAGTTAGAACTGATCAAAAATTGAATGGGCTGCCTTAAGAGAATCCTTGGAGGTCTTCAAGCAGAGGCTGGATCACCACTTTTCTTTTCAAATATGTTATAGTGGGGTCGGACCATATGACCACCAAAATCACTTCCAGCTTTAATACTGTGTGATTCATTCAAAAATCCTTATGTAGTAGGGACAACTTGGTGGTGCTGTAGATAAGAACCCAGTCAGTAAGAATCATTTTCTTGAGTTCAAATCTGGCCTTAAACACTTACTGTGGGCAAAGCTCTTAACCCTGCTTGCCTCAGTTTTCTCATCTGTAAAATGAGTTGGAGAAAGAAATAGCAAACTATTCCAGTATCTTTGCCAAGAAGACCTCCAAATATTGGATTTATGAAGTCAGACACAACTGAAACGACTCAGCAACAATGTAGTTGACACCTAAACTTCGCTGGCTGCTAGTTACCATCCTATGAATTTTAGTAGTTTATAGAAGTTCTGTACTTTTAGCTGTGGGTAGGATGTTTTAGGGACTGCTGATTGTACAGAGATACCGAGGTTGTTTGAAGTAAAACCATCATCTGATTCATCTGGTAAGAGATTCACTGAATAAGAAAGAATAACTTTGAAGTGAAAGTCAGTAACTCTTCAGTCTTAAGTTTTCTGGGACAAATAGGATTGCAGGATGGTGTCCTAATAATTATCTGATTAAAATAATGAAAAAGGACTAGTTTCCGATAAAATCAATGGAAGAAAAAAGACAGGTAAAAGCAAGGTTTAAATTTGCTCATAAAATGTTTTTTTCAAGCTAATGTAGCTTATGACAGACTGTGAATGTTCTTACCATTTGATGACTCAGTGGGAAGTAAGAAAGTCAGTTTCAACCACAATGCTATGAAGAGGAAACTATATATGGTAAAACTTATTTCTTAAACACAGCCTTCTTGCACACACCAGGGGAAATTAATAGCTAAGTTTTTAAATGATGAGAGGTTGTAAGCGTATGCCATGTCATATTTTGCCTTTTAAGGATTAAAGTGACAAAATATGGAAGGCTTATTGTCTTCATTTTACAAATTAATAATTGTGGTTTTTATATATTTTCTAAAAACCATGATTTTGGTGCAGGAAGAATAAATGTTTTTTTTTTAAATTCCTTAATATGTATTTCTTTAAAAAAAAATCTCATTTAATTTTAATACATAATAATGTACTTTAATACATAGTGATACATAATATATAATACATGAATATATATAATACATGTATTATGTGTAATACATAAATAATTGTACCTTAATTTTATTTTTATAAATGAAATAAATATATGTTCATGTTTTTAAAATGTTAGAGTATACTCAAGTGCACACATAGACAAACATGGAAACTTCTGTGTATATTTGGTAGCTGACATGTACCTTAAAGCTAGCATATGTTCCTGTGAGCTTAAACTTATATACAAGAGCTAACGACACAAGTCATTAAGTACAGTACATTTATTTTGCCACTTGTATTTAGTGGTAACAGACTTATCAGCTCTTGTGGATACCAAAATCAAATTTTCTAAAATCCCCATTCTTACATCAGAAAAAATTATCCTGTCAGACTCTTTATGGTTTCATGTAGGGGAGCTGTTCCTTACTGCTGGGAGTGGGAAGGCAGGGAGAAGGTGCTGGTGGCTACCTATTTATCAGTTCCTTCTTAAGAGTCTTTTGCTCCAATACCTGTAAGAGTGTGTAGGTGATTTTAGACTCTCAGTTCAGTTCAATAAACCTTTGTTAAGCAACTTTGTAACCTGGCTGAGTGCTAAGCTCCTGAGATACAAATAAGAAAAAGAAAGTCCCTTCCCCTGAGGAGCTCACAATTTAACAGGGGAGGAAAAGGAGAAGACGGCACTCAAAAGGAAGCTGGAAAGCAAAGGGGAATGGTATATGGAAGTCCAGGAGTCTGATGTTATATGGAGTGGAAGGGGACAGCTGATGGAAAGAGAATTACCTGGGCTATATTTTTATGGTAGAGATTTTTTTTTAACTATGTACCTATTATAGTAGTTTTGAAGTAATTTTAAAATTTAAAGTGAAAGATGTGTGCTATAGTATAGTTATCAAGTGGTTCTGACGGAGCATCCCAAAGAAACCTGTGTAGGAATGTTAGCCATTGTTTGATAAATACATTTGCTACGTAATAATTTAACACTTAAGTGTTCATTATTTTGCATTTGAGTGTTATATTATAACAGTTTTTCATTGAACAGGTAGAAATTCAGATAACTTCAGAAATACTATCTAAATTGTTTCCACTTTGAGTACTGTCTCTTATCTTTAAACTTGGAAACTTTGAAAATGTCTTTTGCAGCTTTCCAAAGTTAAGGTTTTTTTTCAAGTTTGCAATCTTTTTATTGCATTAAATATTGTGCTTTTTTTGTTAATAACTAATTTGTTTTCAGTTTTCAACAGTCACTTCCATAAGTTTTAAATTTTTCTTCCTCTCCTTCCCTCTTTCCTTCATGCAATCTTAGGTAGATTCTACACATACGTTCTTATTAAACACATTTTCACATTAGTCATGTTGCATAGAAGAATTAAAAAGAATGGGAGAAATCATGAGGAAAACCAAAACAAAACATAACAAAACAGAAAATACTTTGCTTCGTTCTGCATTGCAACTCTATAGTTCTTTCTCTGGATGTGGATGGCATTTTGCATCAAGAGTCTTTTGGAAATGTTTTAGGTCCTTGCATTGCTAAATCTATTATAAATACTCACACACTGGCTGTTCTCCTGGTTCTGTTTATTTCACTCAGCATCAGTTGTTATAAGTCTTTCCAAGTTTTTCTGTTCATCATTTCTTACAACACAATAGTATTCTATTACATTTACAATTGTTTTAAGAATATTAAGACTCTGACTCAGCATTGTACATAGGTGACCTAAAAACACCCAGTTTTTAATTGTTTGAATAGCAACTTGAATTTATCTAACCAGTCTCCTTGTTTAGAAACAGGTTATAAATTTGATCCCTCCTACAAATGCAAATCAGTTTAGTGCTTTCATTTTAATTGTATATACATAGAACCATAAATGAATTTTTTAAACCATAAAAACCTAACTTTGCCTGAGGTACCATACTTAGTGACTGACTTTCTTCAATGGCTGTTTCAAACCCTCTCCCATGTTTCTCTTTCCCTCTCAGCAGAGAACTCTGCCTCATACTTTCTTGAGAAGATAAAAACCATGGGCCTTGAGCTCCATCTTTTCCTCTACTCTATGTCTTAAAAGTCCTTGTCATTGTATTCCATTCTGTCCTTTAGTTGCAGATGAAGTCATGGTCCTTGTCAAAGCCAGTGCCTCTACTTGTAGCCATGATTCCATTTCATCTTCTATAGACTACTCTTAAATCTCCCCCTCACTAATCTTTTATGTTTCAGTAATTTCCCGCTGTCTACACACATGCCTAATTCTCTTCCATCCTTGCCGGAGGGAAGCCATATATACTTCTTCCCTTGATTTCCTTTGTTCTAGGTCGGGCTTCTGACCTTACCACTCTTTTGAACCATTCTCTCCTATGTAATCTTTCCTCTCCTGAGTTTTTGTAGTGCTTCTCAGTCATCTTTGTTGGATCATCATTCAAGTCCTAGCCTTAACTGTAGGTATACCTCAAGATTCAGTCAGCTCTCCTCACTCTTATCCCGCTTAACCAGTTGCTAAGCCTTGTCACTTCTACCTCAGTAGCATCTTTTATATCTGTTGATTTCTTTCCACTCACCTAGTTACACCTAGTTACTCCCCTGTCCTCCCCTCCACACCTCTCTCCCACATTTCTTGTCTGGACTATTGCAGTAACTTAATTAGTTTCCCAGTCTCAAACCTCTCCCCTCCCCACATCACTGCCAAAGTGATATTCCTAAACTACAGGTTTGATTATGCTAGCATCCTCAGTAGTAAACTCTAGTGACTCTCTAATGCCTCTATGATGAAATACAGACTTCAACCTACCTTTCCAAGCTTGTTATACATTATTCCCCTTTTCTTTAAGGATGGGGGAATACATAAGCTTATTTTTAGGCAGCTGGGAAACAGCCTATAGAAATATTTATCTGAACATGTCCTAAACAACTCATTGCCCCCTCAGATCCTCCCTTTTTATGAACTCTTTTATTCCTGCCAAGGGTACTACCAACATCTTCCCGGTTCTCCAAGCTCATAATTATATTATCCTTGACTTCTTACTTATTTACACTTACCCCAACATGTCCAATATGTTACTACATCTTGTCATTTTTTACCTTTACAACATTTCTCATATACATCCCCTTCTCTCCACTCACCGAGCTGCCACTCAGGTGCAGGCCCTCTACCTTAAAAACTGAACTATTACAGTAAATGTTATTTGTGTAGCCTTCTGGTTGATCTCCCTGCTTTGTGTCTATTCTGAGTCCATTCTCTTCTCCTGTTAAAATGATCTTCCTGAGCACAGATCTTTCTTCTTTTTAAGATATGCTGCAAGTGGCCCTTGTAGAGGATAGGCATGTATATAGCTTATATGTCAAAGCTAACCATTTTCATCTTTCATACCACCAGAGTCATTTGACCCTTTTTGTATTTATATCTAGTTTATATATCTAACTTTGGGATTAACATAAAACATAATATTAAAATAATTATAATTGAATGGATATATTTTACTAAAGTCCTATTCCAATCCCGATTCATTGTGGAATGTAGGTGACCCTGGGGTTCTTGAAGACTGCCAGTGGAGTACTGGCTTCAACAAGTCTTATAATGCCAGAACAATTGAGGTTCAAGTATAGTGAAATCTGTCTGTTGTTTGATAGAAGATAATCATTAGGTTGGCCATGAGGTAACTTTTGGCCATAGAGACTATTTGCCAGGTAAATAGTAAATATCTTGGTGGTGGTATGGCTTATTGGAAGAACGACCCACATAGACAAAAAAAAAAAAATGGAACCTATCAGGAATAGCTTTGTAGAAGGAAGGAAGATCTTCTACCGCTAGGCAACCCTTCTCCCTTCATCTAGGGTCCTAGACAACTCTCAAAAGACTTGGATAAGATCAGAGTCAACAATTCTTCCTTGTGATGAGTTGGCTTATCATCAGGTCTTCTTATGTACCCTGCAAGTGCCTCCTTAGTTCTGCTTGGCCTTAACATCAGCCCTGCATTGTCATTTGACCTTCTCATATAATCTCAGGACCCCTGAGCTTGTCCATTTAATCTATTGCTGTACACTTAGGACTTCTAGGTCTTTTCATCTGCTCTGCATCTGAACTTTCTTTTGTGTCTTTCTTTTTTTTTAGTTGTGCCCCTCGCACTTAGTACAATATTTGGTATATAGTAAATGATTAATAAATTTTTATTCATTAAGGTACTGAAGTATTTATATTTATATACGTGTTGACTAATGTTGATGTTAGCCAGCACTGACTGTAATACAGGGATGGGGAACCTGGGGCCTCAAGGCCACATGTGGCCCTCTAAGTCCCCAAGTACAGCCCTTTAACTGCATACAAACTTCACAGAACAAGTCCCCTATATGAGGACCTACAGGACCACATGTGGCCTTCAGACCCCAGGTTCCCCACGTCTGATAGGAGCTTATTATTTGAGTAAATTAGGAACAGATTCTCTCTCTGCTGTGTTCCTCCCCTTTTGGTTTTTAACCAGTTGTTTCAGTTAAGGTTGAGTAACTTATGTCACGGTAGCTCCTGTAGTTTAAGGTAAAAGCCAAATGTGTGGAGGCGTTTTAGTGCAAAACTAACTTAATTTGGGAAGTAATTCCTAGGTCTTTCTATATCAACCAATGCCATTAAGTCTGGGAAGTGATGAGGTTAAGCAAGTACTTCCTATTGTTTTATTTCAATTACTCTTAATTTTTGTCTCAGTAAGAATTGCCTTTATGTTAAGCTATAGGGAAATAGAATAATAATGTCCTTGTTTGATACTGTCTTTAGTAAATCTTAGGTATGGTCCTTGTGTACTTTGGAAGAAGGCCTATGTGTGAATCACTCCTGGATTATTAGTCCTTTAAAATAACCATCGGGGATAATTCATTTAGTGTTTTGTACATAAAAGAAATGATATTCGGACAGACTTTTATAAAAGATTTAATCTGTTGAAAAGAGCATGACTTTGACACATCTCACAGATCCCATCTGTTAAAGCCAAGTAGAATTCTAAATGACAGTATATCTTGAGTTATTTATGATTAAATAGTTGTCTTCAAAATCTTTAACCAGATTGCTGTGGAGGATTTTGAAGATCCTCAAGTTCTGTTACATGGAGTTTTCATATGTTACATGTGGAGAATTTGCAAATGACCTTTAGAGATATTAATGAATGCTACATGTAGCCATTTAGTAAAAAGAATAACTGTAATGGCAATATATACATTATACATTCTTAGTAGATACTGGTCATTTGGTTTTTGTTTATGCCCATACATTTGTTTTTTTATGAGATGGGGCAAAAATCAGTCAACTTGTATCTATAGCATTGCTTAATTAGTTAATCTTAAGACAAAAACAAATAGCTCCTTACTACTGTCTTCTTTGAAATATACTTTCAAGTGTTTTTCCTTTTTGTAAATGAGGGTTGGTGAAGATTTGGGAGGAGACTAGAAAAAGAGTGAATAAATGATTTGTGTGAGTATGAGAATGAAAACCTTTGGTTTTAATAAATAATTATTTAATCTCTTTTGGGCCTGAATATTCTCATATCTTTATATTATTATTGTAAGAGCTAGAAGATTATTACCAACTTTTTTACATCTTTGGCAGATTATGCCAGGTAAATAAAAACCTATTGTGACCATACATTATTAAGTGTTTCCATGGAAATAGTACTCCATATACATCTTGGAATCAAGGTGGAGAAGAGATGAGACTATAACTCTCTCTTCCCAATGGAGAGGTGAGAGACTATGTAGGTAGAATGTTGCGTGTGCATGACATCCATGTGTTTCGTTTTACTGAGCTGTTTTTTTTCCTTGAAAAATCTTTGTTCCAAAGGAAGACTTCCTGGCTAGGGAATAGACACCAGGGAGGAAAGGTAAAGTAATAAGAAAGGGGAGAGAAAAAATATTTGGAATTTAAAGTGATATGAAAATAAGACACCCATTCCAATATCATAGAATGGAGCTGATCCTTAGTCCAGAGCTCTTAAAAATGAGTGACAAACTCTGGTAGGGCTTACCTAGTAGGAAAATTTTCTAGTCTATTGGAGACCAGGCTTGCTAAGTTTGGAAAACCTCATTAGACGTTTTCATTTAGAAGGTTGAATACCAGGTGATAAATTTTTTTTGGCCGTAGCAATTCATTAAGCTGTTTAAAGGAGTTACCTATGTTGGTGGACTAAATACCCATAAAGATGAAACCACGGGTTGTTGGAAGAAGTTTTAGTAAAGACTTTGTGTATCTCTTTGGTGGATATTTCTTCCACTGGTGCAAATTACAGTCTTATCTATACCTTTTCATTTTTTGTAATTCTTACCTGCATTCCTCTATTATTCCTCTAAAGAGGATCTACTAAATATATCTTAGCTCTTTTAACATTTTGTAGATTTGTTGAGCATATCAACAGGCATAATACTTTTATTTTGTGCTCTTACTCCCTACCTGACCCAATCTATGACTATATATTTCCTGGATGGTATTTTTTTTCATCACTTCCTTCTTGCAAAATTTACTTTAGTATGTTATAACTTATAACTACGAACCTTCTTTCCTTTACCTTTTCAGTTCTAAACAATTTTGATTACTTGGAGATGGTTATATTCTATTTTTTCAGCCAGATAACTTCACTAGGAAAACGTTGATGATGTATTTTTTACCGGAGGTGAGGAAAGATCAGGGATTAGCTCTCCCATATATAATAACCCAGTCATCTCCTTTCCTATTGCTATTCATTTTAGGGCTTGCTCATTGACCATCTGTGATCCTAAGACATGGATGCATCTATGTACATACATGTATGTATAGAGAGATGTAGGTATATACATCTCTTGGTGGAACCCATCTGATTGCACTTCCTAAATAGAACAGTAGATTTTTTAAATTGACTTTTTGTCTGTGGGTTGTCATTCTCTTTTTAGTGTACTGGGATTACATTGAGCAAGGCTTGCAGTGCTCTGGAGTTTTCTGCAATTGGCAGTGTAATCCACAAAAAAGAGAATATGGAAGACCCCACCTGCACCATTTAGCCAAGTGGTACAGTGGATAAGAGTGCAGGACTTGGAGACAGGAAGACCTGAGTTCAAGTTCTGCCTCAGACTCTTATTAGCTGTGGGAGAAGTTACTTAATCTCTAAAATGAGAATAACAGTAGCACCTACTTCCTGGAGTTGTTGTGAGGATTAAATGAGTTAACATATGTAAAACATGTTGCAAATCTTAAACTGCTATGTAAATTCTAGCTGTTACTATTATTATATGGGATATCTCCCATGATGATGGTAAATACCTTTGTGGAGCAAATTTTACTTGATTCATTCCCCTTCTGATATTTATAGCTGTGGATTGTAGAACAAAGTTATCCTTGTGGTTGTATTTATCAATAAAACATATGCATGGGAGATATTATTGGTAAGCAGCTTTGGTCTATCCATTTGAATGCTCTTGTGTAACTACTAAACAGCCAGATTTTGTATTCTCTACACCAGAGATGGGGAACCTGCAGCCTCAATGCCACATGAGGCCTTCTAGGTCCTTGGGTGCCACCTTTTGACTGAGTCCAAGTTTTACAGAACAAATCCTTTTATTAAGGGTATATGTTCTGTGAAGTTTGGATTCAAAGGACTGAACTTGAGGACCTAGAAGGCCACATGTGGTCTTGAAGCTGCAGGTTCCCCACCCCTGTTTTACTCCTTTCGGGCAACTGTGTGGTTGGGCAGATGTTAACCACTGTAGAAAATTATCTATAAAATTCTACTGGTTCCTGTTCCTTATATCATGAAAAACAATTCTAAAACATGTGGAAACCTTTCTTGTAATGATTTTATAGAGATAGGAAGGAAGAAAACAAGCACTTACAAAGTGTCTACCATGTGCTGGGTACCGTGGTAAGCACTTTACGAGTATCTTGTTTGATTCTCAGCAACCTTGGGAGGTAGGTGCTATTGTTAGACCCGTTTTACAGAGAAGGAAACTGAAGTAGACTAATAATTGTCCGAGGCTAGATTTGACCTTCCTGACCCAGGGCTCTATCCACTGCACCAACTAGCTGTCCCCAAAACCTCCCCTTTTTCAGATGTGAAAGAAGATATTTGTTGGTAATGGATAATGCTATATGTTTGTGCGTGTGCGCGCGCACACACACACACACACACACACACACACACACACACGTTTTTTCCACTCTTGGGATCCTTTCCTGCCTGAGAGATTTTGAAAACTGATCTTTGAGTGCTTTTAAAGTTGTCACCTCCAGTATAGATTTCTTCTCTGTATACTTGATAGTTCTAGCCATATCTTTTTAAGCAGCCTTTCAAACTACCATCAGGCACAAAGTATTAGAATCTAAATATGGAAGGTCTGCTGTCTTTGATGATAAAAACTGGTGATTTGAGTTTCTTTGTTATCCTGACCCTCTGATGTCATCTATAAATATATTTGGTGATTTGACTTAGTTGACATGAAACTTAAGCTTTCTATGAATTTGTTTCTCCTTTGTAGATGGACACTTTGTCACTTGTCACTATTTTGTGAGGTGATGGTGTTTTTTAGCTTCCTACTGTTCTCCTTTTGTGAGTCTTTACTCAGAAAATTGTGATCTTCCGTTGTGGATTCCTTTTTTTTTCTTTCTAACTGTAGGCCAGATATCTCTTCAACTTTATTCCCTCATTCTATTCTTCTTTGTTCCATTCTCTGAGAGTTATGTGGCCCTTCTTTCCTGTGTCAGCCCTCTTGCTTGTGTCTTTGATCCTATCTCTTCCCGTCTCTGGGAGCTTGCCCTTTCAATTATCCTCTCTTCTTTCTCTCTGTTTATTTTTTCTTGTTACCCTGGTTCCTTCCATTCATCTTATAGACATGTTTAATTCTCTCCTTTTCTGAAATTGTCAATTGTCCTTTACATCTCAAGCTATCTTACCCTATTTTTTCCCCCCACAAACTCCTTGAAGTCATCTATCTATACTCACTATCTCCACTTACTACCTCTAATTTATTCCATAACATCTTGCAATCCATTTTAACTAATAATCTCTTAATTTCGAAATCCTGTGACTTTTTCTCATCTTTTTTGACTCCTGCCATTTTTGACACTTGCCCTGCTTCCCATATGAAATTATTCTCTCCCAGTTTTCCTGCTGTATAACTGTTCCTTCTCAGAATCCTTTGCCGAATTATCATCCATGCATCACCTTCTATGTAGGAGGTATCCCAAAGCTCCATCCTAAACCTTTTTATAAGATCACAGATCTAGAAGCCATCTAATCCAGTCTCTTCATTTTGCAAGTGAGGAAAGTTAAATGATTTACCCTAAGGTCACATGCTCAAGAATTGTGATCTTTGTTCTGTCCCACTGTGTCTTCCTTCTCTTTATAAACTTTCCCTTGGTGATCTCATTAACTCCCAATGATCAGTTATAATCTCTATGCAGATAACTCACATCTACATATCCAAACTCTCATATCCACTCTCTCCAACATTACCTATTGCCTAGTTACCTCCACCTAGATGTCCCAAGCATTCTGTCAAGCTTGATATTTCCAAAGCAGAAGTCTCTCTTCTCTCTCCTCTTCACCACCCTCTCCCCAAGTCCATTTTTCCAACTTTCTTATTCTATTGGGGACACCATTATTCTTTCAACCACCCAGATTTGCAGCACCAGGGTTACATACTCACCTCTACTCTCTCACCTAATCAGTTATCAGATTGTATTAAATCTTTCTCCTGACTGAGAAAATGGAAGCCATCACTTAAAATATCTTCTGCTGAGTTTTTCTCTTTGTTATTTCTCATTTTCTCATTTTCTCTAGTCTCATGAAGAAGGTAATATTTCTCTTGCCTAAGCCACCTTCAAATGAGCTATTGATGTCATCCCCATCTAGAATGTCTTAATCATTGCTTCTCTGTCATCTTCATGCATCCCTTGTTCAGTGGCTCCTTTCCTGTTACTTCTGAACATGCTTAAGTCTCCTATATCCTTAAATTTTTAATTTGTTCTTTCTATCTTACTTAATTGGAAGTTCACAGGAGCTTTTTGGGGGTGGAGGTGATCTGACTGTCATATCCATTGTCCAAGCAAGCCCATGCACAACATTTCTATATTCTAGCAAAGTTTATTGAAAAGTGAGTTGATAATTTATAAATTATGAAATGGGGGCAGGCAAGCCTAGTTCTTTGGGTAGTTTCCAGTAAAGACTGCAGATGGAAAATGGGACAGCAATTGTACTTTAGTAAGCACAGAGGGTGTGGGGGAAAAGAGCACAGAAGGTACAGAGACAAGTAGTGAAAGGGGTAACAGAGGCAAATGGCATAGGGACAGGGGATGGAACAGTGAAGGAGGGCAGGCAGTGATGGGGAAGAAGAGGCAACCACGGATTAGATTTGAAAATACTTGGCAGCACAGACCCAGTGGAGATGGATGAGTGCTGGGATGGGGGGCAGGAATTTGAGGTCTTGTTTTTTGTGGGGGAACACACTAACTCTTATCTCTGCCACCTTGGGGTTAGTTCATTAACATAACCAAATCATCTCAAAGTTGTCACTAAAATTTTAAAGCTACCATTGACTCAGAGTTATCAGCAATTTTTCTTATTATGGATGTCAGGAACTTGTCTTAGATTTATGTATTGTAGGACCAGAGGCCCTGACAGTAGCAGATAACTTCCTCTGATCCAGCATATACTACCAGGATGTGAATTTTAGCTACTATATAATAGTTTGTAAATTATGTTCCTTTAATCTTTGGAACAGTTTGGAACAGCGTGACTTCCAAGTTCCCCTTTGCTATCTTATTTCCTGCTATTGCCTCTTTATACCTGCTACTTATAAATTTACTGACTAGAAGTGGGAGGTGGTTGGCGGACCAGAATAAGATGTTAACCCAAAAGATCAAGTTTGTGGTGGGTCTGGTGATTTAGAGCTAAAGACGCAAGTATCGTAGTTTTTCTTACAGGTACTTCTAGAAGGGGGAATATTTTTGTTCAGGTGTTTAGATTGTCTTACAAGAAGTAACCAACTTTGCCATTAGTGTCCCTAGATGAGTTCATGAAATATAGTAGGATTAAAGTGGCCCTCCAGCTTTCCTCTCATGTGAAGAAAAAAAGTACCATCTTCGATACATATTTGGTGATGTTTCATCAGTTCCCTCACTTTCCAGGGATTCTAGGGCAGTCACTGTTTGGAAGATAAGGTATTATCTAATGCTTCCATTCTTAAATCTGTACTTTGGAATATTTTAGCTTTATAGCTCGTTGAAGAAGTGAAGAAGAAAAAAAATGTGGAGGGAAGGGCCTGACTCACTTCATGGTATGTGAACATGTATTTTTATTACTTATTGCATAGAAGATACCTGATCTCATGGCTCTGGACTAGGATATGGTAGACATTTTATCAGTATTTTCTTATAATTGAGGATGGCAGATCCTCAGATGCTAACAAATGGTATTGTTTGTATATAACCTGAATTTATGATACCCAACTCCCTAGGCCAGTATCCAGATTTCAAAGGATTTAGGTATAATATAGGTTGGCATTCACTTAGGGATCTTGTTCACTGCTTCATTTATTGGGATAGTTTGCAATATGAGACAGATCGGTGATAATGGGGATAGGGAGGGAGGGACTAGAAAAGCGTAGTTTACCATCCCCTTTAACAATTGTCTAATCATTTATCCTTAGCATCAACTCATTGGAAGAATTTCTCTCCTCATTGCCTCCCTTTCCTCATTTCCTGCTCCTCTGTCCCCAGCATCCTGCCTTCCAACCCTACTACTTAACTGAAACCATGCTTGGCAAGGTTAACAATGATCTCTTTACCTGCCAAATCCAATAGCTTTTTCCTCATCCTTATCCGATTTGACCTTTCTGCAGTTTTTGACACTCAAGCCCCACTTCTTTCTGCCTTTGCTTTAGTGATACAGCTTTTGTTTCTTCTACCTGTCTGACCTTTCTTTTTCATGTATCTTTGCTTGGTCATTAACACACTAAGTTTGGACATCCTCTAAAATGTCTCTCTTCAGTCCTTTTCTCTTTACTCTCCTTTGCTGATTTCATGAGTTAAATTATCAGATGTAGGGATATGACTCAAATCTCTCCGTCTTTGACTCTTCATTCTATCTCATTCCCACCATTCAGTCAGTGACCAAGTCTGGTCCACAACATCTCTTGCATCTATTGTCCCCTGCTCTCTAATGCAGTTCCTTTGACCAAATTGTTGTTCCCCATTTTCCATTTCTATATCTGTGACTTTGTGTAGGTGGTTATTCGTGTCTAGAATGCATTCCCTGCTCATTTCTACCTTTTGGATTCACTTAGCTTTCTTTGAAATATAGCTCAGGTGACACCTGTTGTTAGGAAGTCTTTCCGGATATCCAGTACCAGCCTCATGGTTGTTAATGCTTTCTGTTCTTAAAATGTACTCCCTGTTACTCTGTATATATCTTTTATTGGCATGTCTATAAATATATTTTGTCATCATCCTTACTCCCTTAAAGGAAGAGACTAGTAGCCCCATTACTTTGGGTAATGTAGAATTGAATGGAATTAAATAATTATTGATATCTTTGGACTCAAGGTGAAATCTACTTCCTTATTTGCCTCCCTGGGAGAAGCTGAGTAGGTTACTTAACCCTGTTGGCCTCAGTTTCCTGTAAAATGAGCTGGAGAAGGAAATCGTAAACCAGTCTGGTATCTTTGTGAAGAAAACCCCAAATGGGCTTATGAAGAATTAGACATGACTGAAATGATACAATAGTAACAAAAGGAGAACCTATAAACCTCTTCCCATTTAACATTTAGTAGCTGTATTTTCTTGTTTTCTGGTCTCATTTATAAAGAGACTATCATTATTGATGGAGTGCAGTTCCTCTGGTAGTTGGTCTTTTTGTAAGTCTTTGGATAGAAATGTCAGATTTGGGCTACTAGCAATTAATTTTGTTTATGGATGGTCTAAAACAGGGATTCTTAACCTTTTTGTGTGTTAATGGACCCTTTTGGCAATCTGGCAAAGCCCTCAGAAGCCAGACTGCCAGAGTCCAACAACAAAAAAGGTAAACCCACGTTCTAGTCTTGATGGGACATTTTTATTCCCTTTCCCATACTCAGAGATCCATCCAATCTGACCTCTCTGTTCCTCAAACAGGATGCTCATTCTCTCCTCTCTGTGCCTTTGTACTATCTGTCCCACAGGCCTTGAACTCACTTTTGCCTTATATGTGCTTCATAGAGTCCTCTTATTCTTTGAGTCATAGCTCAGGAGTCAGCCTTTCCTCATTCTCCCGACTGCTAGTGTTCTTTCTTTCAATTAGCTTGTATTTAATTATTTTATGTATATTTCTATTTATTGATTTCATATTTCAACTGTATATGTTTATTTACATAGTATATATCCATTTTTTCCATTAGAATATAAGCTCCCTTTGAGTAGGAATTGTTTCTGTCTTTTATTTGTATTATCAACAGCTAGTACGATGCCTGGCATTGAGTAGGCACTTGATAAATACTTGTTGATAAATAGATAATGAATCTGTACTTAGAACAAAGCTAACTCACAGACAGCAGACCCAGTCTCTCTCTGAGATCATAGTAGAAGCCTTTCTAGCTTGGTTGACCGAAGTTGCCAGGACTTGTGTTTTGCTAGTATATTGAGAACTCAGTGTTTGATAGATGATGAGGCATTAGTGCAAGACTTTTGTGGAAAATTAAATATTTATTGTTAAACAGGATATTTAAATATTTTGTTAAAATATTAATTCAGTAGTGTACACATACTGGTTCACATGTAGAAGTAGATAAAGTGTTATACACCAATTTATAATTTCCTGAGAGTTGTAGGAGGTTTTTTGGTATTGTATAAAATGTATTGTTATTCATGAGAATGTATAAAATCTGAAGTCATTTTAGGAAGACATTTATTAGGTTGCTTGAGGGGGAGAGAAACAGAGATAGAATGAGAGCAAGCCAGCGCACAGGAAAGGAAGGGGTGACTCCTTCCTCAAATCTTTGTGAAGTTGTTACATTATATAGAATTGAGAAAAGGACATATGGACATTTGCCTGATTAGTCTCACTTAGGCAGTAGGTAGTCTCCAAAAGAACAGTTCGGGATGTATATCAATAAGTCAATCTCTTTGGGGAACCCAAAACACCAGCTTGGGGTGGACCCAAAACAAGACCTGAGGGGACCTAAAAGGAGGACTGGGTGGAATCTAAGCTTTCCTTACAGTCATCTGGCTTCCTAGGAGTGTCTCTGAGGTCAGCCTTACCACTACTTCTAAAGTAAACTTTTTGGGTTAGACAGTTTTTTAGACACATGGAACTAGGTTCAAACAGTATGGATAAATGATAAATAGTGATCCACAGTATGAAAGTGAATACTTTGCCAATGGTACAACAAGAGTCAGCGTTATAATTAAAGCTTCCATTTTGTTTTATTTTTACTGTATATTTTAGTAATGTTTCACTCTTGAAAGGTGGCATTCTATATTCAAATGAAGTAATGTGTAAAAGTATTTTGTTAGTGTTCTGATATTCATAGTAACAGTCTAATAGTCATTCTACAAAGGATTTAGGAAGTGGTATGTATTTTATGTTTAACATACTTTTTTTTTCCCTTTCAGTTTGTCAAATGTGGATATGCAGGCTCTAATTTTCCAGAACACATCTTTCCAGCTTTGGTTGGAAGACCTATTATCAGATCAACCACCAAAGTGGGAAACATTGAAATCAAGGTAATATTTTATTTATAAGTAAATCAGGAATGAAATCTCTGTTACTTGAAATACCAATTGTTAAAACAAAGTGATCAGCAGAGTGAAGCGTTAATATCAGTTTAAATCTAATTTTGTTTACTTTGTGATTCTACCGCATATATTTGGAATAAAATACCTATTAAGTTCTGTATATAACGCTTAATATTCTACTGAGGATTTTAATCTTAGCTGCACAATAGAGTGATTTTTAGAATGCTTTTATTCTTAAAAATTCAAAAAGTCTTTTATCTTTCTATTTTGTAGGGCAACTGCTGTTATATAAATGATTCTTTGGAAACTTGTGCATTTTCTTTCAATGCTTTTGTGGCCTGATCCTGTATTTTTTCCACAGTATAGCTGTGGAAACTTTGGACGCCATGTAAATCTTATATGTTCTTCTGCTCCACTAACACTACCAACCTCCTATACACTGCCTTAGGAGGAAGTTATGCATGTCTTCCATTTGGCTTTTGCCCAAAGGTTCTCTGGTGTACTATTTAGCTTAGTCTTGAGTGGGGATAGGGAGCAGGTAATATAGAATGTTATGACCCTTAGAGTTCACAAGCAGTAATTGAGAGTTGTCCTTGAATGAGCCAGTGTTGTAGATCTTATTTATGTAGCCTCTTTGTAAGACTTCTGGGTTCTATACCAAGTCACTTGAATTAGAGATTAGGATGCAGTTAGTCTTTCGAGATGGAGGTCTGTAGTAAAGTTTAGATTTACGGTTTCATGTAGTAGGCATTTGTTTTCTTGCTACGTTATTTACTAGCTCAATGAATAAATGTACTAATTGATAATCTTTTTATCCCAAATAACATGTAAAATCTTTTTAAAAGGCCTTTAAGTAATCCAGACTTTGCTTTTCCATATTAAAAATAAGAACAGAAATCACCAGAGAAACCTTTAACAATAGAAGCAGTAGAAGTCGATTTTAAAACAGAAATAAGTTGTTTGAGGCAACAAATGGATTCTGTCTAAAGTCCCTTACAGCTTTAGCATTCTATGATTATGATGCCTTATTTTCCAAGCACCTTTTTCTTTAATTCTGACTGAATTCTATCTTGAAATTTAAATCTTAATTCCAGTTTGGGCGTAATTATGATCACATAAGTTAAACATTTACTGATTGTGATAAAAATTGTGATAAAATTTTTTTAAAATTGAAATTAATATTATCCTTTTTATTCAATGATATACTAAACTGGAAATAAAGAATGCCATTTCTGCTTTACCGTATTTAAACAATATGTTTTATAGTTATAACTTGCCCTCAGATAACATGTTCATGTATTGTACATACATGTCCTCATTCTAGGAAATGTTTCCTTTTACATTTAAGGCCATGGAGTAGTCATGGGCTCTGTCTTCCTTTTCTCCATGACTTTTGCTATAAGTGCAAAATGATTAGGAGAAGGGGGTTTTCCCCCCACAGGGTTTGCCTACTCGGTTCTCCATTGGCTCAATCTATTCAACCTGTCATGTCTTTTGAAACTATAATATCATATGATGTAGGTCAGGAAAATGTGGCAAAAGGGATATGACTAATCCAAGCTTTCATGTAAGAACCAGAAATGTAGCTTTGATCTATCTACCTAGAGAGTCTTTTTGTTTCCTTTTTTTTTGGTAACTTTCAGAAAATCAGATGTTATTAACTTTAATGAATTTGGAGGGATGCTTGGAATTTGAAATTTCCTATATTTGGTGGATACTTTATTTCATCCTTTTCAACTAACATGGTTGTTAACTATAGAAGGAAACTGGAAATTTAAGTCATAAATAGCAAATTCCATTTATAAATAAGGTACCTGAACAACTATTTCTTTTTTAGGGTTGATGATACTGACCATGTTAATTTGGCCCTGATTTTATTAACTCAGTAAAATCATAGCAGTACTGCATCTGACTTCTACTTAATTTGTCTCTCTTGCTTGTGTGTTTAAAATTTTTAGTGAGGATTTTATTTAGGCCTTTCTGACTCTTACTTCTACCTTCTCTCTCTTCACCTTTCTTGACCTGTTGAAGTAGAATAACAAGATGGTAAGTGAGGTTATACCATGCTCTGTTTGTTTTCCACTTTGCTTTATGGGACCAGTAGCTGTTATTTTGTGTCCCTTAGTATTTGGGAGGGGGGATATTTCCATAATTTTTTTTTAATACATTCATTCTTTTTTTTTTTTTTACTTTTTTTTCCTTCATTGCTTCAGTTTAGTGGCAACTAATTTAAGTCTTATGCTTTTTTTTTTCTGAATGGGACATGTACCAAGGACCAAACATTCTAATCACTAACATAGTTTGACTTTTTTTTGTCTACTATGTAGAAAAATTTAATAGTTAAAACGGAATGTGGTGTGCATTGTATTAGAATTTGAGTGATTCTTTACAGGATTTGGTGTTACATAGCGAAAGGGATTAGTAGAATTTTCAGGTTGTAAAAAAGTTTAAACATTTTAATCATAGCTGAGGTTTATTCATCATGTTTTATGCTATCTTCAAAGTGTTAGAATAAAATTTCAATATGTAAGTGAAGTATAAATGGAGGGAAAGGAAGAGATATTGATCAGTTTCTTCCATTATCACTAGTGAGGAACAGTAGGAATCACAAGTGTGTGACTAAGAAAAAGAAGGTGCTCATGAGACTTTCAACAATCAATGGTTATTTCATTTTTCCAAATAAATGCAATTGTGCAGTAACCTTTTCATGTGAACCCCACAGCTTTGTCCCCAGAAGATTGTTCTATTCTTTTATTATATTTCCTTGAGATTTAAAAATTTTTAAATTTATTTACTAATTTTATTTTTGAATATTTTTAAAGACTTTAAAATGTCCATTTTAACTTTTCCCCTCCATTTGAAAATTAAGATTGGTAGTTGTATGAAAATGTGATAAGATAAATGTCGAAAGATTTTAGAGATTGTACAAAGCATTTTAGGCATTCAGTCTTTGTCATGTTAGTTTCCTATTAAATATCAAATAGTTTAAGAAGATTGGGGAATGCCTAAGGTTTAGCCCAAAATAAGTGACAAAACAGTATTAAACATCTAAAAAGGTACAGATTAAGATGAGGTCAAATGTTACTAACATTTTTATGTAGAATAGTATGAGCGTATAACATTCTGTGTGCTTTTTATTCAGTGTTTGAAGTTCTCTGCAAAATTCAGATTGTCCAGAATCTTGACATTAATATAGTTGCATATTTCTGAATTGTTCTTATTGGTAATTGGAATTTACACTGCCTGATGTTTGTAAAATATAATTTTTGTTGCTTGTTGTATGTATTAACATCTTTCTAAAGGCATTTCAGATAGTTACCATAATTTCTAATTCTTTTCAGGCAACAGGTGATGTTTTAGGCTTGAGTGCCCAGTGAAGACTACTGCTGTCGAGAGAGTAGTAAAGCCTGAGGCCTGACCTCATAACTCACACCTTGTTTCCAAGGTCTGAGGGCAAGATGCGTAATTTTCTCAGTAGGTTTTATTTTAAGAATTAGAGGTTCTCTTCGAAAGAGCACTTCATGTTATTGTGTATTATATTAAAATCTCAGTCATAGGTAAACAAACATCATAGAAAGATAAGTATAAATAACATACGTAATTTACATTTATTTATTCACATTTTTCTTGCATCTTTTCTTCCTTTCCAAATTTCCCTATATGCTGAGGAATGGTAAAGATAACTTTGTTCATTCAGAAATTTCCTTCAGTTAAGTTTAAATGTATTCAAAATGAGATGCTGACTTGGTTGTAAGAATCCATACCATTACCTTGGGACAGACCTTTTCTGAAATAAATGCAATATAGTTTGTACGTAGTTATTAGGTTAACAAAATGTTAAAGCATGATTATTTTACTGAGTAATAATAAGGCTAATAATTCATACTGTTCTTAATAACGCTTTTATATAGTTCCATGAAGTTTGTAAAGTGCTTTTTTCATAACAATCCTGTAAAATTGGAAGTGCCAGTGTTGTAGTTGTCACTTTATAGTTGTTGATTAGAGAGTAGTCATATAGTGTTGGAGCGAGCATTTGAACCCAGCTCTCCTGAGAAGTTTGGTGTTTTTTCTACATTTCTTCTAATGGCCCTAAATAAACCTTTTAAAATGTATACAATGCAGGATAATGTGTACCAAAATATGTTGAAGTTAATGTTAAATTTCCATACGAGTGTTGTGTACCTTAAGGGTTCAGGTGCTGACAGTTATTCTTGGTTTTTTGTCTTTTATGAGTGATACTGAAGTATTAAAATGTTAAAAGTATTAAAATAAAAGAAACAAAGCATTTATAATACTTCAGTTTTGAAAAGGACCAGTTATAAATAAAGTGAGCACTGTAACTTTCTTGCATCCTGATAAATATGTTGGAATTCCTTTTCAGCTTTTTCTTGTTAATTGTTTTTGTTTATACAGTTAATTTGCTGGAAATTTTAGCTTTTCAGTGGAATTCTCCTCCCTAATCTTAAGACTGAATGTGTTCTTAATAGTGTTGCTTTTTTCTTCCTTAAAGAATATTTTAGAGATGGACACTTTTAGGAAAAAAACCAATGTTACTGATTCCCTATATTTTGTTGAGCTTGCCTAATTTGTTGTTAACCATTGGAGAAACAAAGTTTCTGTAATTCTTTCCCATAAATTATTAATATTCTGTAGTTGGATTATATTAAGACTGGTATAATTGGAGGCAGAATATATAGAGAGAAATAATGACTTTTGTGTGTGATACCATGTTTTTCTGAAATGCTTTTGAGATTTACATTATTGTTCATACTGGGGGCTCTTATTGAAAGAAGTGGGACTTTTTTCCTTAAGATTCAATTCCCTTAATACTCATTTGGAAAGTTACCTGTAAACTTTCAATTCTAGAATGAAATGTTATTTTGGGCTGCCATAAGAATATGTTTTGTCAAATTTATTTTTGTGATACCTATGGAAAATATAAATTGCCATGAATATGTATTATGCTGAAATAAATTGTGGTTCTCCCTTTTTACTTAACTATTCTAAATCCTTCAAATATTTATTATTACCATTTTGGTAACAAGAACAGTATGCACAATATGCTATATGCATTGAGCAGTTTTCTATCAGCTTCTCTTCTCCTTTATGTGTTATTTAGCCTATTGCATTCTTTATTACGTAGATATTAGATCAAAAGCAACAGATGAAACCATGCAGAAAGCCCTTTAGTACAACAAAATGTAGAATTTATTTATGCTAATAACCCTTTCTTTTGGGATCATAAGAACAGAAGGTAAGATCGATTTATTGTTTTAAACCATGGTATACATTGAAATCTGCCATTCAAAAATGAAACTTTTCAGAGTGTTTTTGAAAGGCCAGAATTTAATGTGACTGAAAACTTAAGGGAAAATATATATTTGAAAGGACTGCAGTAAATCAGGGACTGTCTTACTCATGTTAAGTTTCTTAAACTATAACAGAAATGTGATTTTCTAAGACCTTGTATATAAAAGTTTGACTAGTTTTAACATGTTCCTATTGTGATTTTTAGGATCTTATGGTTGGTGATGAGGCAAGTGAATTGCGATCAATGTTAGAAGTTAACTATCCTATGGAAAATGGCATAGTGCGAAACTGGGATGATATGAAACATTTGTGGGACTATACGTTTGGACCAGAAAAGCTTAACATAGATACCAGAAACTGTAAAATCTTGCTTACGGAGCCTCCTATGAACCCAACAAAAAACAGGGAGAAGATTGTGGAGGTAAATTTAAGAAGGGATTTATGTACATACATTTTTTTGTGACGGAATTTCAGGTTTAAAAAAATATATAGAAAGAAATCTTATAAGCGTTGTCATCTTTCCCAAACATTTAAGATGTGAGTAACTTTCAAAAAAGATAAGTTACCAAAGGGAGAAAGCCATAAAGAAAGTCTGAGTCATCAGCAGTGTGGGGAATTAGTCTCCTATATTTCTGTAGCCTTTTAAACATAGAGACTGAGTGAAAGATTTTGAGCAAAGTAGGCCCAAAAGATAATGTAGTTTAACCCTTTAATAGATCAAAACTACCTTTCAAAGTCTTAGCCAAGTTCACATGCTTAGTGGTGACAAGGTTAGAGACAAGGCCTTCTAATTTCAAGTCAGAGTACATTTGTTAGGTTGCATATTAGTAATATGAAGCTATAATGTATAAGGTAAATTTGTTTTACTCCAGTGAGTATAGATCAGACTAGTAACTTTTTCTTAAATGTAGCCATTTTAAATGAAAAGTTCACTTGTTTTTAAACTTTTGGCTAGCTCTGAGATGTTCAGATTTTTGCTTTTTCATCAGTTTTTCTTTTTGTATTTATAGCCCCATGTTGACTTCATCTTAACTTAAACATAGCTACACTGCTGTCTTTGAAGGTTAGCAGAATTGTTGAACCAGTGTTCTTTTAACAGGTCTTCAATAGGGAGATATTATTTTCTGGAGGACGGCTAGCATTTGAGTTAAAGGTTTAAAAATTAGGAGCTTAACATATTGAACTAGTGTTTTAAGAATTTACTTCATCCAACTACTGATACGTGCAAAGTACTGTATTGGTACAAGACCAGATATAGAGATAACCAAGACATGGTTCCTGACATAGCAGAGCTTAAAGATATCTATGTTCTTTATTTATTTACCATTTTAGTTTTTGGCCACTGTGCTTTTGAGTATAAATTTGTCTATAACTGGCAGTGCCTAATTTTAAACTTTTCACCCACAGAATTGTCCTATTAATAATAATTAAAAAGAGTAATAATAATAAACTCATTTATTTAGTATTTTGAAGTTTGCAAACTGACCTCTTCACAAACCTGTAATAAGTAGATGGCATAAGTATTCCTTTACAGATAAGGAAACTGAGGTTTATGAAAGGTATATTTACTATTACAAAAAACTTTAGTGATCTTACTAATAATACAAGAAATTGGTAACTTGACTCAGTGCAAGAGACAGAAAACTTTCAGGATGATAAGTTGTGTAGCTCACCTTTTCTTAGAAAGAGTATGGTAGAGGAACAGCTCGGTGGTACAGTGGATAGAGCACCAGCTCTGGCTAGGCAGTAGGACCTGATTTCAAATGAGTCCTCAGACACTTACAGCTCTGTGACACTGGCCAAGTCACTTAACTCTGATTGCTTTAAAAAAAAAAAGATGATGTTGAAGTGGAATGTTTTCTAGAGTGTGTTATTAATGTAATTGCTTTATTATATTTGGTGTTAGTAAACCTTAAATTTTATAAACTGCTTTTTGTGTTACGAACATTGTTCAGATTTTTTAAAACTTAAAAGTATGGAATTTTCTCAACTTTTTAATTCATGGGGAATAATAGTATGCATAATCAAATAGTGTTTCCAGTTGGATTAGATTATATTTGAGGCCTTTGAATGTCACAGGTTCCATGTGACCCAGGATTCGCAGCTCTAATCCAGCCAAGGTGTAAGGAAATTCTGCTCAAAGCAGTCCATTTCCCATTGACTGCCCAACTGGCATGTTGTTAAGATAGGTGAGCAGAGATGGATTGCTTCATAGCAAGAAAGTTCTAATTTTTGCCCACTCTCAGTAGTTAATTATATATATTTTTAGTCCTTTGTCTTCTCATGATATCCTTTTTACTTTTCTAAATTATTGTCCATATACATAACGATGAGCTTCTCTGGTGTTCTACAGTTTGAATTAAAATTTATTTCCCACAGATAGCATTCATTCTTATGTAGAAATCTTTCATTTCATTATAATTGCTAAATAACAAATGCTCAGATTTTTTCATTTGTATTACTTTGTTAAATTGGTGATATGATTCCGTGAGTTTCACAAAACTATTATCAAACTAGGGGAATATGTGACTACTTAAGTAGTGAGAACACAAACCAATTAGAACTGGAAAGGCAAGGCTCAGGTTGAACTTGGGCTGAATTATATAGCATTGGTTAAGACAGAACTAATGAGTAAACGAATAATACATAATGAAGGCTGATTAACTTTCTAAGGTTTTTCTTGTAGTCACAGATACTTTTAATTTCTTTTAGGTCATGTTTGAGACTTACCAGTTTTCTGGTGTATATGTAGCCATCCAGGCTGTTCTTACTTTGTATGCACAAGGTAGGTGAAACTTAACTATTAGGGAACTATTTCTCAGTTATTCAACTGTATGTCAGCTAATTCAAGGAAAACACCTTCTTTTTCAGCTATGTCATGTGCTGTATATGCTCTAAATGTTTTTTCAATACTGTAAATTTTAAATCTGTGAAACAATTTGTCTATCATAGACTTTGAATTTCTAAAATTACCTTTTATTAAACAATAAAAGATCTGCTTTAGATAAACACAAACTTATTAAAACACTGCTTGTTTAAGCTCGTAATATTTTCTTTATATTTATCCTAAAATTATGATACTATAGTCAGTAAGTATGCAAAATTTCTTACCCTGAGAAGTAGCACAAGTAGAAATGCAAGTACAGCAGGGGGTTAGGTGATCATGGATGGTAATTTTATAACGGACTGAAAAGGAAAAATTAGAGTAGTTTGTAATAGATATTAAACATTTAGAGATTTGTTTTGAATGTATAATACTGATTTGAATAAACCAAAGACTATACCTAATGTGGTATTTCTGCTCTTGGTATTTTGTGCAACAAACACTTTTAAATACTTGCTAGTGTTTTTTTCTGCATGGATGTTTACATACCTGAAACTTTTTAAAAAAATACAAATTTTGTGGTAGTCATCTACTGTTGCGTATGAGAGATCTTAATTAAATCAACCACTAGTCATGATGAAATTAAATGTAGTAGAATTTTTAAGCTATTTGGTTTGTTGCTGTGCACATAAAAAGCAAGTTTTAAAGTATATTGAAAAATATTTTTTTCTTAGAGAAATGAAAAACATTATTGTAGAGTTAAGTATGAGTACTGGAGTCTCATTAATTAATTTGTCATCTACAGTTGCCACTTGAATACATGGAAATACAACATCTCATAAATCTTCCTCAGAGGATTCGCCCCACATACTCAAAGCCTTTTCTTTTGACATTATTTAAATACACAAGAGCACATAGCCTGTCCATCGTGTATCTCTGATGTGTTTCTTTACATAGCTTCTTTTGTGCAATTTATGGTTGTTAATGTGTTTCATTAACATCAGAACCATGATTTTAGAACTCATGATCACCAAGAATGAATGAATGAATGAAAATGTACTTACTAAATAATTACTTTGTACCAGGCACTGTAACAAGTAATAAGGATATAGCCAGATAGCAGATAACTTATCTTTTGCCTTTTGAGCGATCTTCAATTTTAATTCTAGAGACTGTGGTGTTCCATGGTTTATAGCTATATATCACCTTAATATCCTTTTTTTTTAAAATCAGCTTTTATTTCAGAGAGTAACTGGGAGTCAATAAAAGGCCTTTTTGTTTTTTTTTACAAATTGTATTTTATATCAGAATACATATTTTCAGTCAAACATTGCCTGTAGGGTATAGAGAATATAAGGTTTCATGGAAATTGCTATTTGTGGGGCTTTTTGTTTGTTTTAAATCAAGTGTTTAGTAAAGAAAAGACTAAAGTTTTCTTAATGAAGTATCCCACATGCATTTGTCAGAATAAAAGAAGAACCATACAAGATTGAAAGGTGTAACAAAAAACTTGGCTGTTACAACTTACTGATTAGTATAACATTAGGCATACATCAGGGCACAAAACTTGCCAAAGGCGTCTGCCATCGTCCTAGAAAATTTTCTATATCAAGTGAAAATGGAAGAATTATTTTCTGTGGATGGAGAGGTCCATGAGACACTCCATTTGTAAATGATTTTGTATTTTGCAACTGCTTTATTAAGATTGATTTTTTACATCTGACTTTTAAAATAAAGAATTTTTCAGTAATATTATTTTATTATGGATGAAGACAGAGTTGTTGTTATTAACCTTGTAATGACGGAACTGGGGGAAGGTTATAGCAAGTATGTGGGATGATAGAATTTGAATCCAGAAATGCCATAACAATCCAGAACAATGAGGTTAATATGAAAGTGACATTTAGTAGGAATAAGTGTGAAATCTTATATTTGCATTCAAAGAAATCATTTGTGTAAACAAAGGTTGGGAGAAACATGCTTAGAAATTAATATAAAGACCAATATTTATGATGGACTGTTAGTGCAGTATGTCATCAATGTTACATCACAGCCAAAAAAGTGAATTTGAAATTAAGCTCAGTTAATTAAAAAAGAACATAGTGTCCAGAACAAGGACTTTTTAATTCCACTGTACTCTGCATTGATCTAATCGTTCTGGGAAGGAAATAGATAAGTTGGTCCAGATAAGAGTGACCAGAGTGTTAAAGGGACTCAAAACCTGGATTAGTTGAAAGAACTCAGAATAGCAGCCTGAAGAAGAGGAAACCATGATGATCACTTTAAAGTTTCTGAAGGACTTTCATGTGGAATCGAGATGACTGTCTTTTTGACTCATAGGACAAAACTAGGACCCTGATTTAGTGGACAGAATGGACTTAACTGCTAGGAAGACTTGAATTTAAATTTGCCTCAGATACTTGTTGGCCATATGACTCTAGATAAGTCATTTAACCTCACTGAGCCTCAGTTTCTTTATCTATAAATGATGGAGTTGGACATGATGACTTCTAAGGTTTCTTCCAGTTTTAATTTGAGAGGCAATCCAGTCTAGTTAATAAAATGCTAAAAAATGGAATATCATATTCTTATGGCATAGTGAGTTCCCTCATTATTTGTGGGGGATAGGGGAGGTCCTTCAGTAGAACAGAGTTATTACCTCAGGTTGAATTTAGGCTTCTGATTTTCCTTCAGATTCTTCACATTCTTTGATTATTTTTAAAAAGATTTTTTTTTCTACCTATACCTTTTTTCTCTCTCCCAAGTAGAAAAGAATGAATGTGAACTTTCAGTTTGTAGCTACAGGCCAGTGTCTATTAAAAGAATTTTGAAAATTTTTGGTATTATGAATATCATCTTTGAATAAAACCTTTGTTTTGCTTTTTAAATCTCCAGTTTTCATAACTTTATTTTTCTCTAGTTGGATGTCCTTAGTTATTTTTAATAATACTTCTGAAAAATTTAATCTTAAGAAAGTTTAATAATGCTAGCAGATTTTCATTTAAAGGCCAATAATGACTGTCATTTCAGTTCCAGGGAGTGATATTCTTCTGCTTCATGGTTACAGATAGTACCTTTAAGTGTGGGTAGCTGTCTTACAAAAGCGTGTTGTTGAGTGAACTTGGAAATAATATGTGGTCTGATTCATTAATTCAGCAATCAGAAAAGTTGTGGGCTAAGGAGAAAAGAGACTAATGTTCTAGTCTTCTTTCACCTTCTAGCTTTGTGATCTTGGACAAGTAACGTAATCTTTCTAAGCCTTTACTCCTTTCTTTGTAAAATTTCAGTGGATCTCTAGGGTCATTTTAAAATCATATTCTGTGGCTCACTATTTATTACCTACCTTGCTAAGAGCTGTGGAGAGGATACAGAACAACACTATGCTTTGCCCTTAAAGAACTTACATTCTAATCAAAGAGACCAGACATGAAGTTACATAACAGTATAATGTAATATAATATTGAACGTGGAAAGATGATACGGTGGCCATAGGAGTTCGGAAGAAGAAACTGGAATACTAGGGAAGGCTTACTTAAATAGATGTGTGCCTAGAGCTGGGCTTAGAAATATGTTTTGTATTTGTATAGGAAAAGGGAAAAGTTAAGTGATGAAACAACAAGAGCAAAAACGTAGAAGTAAGAGTAGAGCAAGGCTTGTTGGGAGGACATTATTAAAGGGTAGTTAGGAAATAAGGTTGGAAAAGTACATTGGAGGTAAGTCATGACTTCACCTTAAGTGCAAAAAGAGTTTAGATTTTGTCCTATATGCAGTGAAGGCTGTTGAAAGTTTTCAAATAGAGAAATGATAATTTAGGGAGGTGAATGGAGCACCTGTGATCTCTGTCAGTGGAAAAGTGAATGTTCACAGTCATCAAATTATTTAAATGTGACACAATTTACAGGGGAGAAAGAAAAAGGAAAGATGACATCTGGAATTTGGAGGCCAGATATACAGATAGGAATAAGTACCTGAATTTAAAGTAGTAAAAATGAAAAAACAAAGACAGATGTGAGAGACAGATTTGGAGTCATTTGGTTTTGGGGAACAAGGGAGGCAAAGATGACAACTAAGTGATTCCCAGCCTTTTATTCCTTCTTGAGTCTCCAGGAGCAACTTCTACCCTGAGTCTCTCCCTCCCCTACTCACCCCTTGAGAACCTTAACTCATACCACACTGAAAAAATTGGGGCCATTGGTTGAGAGGTCTGTCTTTTTCTTTTCTTATTTCACATCACTCAGATATTTTCCCTATCTTCTCCTTCACCTCTGTCCCATGTAGAGGTAACCTTTCATACTCTATAATCACCCTTGACCTCATGCCATTCGTCTTTTCCAGAAGGTTATGCTCTCTAGCACTCTAAATTTTTGACGCCACTCTATCTTAGTTCTCTGAACCCTGTCTGTGTTATCACTTCTCAGTTTCCATTGTCATCTAGTAATGCTCACTAACGACAGGTATCCCCCAAAGCTCTGTCCTGAGCTCTTTTTTCCTCTTACTGATCTTAACAACTTCCATGAGTTCATTTATCATGTCTATATAGAAGATTCCCCTGCCTTTATATTCAGCCCTAATCTCTTTATTGAACTATTAAGTTATGCACCATCCACTCCTTTTGAACATCTCAAATTGTATGTTCTATAGGCATCTCAAATTTAACATTTCCAAAACAGAACTAGTTACTATCCTCCTTCCCCCACCTCTGGTCACCTAGATTCACAGCATCAGTGTCATCCTCCATTCTTCTCTTGTATTTACTCCACATAATCCAGTCTGTTACTAAGTCTTATCCCTTCTGTGTTCTTATATATGTCACTTTCTCTTAACTCACACAGCCACCATCCTAGTTTAGACCTTCATCACTTCATGCTTAGGCTATATTACAATAAAACAGTCTATTACAAGTACAGTTCTGATTGGTCTCCTTCAGGTTTATCTCTACCACAATTCTTCCTACATTCAGCTGCCAGTGATTTTTTTTTTTTAATTTAAAGATCTTTATTAATAGTTGCTTGCAGTTTGTGGATTTTTTGAGAACACTCAGGTGTATTTTTATACAAATCAAAAATAAGATAAAATCTCATCTTGACCAGATTTGAAACAATTTAAAAACCTTTAAAGGTGTAATGAGAAAACTAAGTTTTTTAAAAATGTCATTCCCCAAAATAAACCTCTTTAGGTAAAAATAATAAAAACCCCATGCCACATAGATAATACAGGGAGTTCTAATTATTTGGTCAGCAGCAAAAAAACAAGCATTATGTCATCCCTTCCAAATCTTATTGCTAGAATTTCATTTTCTTCTTGTGTAATACCTGAATCAGATGATAATAGAGATGGTGAGCTGACATTTACTCATCACCACCCTTCTTAGACTCTGAGATGGATATATACTCAGCTGGTGGTTTGGCTGCTTTTGTCTGTCATCTAGTGGTTTAGGGTTCTCTGGGAATTAGTGTCAATAATTGAAGTTACAGAGGTACTGATGTTAAATTGACTGCTGAAGTCTGGATCTCATTTCCTTGGTTCTCTTTGTCTTCTTCATTACTTTCCTCTCTAGGCTGTTTTTGACAAGGAGGGCCACTGTAGAATCATGATCTGTAACCCCAGTACATACTCTCTCACTGGTCTACCTTGTTCTCCTGCATTCTGATTGTCAGCACTCTCCATCACTTACTTCTCCCTGTTCAAGACAGTTGGAATTCTGCAGTACGGTCTCTGTGTGTTGTCGGAGCTGGTCTTCTGGAACACTCTCTGCTCTCTCGTTCTTCTTCCTACATGGTCTCACTATTCTGATATTTCCTGGTATTTCTGCTGGTATTTCCTTGGGAGACCCTACAACGTGGACAATACCTGTAATGGTTTTAGTTGACTGCATATTGATTGCCTTGCACTGGGATACCACCGGGATCTGTGATATTGGCTGCCTCTATACCCTTTCTCCTTCAGCTTTCCATCCCCCTGGTCTCTCCATTTTTGCCACTGTGAAGATACTTCCTGGGATTATTCTTCTTTATGGCCATCTGTTGTACAAATACATCTTTCTTGGTGTCGTTTCCCTTGATGAAACCATGGTCATATCTTACATTGAATCATTTTATTGTTCCCAGAACCATCATTGCAATGACTTTCTTGTCTCTATGAGTGGGCACTGTTGATAGGAGGCTGCCAGGGACCACCTTTGCTTCCAGTGATATGGGCTGCTCATTATTGCAGTGATGGTGACTGGAGCCTGCTGCAGCACCAGGTGTGATGGTGACTAGGGCTTTGGTGGCTGCAGCTGTGGGACTGCTTTCAGGGCTCTCTGGCCTCCTGTCTTTGCTCCCACACCAGTTGAATTCCAGAGTGATTTTCTTAAGAAGCAAAGTTCTGATCCTGTTACCCTTCTAAGAAGTAAACTCCAGAGGCTTCTGTTACTTCTAGGATCAAACATAAAATCCTGTTTGGCATTTCAGTTTCCTGCCTTTTCAGTCTTCTTACACTTTACCTTCCTCCACATACTCCACAGTCTATCACCATTGCCGTTCTTGCTGTTAGTTCACACAATACACCCTGTTTTCTGACTCCATGCCTTTTTTATTGACTGTCTCCATGGTTAGAATGTTCTCCTCACCTCTACCTCCTGGCTTCCTTGAAGACTCAGTTTAAATCCCACCTTGCATAGGAATCCTTTCTCAGTGTCCCCTCTTCCCACGCTCTGTGCCACTCTCGCCTCCTCCCACTAGTCCCTTCCTTCCGAGATTTCCTTCCATTTGTAATGTATATATCTTGTATGTACAATTATTTGAATCTTGTCTCCCACTGAGAGCTCTTTGAACACAAGAATTTGTGTTTTTGCCTGACTTTGAATCCTCATTTCTTAATACAGTTCCCGACCCATAGCAAGTATTTAATATTAGTTAATGCTTGTTGATAGACTCTCTTTCTCACTTAATTCGTTTTGTCTAATATTATGGTTATTTGTGTACTTGTCTTTTCCTATTTCTTTTTGTTTTTGTCTCCAGCATCCAGCATAATAGCCTGCATATAGTAGGAACTCAGTAAATGTTTGAATTGAATTTAATAATAAGGTTATGATTAAAAGGAAAAATTATAATTTTTATAGTGATGCCTACTTTCATATAGCATAAAAATAGGAAACCGGGACAGCAGCAGTATTTGAAAGATTTCTTTGCTTCTCCTGTTAAAAACTGTTCTTACACTTGTAGCACATAAACATACTTAAGGGTATTTCTGTGCTAACTGGAAATTAAGTTGTGATTTATTTTAAATTAAAGACAATCTTCAACTACTAGTGTTTGAAGAAAGCCAGTTGACCTCTAAGTTTTGGTGTATGATTTTTAATGTTTCAAATTATTTCCTCCACCTTACAATTCATTAGTCATTTAAGATAAAAAATTATCAGCCACTGCATGATAGGAAAGACTTTTGGGACACAAATTCCTTGCTATTAGGGCAGGTTCTTTCAAGACCTCTTAAAGTATTTAATATTTAAAAAAAAATTTATTGATAGCTTTTAGTTTTATATCACATTGATTTATATTCCTGAAGAGCCATTCCATTACTTACAGCTCTGTGGGGGTTACCTTGCCTCTTTCTAGGTATCCTCAGCTCTCTTTCCCATTCCCATCTGATTTCTTGATACTTTGTAAGAATTTCCCCCAAGACTTTGGGCCGTAATGACCTTGAACCCCTCAGTGATTCACATGCTTCCATCCTGTCACACCCACTCCATTCCTCTGATGCCCCAATTGCTATTATTTAAATCCCATTCTCTAACTCCCTAATATTTCTGTCCTTAGTCACTTTCTTCCCTTTCCCCATTTCCTACACAGAAGCTACGTAGTGCTTCTGCTGTGCTCTCTGAAATGCCCATTCCATTGGTAAGTCTTCTGAGAGTCCTCTCCACCCCCTGGCCTAGATCCGCATCTAGTGCTTGGGGTCTGAGATTCAAATGCTGCTCCCCAGCCTCAGGCCTTTTGGCGGCAGGCTTGACTGCTCTTCAATGGGGGCTTACCTGCTGGTTCTCAGGTGGGGGCAGGGCCGCCTCTCAGGCTCAGTTCCCTCAGGGGGTTTATACAGAGATCCTTTGTAATGGAGCTGGGGTGGAGCTCCAGCCCGCTCTGGGAGTCTCCGGTTGAGCTGCCTCTGCCTCTGCCCGAGCGGCCTCAGCCTCTGCCGCAGTGGCCGCTTCCCAGGGGGTCCAAGTCCCGGAGACCCCCCCACTCCCCTCTCAGCCCGTCTCTCTCACTGACCTGTGCGTCTGTGGGTGGAGGGACCTTCGCAGCCACCTGGAGATTCAGGTCCCTGACGCCTGCTTGGCTCTGCTCGCTCCTCTCAGTGCCGCGTGGCCGGGGCGGGGGAGGGGAGCGCTCGGCCTGGGCAGGACTCCGCTCCCGTCTGGGGTACCTTTGCGGTCGGTTTTTCAGGGCTCTCTGCAGCAGAAATCTCCTTCACTGTGTTGCTGCGCGGCTTCCACTGTTCCAGAATTTGTCAGGAGTTCTTTTTACAGGAAATCTATGGGCTGTGGGTTCGGACCTAGCATAGGTGAGTCTTTCTACTCCGCCATCTTGGCTCCGCCCCCCCCATTGGTAAGTCTTTATCTTAAATCTTTTCATTTCTTCTGTCTTCTTGTACTTGCTGACACCTGGCTTCTTCCTAGTGACACAATTTCTTTGACCACCTTTCCAGAACCGGCTGTACTAACTGGTCATGGGGGGGGGGGGGCGGTCGGGAATATTCCTTGCTCCTCATTGCTGCTTTCAGACCCTCCATCTACCATCATCATTTAGTAACCTCTGCTCCTTTGAGGCTCATTCAGTCCTTATTTATCAAGATTCTGGTGGTGGTGTCTGATGACCTCTAGTATACTCCTTGCTCCCTTGATGAGTTCAGTCGGTGGTTCATAATCTTCCTTTCCTCCCAAACTGGTTTATACTGAGGGACTTTAGCATACATATAGATTCCCACTCGACACGTTAACCTCTTGGTTCTTCAACTTATTTCCTGTGACCCATTTGTCTGTCCCAACATAGCTACATGCAGAGATGGTGATAACCTTTGATCTTGCCGTCACTCAAAAAATGTTACCTTTTTGTGTTCATGAATTCTGAAACTCTCTGTTATCGTCCTCTCCATGACCTTTAACCGCGCCACTTCTCAGTTCTCTCCTAAGCTGTCATTCTTGTATTAATTATATTCTCCTTCATTCCCCATCTGGTCCCTCGGTAAACCAGTCAAGTTCTACATTGTCCTCGTATCTCGAGCACCTCACCCCTTTATCTTATGGCAAGACAGTCCATTTATGTCCGTCACTGATCAGTTCACTGTCCAACTCATCACAACTCTTCTCCAAAACTTTTACTCTTTCTTCAGATCTCCCATAGCTCCCCCTTGCTCTACCCTCTTACCTGGTTTGTCTCTTGTTTTACTGAGAAAACTGAGGTCATTCGTAGAACTCCCTCTTCCTGCTTGTTCTTTATCTCATGTCATTTACATGCTTTCTACAACTGTCTTCCCCAGTACCACTGTTGGACCTAAAGAAGTGGCCTTTCTCCTTGCAAAGTAAACGCTTTATATGCACAAAGTTTTTTCTGTACATCCTGTATCTCTTCTTTCTTTTGTAGCTAAACTACTTCAGAAGGCTGTCTAGAGTAGATGCATCCATTTCTTTTCCTCTCACTTTCTTCTTAACTCTCTGCTTTCTCATGTAGCTGAAACTGTTCTCCACAAAGTTACTAATGATCTCTTAGTTGCCAAATCTGATGGCCTTTTCTTTATCTTCATCCTTCTTGAGCTCTTGTAGAACCTTTTATACTATCACCCTCTTCTCTTTTGAAACTCTTCTCTTTAGACTTTTCTGGCACTGCTCTTTACCTGTTTCTCCTTCTACTTGTAAGACTGTACCTTCTCAGTTTCCTTTGCTGGATCTTCATCGAGCTGACAATGGGTGTCTCCCAAGGCTCTGTCCTGGGCTCTTCCCTCTTTATTTTTTTTTAACTTGTTGAGCACATCAATTCCCCTGAATTTAACTATCATCTCTGTGTAGCTGATTCTCCAGATTTATTGTCCAGTTCTAAACTCTCTCCAGAACTTTCAGTTGTATATCTCCAACTGCCTCTATAAGACATCTGGAGCTGGATGTCCCATAGACATCTTAAATTCAACATGTCTGAAACTGAGCTCGTCTTTTCCCCCTAAATCCTTTCCTCTTCTTATCTTCCTTTTTACTGTCAAGTGTACTACCACCCTCCTTGTCACCCAGGCTGACAGTCAAGATGTCATTTTTCAGCTATTCCTCTCTTTTCCCTCTCCCCCCATCCTATCAGTTGCCAGGTCCTATTATTTCTACCTTTGTAACATCCATTGTGTGTTTGCTGATATTGCTGCCACACTGGCCCTCGTCACCTCATGCCTGGACTGCTGCAATACTCTTCTCAATGATCTTGTTGTCTCAAGTCTCTTCCCACTTTAATCCATCCTTTTCTTTGCTTTCAAATTAATTTTCATTTCAAAAACCTTTCAAATTTGACTCCTTCATCTTAAGTAAATCTCCCATTAGTGTATCCCTGTTAACTCCAGGATAAAATATAACGTCCTCTGTTTAGCTTTTATAGCCTTTCATAACCTGGTAGCTTCCTACATTTTCAATCTTTTTACATTTTATTCCTCTTTCTTACAGTCTGTGATCCAGTAATACTGGCATCCTTGCTGTTCCTTGACTCTGAATGTTTTCATTGGCTCTCCCAGTTTTACCTGTTTTCCTTCCAGTGTAAGCTATAGTTTCACCCTCTACAAGAAGCTTTTCCCAATCTTCCTTGATCTGCATGCCTTCCCTCTGAGGCTACCCCCAATTTAATCTCTATATATTTATTCTGTACATATCTTAGCAGTACCTGGTTATTTGCATGTTGTCCCCCCATTAGACTGTTACCTCCCTGAGAGCAGGGACTGTTTTTTGCCCATTTTTGCACTTAGCACAACGTCTGACACATAGTAAACACTTTGTAAATGCTGATCAGACTTTTCTCCTCGCTCCTACTTAGGAAGCCATCTATTTTTAAAAACTGTTTTAAAGGTTAAAAAGTTTAGCTAAACGAACCAATCCCTTGCATATGTCTGACAACATATGCATCATTCTATACTCTCATATTGTTACTTCTTCAACAAAATTAAGTTGGTGCTTTTTCTCCATTTTTCCTTTGGACCAAACTTTGGTTATTATAATTATACAACCAAGCTGCTTAAAATAAATAAATCTCAGTGGTTCTCTAAAGGTGTTTTACTTAATATTATCATGTATATACAAAGCAAGTAAGGATCAAATACTCCACTAAAACATTTTAAAAGTTTGTACTTTTGTTTATACTTTTATTTTAAGGCTAGTAATTTGTTTTACAATACCTTGCCTTCTTTAGTACTTATCCATATAAGAAGGAATATCTTTTAAAATTTCACAGAAAGGATTTAGGATAACTCAACTTCATGTAGTGGCAACTGTCACCTAGACTTTTACTGAACTTAATGAAGCATTATTACCTTTTATAATAGAATATTAAAAGAACATGAACTTACCAGACATTTTTGTTGTTGTTGAGTTGTTTCAGTGATGTCCAACTCTTTGTGACCCCATTTGGGGTTTTCATGGCAAAGACATTGGAGTGGTTTGCCATTTCCTTCTTAGGCTCATTTTATATATGAGGAAACTGAGGCAAGCAAGGTTAAGTAACTTGCCTAGGGTCACCCAGTTAGTAAGTGTTTGAGGCCAGATTTGAATTCTGACTCCAGGCTGGGCAATCCATTCACTATGACATATAGCTGCCTCTTCCCAGATACTACCCAGTCATAATAGCTATTACCTCCAAAACGTGAAGCAATATTTTGTAGAGCTTTGAAGACTTTTTTTTTTTTTAAGCGAAGGATAATAAATGTAGTTCTGGTTAATTAGAATAGTTATTGACCCCAATTCATTAATTTTTATGACTATGTGGTCTCATCACCAGAGAATCTCTTACAATAATAAAGCTGTTCTCTCACAGCAGTGTTATACTTTTAAATGTTTGAGAGCTTTAAATCAATGATTATTCATAAAATACTGAAATTTGTTTTCATAGTAACCTGTAAAATCTTTTCTTTCTAATATTAATTATTCCCACCACATATCTAGAGAATGTGAGGTAGAATTTTAATTATTAAAAATTGATTAAACACAAATTTTTTATTTTGCTTATAAGGACTATTCAAGGTGTTTGTTCAATAAACATTAAGTGCCGATGTGTTGTACTAGGGAAATACTACTCAATTTTCTTTAGCACTTTAAGGTTTACAAAACCTCATAAAGTTGGTAGTCTGTTAAGTCTGTTTTCTGTTTTACTGAGGGACCAATTTCGCAGTGATATGTAGGCTGGTTTTGGTGGGAGGAGACTTCACATAAGGATTACTGTTAGAGAAGGGCAATAAGGATCTTCATTAGTGGAAATGGAAAAGAAGGTGTGGATGTAAGGTATTTTAAGTGTAAAATCAAAATGGAAGGCAGTTAAAAATCACTCAAGTTACAAGCCTGAGTTACTGAGAGAATAGTATTCAGGAAGGAGAGGCAATATTTATGTAGAAAAGGTAAGTCAGGATATATCTTGACAAGGGTAAGTTCAAATTTTAGATCTATCAAGCTTGAAATGAATTGTACAGAGAGAGTCACATTCAAATGGAAATTACAGTTATAAAATTTGGTGTTGGAGAAGACCTGTTCATCTGAGCCAAATGCCCCAGATTGGGGGTGAGGGGAGTGACTGGTACAAGATTACACTGAAAGTAAGCAGTAGAAGAGGCAACTGAAGTCAGAGGTGATGATTTCTGTTATTTAAACCTTGGAGATAAATTACAACAGTAAGGGAGAGCATAGAGAGAGAAGACAGGAGGGCCAAGAACAGGGCCTTGAGAATAAATGCCTATGAAGGAGAAAGAAGTGGAGGCAGAAGAGGGATCAGACAATTAAGATGTGAATCAGGACAGTGTGGCCTTAGGGGGCCAGTGGAGTAGAGGTATGGTCAAGTGAGAGAGGACAGTTAACTGTCTCAATGCTTGGGACATTCCAGGACAAGATTTTTTATTTCTCA
Source organism: Potorous gilbertii (assembly GCA_028658325.1). Lineage (NCBI taxonomy): Eukaryota > Metazoa > Chordata > Mammalia > Diprotodontia > Potoroidae > Potorous > Potorous gilbertii. Next base: position 180,809,347 of record CM053769.1, read on the forward strand.
TACTTCTTTTAGCCTTATTACTCTTCACAAGTAATTTCCATTTGTCTCATTTTATTCAGAACTTGCCCAATTATATATTTTTCAGCAAATTTATTTCTTGAAATAACTGTTAAATGGTGGCATAGTGTCTGTCTAGCATTCTAGTCTGGGAGTCAGGAAGAACTTAGTTTGAACCCTTTCTCAGATATCTACTAGCTATATGACCTTGCACAAATTACTTAACTTGTCTGACCCTCAGTTTCATCTTCTATAAAATGGAAATAACTATAGTAGCCACCGTACAAGATAGTTGTGATTATCAAATAGAGTAAAGTCTTTTGCAAACTCTAAGGTGATATATACATTTTAACTATACTTATTATTTCATGGATTTTTGAAGCTTTCTGCTTTTTCTCCATTTGAAATTTTAGGGAAAGATTTTATTTTTCCCTGTAGTCCAGATTATTTAGTACAATTTTAACCTCTTTGCCAGGACTATCCAAAAGAAAACCTGTATTTCAGTTATGTAGAAGTTTTGTTTGTAGATGTAAGAGGTGTCTGTTTCTATAGCTTCCCAGTTGATAAAAGTTCTGGATGACTTTCTGGCTACAATTTTTCTTTTTCCTTTTATTTCATATGTTATTTCTCTTGCGTAGGTTTATTGACTGGTGTTGTTGTGGACTCTGGTGATGGTGTAACTCATATATGTCCAGTATATGAAGGCTTTTCTCTTCCTCACCTTACCAGAAGACTGGATATTGCTGGGAGGGATATTACCAGATACCTTATCAAGGTAAGCTGGGGAAAAAGTCATATTAAACACTTTCTGGTTTGTCTTCATTAAAATGCAGTATATTGGATTTATCTTAGAACTAATCTTCTCATTTCAGAGAATATAAAACGATCTCTCTAATCTATAAAAGACATAATGGAAAGAACTCTTCTTTATAAATTAGTCTCCCAGTAATATTTCCCTCAACAATTTTTATAACAAGTGAATAGGATTTACATAATCTAGGTGTTCCCAGTGAATTTTTTAGGATTTAGGGTCTAATTATTTAAGGTCTACTCTGTTTAATCCTTTTTTCTGTTATAAATCAGCTGAATATATTAAAAGGATGTTTTTGGATCCATGTAGTTTTTTCAACAACTGATAAATAATGGCCTTTCTTTATTGAATTGAACTGGGCCTTAAAGGAGAGGAAAATTGTCAGGGGAGACATGAGGGAAGAAGAGAACTTAACCATGTGTAGGAGTTGGTATCATGAAAACCAGAAGGCAGAGAGGGTCAAAGGAGGCAAAAAAGAAGAGGTGGCCAGTTCATGTGCTGTATAAAATTTATGCAAAGGAAAGTTCTATGAAATCTGACTAGAAGAATAGGTTAACTGCAGATAATGGGAAGCACTGAATGCTACACTAAGAAGTTTGTGTTTTATTCAGTAGGTAATAAACAAACCACTAAAAGTTTTTTCAGTATGAGAGTTCTGTGACCCAAGGTGTATGATAGGAAATCCATTGGTATCAACATAAAGGATCAGATAAAGAACAGTTGTGAGGACCAGTGGTGAATGCATTTAAGTCTCTGATGTACTATTCTTTGTGACCTAGGGAAAGTCACCTAACCTCAGAATCTCTTTCCTCACCTGTTAAATGGACTAATGGTTTTTTGTAGTTTATATAAATATGACCTAATAGACTCAGAGAAGAGAGGAAGAGACCTTCAATTAGATTGGTAGAAATAGGTATGGAAAGTACATGATGGGACTTAATGGATTTCAGAGGTAGAATTGTGTTGGGGAGAGGGCAGTGGAGAGAGGTGAATGAGGGCAAAGAAAATGACAAGTGGAGAAGTTAGGTGAAAGTGTAAGTTTTGGAAAAAAATTGGTTATGTTGAGTTTAAGATATTCTTCTAAAAAATGGGGAGAAGGGAGGAGGTACCTAGCAAACATTAGACATGTAAAACTAGAGTAAATGGTAGAGGTCAAGATACAGATTTTGGGAAGTATACCTGAATAATGGTAATAATTGATACGATGTCGATGAATGAGATTGCCAGGCCAGAGCATGTGGAAGAATAAGAGGGCTGAGGACAATCTTGATGAAGTGATTAGAAGAAGGAAAGGAAACAAAGAAAGGGCCCCGAGATCTTAGGGTAGGACAACCAAAAGTGCAGTGACATACTAAGGGACAGAGAATATTGAAGTGGGGGGAGGGAAGGAGAAAGAAGACAGTGTCGCATGCAGTAGAGAGGGCTGAAGGTGGAGAAATCATTGAAAATTTTTTCGTGACATTGGAGAGAAACGTTTCATTATAGTGGTAGAGAAGAAAGCCATACTGAAGGGAATGGAGCATGAGTGGAAAGGCAGTGGGTATACTGAATGTGTACAACTCATGCTAGATATTGAGCTATAAAAGGGAAGAGAGAAGGTGAAAAGTTGAGAAGTAAGTATGAGAGTTGAGGGAAGGGTTATTTGGGGAGGTGGTTTATTTTTGGTTAGGAGAAATTGAGGCTGGGATGGAGGGATAAGATGATCAGTGGAACAGTGCTGCAGAGGAATGGGCAAAGATTGGTTAAAGACTTAAGAAAAATGGGAAATCTTTTAGATCAGAAACTTTGCTCACTATTAGCGTGTGCAGAAAAAGGCCAGACATAAAGGCTACCAAGTCAGTCTGCCATTGTTGATTGTTGGCTTAAGTAGCCATCCCTTAATCTCTGAGCTAGAATTTACTGTATCTTGGTTGGCCTGATTTAGTGTCTTTGATCTTTCCTTCTAATCCTTCCTATGTACCACTTACTATTGAGTCCCTGGTTTAATGGGGATTGTGATACTTGCATTTCTTATCTCAAAGCATTGTGATGAGGAAAGTCCTTTTTAAACATGAAAATCATATGTAAATGCAAATTGGTGGTTCTCTTCACTGCCCAGTCCTTGGTAATCATGGCTAGTGGGGATCTTTGAAGGATTTCCATGGCAAATGGGGTAGAGACACAGAACCTTTCTCCCATGTAAACTTTTGTTTAATATGGGAAAATCAAGTAAGATAAAAAGCCATATTTTATCCTTTTCACGTTTTCAGTACTTCAAGGGTGTAAATGTCATTGTCTTGGGGTGATTTTTTTCCACTTAAGATCTCAGTTCCTCTATGCCTTAAAGCATAGACCCTTTAATGAGTCTTGGTTCTGGATGAATTGCTGTGTCCAAAAATAATTGATCATCTGAAGACCCTCTCTCATAAATATAACTAAATATATTTCTGTGAATGCATGCCTTTCAAAGCCATATCCTTGATTGAACTTTTTTCACAGAATTTTCTTCCTTTTTTATTTCATGAGCAAAAGCCATAAGAGGGAGGTTTGAACTGAGTGATGGAGAACAAAGTCAGGTTGTAGGGGATTGAGAAGTGAGTATAGACATTGAAAGTATAGACACAGTGAGTATAGACAAAGAAAAATGAGAGAGAAGTTGTTGCTAGCATTTAATAACATGAGTACCTGGGGCATCAGAGCAAAAAACCTTCTATTTGAAATCAGAAGAACTCTGGATTTAAATTCTGTTACTGAGTGAGCCATTGAACCTTTTTGTGCCTGACTCCATAAAAGGAGAATAAATATGGTGTTTCCAGAATGATTGTGAGGGTCAAATAAAAATATAGATAAAGCACTGGTAAACCTTAAAATACTGTATAAATGTTAACTAATATTTTACAGAATTTAAGATCTAAAAATAGAAATGGCAGTGCTCATCCTCTCTTGTTTTCACATCAGCTGCTCCTGCTTCGAGGATATGCCTTCAACCATTCTGCTGATTTTGAAACTGTTCGCATGATTAAAGAAAAACTGTGCTATGTGGGGTACAATATTGAACAGGAGCAGAAACTGGCCCTAGAAACCACAGTATTAGTTGAATCTTATACAGTAAGTATGATGTGTCTAATTTCAGAAATTAAAAGATACAATCAATGTTTTTTCTTCCTGACTGGGTTTTAGTCTGCATAGTTAGAAGAAAACAGTACACACATTGATGAGATTGCAAAGCGTTTAAATTGCTTTATAGGGTCATCTGCTTCAAACCAAATATTTTTGTTCTTGTGTTAAGAATTATAAATTATTGTTTGAAGGGTTGGAGTGATTTATATCTAAATTTCCCTTCCATTTCTTAAGGTTTTTTGGTCCTGATTATAATGCTGTACAGCAGAGGCTGAAGCTGAAAGTTCTGTATGCTTTTGTTGTACCTTGCACTACCTGCCTTCTGTCCTCCCCCAAATCTGGGTATATAAAAGTTTGCTTTGATAATTCAGCACATGGCATTCTTTTCTTTGAATTAGTGTTTAATTAATAAGGTGTTCATAAATCCTATCCATTAAATAAAATGAATCTATTGGATGACATTTATTTTCCTGTAACTTAAGGTAACTTTTTACAAATCTTTAGTTGTTGACCTAAAGAACAATATTTAGCCTTTAAGTTTATCCGAATAAAATGTCTTTCTTTTCTTAACTTAATCCTAAAGAATTCAAAGTCATATTTAACACTGATTAAATGTATAATAAAGTTTTTGGTTTTTTTAAAGTAAAATCACATTTATCAAATCTTCAGCTCTTTCTAAAGGTGTCCTTAAAATCATTCCTAATCTTTTACTTGCCTTCATGATTGATACTAGAGGAAAATAGAAGAGAGATAATTGGACCCCACCAATAAGGGAACTAGAAACAGTGAAGATATGGCTATGTCAAAGGAAAGAACAGAATGTTACATGAAGTTTATCATGTTGTGTATAGCCAAGACCTCCTCATGTTGAATATTTTTTCCTCAGGTCTCTTGATCTGTTAAAAGCAAATTTTCTATTAACTCACTTGAAATATTTGAGAATAAAATGTATTATGTGTAATTTGTACTTTTAGAACTTAACACTTCACAACTCAGAAATAGACAATGCATTCAGTTTTACTATAACATGAAATGTGTTCCTAAAAATCACTGTGCCATGCAAAATCATATGAAAACCACAGGCTTTCTGAGGGAAATGGAGTTAAGAGAGATAACACTCAAAACTTTATCAGTGACACTTAAAAAAAGATATGAACCTAATAAATCACAAGCACAATTGAAAACGTTAAATGCTTAAGAATTACATACATACTACAATAAATAGTGGCACTATTTATCTTGACAAAAGAGTGTTTTGTGCTTGAGCATGTAACTCCTACTGCACCAGAAGATCAACACTAAACATCCCATTCTACCTTGGAAAATACCTTAAGTTTGCTTGTGGAAATGAGCATCAAAAAGATTGTAGCTTGTGAGTTATTTTGAATTGGTGCAGTTTTCTGTATTCTTGCTCTTTCTGATGAAATCCCAAACAAGCTAAAAATTTATTTAGCTCAGATTTTTTCCACATTGGAACAAATTTGTGTTTATAAACAAGTGTTATAGCAGAACTGAATGTATTTCTTATTAGATACTGAATAAAATTTGATTATTTTAGCCAACAGATGCAATCATTTTAGATGAGTTATTTCTATCATGGGAACTAATTATATAACAGAATCAATTGAGGAGGTGCTAAATATAATTAATATGTTAAAAATTTTAAAGCAACTGTGATTAAATACCATAATTAATTTTAGGATCTCATGAAGAAATATATCAAATGCCAACATACCAGTGCACATATTTGGCTTATAATTTAGTCTGCTGAACAGTATAGTGGTAGTATAAGAGAGGCAATTTCCTTTCAGCATTGCTTATTTAAATAAATAGAAACTTGGTATGACCCAAGTATTTGCTTTACAAAATCATCTACCAAAAAAAGTTGATATGGCACTAAAAAATTTTTAAGCTTATATTAAGTGTTTTAAAATTTTATATCTTTTTTTAAAATTTTTTTCTTTATTTATAAATGTTCTACAATCACTTCCTTAAAATTAAGATTTTATCCCCC
>CM053769.1:180815767-180969242 GCA_028658325.1 Potorous gilbertii
ACCATAATTTATTAAGCCATTCCCCAATTGATGGGCATCTCCTTGATTTCCAGTTCTTGGCTACCACAAAGAGTGCTGCTATAAATATTTTTGTACATGTGGGTCCCTTTCCCATTTTTATAATCTCTTGGGGATACAGTCCTAAAATTTTATATCTTAAATGATAACCTTTTTTATTTTTTTAATATGACATTCACTCCCAAATATATCCCTACCTGGCCAGCTGTCCCCTCTTAGGAAGAAAAGGAAGTGCAATGAAAACAATCAGCATATCAACTATAACAATATTTGCATTTATCTATATGAGCTCTGGCTAGCTGATAGTTCTTGAAGTAGGTACAAGAGTCCTCCACCTCTGCAAAGAGAGGAAGTGCATTTTCTCAACTCTTTGTAGTACCAATGTGACATTCACAGCAGTGGTTATGGATATCTACGCATATAAACTCTCTTCCTCAAAGATGAAACCAAGATATTTATTCAGATATTTCTACCATGGTAACAAGGAAGTTTGTACACATTACTGGTAGAGGAAGGACTGCCATCCCGAAACCTTCCCTGTGTTAGGCCTCCCCACAAACAAACTCCCCTAGGCAAAATTGCACCCTCTCTCACTCACACTCTGCCTCAGTTCTGCCTCCTCTCTCTCCAAGCTCTGCCTCAGTCTCTCTCCACCCAGTTGGCGAACTCCTTCCACCATGTGCTTCATGTGATGGGCCAAAGCTCAAAGCGGGTCACATGGGCCTATTAAGGGACAGGGAAGATCTTCAAATTCCCTTACTATTACACTCTTCTGGAAATTTGAATTTAATGTTCATGTTTAAAGCAAAACTTAGGAATACTGTCAGCTCATATAAAAAGTAGTAAACTATAGTAAGTAGGTAAAATAGTATGATCTGTTAGAAAAAGTCTAGTAGTGTGGAAGAAAAGGGTTTTCTGTTACTGCTGAATAGTTAGCCATAGCTAGTTATCTAACCTTTAATAAGTAATAAACCCTTGTCTATAGAGTGAAAATCCAACTTTTAACCATAGTTTATATATGTTCTCTTCAGATACTTAGAACAGTGTTTTTAGAATATATTTATTCACGTACATCTCTATACAGGTAGCCCCTAGTTCCTTCCCACTCTCTGCTGAGCTTCAGGCCTGAGTCTCAGGATTATAGTGCTTGAGTTTGAGAAGGTCTTGGGTATCATCTAGTTCAATTCCTGTTTTATAAATATAAAAAACCAAGACCTGAGACAGTGAAGTGACTTGTTCAGGGTAACACAGATAGTAAACATCAGAGGCAGGATTTGAACTCAGGTCTGCTCAAACTCCAGTCAATGCTTTCTACTCTACCGTGCTGTAGGCCATCTGCACCTGGAGGTCCCATAGGTATGCTTCTCACCCGGTTCTAAAGAGGATTAGAACTCATTATCTTCTTGCCCTAAACCCTTCTCTTCCCCCAGCCTCCACATTTATGTTGAGGGCACCACCATTGTCTCTCCTTTGCCTTTTGGAGAAAATAAATACTCTTTTGTTGTCACTTAAAACCTTTGCAGTCTGGCTTAAGCATATGTTGGTCTGTGGACTACACAACACTCCCCGATCATGTGCTCTACACTCAAGCAACATTAGCCTAGCTATACCTTTATATACACACTTGTCTTCCCATACCTCATTTGCTGTCATACCACACCACCTTTTGGGAAACCAGACTTCCCTCAAGGATCAGCTCAAGTGCCACCTCTTTTAAAAAAAATTGTTTTGATTTCCCCAGTCGTTAATGCATCTATATTTATTTTTGTTTTTACTTATCTGTGAATAGGCTTTATTCCCCTCTAGTAGAATAGAAGCTCTTTGAGGGCAGGAACTATTTCTTCTTTGTGTTTGCATCCTCAATGCCTAGTACATCTCCTGACCCATAGTAAGAGCTTAATAAAAGCTTATTGATTGACCTGCATTTTATAGACAAGAGGAAAAGCTTTATTTATGTTACTTGCCCAGTCATTCAGGTGTTAAGTGGTAGATCCTACACTTTAACTTGTCCATTGTTCTTTCTGCTAAAACACACTGCCTCTTTTCTGGCTTTGGAGTCCGTTCTGCTTTGGGCCAGCATGGTAATGAATTCTTATTAAATATGTACTTGTACCCTTGTTTTGTTATATTTTAGCTTCCAGATGGCCGGATTATCAAAGTTGGTGGAGAGAGGTTTGAAGCACCTGAAGCTTTATTTCAACCTCATTTGATCAATGTGGAAGGAGTAGGTGTTGCTGAATTGCTTTTTAACACAATCCAGGCTGCTGATATTGACACCAGGTAGGTTAGGATGATTTGTGCTTTCGTGCAAGCTTTTCAAAATGGGAATATTGTAAATAGTATTTGAGCTGTCAATTAATTGGCAAGAGTTAATTTTTTAAATACAAGAAAGTAATTTCTGAAGGGTGGTAGTGAATTTCAAATATAAAAATAGAACCATTATAGTGGGTTAAAAGCTATTTTTTAAAGCATAGGTTAGTTGACCATAATTTAAGGGATATGCCCAATGAGTCATTTTGGTAAAGTAACTGTGGAACAGGGGGATAATAATGAGTGTATCTTAAAACAGAACATTTATTTTAGGCAGGGTCTTGGCAAACAGCAAACTAAGTAGAAGACTGTCAGATGGCCCTCTAATTGACACATTATAATTATGGTAAATACTTTTGGCAGAGATATTTTTATTTCACAGTTGATATAATAATGTATATTAAACCCCACATGGCCCATTTTTGTTCATAGGATCCTAGTAGGGGTGGAAGGGACCTCATAGGCCATCTATCTCATCCAACCTCTACCTTTTAAAAAAAATTCTGAACTTAACACACACACCAAATGAGTGTTTTCTATATAGAATTAGAGCTTGCTTTTCTTTTTTAGTATAGAATAAATTCAACATGTCACTTACTGTCTTTGATTCTTTTTGACCTTTTATGTATGTTTTTTAAAAATGTTTTTGTGATGCTCTCCCTCTCTTTGTAATTCTATCCTTGGCTTACTTCTCCCTCTGCCCTACACCTCCCTATTTGAAAAAAAGATACTTAAAATTCAAGTAACAGATATGCACAGTTAAGGAAAATAAACCCCCACCATGGACATGTCTGAAAACATATGTCTCATTTTGCATTTTGAGCGCATCTGACTCCTCTGTCTTACTCCTCTGAAATTTCCAACCCTTTATTTTATAGATGAATAAATGGAGGCTCAAAGAGGTATATTTTGTCCCAGGTCATACATGGTAGCGTCAGGGAGGATTTGAACCCAGCTCCTCTGACACCAGAGCCAGTGCTTTTTCCACTATATTATACTGCCTCCCATTGTCTCTCTGTGCCTAGTATTTGGTCTGTTTATGGGGTGGGGTTTTGTTGTTTGTTTTTTTTTTTGTATTTTTAAGCACATTTAGCATGTAAAGCATAATTCGAGCCATAACTCCTTACCCAAGAGTTTTACATTTGAGAGTAATGTCACTTTCATCACACATACAAAAACATATCTAAATACTCAGTACTCATGTATATGTATGTGATATATACATACATATACATGCAGACATTTAATCCTCACAGCTCCTGATGCAGAGTATCCACTCCTATCAGTACATAGCATAACTTACCACTTACTAGAGTCCATAATTTTGTACTGAGAGGCTTGTGTTGTCCTCTAGCAGCACCAGTCAGTGTCTGTTAAGGTCTGTGACTAGTGGTGTTTTTCCATGCAATATTAATGGAAAATGGAGGCTTTGCAGGATTATCTAGATGAAACCACATTAAAAGCAGCACCAGGAATAATTGAGGTCAAGCATGATAGCTACTGGAAAAAGCATCGATGTGGAGACAACCAGGCTATCTGTAAGTATTTATTAAGCACTTACTGTGTTCTGGGCACTGAGCTGGAACCTGGATGTGAATTTCAGCTCTGCCACTTACTAATTGAGACAGACACAGGATGGAAAGCCACTGCTTTCACATGGAGATGGTGGCACAACGCCTAGACTCCTACCACTACACCTACCACTACACCACTACCACCTACACTCCTGTCCTGCATGTCCCCAGCAAGAGTGGAGTTGACAGTGTTGTCCAGGTCCAGGGCAGGCAAGGCTTAGAGACTCCTGAGGGAGTATTGCCTAGAGTTCTTTACAGATTCTAAACTGAATGCATTGATTTCACTGTCTGTAGAATGAAAGGAGAGGGAGATGTCAGTGTGGTAGAGGAATATTGGCACTGACTCTGGAGTCAGACGTTCTGGGTTCAAGTTCTGGTCCTTGTTAGTGACTCTCTCTGACCTTTGGGCAAAGCACTTCCCTTTAATTTTCTCATCTGTGAAAGAATGGGATCAGACGATGACTTCTAAAGGCCATTCCATCTCTAAATTGTGATTTCTATATTTACCTAATCTAAATTTACTTGTGTGATTTTAGATAAGTCTTTTTGACCTCTCAAGGCTTCAGTTTTCATATCTATCAAAGGAGGGGATGTGAATAGATGATCTCCAGCTCATTCCTGTGATACTGTCTCCCTGAGAATACCAGATACATCCGTCACTCTAGTGCTCTTATTCAAAACTAATGCATTTTGACAGCAGTGAAGAAAGCGTTGAACTGGTAACAGGAAGCCTGAGTTTTAGTCCCACTTGGATCACACTATGGATAAATGACTTTACTTATCCATTTGTCTTCCTTCTTCCCCTCTCCCCATCTGTAAAATGAGGGGGTTGGAGGAATGAGTTCTTTTTGTTGGAGGATGATTGCTTCTTGTCTATCCGAACTTAAGTCCGTAACCTGATTTATCTATTTTAGATCGGAGTTTTATAAGCACATTGTGCTTTCTGGAGGATCTACTATGTACCCTGGACTGCCATCTCGTTTGGAACGTGAACTTAAACAACTGTACCTAGAACGAGTTTTAAAGGGAGATGTGGAAAAACTTTCGGTAAGTAGGAAGCAACATAGCTGAGGCTCTTGTAGTTCTGAATTGTAGGAAGTAGAATAGGAATCCTGATGACCACTAGAGGGAGGTAGGAGCTCAGCCTTTGGGCTACATGGTCAACTAGAACCATTCTTGGCGAGTAGGCTGACGTTTTCCTTGCATTTTCTGACTTAGGAGTGACCAGACAGGACCGAACTTTTTGGGCAGACTTCAAGGGTTGGGTTAAAATCACACAGTGATTCTGAGAATGATCTTTTCTGATTTTATTATTCATAACCAATTCTCCAGCTGAAATGACTAAATATTTCTCTGCTTCTTCTCCTAACAGTCATTGAGCATCTACTCTATTTATTTAGGTCAGACATTGGTGAGGGGGGAGTAGAATAAACAAGACCTTTATTATCTGTTACAAAACAATATAGTGTTAAAAGTTTGTATATTTATTTCCTCCCCCCTCCATTTCTGACTACTTGTTGATAACTTCTTATTGCTTGATCAGCACCACCTGCATTTAAACTTGCATGTCCTGAAACCAACTCAATTCCAAAAAACCCTCTCTTGACCTCCAAATTTCTGACGCAGATAGGTGATGCATTGCAGGATAGATTGCAGGAGTCAGTAGTAGCAGAGTTCAAATCTGTCCTCAGATGCTTCTTATCTGTATTAACGCTGAGCAAGTCATTTAACCTCTCTGTCTCAGTTTCCTGAACTGTAAAATGGGTATAACAGCACCCACCTTGCTGGGTTGTTGTGAGGATCAAGTAATATTGGTAAAAAGTGTCTAGTACAGTATCTGATACATAGTAAGTGCTATATAAATGTTTATTTCCTTCCCTTCCCCGCTCCTCCCCATTCCCTTCCCCAATTGATGTTATTAATCTCCTCCCAATTAACAGGCTTGAAAATCCTGAGTCATATTTGTCTTTTCTCTCTGTCTAGTTTCCTATACCCAATTAGTTGTCAAGTCCTGTGGAGTTTCTTTCCATGGTATTGCTCACCTCCATTGATGACACTCTAAGTGAGGCCTTCTTTAATTCTTACCCCAAACTATTAGTTACAGTAACTTTACCACTACTTTTTTGGCCTCTAGTCTCATTCCCTTAAAATCCATCATAGCTATCAAAGCTTCTAATGACTCTGATCGTGTAATTCCCCTGCTGAAAAATACTCTTTTTTTTGATTCCTCATTGTCTACTAAATAAAAACCAAATTCTTGAACTTGGCATTTTAGCCTGTCTACAGTAAAAATCTGGATTTGTAACCTTTTTCTAGTCCCCTTCATGTATCCTGTGTTCCAGCCCAACTGGACTACATGGTTTCCTCTAGCACTTTTAACATTTGCCTGTAATTTTGTTCTTATTTTTCTTTACTCTCTGTTCTCCTGCCCACCATGTCTGTTTGTTAATATTCTATCCATATTTCAAGGCCCTCTTTGAATACTAGCCAATCTTCTCAAATTTCCCCTTGGTCAGATTTTAACATTTTCTTCTCTACTTTTAAAACATTTGGCTTACCCTTCTCTTATTTACCCTTGTCTATTTTGTACATTGGTTATTTGTATTTTTTTTCTGTGTGATTTTTTTTCTCCCAAGACTATTGGGGTTAAATAAATGACTTGCCCAGGGTCAAGTGGCTGACGCTGAATTTGAACTGTCCTCCTAACTCCAGGGCCAGCGCTCTATCCACTGTGCTACCCAGCTGCCCCCAAGTTGTCTTTGAGGACAAGAAATGTATTTTATTTCTATATCTTCCTTCAGTGCCTGGGACAGCACCTTACATATTCAGACATTTAACATTTAAATGAAGGAAGGTAACAGGCATTCATTAAGTACCTGCAATATGTCAGAAATTGTGTAAGTGGTTTACAGATATTATTTCATTTGATCCTCACAACAACCCTGGGGAGTAAGTGCTACTATTATCTCCATTTTCCAGGTGAGGAAACCGAGACACATAGAGGTAAAGGGACTTAACCAGGGTCATCTAGCTAGTAAGTGTCTGAGGTAGGATTTGAACTCAGGTCTTCCTTATTTCAGGCCTAGCACTGTCCACTGTGCCACCTAGTTGACATTGGGAAGATCACTTAGGTCTCAGTTCCCTCATCTATAAAAATTATTTCTAAGTTTCTATACAGTTCTAAGTAAAGATTCTTAGGCAATAGTGGGGAATATGTTTAAGATCACCAAACAAGAGTATAGTTCTTAACCAAGGGTCCATGACCTTGTTTTTGAAATATGTTTATAACTTTACTTCAATGTAATTGGCTTCCTATGTAATTTTATGTATTTTATTTTATACATTAAAAAAAACCATTCTGAGAAAAGGGGTCTGTAGGTTTCATCAGACTTCTGAAGGGGGTCCATGTCATAACAATGTTAAGAACCCCAATATAAAGAAAGTTGAGGACACAATCTCAGAATATGCCTACACTTGCAAGGATGGGAGGCCAGGAGAAACCAGAGATGGAATAGTTAAAGAGGCATGAAGAGAGAGCCAGTGTTGTGCAGGGTCCCTGACTGCATAGAAGCCCAGGCAGCAGAGCATCTAGAAGTGGGCTTGGGCTGCCATGTTCAGTACTGCAGAGAGGTTGAAAATGATGTGAGCTAAGAAAAGGCAGTAGGATATGGCAGTGAAATAATATTCATTATATAGTATTTATTGTCTAGTTTTTTGATAATTTTTCTTTCCCTAGCTAGACAGAAGAAAAAAGGACTTTTGAAGGCCATCTTTTCCAACTCTTATTACTTTACAGATGAGGAAACTGAGGCCCAGACAGACTTGCCCATACATACAGAAAGTCACCGAGGCAGGATTTGAGCACAGGTCCTCTAACTGCAAACTCAGTACTCTTTCTGACCGTGCTGTCGAATTTTTGTTTCTTTCGTAGCCCCTAGTATAGTGCTGGGCTGATACTTAATAAATACTCATTGATTTATTGACTTGAAAAAAAAATTGATGATGCAATCTTGGGTTAAACGATATTCCAGAAACATATCAGCTATTAACTTTGAATTAAATGTTAATGCTGGGGATACTTCCATTAAGATGGCCACGTGAACAGAAACTCTGGTGACACCACCAAAGAGTATGTAGAAAACCCTTTAAAAATATTCACTGAAATTCACTGAAACAGGTGCCTGTTACTTGTATCACCATTTGGTTTCCTGTGTCCACAGATTAGGAAGGGATGGAGAATGAACTAGGATGTGCCTGCTGCCCTCAGGCAGGTCTCTATTCACTTATCAGGCACATCTGCTGATTGTTTTGAGTACCTCAGATGATGCTCACTTGGGTCAAGTATCTTTATCTCACCTGGGAGAGCTAAGTGTTCTTGTTCTTTCTTTACTTATCTTGGGTATCCATTCCCAGTTAACCACTTTTCTTCTCTCCATTCCTAGAATCGTTCCTTGCCGAGAAAACAAAAAGGAGTCTAGCAGCTATACTTTTTCTTCCCCATTGGTTTTCCTTTCTATCCCTTTTCCCCAACATAACTTTTTTAAAATATATTTTTATTTAGTATTATATTTTTCTGCAGTAACATGTAAAAGCAGTTTTTAACATTCATTTTTAAAACTTTCAGTTCCAAATTCTCCCCCTTCCTCCCTTCTCCCAGCCCCCAGTTGCGAAGGCAAGCAATTCGATATAGGTTATACGTAATATAACTTTAGAAACCAGTTTTGTTAACCTTAGTTTTTCTCTCTCTCACTTTGAAATCATTCTCATCTTAGACACGTTTAATATTATTCTTAGTGAATTCTGCTGTGCTTTTGAATTCATTCTCCATTACCTGTCTCTCATAATGTCTTTTTAGGTTCCTTGTGTAGTCACATTAAGTCTGGACAATACCCCCTTTCCTCCAGGTTTTTTTGTTTTGTTTTGTTTTTTTGTTTTTATCTTTGTGCCCCTATGATTTCATTATTGTGATCTTTCTGGGCTGACTCCCTATAGAATTTTAAACCATATGATCCCATCTAAATTCTTATGAAATGTTTTTCCCCAAGTTGAATGTGCATAGCAGGCTCTGCCCACTTTTTCTGTCTTCTCTTACACATTTCAGGATGAAATGGTCATTGCCCTCTCCCCAAGATTTTGATAGAGAGGTAATAGTGGGTCGGGTGGCAGATTTTGGAGTCAGGAGGACTCCCAAGTCAGGGTTTGATTCCTTTCTTTGACATCTACTAGCTGTGTGATTTTGGGCATGTTATTTAATTTCTCTCACCTTTAGTTTCCTTATGTAAAATGGAGGTAGCAACTATAGCATGTCCCTCAAGGAAGAAGATCAAATTAGGTAATACTTGCAAAGCATTTGAAAACCCTAAAGTGCTATGTAAATATCAGCCATAATTATTTATACCCTAGAAACAAGTTCCTCCTTGTGTATGAGATTTAAGACCTAGAATAAGACTTTTTCCGTGTTGGTCCCTTCACTTGGAAGGATGAAATTATCATTAAAACATACCAAGAAAGGACTTGCTATTCTGCACTTGGCAGAACTCCAGTATCTGTTAACATAATTCAAATTCTTTGTCACTACTATATCATTTCTCTGTGCTAAGCTTATAACCTATTTCCTAAACTCCACATTTTTTTTTCCTGCCCATTTGTCTTATACTATACTCTAAAGAAAACATTGCTTCCATTTCTGTTTCTATTAATCTACGTTTCTCCTTTCTGGTTCCTGTACATGAGTACACTCAATGTGCAGTTTTACTCCCTATTGCCCCCCCATATCTTCCTAATTCATTACTTAATGAGTGTTATCTGGAAGGGGGAGGCTAACTATTCAAAGATATCAGGAGAAAAGTAAACAGTCTATAATTATCCATCATTTGAATAATGGCTAAATAAGATGTTCTTCATTGATATAAAGTAAACTTATTCGTTGGCTTTCATTCTGTTGAGGAATGGGGTAAAGATGGTATGTCCATATGCTCGTATATATAGATCAAATATGAAATAAATAGAAAACAATTATGGAGAGGCAGACTAGGGTTCTTACTGTTTGTTGTCTTCCTGGATCCCTTTGACATTTTGGTGAAGCCTATTGAGTTCTTGTCAAAATAGTGTTTTTAAATGCATAAAATACATAGAATTAACAAAGAGAAACCAACTGGAATAGTTATCAGAATATCAAGCCAAAAAAACCAAAATCATGGGATCCCAAAATTAAGAACCCTGAGCTAGGTGGGATTAATAAAAGCTTCATGTAGAAAGTGATGCTTGAGTTGTGTTTTGAAGGAAAGGAATGGAATTCTGAGAGGGGTAGGTGAGGAAGACAAGCATTTCAGGCAGTTTGTGAGAAACAGAAAGTCAGTTTGGTTAGGAAAGGGAGTAGTATATAATAAATCTGGAAAGGTAGATAGATGTCGCAGTTATTCCTTTATCTCCACTAGTATGATCAACCTTTAAATTGGCCCAGATCGTTTACTTACTTTTCAGCTTACATTCGATGAGAGGAAGCAGCATAGATATCTGATGACCATTGTCATCACTGCTAACATTTATGTAGCCTCTACTATGGGCCAGGCACTGTCCTAAGCACTTAAAGAAATTACCTCATTTGATACTACACTTCTGCAAAGTAAAAGCTGTTATTAGCCCCATTTAACAATTGAGAAAATGTTGGCAAACAGGTTAAATAACTTGCCCAAGGTCACACAGCTATAGTAAGTGTCTGAGGGCAGATTTGAACTCTGGAGTCAGACACTTATTAGCTGTGTGACCCTGGGCAAAACACTCTACCCTGTTTCTTCGTCTGTAAAGTGAGCTGGAGAAGGAAATGGCAAATCATTCTAGTATCTTTACCAAGAAAACCTCAAATGGGGTCACAAAGAGTTGGATGTGACTGAAACGAATGAACTTCCTAACTCCAGGCCCAGCATTCTATCCGCTGTGCTACCTCCCTGCCCCAACATGAAACATTAATGAAATATGTATATAGGAAATAAAGTAGTTAGGGAAGCTGCTGTAAAGGGCAGTACCCAGTCTCCGCTGAACAAATAGTAAACAAATATGAATAATTTATATGTTGTAAATTACCTCTTCAAAGTCATAAAGAAATGAAGATTAAGCCAATTTTGAGATTCCACCAAATAACTTTTAGATTATCAAAAATTATAAAACTTAACAAAATTCACCCAATAGCAAGATTGTGTTATATTGTTGAGGGAACTACATAATGGTAAACTCTTTTTGTAGAGAAATCTGGTATTACACAATGAATATTACAGAAGTAACCATATCATACAAAAATATCTCAAGAAAACCTACATATCCAATATTTGAATAATGGTTGATTAAATTCTTTTATATTAAAGCAATTAATGCAATGCTATGATGCAATTTAAAATTAACTGAGATATATAAACAAATTTGAAAAGATATGAAGCAAGTGAAGAAAGAGTAATATAAATGTTAATTAAGGTTGTATAAAAATACATTGTAAAATATATATATATGAAAATGAAAGGGGAAGTAGAATAATAAATAACTTGCATTTCAGATATAGAAATTTCTTTTTAAAAGATAGTTGTAAATGCATGCTAATTGGGTTTTTGTTTGTTTCTTAAATTGTTTTAATCCTGATTCTGGCTTTGAGTCTTTGTATCTTTTTAATGGTGCCTTTTTCTCTGCTGACTTAGGAGAGACCTCTTTTGACAAATTTTTTAGATTAAATTAAGTATTTGAAAACTTGTCTGTCAGTTTTTTTCCTTTTTATCTATTCTGTTAAATTAAGATTCACTATTCTATATGTGTGACAGAATGAATAATTGTAAAAGGTAATTAGTTGATTTGTGTTCCTCTTTTCTTTCCCCTGGTTGTAGGAAATAAAAAACATCTTTAACCTTGTTTCTTTCCAAATGTTGATTGAATACATCATTTTATTTTAGCTGGTACAAAGAGTGTTTACTCTTTAGAGCGTTTCATTTGTTATTTCATGAGCTTTTAAAATCCTAATAGTCACCCTTGGTGCTAGGCTCTGTGCTAAGCACCTCACAATTGTTACTTCCTGGGATCCTCACCACAGCCCTGGGAGGTAGGCGCTATTGTTATCCCCATTTTACAGATGCAGAAGCTGAGATAAACAGTGGTCACATGACCAACAGCCTAGGGAGTGAGTGTCTGAGGCTGAACTGAACACGGGTATTCCTGTCTCCAGGTCCAGCACTGTCTACTGCAAAACTGCCTGCATCCATATTGTGCTTTTTAGTAGTCTGTATTTTAAGAAATATTTCATCTTCTTTTAAAAATGTTTTATTTCAATTTGGCTGTGTAAAAAATGGAGTTTGAATTTTTTTAAAATCAGAGAATCTCAGAGGCCAACTAGTCCAACTTAAACGTGTACAAGAAAGTAACAAAGGTCACCAACAATTGACCTTGACAAGTGGTCATCTTTGAAGACACCTAGTGTGGAGGAACCTACTACTTCTCAATTTGCTGCTTTACATACGATAGGCACTTAATAATTGTTTCATTTGCATTGCGTTGGATAGGTATTTAATTGAATTTCTTTAATTATTAGGAATTTAATCCTCACTTTAAAAAAACAAAAAAAACAAATTCTGCCTCTCTGTACATCTTCTATCCATTACTCTTCTCGTGCCTCTTTTGGCACAACCAAGCTGGGTATTCCTGAGACCCTTTGCACATGCATCTTTTCGTGTACTTGAAGACAGCCATTGCTACCCCTTCAAATCTCTTTTTCAGGCTGGCTATCTTCAGTTCATTTAGATGGTAAATTCCCTACAATTTATGGAATTAATTTTATTTCTCTCCCCATTTTAGAAATTTAAGATCCGCATTGAGGACCCACCTCGCCGAAAGCACATGGTGTTTCTGGGTGGTGCAGTTCTGGCAGACATCATGAAGGACAAAGACAACTTTTGGATGACCAGACAAGAATACCAGGAAAAGGGTGTTCGTGTGCTGGAGAAACTTGGTGTGACTGTTCGATAAACTTAAAGCTTGTTCCCATCACATCTTTAAAGCTTTCTTTTTTTTTCCTTTATTGCCAATCTTTGAACTCATTCAGCTACATGACATGGAAAAGGCCTCTCTGTGCCCTTTGACTCGAAAGGTCAGGTTTTGTTCTGATTTCTCTGGGAAGCTTTGTTAAATGTTGGTTAATGTGGCTAAATTTGACTATTTAATTTGACCACTTCCCTACAAACAAAACATGAGAGCTAAGGGGCCTGTCTGTTGCATTGTTCCTTCTCTGTAGGCTTTTGGATAATTCCTGTAGGCTTTTTATTTTCAGTTTACTGCTATAATGCTGCTAGCTTTTGTCTTTAGCACACCAGGTGGTTTGCCTTTCTTAGCATAAGAAAAACTTTTACAGCAGCTTTTATACCCCGTTACTTTTGTGGGGGAGTTACCTTTGCACCCTTTGTCGCCTTTCTTCCATAGTAAGTAGCTTTAAGCTGTCACTGCTACTACTATAAATACCTTAAAGCCTTCCATGTTAATGTCTTGGGGAAATATCTGGCTGTGAACTAAAATGTTAAAGTTTCTCCCCCCACCCCCTTCTTCCTGGGGTTAATGGGGATGTAGGGGTAGAAATGAGTTGAGAGATATTGTATTTTGATTTTTGAGCTATATATCTTTTCTGTGATTATATAGGGTGACTTTATTTACATTCTTTTATTTTGTAGGTTTTCTATTTTAATTTTGGTATACATTTCCATACAAAAAGCAAGGGTAGAATATCCAAACCATCATCATTCTGGGACTGGTTCCCTAAAACTTCTCAAATGAAAGAGCTTTTAGTAATTCAAAGTACAGGGAAAAGCATAACTTTAAAAACTGAATTGTAGAATTGGTAATTTTTTTAAAGTGCTTTTGTTTATTTCTGAAGCACTTACATTAAAATTTGCAATGGCAGTAACCTGGTGCCAAGTACTGTTCTTAAAAAGCGGAGATTTCCTGTAACTGACCAGTGCTGATATAAATAAAACGAGCAGTTATGGTCACTGGCAGTAATTAAGAAGAGATACCTCTCCTTGTTGGATTAAAAAAATAACATTGGGTTATGGGACTTGTTGCCAGTTGATAAATACTCATTCACAAGTCATTTTTGCTTGTCTTGATTTGATACTGGGAAGGGGGCAGGGTGAAATTCAGTTGTTTGAAATGTTCTTTACAAAAGAAAAATCAGGATTAAAAATTTCTTAACTATTGAAAAAAATAATTGTAACTGCTAACTATCATCCATTTTTTATGTTTGAAAGTTGCTGTGTTATGTAAATGCATAGCAGGCTGCTGCCTATGCTACACCATCTGTATAAAACTACACAGTGGTTCTTAGTATTTATTGGAAATATCAAGAAATATTATGCAGATGAAGTTCTGTCCAAATCTGTTGAATAAAGTAACAGGAAATTGTATCATTGAGTAAAAAAAATGAGGATTTTGAAGACCTAGAGCTTTATTCCAGAAGCGAAATTCATTCATTAATAGTAATATTTAAAGACAGGTGATAAAGGAGACTGGACCTGTGATTCCATTGTATGGTTCTCTCCGGGAAGATCTTCCTTCCGCCTATGGCAAGTTTAGGAGAGTTGCCTAGAGCAAAAGAGGTTTTAGTGACTTCTCCAGAGTCACTTAGATGTATCAGAGGTGGGATGAGAACCCCTAGACTCCTGGCTTTGAGGCTGTATGCCACACTGCCTCTCATTTCTAAAAAAACAAAAACAATTTTTCTTTTCTTTCAAGTTGACTAAAATCAGAAAAATTGCCGTAGTCCTATATTTATGAAGACATAGGCAAAGCTTTCTGTTTAAATGAAACAAGTCAAAAAAGAGGTTAGTTATGCAGCCGATATTTTGATAATGGTGATTAAATTATGTTTACTCTGAGGTTGGAAAAAGGCAAACTTTGCAGGCATGCTGGATGTGCTTTTCAGTACCTTCACATAGCAGTAGGTAATAAATCTTAGCAGCATTGATATGAAGAATTTTAGATTCCTAAAGTCTTATAAATGGACTTTATGAGGGTGGGATACTCACATAAATTCGGCACTGTCTTGAGCACTGGCCATGTCAGAGAATCCACATCTAGGAGAAGTACTGGTTGCTGTTTTCAACATTAATGGAACAACTCTTTTGACCTTCACACAGTAGTGAATCCATGGAATAAATAAACAAAATGAATATTCTTTTTAAAAAATGGTTCCCTTGGATTTTGAATTGAAAATTTTTCCATCATAATATTTTGAGTTAAAACTGTACCTAATGATTAATCCCTATTTACACGTATTACAAAATACCATTTTAAAAACTGATTTTCATGAGTTGAATGAGTACACTTAGAAATGTCTTTTTGGGTGTCTCTGTTTAATTGATGTTTTTGTTATGTCAGATAAGGTTTCCACAGGCAAGTTTCCATTGCTCCTACAGCTTAAAACGGAATGCTGCTGTGAAAGAGAACTGGTTTTGTCTTCTAAAGACCACAGTCGCTCAAATTTATAATTATGATGTTTTAATTTGATTTTTTTTATCTAGAATTTGCTTGTCTTTGACAGTTAAAGGGTTTCTTAGGGTTACATCCAGCTTTTAAGTATCTATATCTGCTTTAAAATCACACCAAACCTTGGTATTTAGGATGTTAACCCAGGTGAAGTAATAATACAAAAGCATTATTACAGTAAATGAGCAATGTTAAAATATCTGGAAAGCCATTTGAGAAACTGTCAATGGATATTTCAATAGAGTTTTAAATTTAATTTGAGCACAGGCCTTTTTTATTAAAAAATAAAATCAAATTTTTCAGAGTTTGGTTTTAGTCTTATCTTTTGATAATTGTGTTTGATTACATTTTGTTTCATTTTCATTCCTGTTTTGTTTTTCTAGAATGTGATCAATTGACAACCTTTAGGAAGTATGTTATGAAAAACACTAGATTGACTTTTCCTGTGACTGCCAGTTTCACACTTGGCCAAACCAAGGCTGTTAATTTTAGTGTATTTAATAGTTTGGTCTTATAAAATTTTACTGAATGAAAATTTTAACTAAGGTAGACTGTGCAGATTATCAAAGTACATATTATTGCTGATCTTCTACAAAGCTTAGGTAACATCACCTGTTTTCACAGTTTATTGACTTTCATAAGGGCCCTGACAATTCAGGCTTTAGAATGAAGTAAGTGGAGAACAACTAAAGCAGCCTTGAATATATCATGTATAACTAAACAGCCATGTGACACTTCCAGTTTATCTCTTTTAGGATTTAGTCTGGCTTAGGGGTGGTGAGGTGGTGGTAAATGTATCTGTTTTCCCTTTCCTTCTTCATATTTAACCATTAGCCACTCCACTAATGTTCTCTTCTTCTGGATTCCTTGCCTTTCTGTTATTTCCACCCTGTGGTTCTCAGCCTTGGTTGAATTCTGTCATGTGTTCTATTCCCCAAGCAAAGTCCTGCTAATGGAGGCTACTACAAATGTATACTCTCCAGTCTCAACAGGGTTCTTTCTCCTTCATGGCAATCTTTTTATTCACTTCCTATGGACTCTAGAATGTACTTTCTTAATCATACGTTTTCTCTGTTACCCTCAAATTCCCCCCAGATTCCCCCTTTACATTTAGCGGACAACCCAGCCTCCTACTTGATTATGTTGAGGATATTTCAGATGAACTTCAGCTCCACTGTCTAGCTATGTCCCCAACCCATCATCGTTCCCTCTAGTTTCACAGGTTGAAATGCTACACAAGTTTTCTGATATTAATTCCTCTCATCTCTTGTGGCTCTGTTTTTACCAACTGTCACCTTTGTTCATGGATTTTCAGTTTCTCTCTTTCTACCCTTAGCTCTTTTACCTATTTTCTCTGGGCTTTCCCATGCTTAGAAAACCATATTTGACCTTTCTGTGTCTTTAAGCTCTCATCTTAGCTCTTTTACCCTTTAGTGCCAAGTTTTGAGAAATAAAAGTCAATACTTCTGCCTGCATTACTCAGCTCATTGCAATCATACTTCTATTCCTACCACTGTCACTAAAATCTAATAGCTTTTTTTCTATCCTTCATCATTCTTGACTCTGCTATGGCATTTGACAATGTGGTCAACTCCCTCTTTGTTGACACTTTTCCCCCTTTGAATTCTCTTATGGTTTTCTTACCTGTCTGATCAGTCTCTTGTTTTAAATTCTCATTTCCCTTTTTAAAAATCACAGTTGTGCTTTGCTTTTCTCCTTTAGAAGTCTGTTCTTGGCCATGCTTTCTCTTTTTTTTTTTTCACATCTATGACTTCATTTATCACTTTATGACTTCTATAGCCATCATTTTCCCTCAGCCTCTCCACTCCCCTTCCCAGAGAGCTATCCCAAATAAAGTTTAAGATAAAAGAGGAAAAATCTGCTTAGCTGAGGAATACTGCCAAAAGAAAATCTGAAAACGTGCAATGTGAAGTACCTTGTGGACACCTCTGCAGAGGGGCAGGTTGGGAGCGTTTTCTCATATCTGTTCTTGTGAATCAAAATTGTTCTGGATAATTTTTTGTGTGTATATGTAGTTGTTTCTGTGTGTACCTTATTGTAGTCAAGTATATATTGTTTTCTTGGCTCTGCTTATTTCATTCTGCTTCAGTTCCCATTGATCTTTTCATGATTCTTCATACTCATTCCATTAGTCATTTCCTTCTGCACAATAATATTCCATTATATTCATGTGCTACACTTTATTTAGCTATTTCCCAATTGATGGGTATTTATGTTGTTTCCACTTCTTTGACATCACCGAAAAATGCTGCTATATTTTAGTGTATATTGAGAACTTTCTTATCAGTGACTTTCTTGGGGTATAAGCCCAGTAATAGAATCTCTGGATCAAAAGATATGGACATTTTAATCACTTTATTTGTATGATTCCAAATTGCTTTCCAGAATGGTTTGTACTGATTGACAGCTTTATCACAACAATGTGCCAGTTTGTTTATTTTTCCACAACTCTTCTAACATTGCCCAGTTGAGTATTTCTAGTATCCTGCTGGAATTATCCATAATTTATCCACCTGCAATCAAACTTAATATGTTCAAAACTGAACCAGTCATTCTCCTACCATCTCTTTCTGTTATTGATGGTACCGTAATCCTCCTGGTCAACCAGGCTTCTAACAGCTCTGAGTCATAATTATCCTTAGATGCAGCTAGTTGGTGCAGTGGATAGAGCACTGGATTGAGAGTCCAGAAGGCCTGAGTTCAAATTCAGCCTCAGATACTTCCTAAGTGTGTAACCCTAGGTAAGTTACCTAACTTCTATCCACCTCAGTTTCCTTAGCTGTAAAATGAGGATAATAGAACTTACTTTCCAAGGTTGTTGTGAGGATCAGATGAGATATTTAGTATAGTTTACATTTAATAAATGCTTGGAAAATTCCCTTCCCTTAACCCCTTCCCTCTTCCTTCTGCCTCACCACATATATCTAGTCATCAGGTTTTGCTAATTCTACCTTTAAATTCTGTCACATTGTCATACCCTCCTAGGTAGTCTTGCTGGTTTTATACCCTTTCTAATACATTCTTCACATTTTTGTCTGAAAAACCTTAGTGTGACTAGTCAGTTAAAGCCTTTTGCCTAGTCTTAGCATTTAAAGATTCTCCACAATCTGACTGCAACCTACCTTTCTGATTTTTGTCTCATAGTGTTCACCTTCATGTATCCTACAGTGTAGCCGAATTAGTCTATTCTCTTTCTGGTTCTTTGTCTTCTCCTGTCTGAAATGTATTGTTGCATCTCTTTTCCCAAACGTGTTGAAGGTCCCTTTCTTTAGATGGTAGGTCACGCACCACTTTTCTTCTGTGAAACCTTCTCTGACAACCTCCTTCCCTTCAGCCTCCAGGTGAGAGGGTTTCTTCCAGATTTTTCATAGTGCTTTTCTGAGCCCTTTGCAACTCATCTCATTCTCCCTTTTATGTTTTCTACGTATTTTTTCCCATTAGATTAACAAACTTCTTGAAAGGAGTCTTGTCTTACCTTCATATCTTCCATGCTTAGTACAGTGCCTTATATATCATAGCTTTAATAAATATTTGTTATATTGGAGGAATTGGAAGAGTAGAAAGGGGCAAAGTCTTTAAAAACAGGAGCATGGAAAAAGAGAGAGAGTACTGATATGGATGAGTGTTGTTTTATCACCATAAAACTTTCACATACCCTGTTGTCAGGTTTCACATGGGATATGTTTATGAGGATATCATTCTAGTTTGCTTACATTACAGAGTAAAGGCATTGTCTGAAATGCAGTAGTAGTATGTAGTCAATAGATTACTTTTTATGTTTTTATTAAGCACCTACTACATTCTGAGCTCTGTTGCCCTTCTCCCCTACCCTCCCAAAACCCTAAATTTCATCATTGTATGAGAGAATAGTTAATAATATTCTAATTCTAGAGCCTTGGAATAAATTTTGCTCTAAAAGCAGCAGGGTGATACATTTAAATTAACAAGCATTTATTAAATACCTATTTTGTATTAGGGTAAAGACAAAAATGAGACTATTCCACTCAAGGAGCTTACATTCTATCAGGAGAGACAACATGTATATATAATAAATACAAGATGAATTGGTGAGAGAGAGTACTGGCAGTAACAGGCAGCCTTTGGGCTGAAATCTTACTGCTGACTCTTGGTGTCCCATGTAACCCTGAGACTGTAAGTTATAAAAGTGTCCTATACTGACTGATTCACAGTTCCAGACCAAAAAAGAACAGTGGACTAGAAAAATAAAGGGTTGATTTCTGTTTAATATTTAATTTGTGACGTGACCTTGGAGAAGTTGTTTGACCTTTCAAAAACCAACTAGAGTGCACTTACCAATCATTTTTGAGTATATTGGTATGAACAGGGTTAATGTTTCCCTGGATCTGATTCATCAGCTGTTGTTATACAAGGGAAGAAAATAACTTCTCACAGGCTTAAGGAAATAACTATAAAAGAATGGCTTTAAGAATTCCATCGGTGTCAGACCTGAGTAAACAGAGTAACTGATGGAAAAGAGATGCTAATAAAGAGATCTGGGTAGATTCAATTCAAATTAAGTTGATGTTTAATTCAAATTAAATTACCCGATGTGAATATCCACTCCTGAAATGTGCCTGTCTTATGATAGCATTTACTTAGCTCTTTAAGATTGTATGTTATCACATTTGACTCTCACAATGGCCCTATGAGGCAGGTGCTGTTTATAGTCATTTTTCCAATGAGAAAACTGTGACTTGAGAAGTTAAGTGACTTACCCAGGGTCACATAGCTAGCAAGCATGTGAAACTTGAATTGAAATCTTCCTGACTAGCTCAGGACTCTACTCACTCCATGTCCTTATCACTTCTGTACTATTTGAATGTTAATCTTTGGATGAGAAAGACTTAAGTTCACATCCCTTTGACCATACTGGATAAGTTACTTAACCTCTAAATATCTAAGGAAGGTCCTTGGACTTAGCTACTAAATTTTTTTAGGGTTACGTTTGTATTCATGGAATGAGTTCCTCTGCCCCTTGTAGGGGAGTTTTATACACTGAAATATACTGAATCTATATACACTGAAATCATAGTTTATTTGCATGAATAATATTTCTTTGCAACATTCATAAAAATCAAATTGTGCAAATAAAATGAGGATACAGGTAAGGAAGGTGAGACTCAGGTTAATTGATTTACCCAAAGTTACATAGTCCATTTCTGAGGCAGTACTCTTAACTAAAATCTCTGGACTCTAGGGCCAAACACCGACCTGTTACAGGCACCCTCCCTCCAAAATAAAACAACCTTGTCCCCACTGCATAGTGTCTTGCTCGAAGTTATTTGCAAATGTGCGAAATCATATCTCAATGAAATATGTGATTTTTTTTTCCCCCTACTCCTTGGGAAACAAAGATTCAAACCTATTCATTTCCTTCCTCCTCATTGTGTAGACTGGGAAGCACTTTGCAGATAGTTTTTCTAGGATGACTTGTAAGTAGACATCTTGAAGAATTTGCATGTGTTAATATAGACTGAGTTGAAAATGGTGTGAGGTAAGAAGCAGAAGTTTGCTGAATAGTATTGTCCAGGTAGGCCTGGACAAAGGTCACTGAATAACAAAGGGAGGGTTATTTAACCCTAATGTATCAAAGACATTCTGGACACAGTAGTAGTACATAGCTACACTGCAGGCCCCTTCAACTCCATATGGAAACATCTGGTCATCAGAGCAGGGTGCAGTGACTTAAGTCTGAAGGGCTCTCAACCCAGTGTGGGTGGGTCAGGGAGGGGAGAGCTTGAGCTTTGCCCCATCCTTAGGTTCAGTCAAGTAAAAAAAAAAATCTAGCTGAAACTCTAGGGGGTCTACAAAAGGGGGTACCTATTGTTCCTATCATATATATGACATTTTTCAGTCCCAAGTAGATTTGAAGAGTTAAACCTTTTGCAGTTGACATAAAGTTAGTCATTGGAATACATGTTTGAAGAAAATGGTTTATTTAATTGTTAAATATTAAAAGTCTATTGTTTCCCATTCTATTCTCCTTGAGAAACAGCTCAAGATCTAAAATTTTACCAACAGAAGCTCAGTAAGGATGTTATTTATAAATTTTCCTGTACGTAAAGATGGATTGATTATAAATTTTTAAATGCAAAGACATTAATACCATCTAAAGACTGAGAATTTAGGCATTCACTTCAGGAAACTAAAGGGAAAGGTCTACCACAACATTAATTTGATCTTGTAGAATTTCTTTTGTTAAATGTACACCTTTCTGTTTTTCTTGAGGGGGAAGGTAGGTATATCATAAAATATGCACAAGAGAATTGAAAGTATTCTCATTACTTTAGGAAACTAAACTTAAGGATTTCCTGATTGTGAACTGTTTTCTCTTTATTGCACTCACTTTTCTATATTTCACTTTCAGGGTTGATTTTTTTTTTTTTGAAGAATAAGAAAAGAAATTTCCTCACTTGCTGAGGCACAGACAAAAGATAATAAATAGATTATGGTAGTAAATGGTGAATTTTTTATTTCTGGCTCCAAATTTGATGACTTTTCATTAAGTTTTAAATTGTTAAGTATTGGATGATTTCTTAGGATTTATCCAGTCTTTTAACAGAGCAGGAAACTGAAACCCAGGAAGATTCTCATCAGCTACCAAGATATATAGCCCTATTCTCTCTCCTGAATTCCAATCCTATCTCACCAACTGCCTGTTAGGCATCTCAAACTCAACATATCCAAAATAGAATTTATCTTTTCTTCCACTTCCCCTCCCCCAACTTACCTATATCTGCCAAAGGTACCACCATCCAATAACCCAGTTTAGGTCTCATCCTTGGCTCTCCATTCTCTTCCAGCACTCAACATTTGGCTTGTTGATTTTTATCTCCCCATCTTACACAACATCTCACATCTCAGTCACGTCTCTTTTATTCACCTCCCAGCTACAAGTCTCTCCATTTTCCAACACTTTATTTATTTGTTAGAGTGATAGAATACAGTGAGAACAGCAGGGTACAATGGAAAGAATGGTATTGGGTTTGAAGTTTGAGGCTCTGGGTTGAATCCATCCCTGCCACCTCATACCTGTGTAATCTTGGATAAGTCAGTTAGCTGGAATGACCTCCGGTTTCTCCATCTATAAAATGAGGAGGTTGCATGAAACAACCTAGAGGTCTCTTCTAGCTCTAAGTTGAGGAACCTATAACACAGGTCATGTCACTGTGGTGTCAGAGCTCCGGTAACCCCAGCCAAACTTGCCAGCTTGCTTGCCCTTCACATTTCATTTATCCTTAAGCCCTTGCATGACCTGCCCCTTGTGCCTAGAGTACAGTAATTCCTCCCCTCTTCTTAGAACTGTTGTAGCTTTCTTCAAAGCTCAGCTCAGATGCCACTTCCTACAAGAGGCCTTTCTTGATACCCCTCAGTTGTTAGTACCCCTTCCTCAGAATTAATTTGAATTAACTATGTATATATCTTACATTTACTTGAGTTACTTATATTATTTCCCCTATAAAATTTAATCTTTTTTTAGGGAAGGAACTGTTGTTTCTGACTCCATATTTCTAGAACTTAGCCCACGATGTCTGACATATAGTAGGCACTTAGTATAGTAAGCCTGTTGAATAAATAAATGGTCTGTCCAAAATCAAATAATAAGAGGCAATTTGAAACTCAAGGCTGATAATTCTCAACCCTGTCTTTTCTTCCTAAGACCTAAATACTGAAAAGCCTCACGTGTAACATTTTTTGTGTATAAAGAAGCGTCATTTTAGGTCCCCCAATTGTGGTGACAGTCTTCTAAACTGTAAGGACAGTTTTTTTCTTTGCCTTTTAAGTGGAATCCAGATAAGTTCTTGCAGCCCACAAGATTGTGTTTTCCCCAACTTATAAACAATTTAAAAAGGAACCTTAAATGGAAACCACATTTCAACCTTATTTTGGATATTGAATATCCAGTCTACGCAATAAATAAATGATTTCAACGTGGCGGCCTAAGGTAGAATAGACTTAGCTCTGGAAGAGACCACAGCAGTATCTGCCCCAAACTCTTGATTTTAACATATGAGGAAAACTAGTCTCAGGTGAAATTATTGCCTAAGTTCATACAGTTAGTAGGGAAAATTGAGTAGGATTCCGGGTCCTATGAATCTAGTCTTAAGAATTTTTGCATAGGTAGTAATGATAGATAACCAATTACTTTTCCCAAATGGATTGCTACCTATTCTTTCAGACACTTGAATGAAGCAAATAATCCCATCTTAGAAATAACTGACCCTCCTAGCTCTCTCTCCGTCCACCTGAGCAGTTTAATTTTAAAATGGAACTTTCAGAGACAGGGTCCACAACTGCAAAAAGGAGCTGTGTTGATTGCAAAAGGGATAGAGAGGACTGCAATAGACTCCTGCCCATGAGGCTGGCTCTCCAAACCTAAATATCTTTCCCACCGTGCCCAAATTTTTCACTTAACTTTGTCATATTGTCCAGTTAGAGATTCATTTGTTATCTAGCATGCTTTGTTTTTTTTAGGAGAGGGTGGGGGGAATTAAGTTGGGTATTACAGGGAGAAACCTAAAGCAACATGGGTTTCTCCAGAGAGGGCTGCAGAAAGGTAGAAAGGTAACAGACATATTTCATCTGTTGTGAAATTTTGCCTCTGGCACTAAGCCTACCTAAAAAGGAGAAGTAAAAAGGCATGCTGCTAGTATCTACTTCTGACCTACCTTCTGAGTTTTAAACTCATGTTTCTAGCTCTCTACTGGAAACTATGGATGTGCCATCATAAACTTTCCTTCAGCCTCTACCCCCTTTTCCTCTGCTCACTTTTCTCTTTCCTTTTCCAGTATGCAGTGGCCTTCTGTTCTAGGAATCTGGAACCGAGGCTACTAGTAATACTACTACAGTTTCTCCTTATTTATAAACTAAATGAGTTTTTGTGGGCTAGCCTGGAAACCCAACTATAATATTGTTATGTGAAAGTTTTGAATTGTAATCAGCATAAAACTTAGAACTGAACTTTTGAAATGGCAACTATTTTGTAAGCTAAATCTTCCTGTGTCTTTCAAAGACTTTACCTATTTTTAAAAATGGTACTGGTATTTCTAACAACTGAATAACCTTCTGGATGTGTCATTAACATCTTAAAACTTAGATCTAAGATGAAGCCTATCTTCCTCTTTCTCTTCTCCTTACTCCATCACTAAAGAAAACTCTAATAGTTCCATGATATCCTCCATTTCTGTTAATAGTGTTACCAGGCTTATTTACTCATCCAGGCTCAAAACTTTTGTGTTTCCTAACTTTCCCTTCTTTGTTCTCCATATTTATGTGATTACAAGATACTGCTGACTCAGCCTCCTCAAAATTTCTTATTCCAGTTCCCACTGTGGCTACCCTAGTTTAGGCTTTCATGACCTCTCACTTACAGAGTCTCACCAATTTCCTGACTGGTCCCTTTCCTGGCCTCCCTCTCCTCTTCCATGCATTATTGCCAGGTTATTCTTTCTTAAAGCACAATCTCAGTCACATTCATTCCTATGCTCAAAAATCTTTGGGTGTTACCCCATTGCCTCCTAAATAATGTCACTTTCAAAGTATCAAATTTTTGCTCATTAAAAATTTATTTTCTCCTTTCCTACATATTCTTATAAATTTAATCAGTTCCTTAAAAACTTGAAGCCCTTATTGGAGAACTTGCTGCAAAGAACATTAAAACTTTAAAAATATTTTCTATCAGTCAGCAAATATTTATTGAATTTTAACTATAGGGTTCAATATTGTTGTAGACTTAGGGAAAAAAGAAACAACTAGTGACTCATAGAATACTACTACTCTACTATTACTGCTATTTACATAGTGCCTATTATGTGCCAGGCACAATGCTATTACAAATATTAACTCATTTTATCCTTAGGATAACCCTGCTGCAAGGTAGGAGGTTGTTATCCTTCTTTTACAAATGAGAAAACTAAGACAAATAGGTTAAGCGACTTGCTGAGTTCACATAACTACCAAACAGAGGCTGTATTTGAACTCAGATCTTCCCAACTGCAGGCCCAGCACTCTATGCACTGTACCACCTAGCTGCCTTATAGTGTGTCTTTTACACACACACACACACACACATAAAGCTACTTAGAAACTTTAATAGTTTAATTGTACTAAGGTTTTTATATATGTATGTGGAGTACCTTTTATGTGTATATGTGTGTTTTTGTGTGTGCATGTGTGTATGGGAGTTCCCTGTATGTATACTTGTATGTATAGGTATACATATATTTACATAAATACACTTATATCATTGGTGATTTCATTTGCCTAGGTACAGAAATTCCCAGAGTTGCTCAAGGCACTAAAAGGTTGATAATTTGCCCATGGGCAAATGATCTGTATGTTTCAGAGAAAAACCTAAGTTTTCCTAAGGGCTTTCTCTACTGCACCACAGTGCCTGTTGGGCAGGTAGGTGGTTCGGTAGATGGAGCACCAGTGCAGGCGTCAGGAGGATCTGAGTTCAAATCTCACCTCAGACACTTGACACTCACTAGCTGTGTGACCTTGGGCAAGTCACTTAACCCCAATTGCCTCATCTTGGGTCATCTCTAGTCGTTTTGATGAATATCTGGTCACTGGATTCAGATGACTCTGGAGGAGGAGTGAGGCTGGTGACCTGCACAGCCCTCCCTCACTCAAAACAAAGTCAAATCTAAGTCATGTCATCATTTCTCTGATGGCATGGTCTTCTTTGGCAACAAAGGACGAACACACACACTGCCTATGTTTGCATATATAGAGAAGTTAATAAAGAACTAACATAGGCAGATCCTATATAACATATAACATCTGTAACAACAGCTTACATTTATATGGTACTTTGTGTTTTACAAAACAACATTTTCTCTTATTTCATTAGATATTGTTATTACCATTTTATAGATAAGAAACAGGTTCCAAGAGATTAAGAGACTTGCCTAAAGTTACACTGTATGAGAGCTAGGATTCAAAGACTGGGCTCTTCTGACTGTACAGTGCTCATTCTGCTATACCTTTCTTCCCTTGTAGAGAAAGAGAAAGAAAGCTAGGTAGCTTATTAAGTGCTTATTAGCTTTGTTGTCTTTGTGACCCCATTTGAGGTTTTCTTGGCAAAGACAGTGAATTGGTTTGCCATTCTTTTTCCAGCTCATTTTGCAGATGAGGAAACTGAGGCAAACAGGGTGAAGTGACTTGCTCAGGGTCACACAGCTAGTAAGTGTCTTGAGACTAGATCTGAATTCATCATGTTGCCCATGATGCCCATCACTATCTACTGCACCACCCAGGAACAACTATATTTGGAGGTACTGTGCTAAATAAATACAAGGAAGCAAAACAGCTCCTCTCTTCAATGAGCTTATATGCCAATGGGGGAAGAAAGCAAAGCCATTTTGGGATTGGCATGGAAATATGAGGTAGTGTGGAGGTCTGAGTTTCCTGAAATGTAAAGTGAAAGCTCACCAATTCAAGCCAGAAAACAAACCCAAGGAGTAGAGTCCAGGGCTCTAGGAGAGGAAGATGAAGATGATGTCCTGAAAGCATAAGCTATGAGTGGCAAGTGCTATGCAGGTGTGGGCACTAGCAAGGGAGGATGAATGCTATCCAGGAAAGGAATGTCTAATTTTCAGTTCCTGTTGGCTGAGAATTTACTAGCAATGGGATATGCTGATCCTCCAAGTCAGTAGGGAACAACTTTATTTCAGGAGATTCACCAACTTTCAAGCCATGAAAGTGACTTTCCAGACCCTAGAAAATTGATTTCCAGTAGTAAAAACTTGATGTTTTCCCTAACTATATCTTATTTTTCCCTTGATTCCACAAGAGATCAGTTGGATTTTGTTTTACTGTCATGTTCTTTATCTTTTTAAGTTTTCCATTTCACTTGCAGGTCAACAAACTGAACAAAACAGCTTCCAGCCTTTACAAACATCACCTCTGAGACTGAGAGCACAGATGGCTATAAAAACATGTGCCGGATCATTAGAAGCCTTATCAATTCTGAATGTTGACCTTTTGAAAATTGTCCAAGAGTAGCAGTGTCTAATTGTTCTTAATGACCAATAGTCCACACATTAATTTTAATGACTTTGCTATAAATATATTTCTCATGACAGCAAAATGAACTGAACAATCACAAGGTGTCTTTTGGAGCAGTGTTGTCTACAACTGTGGCTTTAGCGTATTCATGCTTCCTGTTAGCCTTTTCTTAAAAACATGAGGTGTAAGGGACGCCAAGAACACTTAGCTACTATTTTAAGCTGTTAGCCCTTACTTACCCCCCTGTCATTTCCGACTTAAAAAAAAGTGTGACAAGTTTTTATTCCTATCCTTTTAGTGTTTATTAATTCTAGTGTAACAAGCGTGTGACAATATCCTGCAAATACCTCAGTACTGCCTTCCTGTTGCACCAAGTTCCAGTTAGGTTTGACTCAGTCTTCATCCCCTGAAGCCATTTTTCTTTCAGATTCAGCTATTAACAACTCACTTAGACTTCATGCCAAAAAGACAACAACTACTTATTTAGGTAATATAGTTAACGTTGAACCCTGGGCACATAAAAAACCAAATGCATCAAATATTGATAGCACAAAACTGTGTCATCTTACCAAAACTCTGACCTTCCATGTACCCAATATACAGCTCCAATGAGCTAACGGATTTGGAGTGTAAGGCTTGACATAAATGAATACACACAAAAAGAATTGTGATCTGAATGTGTAGGTTGCTGAGGTGTTCTCAAAGAGACATCATGATTTATTTTGGGTCACCTCTGAGATTTCTGAGAACTCAGGCATTGGGTGCTGCCTGTTCCCACAAAAGTTATGGAAGGGAGAGGGAGAAGACTCCTCAAGGTGGGCAAACTTGTGGGAGGGAATGGGCCACCAGGGACGTATCCTTTCAACAGCTGTTAGCTCCTATTCTTTTCCATCTTCTCTGTTCAAATTGCTAACTTCACCTCTGAATGTTTGCTAAGCATCTAGGGAGGGAGGGCAGACTATCAAAGGACTGAAGTTCTGACCACATACCCCAAACTCCACTCTTTGCATTACTAACACACATTCAAAGTGAAGACAAAATAATTGTTGTTTCTTCCCATTTCCATTTGATATGTGTGTAGCACTCCTTTTGTTAGGTCTTTGGCTTCTCTGGGAAACAGACTGAAAGGAAGGAAAAATTGGTGATAAATACAAATTTTGGACAATTTTGGAAACAAAAAAGGGCTTCTTTAGAAATTTAATTTTTAGTTACATTTGTGTGGGCTGTATAGTCATGTGTATGTTTATTGAATAAAATGTCTTCGGAGAATTGGAAGATGGTTTTGTTCAGGTGGCATTCAGGTAGATAGTAGTAAAGATGTGTCCAGAGGTAGGGGAGAGATGAGAAAGATATTGAGCTTCCCAGCTGTAGCTTATTAATAACTTGAGAAGTTACCACTTTCAGATGCTACCGGGCTTTATTGATCATAGAGATTGGCATATTGAAGGAAAGAATATAGCACTAACCCTAAAACACATTGCTACTTGGGGGGAATCATGAAATTGCAGAGGCTCTTCCAGGCCACTAGACAGGTCAGCCTTCAGGTCAAAAGCAGATAAACAACAATTGAGAAGGATAGCACTTTCTGGAGTTTACTTTCACTGAACTGATACTATCAAAATTGAGACTCCTTGGGGAAATGAACATCAGAGCAAGGCTTATATAGAAACAGAGTGTCTGTGCAACTACCCCAAACCTTTCCTGTCACACCATCACACCTTCACCCCCCAACTTTTGATTGAGTAATTGAGGGTAGGATTTCCTGCTATTATTAGTCTGTAAACTCCACCAGGGCAGGGGCCAGTGTCTTATCTAAGCCTTGGATTTCCTCCAGCGGTCTACAGGTCATGACCCACAGTTTAAGAAGCCCTGAAGGGGTCAAAAGTGGAAAAAGTCTAAGAAGCCCTGGTCTATAACAAGGTTCAAGGGCTTAAAAAAAGATAAATGCAGAGAAAATAAGTGTGGATAGGTAGTATGATATAACAGTAGAAAGATGATAAGATGGTGAGGAAGTATGGGCTTGGTGACCCAGTCTGCCAGTCACTGAGTGCTCCTAAAGCAGTCATCCTCTCTATGCCCCGGTTCACTCATGTATAAAGTAGGAGGAGGGAGTGTGGAATTTAATCCCACCTGTCCTGCGGATCACTTTGTTGGAAGGATCAAATGAGTTAATGTATACAATGCTGTAAAGTTCATCTTACAAATGTCAGCTAAGCTAAATGGCTTTTTTTCTGGATGATGCTTTTGAGAAAGGGATAGGACAGATGAAAGGAACTTTTCCCTCTACGTTTCAATATAGTTCATACTTTCAAGAATATGGTCTATTTTCTTTAGGATCTGAGCCTGGTTGCTGAAATAATTAGTTGTGAGGCAGACAGAGAAAGAATTGCATCTGCACAAGACAGGAAGAGGAGAGTAGTTTGAGGGAAAAAAATACCCGGGTGAAAGCACAGCTGCCTTCCATGCAGAGTAAGAGAGCTTGTCAAGAGTGTTGGGATTGATTTAAGGAGGAACTGGATATCTTGGATTTGTGACAGGATCCGTGTAAATCATTTCCATTTAGGCCAAAGGTAGATTCTGAATCATATAGGTGTGAGTCCCCAGCACCAGTCATCCTTTCTTGGAGTTCTCAGTGTCATTACTGGCTTATGGAGAAAGACCTCAAAGCTAAGGGACTCTTAGTTCAAACAATTAGGACGGGAACAGGAAAGCCAAAACTCCTCCTGAAAACAAATTCATATGTCTTTTCATTCTGGCATTTCCAAAAGATTCCACCCTGAGTTGAAGTTTTTCCAAGAGTGAAAGCCAGGTCATGTAGTAGGCATCTTACCTGCTTAGCATGATGTTGGGCACGGGGAAGACCCTTTTCATATATTAGTTTGAAATTGATTATGAAGTAGAAATTTTATCACAGCCTCGTTTACTTTTCTAGAATCCATTAGTTAAACCTTGAGGAAAGAAAACTGGGACACTTTAATTTGACAAGTACTTTCTAAGAGACTGTCTTAAAGTGCTTTGTCTTCCAGTGACTGAGACCCTTAGGACCATCTGACCTGAACTGAGAAGAAACAGCAGGTGATCTATTGCAGAGGCAACATGTTTCTACTGAGACTTGTTGAAGAGAAATGTAGGAAAAATCAGGAAAAAGGAAAGATGAAAAATAAATGCAAATTCAATTTAAGTTTTCTTTCTGACTCTTCCTAAGTGCCCTGGGGGAAATTATATCTTTGTTAGAAAAGGAGGAGGGAGTGTGGAATTTAACTCAATAGGAGAGTGGCAATGGGGACACTGACTTGGAATGATTAAAATCCCTATTATGGTTTGAAAGTGCTTTGATAGGACTATCCAGAACTATCTGTGTATAGCAAACTATTTTGAAGTATACAATTAGGTGTATTCTGAACTGTTTGTTAACAAACAAATGCTGTATAACAGTAAGATATTTAGATCAAATGTAAACTTGGAACACTCAGGATTTATCAAGTTGGGGATCCTTTCCTTAGGCATTGGCTTAATTTTACCTATGTGAATTTTTGTGTTCCCTTTGGTAAGAGACCCCACATCTATATGAAAACTTGACAAATGAGTAAACTGAGTTTTCAGAATCTCCATTCAAGGCAGAAAAGCAAGAAATGGAAAGAATCTAAGTTATTAAAGTTAACAGAAGCACTGGAATCCAAACAGCCAGTAGAAGGAACATTTGGGAAGGGCAAGCAAGTATTTAAAGTAGCCCATGTCCTCACTTCTGTCTTGAGGGCTCTCTGAAACTGGCTCACTGCAAGAATGCTCTTGGTATGTTCCTTGGTGAGGACCATCCAATTCAAGGCCCACATGCAGAGGTTAGCTGTGTTGGGAAGAATTGTGTCTGGAGAGAAGATGCTATGGGACTCATACACAGCAGTTGCATGTTACTCAAGCAGCAGCTAATTTTGTCATCTGAATTCAAGGATATTTTCCCAGATCTCCAGACAAAGAATGGCAGTGTTGTTTAGGCTCTCCTTTACTGCTTACATCCTTCTTTGACAGAGCAAAGGGAGGAAGCTTCATTCTTCCTTGCTGTTGCTGGGGCAGAAGGACATGATTAGTGGTTAGCCTAGTATAGGAAACCCCTGGGGTACCAAGGCTACTGAACTTGAAGGAAGGAAGGAAATTGTGTAGGATAAACAAAATTAAAAAAAAAACCTCAGGAAAACTCTTCACATGAACAAGAATCAGTAATTCAGATACATGTGGGAGATTTGAGGCTTATGGGTAATATGAAGTGCTTTCATATAAAATGAGAATACCAAGAAAATAGCCACAAGGAGGGTGGAGTGACTGGCTAGGTCTAAAGCTGCATTAGAAACAGACCAGTTTCATGTTTCTGTATATTTAGACACAGCACAATCCACATATTAATCGTTTTAAATATATACAGCAAATTTTAGAAGTCAAGCTACAAAGTGGACTTGACTTTTCCAGGGTGGAATTAAACAGACTTATTGATGTTACTGTTGACCATAAGTAATCACTTTAAATATTAAAGGAGAGTGAGATCCAATGACCATTTGAGGATTAGTCCAAAGCAAACCCATATCCTAGTTTCTCCTTCTGGCAGTATTTTAGGGAAAAACAAGGAATATACTTGGCTTGCTTTCCCTCACAGATGACATGGGGTCTTTGGTAGAAGAGTCAAGATGAGGGCCTTGCTGATAAATATGATAGCAGTTCAGCCTAACCAGAGGGAGAACTTCCAAAATGATGACCTACCCATTGGAGATCTTCGTTGGTTTTGAGGTTACAGCACCCAAACACCTTCAGTAATTAGGCATAGCATGCATTTTGTAACTATACTAAATTATCCCAACCTCTAGTTTGCCAAGTACTAATAAGCCAAGTGGTATGTGGCAGTTTGAAGTCTTCGTCTTACACAGCTGTTCTTGTCAGGGCTTTGGGGACTGGAACATATTGGAGCCAAATACTTTGCAGGTTTTGTACATGTAAACAAAACCAGTCAGGCAGACAGTCCGGGGCCAAGTGAAATTAGCCTGAAGATGATCTGTTAGGTTTAACTTGACAATTAACAATCCCTCTCCCCTTCCCCCAACTCTTGTATATATGTAATGACTTTCCATTGGCATACATTAAGCACATTAGAGAAACTGTAGGTATGGAACTTGTTCTAGGTGAAACCAGTCTTTATTCCCAGCAGATGACATTATTGTAATTCTGTTTCTATCACAACTTGGCCACACTGTTTGTACTTAAGAGAATCTTTCATTCAAGGACCTCAGATTGCCTTTCTTGTTTTATAAGCCTCCTATTATAGGCTGCAATGGCTTCTGTTGAATTACTCAGATTGGAACTTACATCTCCACTCTTCTCCCTCATTTTGTCAGGAGAATTTTCTTTGTAAATCATAGAATTATAGAATTCCTCAAACAACACTCATGTCCCATCTCAGGATCTTTGTACAGGTTATCCATCATGCCTAGAATTCTTTGCCCTGTCATTTCTTCCTTTAGTTTTTCTGGTTTCTTTGATTAGTGACAGATTAAGACTCAATTCAAATCCTACCTTCTGCTGATGACTTTTCCTGGTCCCCCAAGATGCTAATGCCTTTTCCTTTCACAATACTTTTCTATTCTCTGCATAAATCTCATATCTAGGTTTACATGTTTTCTCCCCCATTAGAACATATGCTCCTTGATGGCAGAGACTGGCTGTCAGTAAACCCACCATACCTTATATCTGAGCTAAATTCTCCATTGGATTGCAACCTACTATGTGGTAGTCATCCATTGGTGTCTAAACTGGGTGACTCTATTTGGGTTCTCTTGCCATGTGCTCATCTTTTCATAAGCTTCTGGTGGTGGGGTTAGGGGGGAATTGGGGTAGAGTGAGGGGGTAGAATGTCAGCTCTTTTAGTCATAACCTCAGGAGCTATTTCAATTCTTTTTGTGAATCCAACTCAACAGCCAGTACAACCAGTGAGCAAAAGCCAGCAGAAGTTCTCAGGGCTCAGACTCTCCTGAATTTCTTGTTTATGCTTCAGGTTCCTGTTCCTTGAACTCAATTGACTTTTTGAATTTCAATTTTGGATTTCAATTCCCATCATTCCTCTGGTTGCTGTTTAGATCCATACTAATCACCATGGGATCTTCCCTAAGCAAGGGACAGATGGGGCACAGTTTAGGGGCCCTTTTTATCCTGCATCTTTTCCATCAACTAAAAACAATGTAGCGTTTCCTATGGAAGATGTGGCAAGTTTACTCTTGCCAAAAATAACAGTTCTGTTTGTCATTGCTCTAAGACTATTTCCCTTTCACAAAAGGTACCTTCACTCATGCCTCGTCATCAATACTCAAAGTATCTATATGGTAGGAACAGCATTTGCTTTACATAGGCTTACAGGTTTCCCTTCAAAAGAGCAGAGAAGTAGTTCTCGGTATTTGGGTCTGAGCTGTTGGCATGGTTTCCTGGTTGCTTGAGCTATATAAAACTCAGGAGCTGGTGGTCTTCAGGCTTGACAGACTCCCCACTATACTGCAAGTCAATTAATTTTTCTAACATGGCAAATCTAGAGATAGAGGAGAGCAGCATTGCCCTAAATCAGTGATTGGATCCTTTTAACATCTTTTATTGTTAAATAAATTCATTTTAATTCAATTGTATATGATCTACAAGGTTTCCAAACCTGAATCTAAATCACTAGGACTGGCCTGAGGTAGGCTCATCCAGAAGTCACTGATAGGATTACATTAAAACTCAGGACTGCAGATAATCCGGACTGGTGGGTGTTTTTGTTTTTACTAGATTCTTTCATTTGACATTCTAGGTCTGAGGAAAAAAAAAACAGAACCACTGAATATTAGAGATGGAAGAAGAAGATGGAAGAAGTCAAGATCATCTAGTCCAATTTTGTCATATGTGGAAACTTAGACTAGAGAGGTAAAAGGACTTGCCAAAGTTATACAGCTGTTTAGATGCAAAGTCAAAGCCAACCTTTAAAAACTGTACTTATTCAAAATAAGGTTCCCAACCCAATCTCCTTTCTTCCATGGTGGCTTGAAAAAGAAGCCTCTGGAAGCCACATTCTATTTTTAATAAACTTCTCATCTTAAATTTGTTCCTCTCCCAATCCTTTCATCTGGAAATAACAGAAATCTGTCTCCCCTGAGTCCCTTTCTACCCTCTCCAATCCTAACTGCATTTTCTTTCATTCCTCCCCCAAACCTCTTTAAGTAAGAATAGTTGGCATAGTCTTCTTCTCTGCCACTTCCAGATCTTCTTTTGGCTGCAGTCACTCAGCAACCTCTCTCCCTTTAAGTTTCGCTCCCTTAAAGTACTGGATAAATCTAGAACTTTATCCAGATCCTTGAGGAAGTCACTTGTTGGCCCAAAGATCATTCCACTTCTTTCTCAAAGAGTTTAATGCCTGGCTCACAGACTTCCTCTGTATCCAAAACTCTACTCTCACATGTCAATATGTTAATACATTAATGTTCCTTTAATTATTCTGGTCTTTCAATTCATCAGCCTCAACTCTTATGACCTGCACCCTTACTCTACCTCCATTACACATAGGGAGGGTCATACCCTGGATCTCACTGTCGCCCATAATTGCTTTAGCTCTATTATTTAAAATTGTGTAGTTCTTCTTTCTGGTCTCAACATCTTATTCTTCTATCTCTTCTTCTTCCTTACTTCATCTAAGTCTTTTCTTTGTTGTCCAAGTGGACTCCAATTACTCTATCCCTCTCCACTCTCAAAGTCCATCATCTTGATTCTAGCTTCACTTTCCTTCCTTTGAAGTTTGGACCCTACATTGAATCATGTCAGTGATGCACTGCCCTCTTCCCTTGAGTGTCTAGCCTCTGTTCTTTCTTTGGCAGACTCCAACCCTGCATTACCCTTGCATGCTGCTAAATTCCACTGGAGGATGTGACAGACCTCTGCTGAATCTACTAAAATTTTATGTCATCTAATCTCCACTGGGTTCTCACTGATGCACAGCTATTCTTTGACTCTTTAATCTATTCTCCACAACACCATTTCAGACTTTCTGTTCTAGCTCCCATCCATCTACACTGCTCCCTCTCCAATCTTTCTCATTTTCCTAATTCTATACCTCAACACCCCTCAGTATCTTTCTTGGTCTTCTCCTCCTTTTCTCTATTCTCTGAGGAACAGGTGGTCCCTCTGGCCAAAACCAACCTTTATTGATTCCTCCATCCCATTCCCACCCAGTCTTCTTTGGTAACTTAGCCCCTCAATAATCCTCCCTCCTTTCTTTTTCAATTCTCTCCTTTTCTAGTCAGTCTTTCCTTGCTATATAGGGCTCCCCCATTTTTAAAGAAAGCTTTCATTTGAAGCTTGGAATAGATCCCTTCAAGTTACTCTATTATATCTCTCCTCCCTTTCATAGATATAGTCATAAAAAACCCCAATTAACTCTACTTTCTTAACAGCTGCTCACTTCACAACTCTGTTATCTCCCCTCAGTGCTACTGAAACTGCTTTCTCCAAGATTACCACCAATTCTTACTAGATCTGAAGGTCTTTTCTCAATTCTCATCCTTCTTGACCTTTAGACAACTTTCAATTACATAGCTGTTTCTGGCTACTCCCCTTCACCTGGATAATTTCTCTTCCCTGAGCTTTCATGTAACTTCTCTTCTGATTTTACTACCTCTCTTTCCTTTGCTGGATCATTATCCATGTCCCCTCCCCTAATTGTGGTATTCTCAGGCTCTGTTATGAGTCTCTTCTCTCATCTCAACAGCTCCCACAGATTCAGTGATCCTCTCTAAGCAGCCTACTCCCAAATCTATGTCTTCAGCCTGAGTTGATAATTACTTTATGAAATTATGAAATGAGGGCAGACACACCTAGTTCTTTGGATATTTGCTAAAAAAGACCACAACTGGAAACAAGGTAGCAATCACAATTTAATTAAACATAGAGGGCTTGGTGGCAAAAAGCCCATAAAGGCAAGTGAAGTGAAAAAGGCAAGCAGTGAAAAAGGTAGAGAGGCAGATGGCATGGCTCAGAGATAAGGGAAAGCGATAGTGAAGGAAGGCAGCGCGAGGAAGAGAGGAGGGAGAACATCAGTCACCTAACCAAGGATTAGAGTAGGGAGCACGAGGCAGCAAGGGACCCAATAGGCATGGGAAGGTGTTTGGGGGACAAAAAGTTGAAGTCTCATTTGTATAGGGGGAAACGGACCAACTCCCATCTGTGCCAGGTGGAGGTTAGTTCATTAATATATCCAGATCATCTCAAAATTACTGGTAAAATTTTCAAGTCATCTCAAAGTTATCAGCACTTTTTTGATGTTCTGCTGGTCTGGAATTTACATGCCATAAGACCAAAAGGATGTGAATTTTGGTTACTGTGATGCAATTTGTAAATCTGATCATTGAGATGGTTTCTTCATGACTTCCATGTTCCCTTTGCAATTTTATTTCCTGCCATTGCCCCTTTATACCACTTAGAAACTTATTTACTATGCTGACTAGAGAAGGATGGGTGGTTAGAACAACAACAAGATACAATTTTAACCCATAGCCCCAATCATAAAAGTAGTCAGGAAGACCTGAGTTCAAATCCTCACTCTGATCCTTGCCAGCTGTGTCACTATGGGTGAATTTCATTTAATCTCTCTGAGCTTTGTTTTCTGTGAAATGGGGAAAAAAATTATCTCTATGTCCTACCTACAGTGTTGTTGTAAGTCTCAACATAATGTATTTAAAGTGCTTTATAAACTTTAAAACACTATATAAATGCCAACAATTGTTATTGCAGTCATCTTTCTTGTAAGTTCCAATCATTCAGCACCAACCAGGTATCTCCAAGTAACTGAATGTCTCCATTTGAATGTCCAGTAGGCATCTCAAAGTCAGCATATACAAAACAAACCTCATGGTACTTCCTTTCTATGTGTGCTCATCTTCCAAGCTTCCTTCTTTGTCTTGGGAGTTCTAGTTACCTACGCTTGAAGCCTTAGAATCATGCTCAATATTCCTCTTGTCCTTTATTCCACATGTTCAATTTGTTAAATCTTGTCAATTCTATTTTTACAACATTTATTAATTCATTCTTTATACCTATGGGCATGTTGACGACTCTGGCTCAAACAGATGTGTATTGATAGTTTGTGTTTTTACATTCCCTAGACTGCTCCTTCTAGCAC
The DNA here is from genome assembly GCA_028658325.1 of Potorous gilbertii. Lineage (NCBI taxonomy): Eukaryota > Metazoa > Chordata > Mammalia > Diprotodontia > Potoroidae > Potorous > Potorous gilbertii. The sequence continues at coordinate 180,853,406 of CM053769.1, forward strand.
CCCTTGCCCCCAATACCACCATTACCACCACAGTCATTCTAATAACAAATAAAAAACCAATGTGACTTTTTAAAAAATTTATTTTTAGCTCCAAATTCTCTCCCTCTCTCTGATCCTTCCCCCATCCATTGAGAAAGCAAGAGATATAATACCCATTGTAGACATGAAGTCATGCAAAACACATTTCCACTTTAGCCACGTTGTGGGGGGTGGGGTGAAGCAAGAAAAATAAAGAAAGATATACGGCAGAGACAAAGATGGATAAGGAAAGGTATCATTCAAGTTGAACTCTCCCAAATTCCCATACAAACAACTTTAAAATAATGCTTCATATCTAATTCTGGAATAGCATAGCCAACAAAAGGTCAGGATGAGTGTGACATTTTTCCAGCCCAAGATAAAAGAAGAGGTCTGTGTAATAGGGTGGGGACTGCCCCTGAGCACAGCGCACAGCAACACCAGCTGAGAGTCTTAGAGCCAATGGCAACAGCATCAGCAGAAGCAAGAGCAGTCTTAGGAGCTCTCATCACCCGGAGAAGGTCAGAAAGACATTACAAGGGACCTCTGTGCTGTCACTGGGTACAGAGCTGGGTGTTGTCTTGCAAACCCATTGCTCATGACCCAGTTCCAGGTCACAGAGGAGCACTGACACTTGTGGTTGTGAGAGATCAGGGGCCCTACCTTGACAAGGACCAGAGTGCAGACCAGGAGAGCAGTGACCACCCCTATCCCTGGATCATACCACCTTGGAAGCACTGAAAACTAAGATACCCCAAGAACTATCTGTGCCTTCTAATCACTCTGCTGTGAGATCCCTCTTAATTCCTTATATATATCATCTGGACTATTTTAACAGCCTCATGATTGAACACCCTGCTTCCAGTTTCTCCCTCTTCAATTCAACCTCTTCATTAGCTGCTAAGATTATCTTCTTAAAGCACAATCTGTCTGTGTCATTCCCATTCTCAAAAAGCTGCAGTGAATCCCTCTTGCCTCTAGAATAAGGTAGAAAGGAATAAGCATTTACACTGTGCCTACTATATGCCAGGCACCTTGCTGAGTGCTTTACAAATATTACCTCATTTGACCCTCACAACAACCCTGGGAGGTAGGTGCTATTATTCCCCCATTTTGAAGTTGAGGAAACTGAGGCAGGCAGAAGTTAATTGACTTGCCCAAGGTCATATACCTAGTAAGTGTCTTAATCTGGATTTGAACTTAAGTCTTCCTGACTTCTGGCCCATCACTCTATGTATATTTAAAGCCCTTTATCATGTGGCTCCAACCTATTTTTTCAGACTCATTAATTCCCTTAACTTACTCTTGCTTTTCCCTAACTCAGCATTCCATTTCCTACTTTGATATAATTCCCAATGAGGGATCTACTAGCTTTTGCTTGTCAACCTCCAGGGAAGGAAAACCCACTGCCTCCCAAGAAATTCTCTTCCACTTTTCTAAAGCTCTGATGGTTAGGAAATCTTTCTTTATATCAAATCTTCATTTGACTCTTTTTTGACTTCCAACTTGTTCTAATTCTGTCCTGTGGGACCATGATCAAGTCTGATCCTTCTTCTGTGTGAAAAGCCTTTCAAGTATCTGAAGACAATTAGCAACTCCCCCCAAAAAACACCCCTAAACTAACAACTTATCTTCTCCAGGCTAACGCTTCTTAGTTCTTTCAAGTAATCAGGACTCGAAGTCATTCACTCTCCAGTTGATCAGTGCCTTTCCTAGGGCAGTCAGGTGATGCAGTGGCTGGAGGTTTGGCTAAAGACTAGATATAGCCAGGAAGACCTGAGTTCAAAACAGTCCTCATTCACTTCCTATCTGTGTCAACCTGAACAAATCACTTAGCTGCTATTTGCCTCAGTTTCCTCATCTGTAAAATGGGAGTGATAAGAGCACCTGTCTCCTGAGGCTGTTGTGAGGATTAAATGAGATATTAATTGTAAAGCACTTATCACAGAGCCTGGCACATTGTAAATACTTTATAAATGTTAGTGAGTTATTATTTTCTAAAATGCCCAACACAGAACGGAACAGAAGACTCTGGATGTGGTCTGACAATGGCAAAAAACACCAGGACTGTCATTCTCTTATCCCTACCTGGTATGTTTCTCTCAATGTACTCTGAAATTATATTTGGTTTCCTGGCTGCCATATCGTACTGTTATTTTGAGTCAATTTTTTCCCCTTAAAAGACATCTCAGTTTATGGGTGTTGCCTTATATGTGGACCAGTACAGTATATGATTCAATCCTTTTCTCATAGAACTTTTAGCATCCTTTGGATAGTTAAGATACCACTAGCTACAGGGTTGCTAGCCTGCTCATTTTAATGAATAATGCTTATGGCAAAAGAGAAAGGCAAGCTAATTTCTTTTCTTTAAGGGACCAGAACACTTTAGAATAGTAGGTACTTTGAAGAAGGCTGTTCTATGGGAAAAAAATTTTTGATTGACTTTTAATTACAGTTTCCAGTTTCTAAATCTCATGTGGGTCATGTACAAGAACAAGGCAATGATGGAATTAAATACATGTTAAGGGGCAGGGGGGAAACATAGAGAAAGAACAGTGAAGCCCAGCAGACCAAGTGAAGAGACCTAGTTGGAATTAAAGCAGATGGCAAGCGACACCACTCATTCTCAGCTACAGACATCAAGCAGAAGGATCCACTGTAGAGAAAATGACAGGTAGGCTATAAATTATAAGGTTATCACATGGGACTTGTGCATATGGTGCCAATGATGGTGACTGGAAAAGTGTGTAACCCCCCATCTGCAGATGCAATGCCAGTCTGTTCTACTCAATGAAACCAGGGACTTCAGGGTAGAAAGAAAGTAAAGCATGGGTCAAGATTATTTAGTCTAGAGTCAAGAACCTAGACTACTAATTCTTATCGAAGTTCTGCCTTGACTAGCTTTGAGACTTTAGGCAAATCACATCATCTCTACAGATCTCAGTTTCCACATTTCCACAATAAAGGAATTGGATTAGAGTCCTTTCCAGTAGTTCTAAAATTCTCTAATTCTTGGCACCTTTGTTATTTCTGCAAAAGTTCAGGAAATGATGTAGGTAATTTCCATCTGAGATGCAAGGCTAGGAGATAGACAACCAGAGGAGAGATATTGCTTAAAGCTACACTTCCTGGACTTTAACAGGATAGACAGAAATTTATATTTTAAGAGACATGTTGACAAGCCCAAAGGAGAGTGATGAACCATCTAGAAACTGTGTCATGAAACAAAAGGGAAGGCATTCTGGATTAATACCATTGGAACGGACTAGCTCTATCACCTTAGTTTCCTTGTCTCAAGTCTCTCCCCACCCTGATTAATTATTGTTGTTTAGTTGTGTTCGACTCTTTATGACCCTGTGAACTTTTCTATGGAATTTTCACGGCAAAGATATTGGAGTGTTTTGCCATTTCCTTCTCCATGTGTTCCTGTTTTATAGATGAGGAACTAAGGCAAAAAGGAGTTAAAGCACTTGCCCAGAGTCACACAGCTATAAGTTTCTAAGGGTGAATTTCCACTCAGATCTTCCTGACTTCAGGCCTAATGCTCTCTCCATTGTACCATCTAGCTGCCCAATATATTTGTACTTATTCATTTCATATTTATATGGTCTCTATATGCACTTGTCTCCTTCATTAGAATGCAAACTCTTTGTGAGTAAAGTGTATTTATTCTTTATTCTGGGATTCCCAGCACCTGGCACAGTTCCTGGCACACAGTAGGTACCTAAGAAATATTTGCCAATTGATTCCAATTTCACTTTCCTTTTCTCTCTAAAATGAAAAGATTGTACTAGATGAACTCTGGGGTGCTTTTCAGTCCAAGATTCTATGAATTCGGTTTCTGAATAATTTAACTTTAACTCACTGTTTCCATAGTACATGACTCCGGTCTCTTGCCTTAGTAAAAATAGTATTTTTTCTCAGAGGTTGTGAGTCTTAATTTCCTCATGCATAAAATGAAGGAGATGAATCTGATGATCTCTCAAAATCTTTCCAGTTTTAAAATTCTATCATTCCAAAAATTTCATTGGTAATGGACAATTATAAATTGCCTCAGTGTCAGGATTTTAAACATCGATTCTCACTGCACCGATATAGTAGCATTAATACCTTATATTAAAATAAATGATGCTTTACAAATTGACATGTTTTCTCATATAGTACATTATTTGTCCTGAGAAGAGTGGGTATGGAGCAAAAATTATTGTACACATTCTACAGATCAGTTATCACTGGTTAACATATGTAAAGCACTTTGCAAACTTTAAAGAAATATTTGCATGTTAGTTAACATTATTATGGCTAATTACAGAATAAGAAATTGAGAAATTCAGAGGAAGTGATTTGCTTATGGGTCACACAGTAATTGACAGATCTGGGACTTAGCTATATCAGCGGATTCCAAGTCTGGTGTCCTAGCTAGGGGGACATAGTAGACAGAACACTGGGCTTGGAGTCAGGAAGAACTGACTCCATTCACACTCGGCCTCATACCCCACCTCTCTAGATGACCCTGGGCAAGTCTCTTAACTTTGGTCAGCCTCAGTTTACTCATCTAGAAAATGGAGCTGATAACATAGCTACCTCCCAGTGTTGTTGTGAGGATCAAATGAGACAATATTTATAAAGTTTGTTTATATTTATAATTTTATTAATTATATTATTCATATTGATTATATTATTACTCTATTATATACAAATATATAACAATTATTAAGATATTAATTATACTATTTCTATTTGTATATTTATGTAATATTTAATATTACATATTACGTTATATATTATTTAAATATAAATATAAAATTTATATAAATATGTATATTTATATAAGCTTTTCAAACCTTAAAGCACTATAAAAATGATAGCTATTATTCTTCTTATATTATACTACTTGGTTTCCTAAATAGGTAAATTGGGTTCATTGTAAAAATAAGCACAGGGGAGTTAGGCAGGAAGTAAGAAGTGATATTGATACCAAAAAAAAAAAATTAGAAGAAAATAAAGGAGAGAGCATTAATGAAACATTAAAAAAAATTCATAGAATTCAAGCTGAGTAAACAAGCACTTACTCTGTGCCACAGCACTGAACACTGGGGATAAAAAGGAGAAAAACAAACCCTATGAAGAATCCACAAAACTTTGAACTAAACTTGTGTAACTGTGAGCTGTGTTATGCAATACAAGAAGACTGCATGAGGAATGAAAGGACCTCAGTTCTATTCATGGGAATGCTACTTATTACCTGGGTGTCTTTGGACAAATCACTTAACCTCTCTGGGCCTCAGTTTCCTCATCCATAAAATGAAGGCATTAGACAGTTGTCTAAAGTCCAGATCTAACTCTATCAATATGCCCACCTTACGCCAACTTCCCCTTTTCTGCAGAGGATACCATAGGATCATGGTTCATAGGACTCCACATCTTGAGCTGGAAGGGATGTCAGAGACTATCTATCTAACTTCTTATTTTACACATTAAAAAATGGGGCCCTGGAAAATTAAGGGACTTGGCCAAGGTTCCATGGGTACTGATTTATTCCCTTCAGCCGAGTTCAAAACCTCGAGGTCATTCTCTAATCTTCACTCTCACCCTCTTTACATGTCCTATTTCTACATCATTTCTTGCACACATCCCCTTCTCTGTGGCCACACAGCAACAACCCTGGCAGATTCCTAGCCCATCGCCAGGTCTCTACTAGAAGCCTTTCCAGCTGGATAGAGCTGGCCAGAGAGTTTGTGCTCCATTGGCCAAGCCTTTGAGAGTGGGGGATCAATTCCACATCCTGCAAAGCATTTGAATAGGACTGTGGCAGAGGAAAAATAGGAAGATGGGAGCTAAAAATGAAAGTTTGTGTACAAAGTGCTGCTTCCAGACTGTTGCCAGGCAGATCTTTCACAAGGGCTCAGCGTGGGGATCTGGGCCAGGCCCTTCTGTAATGTACATTTGGTCAACGACCAAAGTCAATTTCAGGAAGTTGTTTGTCTGGAGTTTGTCTTTTCTAATGTATCCCATTGTCTCCCTCCTTAAGAAACTTTTTTATAAATAGAAAGAGGGCTTTGGAAACCTATTCCAATCTAATGGAGGAGTTAAAGCTCAATGGGAAAGCTCTAGTTCTTCTGATTAGCTGAGTGTTTTTACGGCAGAATTTCCTAAATCCTTTCTACAAGCAATCCCTATTCCATGGAATATTTGTTCAGCTACCTGATAGTTTCACAATGCTTGGTACCATAAGGGGGGACCTGAATGATTAGAGGACTCCCCACATAGATCTTGGGAGCAGATAGGTTTTACTTTTCTTTCAATCAGCACCCAGTCCCAAATTTCTTCCTTTTCTGAATTGCTAATCTAGAGACATGCAAGTCCTAGCAGAGCTTGGAAATAGGCAATTAGAGCTTCCTTCCCATTCCATAAATACACTGGAAAGAATTTGCTAGAAATATTTAAAGGTACAGTACTTACTAAAGCAAAAAAAAAAAAGTTGGAGAAGTAAATTTGTATAGAGCATCACTTATAAATACTTAACCCAGTTCATTCTAAAATGTATTAATATACCTATGTTATATAGCCTTAGGTAAACAGAACCCCCAAAATTCTAGACTTTTTTTTTAAATAGGGAAGAACAAGAGTGAGAAGATATACTTCATAAGGAGACCTGTGTTCTGATCAAGACTAGATACTTAAAGCTAAGGGGACAATGGACAAATGACTTCAGTTTCCTTATAGGGAAAATGGGGACAGTACTACTCAGAGCCCTATACCACTCCTCTCACTCTCTTAGGCAGCATATATATGTATATGTAGCAAATGGATATGTTTCAGTTTACATATGGGTATGTATATGCAAATCCATATACAACATGTGTATATATGTGTATTGTATATATATGTATATATAATGTTCAGTTATTTGCATGTTGTCTCCCCTCATTAAAATGTGAGACCTAGAGGACAGAGCCCCTGTAGGCAGGGATGCTGTGTTATCAGAAAGGAGCTAGGTGTCAGCAAATGCCAAAACATAGAAGGAACAAGAAAGGAAAAGGTATGAGATGAAAGGAGTTTATTACCTATGGAGCAGGTCTTCCAGAGATCACTGTGGAAGACATAGGTAGATCTGGAGTGGGACATTGAGATCATAGAGATGGAAGTAAGAAAACAAGCAGTGGTAGATAGAAGATGGGATAGGCAGACAGAAAGACAGATAGATAGATAGATAGATATAGATAGATAGATAGATAGATAGATGGATGGATAGGTAGATAGATGGATGGATAGACAGATGGATGGATGGATGGATGGATGGATGGATAGATGATGGATGGATGGATAGATGGATGGACAGAGGGATAGGTGGATAGATATAGATATATGTAGAGATGGATACATGTACCTACATACATATATATCTATCTATATATATATATATACATACACACATAAATATGTGTACACATTTATACGTACACATATACAAATCTACACATATCTACAGATATACACATACATACATACATACATACCCACTCAGATGGTATTCAGAATCTCTGAGATGGTGAGAGGATAACTGGGTTGGAGTAATTAACCACTGAAGGATAAGATTAGGCAGATTATCTGTGACTGAGGAAGGAGACGATTAGTTTGTTCAGCTAATCCGGAGCTAAGCAGTGCCCATCTATACCTAGATTGTGGAGCCACCACATACCTAGTACTGGGGCAGTCACAGAAGCCAAGGCACTCTTCCTTCTTTTGGCCCTCCTAGAGAGAAGATGGCTTTTCAAATGTTCTATTAGACTCTAGTCTAGACCCAGCCCTGTTCCCACTCTCCAGGGCTTTGATCTGAGCAGCCCAAAGCATTAATGGCTCTTTGAAACACAAGCTCTTTAGTCTCATGCTCCTATTTCTCAGTCTCCAGCTCACAATAATTCTCTTACCTTCCTGAAAATCCTACCCAGCCTCACCCAGCCATCAACCAAATCTGTTGGAAGGGTAACAGGCAGGGAGGAGAATTATTACATTCACAGTAGGAAACTCCTATTTCTAGAAATGAACTAATGAAAAGGATAAAAGTATGTCGAACTCAACCAGCGACATATGAAGTGTTCAGTTTTATTGTGCACAAAGCATTGAGGAGTACATAACTAGCCTAGGATCTAGGCCAGCAGTTCCTAAACTATGGACTTTGGATGTCTATGGGTACATCTTATTAAATTACTCAGTAAAATTAATAAGCAAATATGCCTTCTGTATATTACCCATGGCCCAAAAAAGGCTTCCATCTCTGGGCTCATTTGTTTTAGGAGCAGCCTGACCCCGAAAAGAAGAATGTCAAGTGTTTTCTTATACTTCAATGCTTCCACCTCAGAGTTCTGGGGAATAACTCTCAAAGCTTCGATATGTTTCCTATCTAGAGGTTCCCCAATAAGAGAAGCACCTTCCTATAAAAGGTACAAAGGGTACAAAGGCATTGGACATCTGTGTATTTCTCCTGCCACAAAAGAAATGCTTATAACATAAAAGACTCCCAAGTGTACATTGACACACCTAACATATAAAATAGTAACCTACCACTCATATTTTTCTTGAAAGATAAAGACAACTTTGTGGTTCTTCTGAACAGATTTCACTTCCACCTCAGTCTGCACTTGTCCATCCCAGTAGCAACTCAGGACATAGATTGCTTGGCTTGGAATTTCTCCATCTTTTTAGTTGCAAGGAGGATCCTGTCCAAGGTCATCTCCTCCAAGAAGCTGTATCATTTCATTAATCACTGCTCACCAGACAACCAGCATCAACCTCCAAACTCCCAGCTTTTCCAACTCAAGGTAGCCAACCTGTGTAGCTTGGTCCCAGGTGTGGAAACACAAAACAGAAAAGGCAACTGGAAGAAGCAACTGGAGCTCAGTCTGAGGTTCAGCTGTGCACGTCCTCACTGCCACTGGTGGCTATAGCTTTATGGCGTTCATGGGATTTGGCATGATGTCATGCACTTGTTCAAATTCCACTTTAGACATTTCCTCATAATAGTCATACTTAGCATTAAATATCATCTCAAGGTTTGCAAAGTGCTTTACATATGTTGTCTTGTTTATTTGATTACCACAACAGTCCTGAGAGCTGGGTGCTATTATTAATGTACATTTTATATATGACTAAGCCAAGGCACAGAAAGAATAAGTGACTTTTCCAAGGTCACGTAGCTAAAGCGGTGGAGGTGAGATTCAAACTCAGGTCTTCCTGACTCCAAATCCAGCGTTCAATGTATTAAGCCACTCATCTGTATGATCTTGGGCAAGTCACAGCCTCAGTTTTCTATCTTTAAAAAATGGAGATCATCTATTTCATCTATTTCAGATGGTTGTTTTGAAGGAAAAAGGAAATAATAGTTGTAAAATGCTTTTTTAACCTTAAACTGCTATGTCAATGTTGGTTATTATTGTAAAGTCCCTCTTATTTTCCATACCGTGAGAATGCATTTTTAACATCCATTATTCTCACTCTCGGGGTAGCTAGGTTGTGCAGTGGATAGAGCTCTGAGCCTACAGTCATGAAGACCTGAGTTCAAATTTCACCTCAGACACTAGTTGTGTGGCAACTCACTTAATCCTTGAGTTTTCCTCAGTTTCCTCATCTGTAAAATGGGCTGGAGAAGGAAATAGCAAACCACTCCAATGTCTCTGCCAAGAAAACCCCAAATGGGGTCACAAAAAGTGGGACATGACTGAAACAAATGAACAATAAAAATCACACTTAAGTACAGTGAGAAAGTCTGCCTAGGTCTCTAATGTGGGTATTTTACATGACATTGGAAAGAATGGACGGAAGTAGGGTTAGTCATGGAATAGATACAAAGGGAAAGGGAAGTAGTATGGGGTGCATGGAGATGCTACTGGGGCTGGCTGTCCATGATCCAGATGTTTTCAAATGATAAACTCTCATGGCCTCAGCTCCCTCCCTCCCCCCCATCAAAAATTGCTTGCTATGATGGTAAAAATAACTTGATGAAATAGGATGGAAAGAAATTCAGATTTTATACACTGTTGAACTATATGCTCCACCTTATGAAGAGTCCTGAAAAGTGTTTGCTTGCTGTGGTTCAGCTCAGTTCAAAGGACCATATGCTGTTAATGTTCCAAATGAAGCAGAAGTGGAAGGCAAGAGGAAACGTTAGTTCCTAACTTTCAACATTCAAATCCTTGGATTCCACTTTCTGTGTAAATTAACACTGACTTTGTAAATATCTTTGTGAGACTTGTTGCAAGAATTTTAAAAATACTAAAGAATGTTGAACATTGCAGTCATGCTATTTGATGCAACCACAACTCAAGAAGATTGGTAATAGAAGTCTGCTTCCCACTTCTTGACAAAAAGGTGATAGACTAGAAATGCAGAATGAAAAATACATTTCAGTCATGACCAAACTGTGGATTTGTTTTGCATGACTATGTTTATTTGCTTTGAGGAAGAGCTTTTTTTGGAGGGGAAAATCTGAGGTTGAAGGAAAGAGAGGCCAGTGTTAATGATGATACCCCCCCAAATAAAAGAAGGAAAGAAAGAAAAGAACATCACTGAAATTTTTTTTAATATATACAGAACAAATCTGGTCCCCTAGGACCAGATGGATTTAAGAGTGAATTCTATTAAACATTCAAAGAACAGTTAATTACAATAATACATAAATTTGTTTGTAACAATAAGAAAAAAAGGCACCTTTCTAATCTCTTTCTATGATACAAATATGGTATTGATACTTACACCTAGGGGAAACAAAGTAGGAGAAGAAAATTACTGATTAACAGTTATAATAAATATTAATAAGAATATCTTAAAATATTATCAAGTAGGATATAACAACATATTAGAAAGAGTATATACGCTATGTCCTAGTAAACCTTACTAGGTTTATACCAGGAATACTAGATTAGTTCCAGATAAGGAAGATTATAAATATAATAAACCATGATAATAGCATAAATAAAAACCATATGATTATATCAATAGATACTGAAAAGACTTTTGACAAAATCCACCATTCATTTCTATTAAAAATGCTAGAAATTATAGTAATAAATGGATATTTTATTAATATAGTAAGTCATATTTATCTAAACCCAAGAGCAAACATTCTAAGTAACAGAAAAGTTAGAGGGTTTTCCATTAAGATCAGGGGTAAAACAAGAATCGTTACTACTATGTAACAGGGCTAGAGCTACAAGCAATAAGACAAGACAAAGGAACTGAGGGAGTAAGTGCAGGCAAGGAGGAAATAAAATTGTTGCGTTTTGCTGATAGTATGACATTGTACTTAAGACAGTTACACAGAACCGAATAAAACTGATTATTGAATTCAGCAAAGTTGCAGGATATACAAAATTCAAATAAATCATCAGCATTTTTCCATATAACTAACAAAAGTTGGCAGGAAGAACTATAAAAAGAAATTAAATTTAAAATAACTGCAAAATCTATAAAATATTTGGAAATATATCTACAAAGATTTAAAAAACAAATAGCCAAATTTTATTATATAAAATTTTGAAATTGTTGCATAAAAATCTAAATAGCAAAAATTAGAAGGGAAACAGGGAACTGAGGAAAAAAAATCTTTGCAGCAAATTTCTCTGATAATAGTGTCATATCCAAGACACATAAGGAGCTGATTTAAACGTATAAGAATAAGACACATTCCCTAATTGATAAATGGTCAAAGAATATGAACAGTTTTCAAAGGAAGAAATCTAAGTTATCAACAATCATATGAAAAAAGCTCTAAATCATAATTAAAATAATATATAAGTATAATAAAGGTGCTCTAGATAAAAACTAAAGAAATACAAATTAATGCAACTTTGAAACCCTACCTCATATGCAATTGGACTGGCAAAGATGATAAGAGAAAAATGACAAATGTTGGAGAGGTTATGGAAAAACAGGCCTTTTAGTGTATTGTTGATGGAGCTGTGAATTTGGTTCAGTTATTCTGGAAAGAAATTTGGAACTATGCCTAGAAAGTTACCAAACTGTACATATGTACCCTTTTACTTAGCTACTAGGTTTATACCCCCAAAGAAATCAAAGAAAAAGGAAAAGGATAGATAGACAGGCAGATAGATAGATATATACATATGAGTGTGTGTATATCTATATATTTATATCTACCTATCTATTATCTATCTATCTATCTATCTATCTATCTATCTATCTATCTATCTATCTATCTATATGTTACCAGAATATTTAAAGCAGCTCTTTTCATAGTAGCCCAAAATTGGAAACTCAGAAGAATGTCCTACTCTTGCATAATGTTCAAACAAACTGTGGTATATGAATTACATTCATATACCATAGGGAATATTGTTATGCCATAAGAAATGATGAAAAGGACAGTTTCAGAGGAAACTGGGAAGACCTTTATAAAGTGAGGCAGAGTGATAAGAACTAGAGAATAATTTATACAATGATAACGATATAGAGAAAAGCAACTTTGCAAACCTTTAGAATTCTAATAATAAACTATTAGTCCAAAATGAAGATGAAATATGCCATACCCCTCTTGACAGAGAGTTAACAAACTTAAAATTAAGAAACAGAAATAAATTTTTGGACATGGCTAATATGGGGATTTATTTTGCTGCCCTATGTAGCTAGGCACTGAGGGTTTTATTTTTTTTTAATTATCTGTGGGAAGGCCAGATTAATACATCTATTGAAATAAGTATTTGTTCAATTAAAAAAAGTTTGTTAATTGAAAAATAAAAATTATGCTCTTAAAACCAAAACACCAAAAAAACAGCTTTTCTATATACATAGTTGAATAAAAACAATGACTATATATGAATCAGAGAATCTCTATTACATAGAGCTACTTTTAAAAAATGTATGTAATCAATTTACCACGCTACTTTCAAGGCTGTCCTGCCTGCTTGTTATTCTGAATTTCATTTTATTCTAATATGTGCATTTTTTTATATACTTTAATTTATTCTTTTCTTTTATTAAAAGCAGGGGCAGGCAGATTTCCTGTCCTACCTAATTGAAATGAGGCTGATTGTTTCAAGAACTAATTGTCTGATCCTTGTTCACATCTACTGAACAATCAAAATGTGTTCTTACCTTATACATGTATCCAGACTTAGCATCTTGACACTTACTTAAGTGAGATGGGATGATTTGAATGATTTTACTTGTACTCTTATAAAATTCTCTCCTCCGGGGCGGAGTCAAGATGGTGGAGTAGAAAGACGTACATACTCTAGCACTTCCCCCACAGCCCACAAAATACCTGTAAAAAATGTCTCAACAAATTCTAAAGCAGCAGGAGCCACAGAACAACAGAGTGAAAGAGATTTCTAGCCAAAGGTAACCTGAAGGGATGACAGGAAAGGTCTATCCCACATGATGCTGAGCAGAGTAGAGCCCAGTCCTGGCCACTTGGTATGGGGAGGAACAAGACTATAACAGACCTCCAGGACAGGGTCCCAGATCCCTCAACCCACAAGCAATAAAGAAAGCTTCAAAAGTCAGTGTGGGAGGGCTTTCCCACCTGGGGGAGAGGAGAGCAGGGATTCCCCCCAGCACTGGCCCCAGGTGGCGGCAGATGCAGTGGTAACAGCAGCAGTGGGCAGCTATGTGGAAGCAGCCTTGGTCCATTGTCTGAGCTTCTCTGCTTAAAGCCTCTGGGGGAATTGAGCAACTGATCTGAACCTCAGACCTGAGTACAGTATTGGGGGGAGAAGGAGCACTAGGACCCTCCTCTTGACAAAGGATTCAGAAGTCAAGTAACTGGCTGGGAAAATGCCCCAAAAAAGGGAAAAAATAAGACCACAGAAGATTACTTTCTTGGTGAACAGGTGTGTCCTTCCCTCCTTTCAGATAAGGAAGAACAAGGCATATCGTCAGAGGAAGTCAAGGCTTCTGCCTCCAGTACATCTAAAATGAATATGAAATGGGCTCAGGCCATAGAAGAGCTTGGAAAGTGAGTCAGCAACTTGTTAAAGGAGAACCAAAAAAATGCTGAGGAAAATAACACCTTTAAAAATAGGCTAACTCAATTGGAAAAAGAGGTCCAAAAAGCCAATGAGGAGAAGGAGGCTCTAAAAAGCAGAATTAGTCAAATGGAAAACAAGGTTCAAAAGTTCACTGAACAAAATAGTTCTTTAAAAAAGAGAGTGGAGTACAGGGGAGCTAATGATTATGAGATAAACCAAGAAGTTACAAAACAAAACCAAAAGATTGAAAAAACAGAAGATAATGTGAGACATCTCATTGAAAATATAACTGACCTGGAAAATAGAGCCAGGAGAGACAATTTAAAAATTATGGGACTACCTGAAAGCCATGATCAAAAAAAGAACCTAGACATTATCTTCCATGAAATTATCAAGGAAAATTGCCCTGATATTCTAGAATCAGAGGGCAAAATCCCTCTGTGATCCACAGATCACCTCCTGAAAGAGACTTGAAAAGAGAAACTCTTAGGAATATTATGGCCAAATTTCAGAGTTCCCAAGTCAAGGAGAAAATATTGCAAGAGCTAGAAAGAAACAATTCAAGTATTGTGGAAATACAATCAGGATAACACAGGATCTGGCAGCTTCTACATTAAGGGATCAAAGGGCTTGGAACAGGATATTCTAGAAGTGAAAGGAACTGGGATTAAAACCAAGAATCACCTACCCAGCAAAACTAAGTATAATACTTCAAAAGAAAAAAATGGTCATTCAATGATATAGAGGACTTCCAAGCATTCTTGATGAAAAGACCAGAACTGAATAGAAAATTTGATTTTCAAACACAAGAATCAAGAGAAGCATGAAAAGGTAAACAGAAAAGAGAAATCATAAAGGACTTTCTAAAGCTGAACTGTTCACATTCCTACATGGAAAGATAATATTTGTAACTCTTGAGACTTTTCTCAGTAATTGGGTAGGTGGAGGGATTATACACACACATACACACATATATAGACAGAGAGTACAGGTTGAATTGAATCAGAAGAGATGATATCCATGAAAAAATTAAATTAAATTAAGGGGTGAAAGAGAAAAATGTGTGTGTTTGTCCTTCATTGCCAAAGGAGACCATGCCATCAGAGAAATAATGACATGACTTGCAATTGACTTTGTTGAGTGAGGGAGGGTCATGCAGGTCACCAGCCTCACTTCTCCTCCAGAGCCATCTGAATTCAGTGACCAGATATTCATCAGGATGACTGGAGATGACCCAGGATGAGGCAATTGGGGTTTAGTGACTTGCCCAAGGTCATACAGCTAGTGAGTGTGAGGTATCTGAGGTGAGATTTGAACTCAGGTCCTCTGACTCCTGCACTGGTGCTCTATCCACTGCACCACCTCTGCCCTGAGAGAGAAAAATATTGGGAAGAGAAAGGGAGAAATGGAATGGGGCAGGTTATCACTCATAAAAGAGATGAGAAAAATCTTTTTCAATGGAGGAGAAAAAGGAGGAGGTGGGAGGGGAAAAGTGAAGCTTACTCTCTTCAAATATGGCTTAAGGAGGGAATAACATACTCACTAAATTTGGTATAAAAATCTATCTTACACTACAGGAAAGTAGGGGAGAAGGGGACAAGTGGGATAAGGGAGATGATAGAAGGGAGGGCAAATGGGAGAAGGGAGTAACTAGAAGTAAACACTTTTGGGAAGGGACAAGGTCAAATGAAAGAATGGAAAAACAAGGAGGGGACAGGCTAGGATGGAGGGCAATATCGTTAGTCTTACACAACATGATTATTATGGAAGTCTTTTGCAAAACGACACATATATAGCCTGTATTGAATTGCTTGCCTTCTCAGTGGGTAGGGGTAAGGAGGGAGGAAGAGAGAGAGGTTGGAATTCAAAGTAGTAGAAACAAACGTTAAGAATTGTTATTGCATATAACTGGCAAATAAGAAATACAGGTAAGGGAGTATAGAAATCTATCCTGCCCTACAAGAAAAGAGAGAAGATGGGGATAAGAGAAGGGTGGGGTGTGACAGAAGGGAGGGCTCATTGAGGGAAGGGGTAATCAGAATGCAAAGTGTTATGGGGTGAGGGGAGGGGAGAGATGGGGGGAAAATTGGAACTCAAAATTTTGTGGAAATGAATGTCAAAATCTAAAAATAAATAAATAAATAAAATATTAAAATAAAATTTAAAAGTGGGGGGGGGGCAGTAAAAGTAACATAAGCCCAGAAGATTAAAAAAAATTACAGAGAGCAGAAGGAAGATCAGAAGGAGAAACAGATAAACAAGATAGCTTTGGAACTAATGTACTGAATTTATTATATACTTAAAAAAAATCAACCTGTAAAAGTACAGAGTCACAATTTTATATTCAATTCTCTTTTTCTCTTCTTTTTTGTATATGCAAATTTCAGGTTAATTAATGTTTGTAAAATTCCAAATAATAAAAAAAATTAAAATCTTGAAATAGAGACATTTTGAGTCCCCAGTCTTCCCAAACCAACAGATGTTATTAGAACATAGTGGAAGTGAGAAGGCTATAACTGGGTTATGTGTTCTTTTGTCATTTATAGGATCACAGATTTAGAGTTGGAAGAAACCTCAAAGGTCATTTTTACAGAGAGATACCAAGTTCAGCTCCAAGAGGTGAACAGCGACTTGCTCAGTCACCCTAGAAGTAAATGTTTGAGTCAGGATTCGTATGTAAGACCTCATGTTCTATACCTTTAAGTAAATGTTCTTCAAAAGGCCTTAATAAGGTTTCAGTAAATGATTCTATTCAACATATAGCCAGTGTCAATGGTTTAAACGAACACCGAATACCTAGAAGTTAAAAAAAAATTATTGCCTGGGTCTTATCAAAGTTAAATAAGTAGAAATAAATACTTTCTCTTTCCTCTCTTCCACTGAATGGTTCAGTCAATCAATAAGCTTTTATCAAGGCTTACTATAGACTACACATTTAGGGACACTACCATCTTAGTAATCAAATAAGTATGAAACTGTGAATTGCCTCAATTCATTTCAGTCACCACACAGAAATACAAAAGAAGGTGATGTGCATTACTGAAATGGCATTGGGTCAGTTGGGAAGGCTTATGAGGCAATTGTAGAGGTTTACCCTGGAATAAAAAGATTTTTGCTTCATGACAGAGGTCATATACATATACATAAACATATATATGTATATATATATATATATATGTACATATATATATATATACATATATATATATATGTACATGCTAGAATCAGGGAATTTTAAAACTAGAAGAGGGGACTTCAATACACATCACCTAATTTGCCATATGCATCTTGCAGTTTAGGTCAATAGCTCCCCAATTTACTCTAAAAATGGTCCATTTTGTCTTTTTATCAATTGACCAAAGGGATTTGGCCTGTTAACAACAGTGAGTGAGGAAGAATATCAATGAGAAAGAATAATCCAGAAGAAGGACTTAATCTAAGTCACTTAGCCTAAGGAATTAGGACATCTGGAAAGATGAAGGCTGAGGTAAGTGCTAGAAGGGTTTGTATGTGCTCAGGATCTATAAAACCATGGAAGGGACATATCTCTAAGGTAGGCATCTTCTTGCTCTCCAAATTAATGGCCAATGTAGGAACACCCCCTTAGAAACTGGAAAATAGACAAAGAGAAAGAATCACTACTTTTTGAAGGAAGTGGTAAACTTATGGAATTACTTATCCTGAGAGGTAAGTCAAGAATGAATGGATTCAAGAAAAAGACATTTATAGATGATACACACAAGGAAGTAAAGATTTGGGGATTGACCTTTGGAGATGGGGTTAAGGAGAACAACCACACCCTTCCACAATACATTCTGTGTAGTCACTCTCATGAGTCTGTCTTTCAGACTTGTTAAGACCATTTTTAACTTTCTCAGTAAATGACTGCATTTTGAAATCCCATGGGAATTCACCTGAGAAATAGGATCTGTTGAAGTGATTTCTCATCTCCAGTTCCCTTCTTACCATTTACCACTATCTTTTCCCTTTTGTATTTTAGTTTTCCGAATTAGACTGGGAAGACAAGATCTATGAAGGATTCCTCCATCAATGGAGAACCTCAAGAAGGATTTATTGTACAAACTTCTGCTTGTTTGAACTTTTGCCCTAAGACAAGTAAACCCCAGCCTTTAGCTCCCCTAATCCTTGTTCTTTGCAAAGACTATTTCTCTTTTAAAATGGCCCTATTTCCCTCTCTCTGACCACTCTATCCCTACTCACTCAATTCAGTTCAATTCAATAAGACTTTGAGAAAATTAGCCATTCTGGACTTTAAGAAAGGAAAGTCGGACTAGGTGCCTTAAAGATCCTTTCCAGCTCTAAACCTTTGATTATACAATCCTATGGACTTTTCATAGCTCAGATCTATCTTATCTCTTGTCCCTCTGCAAGCTTCTTCTGCTGTCTTCTATGGAACTCAATTTGTTATCAAACTCTCATCCATTCTCTATCTCTTTTTACATTTCTTGGCACTTTGCATTAACTGAAATCAGACTTCATTTTAAAGGCATGGTTATGTATATTATTGTGGGGATTCCTTTCATGTATGGGTTGGACTAAGTACTTTCCAAATCTCAAATTCTATGATTGTGAGACTCTGATTCTATGGCAGCTAGGTGGTGCAGGGGATAAAATGCTGGACTTGGAGTCAAAAAGATCTGAGTTCAAATCTAGCCTCAACTCTTAATAGTTGCATGACCTTTGGCAAGTCTCTTAACCTTACCTCATCTCAGTTTCTTCAATTGTCAAAAAGGGAAAATAACAGCATTTACCTCAAAGGGATTTTGTAAGATTAAATGAGATAATATTTATAAAATATTTAGCACAATTCCTGGCACATAGGTGCCTAATATACTTCTTCTTTCCCACTATGACATTACATCCCTGGCTATTCTTTCAGGTGCTAGTTGCTCTTTATTCTTATCTCTCCAATCACATGACCAGAAGGAAGCATGTGACCTCTTTCTTACTCTCCATTGTCATTTCCAGAAAAATCCTGGTACCACTATTCAACAGCTTTTCTTCCTCTGGAGTTCATTCCATCCCGTTTTATCATTCTTTGGAGGTGAAGAAAATCGACAGAGAGGTTTCACAAGAGCTCTATTATGTGATAGTCTCACGATCTATTGCAATCTATTGACTTCTCATGTATTACAACACCTACCCCAATGACTTCATCATGTGGTTTTCAATCTTCCTTGCCTCTCTTTGTCAGACTTTAGATATCCACACTGATTGTCCTTCCAACAACTTTTCAGTTCATCAATCTCTCAAATTCCTATCCCCTCCAAGATTACTCTTCCTCAGCTACCCACCATGATGGTTATATCTTTATCTTTGCTATTACCTGAAACTATTCTGTTTTCAAGATAATGAACTCTGAAATTCCCTATAGTCTCTTATCCTGTTCCTTCTGGATCTGTTTTTCTTTCTTATCCTGACCCACCAGTTCCTTGATCCATATGTCCCCAGCCTATCATCTCTATTTTTACCTTCCCTTTATAGCCTGGACCCTATATAGTTACCTATTCCAACAAAATATCATGCCCTATTTTTGTATACTTTGCCATTGTGTCTTTACACTGCTTCTGCCTTACTAAAATCAGGGAGTCTGAGGCCAAGAGTAGGAGGAAGCAGTACAACCCAGCTTTTTCCCATAGCTACACCAACAAAGATCAAGGAAAAATGAGTAGTATTTCCTAATTCAAGGTAAAATCACAGTGAGCTATCTTTCTAATCCAGATCAGTAGAGGGTGATAAGCAGAGGCTTGCAGCCACTGAAGAGAAATAGGAAAGGTCATTCAGATCTTTCTAACACAAGGGCAAGGCATGGACCCTGTGGGATTGCATACCAGAACATAGAACAAGGTCCAGATCAAGCAAAGATAGGGCTTGAAGCTACGTACTAGTCAAACATCAGGGGCAGGAGCCAACTTGTAGCTGGGTCACTCTGACCCCAGAGCTGGGTCTTAGAGGGACTTGAGGCTGTGAATCAATGCAAGGAATGATCCCTGTGGTGGTTGTGTCTCAGATCTAGGAGGGAACTGGCCTGAGGCTGTATACCAGGCAAGTAGCAGGAACAGAAAAAAATCAGCATCTGTGTCATTGTGACCCTGACTCTGTGGAGCCCAGTTGAGTAAAAAGAGCAAAAAGTTCAGACAAAGGTGAATCTGTAGTTATCTCATTCAAAACCTGTAGAGACTAACAGATGGTTGAGAATGTCTATCAATAGTCTACTGGAACTCCAACCAGGATTTTCACCGCAGGCCCAAACTGAGATCAGAGCTTGCAAAACTCAGACAAGGAAGATACTGATCAGATTTCAACGTAGATCAAAGTATTATGGTATGCTGAAACTTTTCAGATCCCTGAAATCCTTGACGAGCATATCATTCAATACATGGAAAAAGCAAAGGAGGTCTCTAGAGAATCCATGGTAAGACCAAACAAGGATCCAGGATTCACCCTAGAAATTCATAGAGCCTGTTCCTAACAGAAAGTTTCAATTTGGGAAGTAAAACTAGAAGGATAAGTAAGTGAAAAAAGACACTCATAAAAACAACAACTATGAAACCAAACACCTAAGACATAAAACAAGAAGGGTATAACTCCACACCTACAAGCAAAGCCTCAAACAAAAATATAGCCTGGATACAAAGGTCAACTAGAATTCTTAGAAGAAATGGATTAAGAATTTAAAGTCATGTAATATGTGAAATGAGATCTCTTGAAGAAAGAATGGGAAAAGAAAGGAGAATGCTAGAACATACTGAAGAATACTTAGAAAGAAAATTAATAACCTAGTACAAGAAATAGAAAATCTTGCCCCAGTAACAGATATCCTGAAAATGAACCAAACAGAAGTTAATGATTCCACAAGGAAAGAAATGTTTAAAAAAAATCCAAAATATTGTAAAAAGAATAGAAGAAAATATAAAATACCTTACATAAAAAAATGACTTGGAAAAAAGGACAAGAAGAAGAAAAATCTCAGAATCATTGGACTTCCTGAAAGCTATGACCAAAAAAGAAAAAAGGGAGCGTCTAGGTACCATAATTCAAGAAATCATGAATAAAAATTGCCTATAACGATAACCACAATAGCTAGTACTCATAAAGCACTCGCCCAACATTATCTCCCAACATTTATTCTCACAACCACCCTGGGAGGTAAATGTTATTATTATGCTTATTTTAAAGATGTGGAAACTAAAGCAATTAAAAGTTAAGTGACTTTCCCAGCAGCATACAGCTAGTAAATGTGTGAAGCTGGATTTGAATTCAGCTCTTCCTGATTGCAGGGTCAGCCCTCTTTTGCATGACCTAGCATCCTAGATTTAGTAGAACCAGAGGGCAAAGTGAAAATAGAAAACAAAATGCACAGGTCACTTTCTGAAAGAACCCTGGGTCAAAGAAGAAATTCCGTAAGTGTTCTGCAAGGAAGAGTTGAATACTACGGACTCATAGTCAGGATCACACAAGCTCAAACCCATTTAACTATTGCCAGTCTGCAAGACTGGAGATCTTGGAATATGATATTACAAAAGATAAAAGATACAGGCTTACAACCAAGGATAACTTATCCGTCAAAACGGAATAAAAAATATAGACTTTTAATGATAGAGGATTCCCAAGCATTCTTTATGAAAATACCAAACTTGAGTAGAAACTTTGAAATGCAAACATAGAAATCACGAGGAACATAAAAAGGTAAATATGGTTGAGCAATTAGAAGATTTTGTAAAAGGATTAACTGTTTACATTCCAATAGGAGGAGAACATTAATGTCCTCAGGACTATAGAAAGAGTTAAATAAGCGAAATGAGCCTGAGAGTGATTTTTATTATGTTTTGACTATCTTAAAAGAAGAAAGAAGAGGGAAGGGAAAAGAGCATAGACACTGTCGCAGAGCAAAGTAAGCAGAACCAAAAGAATAATTTATACTATAATAACATTCTAAAGAAAAATAACTTGGAAAGATTTGAAACTGATCAGTGTGGCGAACATCCATTATTCCAGAGGACAATGATGAAGCATGCTGCCTGCCTCTGGACTATGCATGTTGGTTACAAGGTTTTATTTTTCTTTTCCCAATGGGAGGGAGAGGAAAATCTATTTTTGTCAATTGAAAAGAATTTAATATAATTTAAAAACAAATTTTAAAAATACAGAAGTTGATCAGTGAGAAATAATATATAACATATAGAGGAAGCAAATGAACCCAATAGCCTAGTGCTGAATAAGCTCAAAGACCTCAGCTAGTGACACAAACTGTTGGAAAACCTGGAAAGTAATCTGGCAGTACTAGGTTCAGCACCAACCCCCCATATCATATACAAGGTAAGTTCCAAATGGATGTAAGACTGAGATATAAAAGATCACATCATAAATAAAGAAACAAGGAAGGATTCATGTTTCAGATCTATGGAAATGGGAAGAGTTCATGACCAAACAAGAGGCAGAGAGAATACAGAAGATAAAATAGAACTTTTTATTTTATAACTTTAAAAAAGGTTTTTCACAGACAAAATCAATACAGTTAAAATTAGAAATAAAATACTTGAGGAAAAATCTTTGCAAGTTTTTCTGATAAAGAAATGAAACATATCTTTTAGACATGGTCAATACAGGAATTTGTTTTCTTTAACTATTCATTTTTCTTTTTGTTGTCTGTTTCCAACTAAGGGTTGGTGAGAGGGAAAGAAAAAATATTTTTGTTAAATGAAAAAAATTAGATTCAATTAAAAATTTTTCTCTGATAGAGGTCTTATTTATAAGATATATAAAGAACTGATTACAACTCTTGATAAATGGTCAAAAGATATGAACAGGAAGTTTTCAGAGAAAAAAATCCAAGATATCAATATCCATCTGAAATATGCCCCAAATTACTAGTAATAATTAAAGAAATCTAAATTAAAGCAATTCTATTGTTCTGCCTCATGTTTATCAGATTGATAAAGATGAAAAAAATGGCCAATGTTGGAGGGGCTGAAAGAAAACAGACACATTAATTCACTGTTGGTAAAGCTGTGAATTGGTGCAGCCTTCTGAAAAACAATTTGGAACTATCCTCAAGAAGTAACTAAATTAGACAAACGATATCACTATTAGGTCTATCCTCTGGAGAGATTTTTTTTTTTGAAAAAATGAAAAGGATCTGGATATATAAAAATAGTTATAGAAGCTCATTTTGTGGTGGCAAAGAACTAGAAACTAAGGGGATTCCCATCAACTGGGGACTGGCAAATTATGATATATAAATGTAATAGAAGAATATTACACTGTAAAAAGTGATAAAAAGGCATGGCTTCAGAAAGATTTGGGAAGACTGAATCAGCAGAACAATTTATACAATTATAAAAATATTGTAAAGACAAAAACTTGGGTAGACTTAAGCGCTGCCACCAGTGTAGCGGCCAACGTCGACTCCAGAGCTCCACTACTGAAGGATGATACTTATCTCCTGATGGAGGGGAGATAGACTGAAGATACAGATACACAAGGAAACGTACAAAATGTACGGGCATGGTCGATATGGGAGTTTATTCAAATGATTATGCATATTTGCTGCAAAAGTATTATTTTTTAAATTTGATTTCCATTTATTTATTTTATTCTTTAAAAAATGGAGGAGTGGGGAAATAATTTAAAAATATTGAAAAACATATTCATAATTTCAGTCTGGGACTGAGAGGCCACAGGGGACAAAACCAGATGTTGAGGAATAAACCTATACTTGGTGATTCATTGCTACTATGAATTAGAAGGGAATTGAATCTTTTAGTAGTCCCTTAGTACTTTCTTTTTTTTCTGGGATCCTCAATCTTAGGTAGTATGGTGGAAGAAGAGAGAATTCTACTGGTCACTGAAGCAACTGGGGCTCATTAGGAAAAGGAAGGGAAAGGGTTTGAAGTATTGTTAGCCTGAGTGCTTGCATGGGAACTGAGAGCTCGCTTACCTTTTCCTTAAAGAGCAGATCCAAGCTGTGCATTCTGATGTTCACTGGGGAAATTCTGGATGAGGGCAAAAGCCAGAATGCAAATACATGAAAGCACTTACTTAGACTCGAAACAATTCATGTAAACCTAGGATTTCAGTATAGGGCGATGGGTCATGCTAAAAACAAGAGAAAAAAAATTCTATTATACCCTCAAACTACTATCCTTCTCTTTTTCCTTCTTCCTTTCTTTTCCCACCCTCATCCCCAGCAGCTACCAAAGTACCTGGACCATAGCAGACACATGACTAATTCTTGTGGGTTTATTGATTAATTGACCCCACCCGCTGACAGTGATCTTCCCCCCTTCAAATTTCCTGTGGTCCTTTGTCTAGACTCTTCCTTTGTCCCTATAACATCTTATTTAGTATCTGACAAATATGCTCCCTTTCTCCTTTCTTGAAGGTATCCCAGACAACAAGTATAATAATTTCCACCAGAAGTGTTTACTCAATGGTTTGTTGACTTGTTGAATGGACAGGGCAGGGTTGTCGCTAGTTTCTTTCTTTCTTTTTTCCCCCATAGGCTACACACAGAATCATCTAGGTCTGTTTCTGACCTTGTATCAGATTTTCTGATATCCATTATTCAAGAAAAGGGGAATACCACAATTAAGACACAAATAAGGATTTGTTCCCTTCCACAGAAAATGTTCTCAAAGCAAAAGGAGTAAGTTCATTTGGCAGCACTGGTCAGGAGCTAATGATGTTTAGCAAGTGCTTACAATACAAAGGGCATGAAAAGGGCTAATTGAGTTAGTGTCAGACACATAATGGAACTGAGAGTATTTTGTCTTTGACTTGGTAAGAGATTCTCTCTCTCTCTCTCTCTCTCTCTCTCTCTCTCTCTCTCTCTCTCTCATCCTCCATAAAAGCCTAAGGAGAACAGGATGCCCAGCTATACATTAACTTCATCTATATATTACAAGTTTTGGGAAGCCAAACAGAGGCATAATGCTTTAAAAATAAATTGGGGGAGGTTAAATTCAGACCCAGCAGGGCACAGGAAGCAGTTCAGAATGATTTTTTCCATAAAAAACTGCCAGCTGATAAAATAGTAAAATGAACACCTGTTCTCTGAAGGAGTGATCTGAATGATAACTCTGAGATGGCAAGGACTAGTGGATTCACTCAAGAGACTCAAAGATGACATCAGGCACAATCCCTGCCCTTAAGGAACTTATAGTCTGATAGAAGAGAAAAGACACATATGCCAATAGTAATTCAAGTAAGTAATAGCAAAGGAGAAGTGCATGCATCACATCAAATAGAACTGCAGAACTTTAGAGTAGGAAATGACCTTAGAAATCATCCTACTTCCTTCATTTCCCAAAAGAGCAAACCTATAAAATGCTGTCAGGGAAAGATGCCTTCTTGCATCACTCAAGAGATGACTTAAAAAAAGCTACTTTTATTTCTATTCGAAAGATGAGGCAACTGAGGTCCAGAAAGCTTGACTTTGCCCAAGGCTGTATAGTTAGCAAGTGGAAGACTGGGAGTCAGTGAAGGTGGAAATTAGAGCATAAGCCCCCTTCCTCCTACAGGAACAACTGTCATATCCTTAAGCTAAGGTCTTTATTCCAGACATCACACAAAGGTCACTCAACTTTCCAAACCCCAAAGGCTATGATCAGCAAAAGCTTTTTCCACTTTGATAGTGGAGGTTTATAGTGGGAAACGTTGGCATTGCCACAGCCCTGGCTTGGAATACCAGAGTCCTTTTCTTACATTCACTACCTATATCAATAGCACTCAACTAGATTCCATTTTGCTCCCCATCACCAAGTACAGGATGGAGAAAATTCAGTGTCTCAGAGTAGCTAGTTCTAGAAGGTAGGTTTTAGTAAAGTTTAGGCAGCTAGGAGGTACAGTAGACAGAATATCTGTCTGGTCAGGCCAATATGAGCTCAGGTTGGGCACAGATGGTCTGTATGAATATTTGGAATGGATACTCCAAATTTGTGCATCCTATATTTACTTTGTGCTGTCTCAATTCTGCTTTACTCATAGACCTCAGCACCCTTTCTGATGTGGGCATGCCATGCTGAGTGATCTTGTGCCAGCGTCTCCCATGCTGCACAGTCAAATCCAGAGTTCTTGAAAGAGACCTTTAGAGTGTCCTTGTATCATGTCTTCTGACCACCATGTGATCACCTGCCCTATGCAAGTTCTCCATAAAATAGTCTTTTTGGCAGGCATACATTTTGCATTCAAACAACATGGCCAGCCCATCGGAGTTGTGCTCTTTGAAGCATAGTTTGAATGCTTGGCAGTTCAGCTTGAGTAAAGACTTCAGTGTCTGGTACCTTATCCTACCAGATGATTTCAGAATCTTCCTAAGACAGTTCAAATGGAAGCGATTCAGTTTCCTGGCAGGGCACTGGTAGTCTGCCCATGTTTTACAGACATACAACAATGAGGTCAGCACAATGGTTCTATAGACCTTCAGTCTGGTAGTCAGTCTAATACTTCTCCTCTCTCAAACTTCTCTTTAGAGCCTTCCAAACACTGGGCTAGCTCTGGCAACGTATGTGTCAACCTCACTGTCAACATGTCAACATGTACGTCTCTCGAAAGTACACTACCAAGGTAAGTGAACTTATCCACAGCATTCAAAACTCCTTTGTTGTAACTGATGGTTCCACATATGGATGGTGTGGTGGTGGCTGATGGAGCATCTGTGTTTTTTTGGTGTTAGTTATTAGGCCAAAATTAGCACAGGGAGCAGAGAAATGATCCATACTTTGTTGCATCTCCGTTTCAGAGGCTGCACTGAGTGCACAATCTGCAAACAGAAAAATCATGCACCAATACTCCCTCCACTTTGATCTTGGCTTGTAGCCTTTTCAAATTAAAGAACTTACTATCAGTATGGTAGTTGTCCTTGATGCTGTGTTCATCCTCATTAAAAGTATTTGACAACATGGCTAAAAACATCATGCTAAAAAGCATGAGAGCAAGCACACAGCCCTGTTTCTCTCCATTGGTGACTGGGAAGGCATGAGGACATTTTCCATCATCCAGAACTCAGGCAAACATTCCATCATGAAATTGATGTACAATATTGATGAACTTCTCCAGGCAGCCAAATTTTGACTTAATTTTCCATAAGCCCTCACAACCAACAGAGTCAAAGGCCTTGGTCAGATCTACAAATGTTGTGTACAGACCTCTGTTCTGCTCCTAGCATTTCTCCTGGAGTTGCTGGGCAGCAAACACCATAGTGACTATTCCTCGGCACTTTCTGAAGCCACAGGTATGTGACCATCTTGCAGATGAACGATCAGTGCAACTCTGATGGGCTACTGGGCCCCAAGCAAGTCATTGAATCTTTCTCTCAGCCTGGGTTTTCTCATCTGTAAAATGGGGATAATAGCACCGACACCACAGGGTAAATGAGGGTCAAATGAGGTAACATAAAGCAACGTGCAAACCTTAAAATGCTAGTTATTGCTACTATTATTGGTGTTATATTCTCACTTGGCTCCCCAGAAGACATCCTATGAAGGAAATGTGATAGGCATGGCTCATCTCTCCAATAATATAGAATAGGTGATAATTCATTTAGACCCTTTTATCCCTCTGGTCTCACATCTATTGTCTATGTTTCCATGTTTCCTATTGTCTCCCTGCGATAGATTCTAAGTTTCTTGAGGGTAGAAACTGTTTCACTTCTGTCTTTGTAACCCTTGAGCTTGGCTCATAGCCAGCTTTTTATAAATACTTATTGATTAGAATCCTTGAATGAAGCTCTGGGAGCTTTCCTCTCACCTTTTTGACATTCTATAGCACGCAGTTGGTGGAGTGAACCCTAAGAAAAACCACTCCAGGCTTGAGTAGAAATGCAGTTATCCATGGGTATTGCTAGAACACAAGGGCTGGCCATAAGATCATCCTTCTCTCCAAACACATCACTCAGACATCTTCTGAGGTCATCATTTTCACTACTTCTCTGGCACAATGCCTGGTAGGATCTGCGTTTGCAGCAAACCTGAGTGTACCTTAGATGATGAGCAAGCTCCTTGAGGGAAGAGACTGCCTTTTGCCTCTTTTTGTATCGCCAGTACTTACCACAGTGTTGGGCACATAGTAGGTGGATAATAAAGGTTTACTGAATTGAACTGAATTTTGCACCTCTCCTTTGCTCTTTGGGTGACCCTCACTCAGCCTTAAATCTTCAGACTGTGATATTCTCTCCTATTCCAGAGACCATGAGTCACATGCAACATGGACCTCTTCCAAACACACAATCGATCTAGTCCAACGACTCTTCCTCGTTTGGCTTCCTTGGCTGCTATTTCTGTTTCATCATGAGGTATCTCAAAGATAGTGCTCTGCATTTTATGAAAAACTCCCAAGAAGAGAAGAGTTTGGGGACTGAACAAAAGCTGATGGGGATGAACACCATGGAGTAATTTAACCCATAATTTTTCCTTATATGATGGAAGCTGGTTGGACTTACCAGATATTGACTAAAACCCTGCTCTGTACAAGGCTGTGATATCTAAAGGTGACAGTAACTCTGCTCCTTAGCAATAAGCTGAGAATCCATATTATTGGATGAGAGGCAGAGTGGTATTAGTAGAAGGAGTGCTGAACTAGGTACCAGGTCTGGTTCAAATCCAGCTCTGACACTTCCTTCCAAGTAAGATGGGATACTTGCTTACTTGGGGATAATTAAAGCTGCTCTGCTCACAAGATTGTTTTGAGACAAATGCTTTACAATTTTAAATTAAATGTCAATTAAGTGTAAAATTACAAATTACAGTTATCCTTTCCACATCGCAAGATTAGGGGTGTGGTATCCCTGCGATCTGGAAAATATGCATAAAATTTTTTGGCCCTCCTTTTGTGCCTTTATTATGAATTATTATGGTATTAAATTTTTATTATTATGAATTATTTTGGTATTAAATGATAAAATATGTTGGTACTATATAAAACTATATTTTATGCATTTCTGAATTTCTAAACTTTCTTTGTGTTGTCTGCTGGCCTTTGTGTGTTATTTGCAATTTCTACAAAATTCCCATTTAATTTCTGATGCTGACCTGCTGGGAAAAGTTGTGACGTAGAAGGGACAACTATAAATGTAAATGGTTATTGTTCATAAGCACTTATAGAGTGCTTGAAGATTTGAAAAAGTTTACAAATATTATCTCATTTGAGCCTCCCAAAAGCACTACAAGGTAGATGTTACTATTTCCACTTTACAGATGAGGGAATGAAAGGTTACGTTATTTGCCCAGTCACAAAGTTAGTGTCTGAGGTAAGATCTGAACTCAGTTATTCCTGACTCCAAGTTCAACATTCTGTTTATTCTTCCACCTAGCTGCCTCAATACAATTAAAAATATAATTAGTTATTAATAATAAAATTGATGAGAAGCAGCAGAGAGTGGCAGAGATTGTGGATCACCAGATGCTGTCCTTAGAGTCAAAAAGACTGAATCAAGACAATCTGAATACTCTGAGACGAGTTAATTATCTTCTTGGTATCCTTAGGTTATTATTTTAAAAAATATTATGAACATAAGCATCAATAAGCATAAACATTTCACTCTGTAAAAAAACCAGAGAAAATAGGATTGTATCTGAAATGGGAACTAATATAGCATTTAGGGGTTTTTATGGGTATATTAAATTTAACCTGTTAGTAACAAAACTTCTGTGACTGTTTCTTCCCTTTCTGAACTTTTATTCTTTTCTATGTATTTTTAAAATGCTGTGCTGATGTTTTAGGGAATTCTCTTCAACTATTAATTGCGTGAGAATTGCCCATCTTATTGGTAAAGGGAATTTTCATACCAGGAATTCCCAGCAGCAATGAAATCATCAAAGAAAAAAATTTTAAGATGAAATCTTTAGTAATAAATTCAGATTTACTTAACTTCAAGTTAATTACACAGAAAAAGCTATAAAAATAATATTTTACATAAAAGTTCTTTCTAAATGTAAGGTTCTGTTTAATATTGTTTAGCCTACAGAAGTCTTTCCAGTTATTCCAGTTATATACCTCTCAACACAAGCCTGTGAATTAGGGAGGGTAGGTACTCTTCCCATTTCACAGATGGGGAAGCCTGAGGGAAAAGGAGATTTTTCACTCAGCCCAGGTCAGCCAGCCAAGGTGGTCCAGCTGAGATCTAAATCCCGGAGGACTCTTTTGCTTTCAGTCTAGAGCCTAGCCCTTGGGATCAGACTGCCTCCCACTTGCTAACAGCTGAGATTCCAACACAAAGCCAGAATGTGGGGCTTGTCAAGAGGCAAGTTGCACACTTATGAGGCACACATGCACAACCCTCTCCCGTAGGGCCTGTCTCTCACAGATGGCTGGCTGCTCCGGAGGTCAGTCTTGACCTAGGGTGACTCCAGGCCTTCTGAGTGGAAGGCCCACTTGTCTCTGCCAAGCTGGTGAGTCAGCTCCAACGAACCACACCATGCTTTGGTAACTTACTAAAGCATAATCCTAGAAAGACCATACACTCATGGTGGCTGGAATGATAAGTTTTGTTCAGAGTTTTCCAGTCCCCGCGAGAGGCAGTAACACCTGCTGGTGAAAGGAGGGCCAGACACAGATTTCCTCAGACCCAGCTTTGTCAACACATATTTCTAGGCTCATATCAGACTTGAAAAAAAACCCCTGGCTTTCTTCCACATCCCCATCCCTGTTCCCCTTGCACCCAATCTAAGCAGTTGACCCAACTTCTGACAGAATAAAGGAAACCTGGAAGCTTCTGATGGTTCGAGTTGAAGAGATTGGCTAACTAGCACCCTGCCTTAACTCAAGCCTGGCCTGCAACCTGGGCATGTCAGCTGAGGTTGTCTGTCTCCCCTGGGACCACCTTCAGAGTTGGACATGCTTGCTCCACCTATGAGGACAGAGGGGAAACCCACAGTGCTGACCTCAGCTAAGGGAACAAGGTGAAAAGCCAAACACTGACTTGTTTCCCTCTCTTTCAGACTGACTTTCCATAAAGAATACTAAAATAACACTTCTCTAGCAGATGCATTCTTTAGGACCGATCTCCCTTGCTGTTACTAAAAGAGACACTCAATCATGGGAAACACATAATTTTTCTTATTTCCCCAAACACTGCTGTATGTCTGTACATTGAGTATCCTTTTAATGGGCATGGTTTGTTGGTTGTTGGGTGTGTGTGTGTGTGTGTGTGTGTGTGTGTATGTGTGTGGTGGGTGTGTGTCCATGAGTGTATGTGTATGTGTTTTTTAATCCTAAACCTCAGCTATAAAATTCACTGTTCTCTTTTTGGCCAGTTCTGTGTTGGCAAGAAGGGAAGCAGACATGCTAAAGTGATCTGTGCTCTGAGTCAGGCCTCTCTCTGTGGCTCACTGCCTGTAAAGAGAACTTAAAAGCTGATGAATGACATTGATGGGCTGGGCATGAATGCAGGGAGGCCTAAAAATATTTGCTGAGATTCATAGGCCACACGCAAAATGAAAGGCATAGTTTCCACTATGTAAATATCTCAGGCCTGGTCAGGGGCCAGCACTTTTTTATATTTGCTTCAACTTGTACCGTCAAGTCAGTGAGGAAGCTAAGACCTTCAGTTCAAAACACTCTCCAAAGGCCACACCACAACTTCCTGAGCCCAGAGGATATGCTCAGAAACAGACCACGGTCCCAGGCTGTCTGTCCCTCCCTTCCTCCCTTTCCTCTGGACTGCACAGGATGGTTTGGTAAGAAGCTACAGTGGCAGCTTTCATAACTGGTCAGATACTAGTGATTCTCATGAGGCTCTGAGGGTCAAGGAGAATATCTTTCTAAACTGACTTTAGAACCAGCTTACCACCATGGTAACCTATAGAAGATGGGTGAAATACACAGACACATATGTGCATGTGTCTGTATGCACATGCACATGTTTATATGTATACATAACCCACATGTACATGCATGTATACACATATCTGAACCCAATGTATTTCTGTATGTGTATACCCATGTATATACACACATATATATAATACATAACACACATATATATGGATTTATATTTTTATCCATGCCTTAAGATATCAAAATGCAATTAAAAGTCATCAATAAATGCTTAAGAGGGACAATGGAATGTACATTGAGCCTGCAGTCAGAAGACCAGGGTTGGAGTGCTGGATCTGCCATTGTATTAGCCCCTGGGGATACCAGTAAAGGAGGTGAGGAACAGCTGTGTACTCGAGGCTACTTGGGCAGAAGGCCAATTGCAGCTGTCGTTCATTCCCGAGGCATATTTAGGAGTGTCAAGACATTCTCATGATGCTGGTGGTCGTGTAGATTTGTGGCAGTAAAGACTAGTTCTTGGGTGTGTGAGGTTGGTACAAAGATGAGAGTGAGAAAGAGACAGAGAAAGAGAGAGACAGAGACAGAGAAAGAGAGAGAGAAACAGGGAGAGGGAGGGAGAGAGAGAGAGAGAGAGAGAGAGAGAGAGAGAGAGAGAGAGAGAGAGAGAAGGTACCATGACTAAGAGTCTTGTAGGTTGTAAGGTGTGGATATATGATAGAGAAAGGGAGTGTCTAGGAGCCTGAAGGTCTGTCAGTGACTCTGCATGAAAGAGAATTTGAGGGAATGTTAAGGGGTGTATACCTTCAGGTGTGTGAGATTCTGGAGGATGGGGAATGAGACTTGAGTACTCATAGGGATAGCTGGTATTAAGCTAAGGACAGAAGCTAGCATGTTGGTACTCCACATCGAGGACTGAGATTGGGGTA
This sequence comes from Potorous gilbertii, assembly GCA_028658325.1. NCBI lineage: Eukaryota > Metazoa > Chordata > Mammalia > Diprotodontia > Potoroidae > Potorous > Potorous gilbertii. The sequence goes on from CM053769.1 coordinate 180,886,131, forward strand.
GACCTGTGTGTGACATCTCTAGGTCCCAATGTCCTTCCATACACCAAATATCAGTTTTGATAATGAGGAGGGCTTCATATATTTGTGTGGTATATTCCCAAGCCCACCATGTTCCTGTACTTCAAAAAAGCACACCCAGGGACTATAAATGGGCCCAGACTCCAACGTGAGCAAAACTAGGGGCAATGGTGGGACTGCCAGTGAGTGCGTACAAATGAGGCTAAAACAGCTTGATGAAAAAAGAGGACTCAGTGATGGAGTGAGATAATGAGAGTTTAGAGAGACAGGAGGGGCAAAAGCTGTCAGCAGTATCCAAGAAGGTAAGAGTGAGGAAAAGAAGGAAATAAAACTTTGCTCTTCATCAAAAGTTACTAGGAAAAATGTCTTTCTAGAACCATTCTTAGTGTGTGTGTGTTTGTCCTTTGTTGCCGAAGACCATGCCATCAGAGAAATAATGACATGACTTGCACTTTGACTTTTGAGGGAGGGCTGTGCAGGTCACCAGCCTCACTTCTCCTCCAGAGCCATCTGAATCCAGTGACCAGATATTCATCAGGATGACTGGAGATGACTCAGGATGAGGCAACTGGGGTTCAGTGACTTGCCCAAGGTCACACAGCTAGTGAGTGTCAAGTGTCTGAGGTGAGATTTGAACTCAGGTCCTCCTGACTCCTGCTCTGGTGCTCTATCCACTGCATCACCTAGCTGCCCCCTAGGCATAGTATAAGAAATGGTAATGGACCATCTGCTGTGGATGGAGAAGGAACAAGTTCAGAAGCAAGCAGGAGCATGTGGCTATGATCACGGAAGTGGAGCAGGATCTCTGTTCCAGTCTCCAACCAAGGCTGAAGCCTGCAGCAGAATAACTGGGTAGGGAACTCAGACCCAAGGGCAACCTACAGTCTTGTTGTACTGAACCTACAGAGCCTTTTAGGTTGCTGACAGTAGGTTAGTCCAGCAGCAGTTTATTGAAGCTCCAAATAGTAACAAGCCCATAGTTGTATGGCTCAGACCCAAACCTAGGTCAGAACCTTGCAGAACTCAGACCAGGAGAGTAGTAACCAAACTTTGCCTTGTGTTAGACCACTTTGGGAGGATTGAAAGCCTATAGGTCTCCAGCCTGAGTTGTCCTGTGATCCTACTGTAATAACATAACACTCAGTACCCCAAGAAAGTAGCAGTAGGATCTAGCAGAATCCAGTAGGACCCAAGAGACTTCCTCCAGAAGTGTACAGAGTCTAACCTTAACATAAAGTCTGAAGTCAGAAAAGGAAGCAGATTGGATGAATGAGTAAACAAAAATACAATTCTACCATAAAGCTATTACGGTGATGGGAAGCTCAAGACACAAACCCAGAAGAGAAAGATTAAAAAACAGCTACAAGTGAAGCCTCAAAGCAAAATACAAAAAGTTCAATTAGAATTCCTGGAAAAGACAGTTTTTTAAAAGTTATTATTATTATTAAATGAAATGAGAACCCTAGAAAAAAATTGAAAAGGGCTATGCAAGAAAAAAATTAGGACATTAACAGCACGGTACAAGAGATACAAAACCTTACCCAAGCAACAAACTCCCTGTAAATAAAAATGGACCAAACTGAAGCTAATGACTTGTCTAATGACAAGAAGAAATATTAAAACAAAGTTAAAAGTCTGAAAAAGTTGTATTTAACAGCACAAGCAACTGAACTGGAAAACAGATCAAGGAGAAATAGTCTGAGAATCACTGAGCTGCTGGAAAACCATGGTCAAAAGAAGAGCTTAGACATAATATTTCAAGATATAAAAGAAAACTGCCAAGATCTCTTGGAAACAAAGGACAACGTGGTAACAGAATCCACTGATAATCTGGAGGAAATTCCCAAATTAAAACTCTCAGGAAAGGAAAAATTCAAGTAAACCATGGTCAAGATCACACAAGAGTTAGCAGTCACCACTAAAAAGGAGTGGAAAGCTTAGAATATAATATTTTAGAAGCTGAAAGATAAAAAATTAAGACCAAGGATAACTCACTCAACAAAACTGAATATAATCCTACAGAAGAAAAAAAATAGATCATTGATGAAACAGTTGTTCATTTGTTTCAGTTATACCTGATTCTTTATGGCCCTATTTGAGGTTTTCTTGGCAAAGATATTGGAGTGATTTTCCATTTTCTTCTCAAGCTCATTTTACAGATCAGGAAACTGAGGCAAACTGGGCTAAGTGAGTTGTCCAGGGTCACACAGTTGAGGGTCTGAGGCTTGATTTGAACTCAGGTCTTCCTGACTCCAAGTCCCAACACTCTATCCACTACACCATCTAGCTGTGCTTTTGATGAAATAGAGGACTTCCAAGTATTATTGATGAAAAGACCAGAGCTACACAGAAACTTTGAAATACAAATGAGTCTGGGACAAATAGCTGTGTGACTGTAGGTGAGTCATTAAATTATTTTGAACCTCAGTAAAAAAAAAAATGCACAAAATTACAAATACCCTGCCTCGCAGGGTTTTCATGAGAAAATGACTCTGAACTGCAAAACTTTGTATAACATTTTGTTATAACTAATGGCAAAGCATTGGCTGGCCACAAAGATCCTAGAATTTACAGATCTTCTCAGCTTGGGAAGAGAAGAAAGTAGCTTGAGACCAGTGCTCAGAATGGAGAGTTTTGAGGAACTTTGGATGGAGAATATCCCTTGGTAGTTTGTTTTTGAAATATTACGTCCTCTTCAAGACAACGAAACATGAGTTTTCAATGATCAAGGGGAGAGATGTGTGACTCTGTGTGTTTCTAAAATACTAAATATTTACTCAGTAGCAAGATCACAAAGAGAAAACCAGAAAGGTGGAACAGTACCTACTTTGCTTCTGATTTACTTCTGCCTATTTGTGTTTTTATTTATTCTATTAAGGAATAGACTTGCCAGGTTTAATATACTTACAAATATCTGTAGGTAGTTGATTCTGTCCTCAAGATACATGGTTTCCCTTTGTTTGTGGCAAGCTTGGGAAAACATATAAGAGAGGGTGACCTTTCTTAGACCAGCCCTGGGAGTTCCACCTTCAGTCCATTGTTAGAGTTTTGTTCTTTCACTGGGGCCTAAGCACAAGCCATTTCATGATACTTTTAAGGGCAGAATCTCTATCAACATGGACAGTAGTGCACTGTAAATGCTTCACAATAAACTCACTAGAAAAAAAGTACTTACAACACACTTTTAAATTAAACTGTATTAGTAACGTTTTTCTATCACTTTCTTAAATCTAGACAATTAACAAAAAACTAAATCAGTCCCTGATTATAGCATCTGCTGATTCCTGAAGTGTAAATGCTCACACTGAACATTTAACAATCAGTTCTCACAAGCCAATTTATTTTTATAAATTTGCCCCATAGATATTAGTCTAAGTAGCAGGAAGTTATGTTTCGATAAGAAAGCATTTGGCGAGGTCCTGAAAAAACTTCAATGCCTAAGACTTGGTCCTTGCTTTCCATCAGCTCCCCTTCTACTTGGGGAAAAAAGATAAAGGCAAAGATGAATAAGGATCTGAGCTAATGAATGCTCTGAAAGTTCAGAGGAAGGAAATCTCAGAAAAGCCCAGATGGTTTACTTCTTAATAGTCACAGCCTTTAGCCAAGTTCACTCACTACAAGTTAGGGGGATGGCTTCAGACTCTTTAGAAGGGTGATCGGGTATTAGCGCTGATCCTGAGGCAGCTGGATGATTATTGGCTTACATATCAGTATTAGGTTATCAGGAAGGCCAGGGCTCAAACTCTACCTCAAACTTCTATTAGGTATGTGACTCTAGGTAAGGTACTTAATCTGTTAGCCTCAGGTATAGAAGAGATAAGAGGGAGGAGGGCAAAAATGAGAGAGAGAGAGAGAGAGAGAGAGAGAGAGAGAGAGAGAGAGAGAGAGAGAGAGAGAGAGAGAGAGAGAGAAATTGCCTTCTTCTGTGATCGGCAATTATCATCGTCCTGTCCACCAGATGCCAACGTGATAGTCCCAAAGTACAGCTCCTATCCATCTCAAGCAACATACAATCCCTTTTTGAGCTTTTACCTTTCCCTCTGATAGCTTTAAAAACAATTCCTCTTTTTGTTGTACATAGTTCTCCTTGCCAGCCTCAGTACTTTCTGAGCTCTATCACTCTGGATGCTACCCTGGCAGGACTATTTTTTACTGATCAGAACTCAATTACACTGTATTTTCATTTTCAGTATAATACTTAATGCTCATAACAATGACTGTAAAATTCTATTAGATTGGATGATCGGTGAGGACAGAAACCGTGTCATTTTTCATCACTCCATCTTTAGTGCTTAACAAGTGCCTTATACACTAGAGACTTAATATTTACACAGTTGAAAGGACATGAATTATGGAAAAGTCCATGATATTCAATAGTTTTAGAAGTGTTTTCTATTACTTCCATATTTGGACAGATCTGTGATCCCACTGGTGTGGGATATTCCTCCGGTCAGAGAGATCATCCCTTTCATCTTGAGATTTTTTTTTCATATTTACCCTAATGGACTGAGGGGCTTTCCCTTGTTCCTTTTAATATTCCAAGTATTTTAATATTAATTATTATTATTCCAAGTACCAATACAGCATTTGAGCTATCCTTTTGCTAACCCTCATTCTTGACACATTGCTTTTTTCTGGTTATAATTGTCATAAAAATGTAAAAAAGCAAGTATTTTCTGGCTTCATTGGCAAGAATGCCAACATGGAAGTGGTTCTATTTCTTTAGTATGGTACCAAAATATTGGTCACTGGGAGGGGCGGGAAATTTCACATTAAGAGCACCACAAATTAAATGAATATTTGTAGATAAGAGTACTGTGTGATTCTCAGCACCATCTGCCCCTCCTTTCATCCAGGCCTTTACTGTCCTAGCAGAAACAGAAGTCAAAGCACTTTGGGTCCTTTTGTATTTTTGTCTGTTTTGTGGGTTGCCATAGCCAGAGAATTCATTTTACTGTGGCCAACTTTCTGGTGATAAGCCTCTCTGTATTTAGTTAGGCTGGTCCTTGAACAGGAGACAACCTGTCATCAGGCCTATACTCAAAACTTTTCTAGCTTGGCACAACCTGCCCTAACTTTAACTCTGCTGGCATAACCTTTGAGAACTCAGGGTCACCTTCATGGCATTGTGAAGAGTTTTGAGGAGGACACCTATGGAGTCTGGATAATTAACTAGGACACCCTCAAGAGCAGGCCGAAGGCACAGAAAAGGAAAGCTGATGACTTCTTCACTATTTTTCCTAAGGCCAGCCCATTTGGCAGCACTTTGGATCTATGTGCACAGAACCGTAATGGAGCCTGAAGCTCAGCAGAGCCCAATTTTAAGAAGAGAGAGAAAAGCATCCTCCATCTGCCCATCAAGTTAATAAGTATCTTTGTTCTGCAGCTTATGCAGAAGCTGATTTTGGCACTCCTGATTTTTCCAGGAGTGAGAAACTTATTGTATTCACCTTTAGAGGAACAAGAGTACAAGGAGTCTACCTCACCTCTTCTGAATTCATCAGAGAACTAACATGCATTTTATTTTTTCCCACTTGATAAAAAAAAAAATCAAATCATTCTTACAGAACACTACAGGAAGAATCTGTGATTTCTCTCACTGTCTGGATCAGATCACAACTTTTGATTTAGGAGAATAGTTCTAAAGAGTTACAGGAGGTGAGTAGGGGGAAACTTAGAGGATAAGAGACTTGCCCACTGTCATACAGCTAGTAAAGGCTAGAAATATTATTTGAACCCATATACCTCACTGCCTCCAAATTCAATATTCCATCTTCTATGCCCTGCTGCTTCCTTGGCAGAACATTTCAATTTTCCAACAATTTCAGAAAAAATGTCTCTATATTGTACTATTGATGTATATTACTTGAAGTATTTTGCAAATCTTATTTTATCCTGGGAGACAGATGCCGTTTTCCCATTTTATAGATGAGGAAACCAAGGCAGGCAATGGTTAACTGGTCACACAGCTAGTGTGTGAGACTGGTTTTGAATTCAGGTCTTCCCGATTCTATCCACTTATCATCTAGCAGATCCACTGGGGTATTGGAGTAAATTTTTTTTTTTTGCCATTTTATCCCACAAATTATAAGGCCAAAGAGGTCTCCAGATGATAAGAATTCCATTCACTATGTCAAGAAGTGAACCTCAGTTTGCCTGATTACCCCTTTATGTGGAAAAATTTGTGATCTTTGGTGAGGGAATTCCCTCCATTGGTGCAGATTGCAATCTATTTCCGCATTTTCATCCCATGTAATTCTTATCTATGTTCTTTCAAAAATCCTCCTGCAGATCTAGGTCTGAAGTTCTTAACCTTTTTTTGTGTTTCTGTCACAGACCCCCTTTGGGAGTCTGGTAAAGTCTACGGATGCCCTCTCAGAATAATGTTTTTAAAAGCACAAAATACATATGATTAAAAAAGAAACCAATTATATTGAAATATAGATATCCAAATCAAAGGTCAGGTGACTAATAGTACGAAGAAGGGAGGAAGAGTGACACATTGAGGAAGCTACCCCAAGGTGGATGGTGCCCATCCTGAAGTCATGAAGACCAGAGCTCAAATGATGATGCTTATTACGTGCACAATCCTGAACAAAAGATTTCATCTCTGTCTACCTCAATCTTCAACTGTAAAATGGAGATAATAGCACCTACCTTTTAGGGTTATCATGATGATCAAATGAGATAGTTGGGAAGTGCCTGGCACTTACTAGGTGTTTAATAAATACAAGTTTCCATCCCCAAAGGTAACATGAGCCAAAGTCAAAAAAGTCCAATGCTCCCAAGGGACAAAAGTCTTATCAGGATGGCTCTGCTTTCCTCTCCAAGAAACAGTTTTATCTCCTTTGGGGGTTTGTGCTGAAAGTGACCTCAGAATTTTTCTGAGCTATATTTGCTTGGAAGGAAACCTAGGGAATTTTTGCAGGAATCATGCATGTTTGCACAGCCTTTGTGGTGGCCAGAATTTGAACAAAATCAAGGTAGAAAAAGAAATCTCAGCTTCTAGGCTACAGGTGTCTATGCTCACCAATCTGCTGGGCTGAAAGGTGTTTCAGTTCTGCCTAAAACACATTTTAGAAACAGAACCTGTGGTATTTTCTCAAAGATAAATTTGAACAGTCCCCTCCAGAGTAGGGTGCTGGGAGATATCCTTCATAATAAAGATGGAGGAACCAAAGGAACCAGAACTGGGACCTCTGAGGCCTTCTAGTCCAATTCCTTCATTTTTACATATGAGGAACTGAGGCCCAGGGATTGTCCAAGGTCACATAGGCAGTAATCATGGGGTGATCAAGATCCTATGTTAAACTTATTTCCTCTCCTCTCCCCTGCTCTTCCCCAGCCCCCAACTTCACCCCCGCCAGGTGGAGATAACAGGATCTCTCAAGGTAAAAGGGGCCTTAGATCCAGTCTAACCTTTTCAGTCAATAGGTGGTTACCATGTGCCCACTTCATGCACCAAGTGTTTTCAACTTACATTTTAGATAGAAGACCCAGAAGAGTGGACTCGTCTGAGATTACATGAATATCAGAACCGATGTCCAAAGTCAAGTCTTCTGAACCCAGCCTTCCACTCTGTCTACTATGGCTTGTTGCAACATATACTAAAAGGCTGAGTTAAGCTGGGGAATCATTTTTGGGGATTGGTATCATCAAATATGCAAAACTAATATGGAATGGGTCTCCTGTGTATACATGTATACAAACACACACAGAGTTATACACACACAGAGAAAACCACAGCTCCAGCCCTAGAAGGGATCTAGTCCCAATCTCATTTTACATATAGGACAAGGGAAGCCTAGAGAGATCATCTGTTGATTTGAAGTCAGGTGCTCTGACTTGAAATTAAATATTTCTTTTTATATCACATATATTTTGTTTTGAGTGAATGTACGAAAAAGCCACAAAGAAATGCCTACTGTATGCTGGACACCGATTTGATTTCTTTCCTTGGGGAGAAGCTCACACAGCAGAATTAGCAGGAAGATGGTTAGACTGCAGTGTGGTAGAGCTGGTGAACTTTGGTAGTTTTAAAGGGAATGCGCTCCAGTTACATTACAACAGGGTTTTACTTTCCTTCCAATACTCTCAAAAGGAATCCCTCTTCTTTTGGCTCTGAGGTGGTTTATTTTCCCAGCTCATGAATTCTTGGGAGATTGAACAGTGAGATGAAGTTAACTGAACCTGAGAAGTTGGTTAGAGGAATGACTATTTTTTACAATACTTTCTGAAAAAACCTAAGTCCTCCCAAACCCAGACCTTAGATATAACCACCCCCATCCACAGCAACACAGGAAAAGCCTTGAAGTTCCTTTCTGTGGAGCTCTGAATAGGGGAAAGTCAGCCCTGGGAATAGAGCAGCTGCTGATCTCCTCCCTGCAAGAGAACATTCCTCTCACTTGATGTATTTGCTTTAAGAATTGTCTGCTGTCCTCTGGGGAAAATGACAAACTACTCACCTTGGCTGGGAAGAAGCAGGATGCAAAAAGTCCCTGAGTGTTGGTGTAGATTTCCTCTCCCCTTTCATCTAGACTGGAAAAAACCCTGACATCTCCTCCTTTTCCCCCATCTAATCTCTAGACAAATATTGTAGGACGCAGCAATCTGATATGATGTATTTATATTTACATGGTAAATTTTAAAGCAATAACTACATTGATCAAACATATTAGAAACCATAAAAAAAGTTAAGAACTAAAATGTACATCATACATGTGTATATATATATTTTTTTTACACAGAGGTAAAAAGGCTTGTTATAAAAAATCAATACAACAGGTTTTGACTTTTAGGATACAGGTACATAATGAATTATGCTTCAGGCACTTTAATTGGTAAATGTGAGCAAATAGCTTGGGGAGGGTGGGAGAACTTTTGCAATGATGACAAAAAAATTTTGGTTAACATTTTGTTACCACAGGTATAAAAATAAAATCTGAATAGTTTCTCTCTCTCTGATGATTGAAGTCAGTATTGCAAAGCTGACTGGGAAAGGACCACACACTGTTCAGCTGCAGTGTGGACAATAGGGAGAGATATTTACAGAAGTCCCCATGGGGTCTGTCTTTGGGCCCTTTTACACTGTCTTCAGAAAAATAAGCACGTGTAGTAGGGGCTGTGAGGGTCAGCCCCCAGGGTGTTGAAGGGGATACAGGGCCAAGGAAGATTTCAATGACAGGTTACAGAGGAGGAAGATCCCATGTACAGAGAGGCTGCTTTGGAGCATGTCTTCTTACTGAAATAAATAGGAGCACTTAAACTGGGATCTGACCAGAAACTTGGGTTAGTGTTTGTTGTGCTTTGTAGAGACTGAGACCTTCCAGGGATTCACAGAGTGAATGAATACACTGGCTCTCACGGGAGCCTTTGGAGGCTGGTTTGATGCTCGACAGAGCTGCTAACCAAGATGGGTCATCTGCTCCTGGGGACAGCAGATTTCTTTTCTGATTCTAGAGAATCAGATAAATCTCCCTCCAAGCCCCCTTTCCATCTAGAAGGCTTAAATCAGGAACTGCCATGAATTGAGCATTGATGACTCTAGGTCAAAAGCACACTGGGTACGGTTTTTGTTGTTGACAGTTTTACTCCAAGCACTGTAATCAACTCCCCGAGAACTGGAAGAAAACAAAACATTCCCAAGAAGGTTAATCGTGGCAACCACTTTTCCAAGGTAATTGGCAAAAAGAAGAGAAATCTCTTTCCTTGAAGACGATGTCCATGTGCAATAAGGAGGGAGGGGCGGATCAGGCCATGCACTCAACTGGCAACTGACTGCAGAAAGAAATTATGGCAGGAAGAGCAGTGCCAGCATTGACGGACATGCCTACCCCTAACGGCCTTGGAACGGTTCTGATTGTACTATGCTAGTTACCGCTAATTGCTCTACATTTTTCATTTTTTTCTTATTTCAATAAAAAAATTATTTGGCTATTCCTTGTAATAAGTTAGAAAAATACTTTTTTCCCCAGCTAATTACAAGCCTGGTACATAGAGAGAAGACATTTTTTTTTAGGACAAGTCTGTTGGAAACATCTGCGCACTCCTAATGATAACATCAAGACCGGGTGCTGAGTCAAGGGAGAAAGACACTTAGGCATTGGGAAGTTTTTTGTATTTTACATATGGCCTTATTTTTTTCAAGTACAAATTTGGAATTTGGTGATGTGGAAGTGATTAAGAAATGCAAAAACAAAATAAAAAATCTTAAGCTTTATGACAGTTAAAATTTTTCCCTCTATACAGTTAATATAAAGTTTACTTTGAAAAAGCTTCTGGTTTCATTCACCACAACCTTAGTGTTTCTCTAAAATCCTAATGGATCTTGACAACTGCTTTTTGTGTCTGCTCTGGATATTTACTGTCCATTTGCAGAACAATGAGAAAAACAGGAATTATTTGGAGGTTAGTGTTTTACTCTAAGATGGAGAACTTGAGGGAGGAATGTGATCATTTCATTCCCATCCTAGAATGTCATATTACAGAATTCTGCAGAGGGAAGCCAGCTGAGACCAGCCCCCTCATTTTATTGACAAGGAATTTGAGACCCACTGAGGGTGAAGTGGCATAGAATCACTAATTTAGAACGGGATGAAAGCTTAAGTCACTCTGGTCCAGCTTCCTCGTTTCATTTTGTGGATGAGGAAGCCAAGGCTGAGACAAGTGAAGCGTCTTGCCCAACATCATATAGGTGGTAAGTGGGAGAGCCAGAATTCAAACCTAGGTCCTTGGATTTCAAATCCAGTGGCATTTTCATTGAACCACACAAAGTCACACCCAACTTCTTTGTTCTGGGGCTTAGGATTGGAACCCAGGTCCACTGTCTTTTCCACTACATCATATTGCCTCTCTTTTTAAAACTTAAATCCTTTAAATGTTATTTTTGTAACTATTTGGGTAGCTCATAGAAACCTTAAGTTGCTTCTCCAGCACTAGCTGGAAACACATGGAGTCTGAGGACTCCTCCTGATGTTAAGGCTTATTTTTTCATTGTCTTTGCATGAATGGATATTTTCCATTAGTGAATAATTTAAATGCAATTTTTTTTTTTTGCAAAAGAAATGATGACGGACTGAAAACAGAAACTGCAGTTTACATGACATAAGAAATTTGGCTTTAGAATGGTAATAGTAGAATTGTGTTGTGGTACACGCTAGCACACCTTCTATACACATAATAATTGACTGCAGGTTAAAATACTTCTGGTGGGATTTCATCATTCTCACTTATTTTGGTAGGTACCCCAAATCTGCTGGGTACAGGTGGTTTGTCAAGGCAAGCTTAACAAGATACAGTCTTGAGATGCTCTTTGCAAAACCCCAAACCAAAAAAATTCCCTGCAAATCAACAGTTCAGACAGTAGTCTCCTTCCTTTTGAAGTGGAAAGTTGGAAGGAGGGAAGGATTGGGGAGGGCAGGGACAGGGAATATAAACATGTACAAGACAATCATTGGATTACAGATTATTAATAATACAATAGTCTATGCCGAAGGTTAATTTCATTACAACACTGGGAGTGGGGTGTATGTGTGTGTGTGAACAATTAAGAATGGCTGGCTGGAGCTCAAGGGGCAGACCCATCAGATGGATTCCCCAGGCTGGAATGATGTCTCCAGGTACAGCAGGGCTAGGGTGAAGAGGCTCCCATTTCAGGGGAATCAGCCCCTGTCCATGGTAAGGAGAAAGGGAGATAGAGCAACAGGCTATTGTCTTCATCCAGCTGCTTTATGTTTCCCACCACAGCACCTACACATCACCCCACAGTTGTAGCAGCCTCGGAGGGGCAGGTAACAGCACATACAGGGGGCAAGGAAGGACAAGGCGATGAGGGCCATCCACCGGAGGCAAAACTTTTCATCGCTGGTGTCACACGAACAAGGGTCCGTATAGTCTCCCTCGGGGTCAGACATACAATGGTAGAGCATGCTGTCTGCACACCACATACAGCTGACTCGGCGGATGCAAGTTCTGATGGGGTCAGGGGCATCCTGACACTGACCCCTTCGGTTCTCTTCATGGTTGAACATGTCTCTACAGTACACACATCGTGACCGTTCCCCATCCTCCTTCCGCCGTCGGGACTTGCCTCGGTTGGGCTGAGTCTTAATCACGCCCCCTCCACCCCCTCCTTTGGGGTCATCCCCCGTGTCGAAGTCTGAATGGTCCACATATGGGTAGGTGTAGTCATGCTTGGGGGCATCACCCTTGGTGGCGAAGCGCACGTAGGAGTCGACATCCTCTGATGTGTCCATGTATTTGCCCCTCACAGGAGCATGCCGGTAATCTTCATACCCTGTTATCCAGATCTTCTCCCGAGGGTTGATGCGCACGATCTCTTCCTCATCATCTGGGAAACTGACCTGTCGGTATGGCCTTGGGATGGACTGCTCAAGAACAGGGTGGGAGACACATAAATGGGATTTATTTAATATCAGTGACCAATCACAATTAAGACTGTCTCTTGACACACCTGGCATTCCTCCTTTTCCGCCCTCCCCAAATCAATGCTGGTCAAAGGCATTTTTTGAAGAACTCATTTAATAAATATTTCGAGTGCCTACTTTGTACAAAACACTATGCAATCTCACTGTAGGAGTAATTAAAAAAAAATACTAGTCCTTCCCCTCAAAAAACTTAAAATCTAGTTGGAAGTTAAGCCAATAAGGATACAACAATAATAGGTTTTAAGAACAGCTCAGGGCAACAGAAGAGATGCTGACAGGTTATCCATGATCATCAAATTAATTCTATAGATTACAACTGCTAAAATGATTCGCTGGGATGAGAAGTCAGTTAGTGAAGTACTCAGTATGTTCTAGGCATTGTGCTGAGCCCCAAGGAAGAAAAAAGCATGCACTGTCTCTGCTCTCCTCACTTAAGGCCAGGGCGACTAGGAGACTGAGCTCACAGGAATCCTGCCCTCATCTATGGTCTTTTGGACAGGATCACAGAATGTTAGAGGGCTGGAAGGAAGGGAAAGTATGTATTAGGCACCTACTGTGTGCCAGGCATTTGTAAAATGGGGAGGCTGGAACAGACTAGATTACTTTCTCCTACTGTCCTCCAGTAATAACAGGCCACAAGTATAACAGAAATAATCTATTAAAAAAACAAAGTATGTTTATTGGCATTTAGGACAACACCATGAGAGGACTGTATATAATGGGAGGAAACATGGTATAATGATAACTGTTCTGGAACCAGAGGATCTTGGTTCAGCTTCTCTATCTGACAGCTTACTACCTTAATGGCCTCTGAAGTGCTTTCCAGCTTTAAAGCTACGATCTTGATGATTTTTTTAGTTTCTGTGACAAATGAAAAATGATCATCACAGACAAAAATGGTAAGTTGAGTCCTGGGGAGAGAACTGAATCTACATGAGCAGTGCAAAGGAAACTTTACTGTTTTATTACTAGAAAAAAGATAGGTCATTTCTATTTTAAATCACTAAATTAAAAAAAAAAAACCAAACCAAACAACCACACAAAGTCTTTATGGAGACAACACTAGCCAGCTTCATTATTCACTTAGAGCTGCCTTTCAGAGTAGTAGGGATGGCTTGTGTTGTTGTTGTGTCATTTCAGTTCAGTTATGTTCGACTCTCTATGACCCATTTAGGGTTTTCTTGGCAAAGGTACTGGAGTGATTTGTGATTTCCTTCTCCAGCTCATTTTTACAGATGAGGAAACTAAGGCAAGGAAGATTAAGTGACTGGTCCAAGGTCACACAATAAGTAAGCATCTGAGGCTGGATTTGAATGCAGGTCCTTTGGCCTCGAGGGCCAATGTTCTAACCACTCTGCCACCAAGCTGCTTTATGTGATTTTGCTTATGGATTTCTTTCCCTATTCCCCAATGACACATAGTTATGAGATAACAGGATTAAGGATATAGCCTAAGGCCATGAAACCAAGTAGAGTTAACTGGTTCAGGTGGGGTGCAGAGCCACCCAAGTCTGTGGACTTCACTGAAACTCTTTCTGAATGAGAGGAGCCCAAGGCTATATAAAGATTCGCCCAGTCTTGAAAGTTGGTTTCCGTAGGTTAGGGTAGTAGAGAATTAAGTTTTGGACTCCTTACCTCATCTGTCTTTCCTGATACTATTTCCCTCCCCCCTAGACTGTGTCCAGATACAGAACTATGCCTACGCTCTAAGATGTCCCTGGTATTCACGGAATAAGAAGCATGGATTTAGTTTTTAAATGAAACTGATCCCAGGCATCCTTTCAGATGATGGTATTAACACCTTACATAGAACAGGAAAAACCTCCCACTTATCCTTGACGACAAACATTAGTCAGAGCCTACTCTATATATGTTAGTCACACAGGATACAAAGAGGTATAAGGCATGGCTTGTGTCCACAAGACACTTAAAAGTCTAGTTGGGGCGACAGGATATGTGCGTAAAAAGAGTCATTAGCAGTGACACGAGGCAGCATTGGAACAGATAAGAGGAACAATAAGGATTCGGAGAAAGGAGGAAGGGACGGATCACTGTAGGGTGGCCTAGTTTAAGAAAACTTCAATGAAAAGGCAGGACATGAGTCTGGCCTTGAAGTCAGCATGTATTTATTCAGTACTACTGTGTAGCAAATAGCTATATTAAGTACAGGGGATATGAAGAAAGGCAAGAAATTGCGGCTTCTCTCAAGAAGCGCCCACCAATGAATGGGGAAAGGCTATGAAAATGATGAGTGGTACTCACTTGTTCAAGTTGATAGTGGTCGTGGATATGGCCCAAGGTATATATACTCCGGTGTTCACAGGACATGGGAGAAGAGATTGTCCGGGTGGGTGGCTCTCTCTTTTGAGAAGAATTAGAAGAACTGTCTGTAGCTGTCTGTATTAAGAGGGAAAGAAGTGTTAATTCATGCTATGCGATAAGAAAAGAAAGTAATGTTAAATCACACTGGCAAAAACCTGTTTTCATTTAAAACAAACACCTCCCCTCAACCACTAGATAGTGGTATTAGCTTCTGAATATTGCGTATTTCTCAGTTATAACATCCTCTTTTGCTTTTCCCAAATCATGGGCTTTCTCCTGGGAGAGGCAGCAAGCCCTGCTGAAGGACTAGCTTGTCACAGTATGAGATAGAGCTCAACAGTTTTAGTCACTACAGCTCCCTACAAAGGTCTTGAGAAAAATGAAGTTTATATTCTTTTCTTTTAATTAAAAATTTTTTTTTCAAGTTTATATTATTAAATATGGGAGCAGTTATGATTTTTTCGTTAGGGATTTAGCATGTCCGGTCTTCCCAGTGGTCAATTTCAGATAAAATGAGAGCAGTGATGGCTGGTGGTTATTTTAGTTGTTAGGAAATAAATATGTACTGAATGAAAAAAAATTCTAAATCTGAGTCTGATTTTTGCTATAGAAACCCTTAAAAATGAGGATTCTTCTAGGGCATTACATATAGGCATTGATTTTGTAGGAAGCAGTTTTGGGTAGAAGATAGTTATTATCACAGATCAGAATGCACACTACTATTATTTGGACAAGAGTTGTTCATTCACACAGTATTTCTTGAGTACCTGTTACATCCAAGAGTTCTCTCTAGCTGTGGGACTGGATTTGCTCTAAGATATCTATACATTCTACTTTATTCATTCTTATTAAAATATATGCAAGGTAACCGGCCATGATTAGGGGCAATCAGTGTCTATAGGATAAAGAAGAGCTAACCCAGACTATAAGAAACTGAGCTCATGACCACAGCCTTATCCACAGTAATCAGATCACAGATTTGGATAACTTGTTCCCCTCCTCCATTTCAGGAGCCTAATAAAGAGAGTCTGTAGTGCTTTGAATAGACACAATACATGGCAAAAAGTCTCTCTGAAATCATTTGCTGCTAATAACTCTCTGCCTTTCTATTGTGCTCTCTCTTCCCCACTTTAGAAACGAGGATTTTGGAAGAAAAGTTATTAGAATTTTCTTTGTGAAAATCCTATTTTTAAAAAACAATCCATTTTCAATGCCACTGATGTTATTATAGAAACCACTGAAAATTATTTATGTTTAAAAAAATGAAGTCAATTTTTCTTAAGAATGTAATATCCATGGATTTATCAAATTTTTTGGCATTTTTTTATTTTGTGGATTCTAAGATAAACTGATCTGCTCCTAATGTGGTAACTTTTAGTTATTCGTGAGCACTGAATTTAAAGTCAGGAAGACTTGGATTTGAATCCAACCTCTATAATTTATAAGCAAATCACTTAACTTGAATCTTGGTTTCCCCACATAGAAAATAGGGAGAATAACAGCACTCATTTCATTTAATGAAATAAAATTTTATATATATAATATGTATATGTATATGTGTATGTGTATATATATGTATGTGTATATGTATGTATGTATGTGTATATACAGGTAATTTTGCAAACCTTGACTATAAATAGGAAAATATGTCAGTGTGCACATGCACGCACACGCACACGCACGCACGCGCACACACACAGACACACAGACACACAGACACACACACACACACAGACACACACAGACACACACACACACACACACGGAACTCTGAGATGAAGAAATCCCCTCTCCTAATGCTGGTCAGTACCTTTCTGCAAGTTACATTCTGCATGAGCTGCCTGGCGCACCATGAGGGGCTGAGTGATCTGCCCAGGATCACAGTTAGTACGTGCTGGAGTCAGGACCAGAATTCGTCTTTTTGACTTGGAGACCAGCTCTTTAAACACTATTCTACACTGATATGTAAATATCAGGCAGTCTTATTCATGATACTAAATGTATTCAGTATAAACCGGACTTCGATCCTAAGATATTCTCTTCCATGGAGACTCCCAGAATACATCTCCCTCCCTCCAAAGTGAGTTCATATGATTCACAGAATCCAAGATGTAGGGCTAGAAGGTGGCCCTGAGAGATCCTTTATTTAGCCTACTGCTCTCATTTTGCAGACAAGGAAACTGAGGATTTAAGTGACCTGCTCAAGCAGATACCATGCCCCAAGAATCTCCCAGTGGGCATCATGTGGCAAGTAAATCAATGTTGTGAAATAGACATTAGACACTATTTAGGCCAGTTCCATCCCAATTTTACAGTTGAGGAAACTGAGGCCCAGAGAGTTAAAGAGATGTTTCCAAAATCACACAGACAGTGGTAAAGGCAGGGTTCAAATTTAGGCCTGCAGACTCTAAATACTGTGTACTTTCCATTGTTCCACTTTGATGGCTGGAGGTACAGAGAGGCATGGCTCAAATGAGATGGATAGAGACAGGAAATCATCCCCTCACCCCATCTCAGTCACTATTAAGGTCGAGAATAGCACTTAAGAGAGCTGGAAATTAAATAATTCTGGGTAAAATCGTAATACCAAATTGTGCCCTGGCCACTGAGCAAAACCAGTTCTGTTAAGAATCACAACAGAATTTATGATCAGCAGGTTCTAAGTTTTACTTGATGAGATGAAAATTAAGTGAATTATGGGGACAAAAATAAATAGGAGGGTAAATGTGTGTGGGGATAGTCAATAGCTGCCACATATAAAGGAACTGATGATATTGCAAGTATCCACAAATCTCTACAAGCTGCAGAGAAAGGCATTTTTTAATACAATGTCAGCTAGAGGGAACCTCAGATGCCATCTAGTGCAATTGACGGCCAAAACAAAATTCCCTCCACAAAATACCTGATGAGTACTGACTACTTAGACACAAGTAAAAAAGTTTGGCTAAAATAATTTTTTTTTAAAAAAAGACAAATAACATTGTTATGCCACTCCCCCAACTGACTCAGACTTACAACTCCTTTTTAACTTAAAATTTTTGAGAATTTCCTGGGGATCTAAGAGGTGAAGTGTCTCATGATCATTTGCTTTTACTAGTATGTATTCAAGGTGCCCTGTATACTTTCAAAAGTCATGTTACTATAAAAAGTTCATTCATTTGAAAATAAGCATATTAAAAGTATATATAACACCACCAGACTCTTTGTCCAATTGTAATAGTAACAATTCTTATAGTTATGAAGGACTTTACCCCACTTTAAAGCAGTACAGATTATGAGAGCAGAAACTACTTCACTATTGTATTCCTTTGTATGCCTGGCATACACTAGATGAAAAATAAACACTTTGTAAAAAAAATCTAGTTTGAAAAATAAAGTAATATGGATTAATTTGGATATAAATTCATAGAATCACAGGTCTTACCTTAAACCCAGAAAGTACCTTAGAATCCATCTAACTAATGCAAACTCCTTCATTTTTGCAGATGTGTAAGTTAAGGCCCAGAGAGGTTAATGTGTTTTGCTTTAAGGCTATACTAGCAATAATTACATGAAAGAGCTAGATTTTAAGTTAGGTCTCTAGTTCAAATAAAGAGTTTCCTTTCCGCATAGTGCAGACCCGAATGTGTACCTGAGTTCACACAAATTCAAATGTAAGGGTGGCTGGGGTTAGGTAGGGAAGTATTGGTGATTGGGGTGTTTACTTATTAATTTAGCCAAAAGTATAGTAGGATTCCTTAGAAATCCACGTTATACACTAAATGAAATCAATCATTTGCTTATTCTAATACTGACAAACCTTTGTGTGATTTATGGCTAAGAGGAATAATACCTAGAATTTTACTGTAAGCAAAAATAAAGTATTATACCTAGGGTGCATCTTAATTGTGGATTAGGGCATCAGCCAAATGAAGCTTTTCGTTTGTCTTTCTTCCCTCTATCCCCCAAACAACTCAGTTCTGACTGTTTTTACTGCACAGTGTCAATACAGGATTTTACTCTTAGAATTTTCACAGAATGGTCTTCAACTTTCAACTCCTCATTTTACAGATGAAGAAATTGAGGCTTGAATAACTTAGTCTGGATTTCAAGTCAGGGTGGGTACTTGAAATCAAATCTCTTAGTTCCCAGGCCAACAGTCTTTGTATTACAATGTTGCTTCTATGGTCATGATTTTCCAATTGTAAGGCAGCCATGAGAGACAGGATGTGTCAGAAGTTGAAACTTATTTACAATCCATAATACCAGGCAAGTCTTCCAAAGGGGTGGGTGTGAATTGCATAACTGAAAGAATGAACGTATAAGGTCATTGTGTGGGAAGGAAAACCACATTTTCACCCTTTCACCCATTATTTTATCTCTTCTAAGTTCTCCCTAGGGGCACTGGAGGGAAGACACAGTTCTGTGACATGGCCTATGGAAGGAAGCCTGCACTTACAGCAGCAGGGATCAGGCATCTGCTAATAGGAGGACTAGCTCTGTGAAAAATTACTCCAAGGACTAGTTATGTTATACATCTAGAGTGCCCTCTTTTTTTTTTTTTAAACTCAGAAACACCGAAAAAGATCTGTACCCACAAGCTGAGAATCAGTCTGACAAAGGACCTCCTCCAATTTTGAAATGATTCAAGGTCAAATTCTCTTTTTTCTTGGGATTCTTCCAAGGAACATATATGATCACAAAAGCTCTGCCAAAACACTAACCAATATCTTTAATCCCCCTTTCCCCCATTCTGATCGGATCTAGTGTTGATGATTTAAGTATATTTTGGGGGCAGAAGGGGAGAGGACAGATAGTATATGATTATTGGAAAAAACCTCAAAGCAGTAGGCTTAGTGGCCATCTGAGTCAGTAATTTTTTTCCCCTGGGTTTGATTGACCATGATCTACTAGGAAGACCCTCAATTTAAAAAAAAGCCCCGATAAGAAATTTTAAACCTATGGGTCAAGGTGATTAAAAAAAATGACAAAATAGAAGACTGCTGTATTACAAACTAGAATAGTAGGCATACTGTAGGGTTCATAATCATAAAAATGAAATTTCTTTCAGAAACTCCTACAGAATAGGATAGTATTTGAGATAAAGTTGGGCTTGGGAATCAGAAAGACCTGGGTTAAAGACATCAGGCATTAACTTTGTTACCTTGGGCATGTCATTTAACCCCTTTGGGCTTCAGTTTTCTCATGTAAAATGAAGAGGTTGAACTGTGTAGCTTCTAAAGTGCCTTCTAGCTCTTAAAACCGCACGGATCAGTGATCCTATAGAGAGAGTACACTGGACTTGGAGTCAAGATTGGATAGGTTTCAGTCTATATTTTACCACTTTTTGGGCAATTCTGGTTAAAATACAAATTCTACAAGCCTCAATTTCCCTAGATACAACATAGGAGTAATTTTATCTGCAGTACCCACATATGTTTAAGGACTAATATAAGGAAGACTCACTGTAAAACCCCAAGTGTTATATAATGATGTGGTTTATTTAATTTCTGGACATGTTCAGTCCACGTTTTCTATTCTGCCTGGAAAATTTAGCCAACTTTTTCATCTCCAGCAAACTTCTATCTCAACTTAAATAAGGCCTATATAACCTAGGTCACTCCTGTGTAGGGTTGGATACATAATTTTCCCACCTAGAATAGATATGTTTAGACTTTTCCATTCTTAACAAAAATCAAGTCCTATATTTAATAATTCAGGAAAAGGGTACTTTAAAGGACTGAGAAGGAAAAGTAGGGTTGGGGATTGTTGACATATAAGACAGCATCCAAATTCCTGCCCATTACAAGAATGCCCTCTATACCATTTCAGACGGATGATCATCCAGTCTATGCTAAACATTTTCAACAAGTTTTCACAAATCAGGCTGCAGTGTTAAGGCCACTGCTGACTCCTTCCCATCAGCCCCATCCTAACAACAAAAGATATAGATGGACAAACCAAATGTGCGTAATAAAAAGACGGAGGGGTTATTTCGTAGAATTAGTGATGTTTCAAATAAAAATCACAAGCAGTACCAGCGTATGGAAGGCAGGCCAGAGGTGGACTTGTAGTCAGGAGACTTGGGTTTAAATTCCACCTCTGACACTGACTAGTTCTGAAAACTCTGAGGACTTAATTTCTTCTCAATTTCTTCATCTACAAAATGGGGATACTTGAAATATTTACCTCATGGAATTGTTAAGAAATTGCTTTGTAAACCTTAAATTAAAAAAAAATAGCTCCTCGTATTCTCATAGTGTTTTATGGTTTTCAATATGTTTTAAAAACGTTACCTCATTTGATTCGTCTAACAACCCTGTGACATAAGTGCTCATACTTTCCCTATTTTATGGATGAGAAAACTAAGGTTGGGAAAGGCACAAAGCTATTAAGTGTGTAAGGGTCCGAAGCAGCATTTGAACTCAGGTCTTCATGATTCTAAGTGTTCTAAACCATCATGCCACTCAATATATTCATTTTTATGTAAATATGGGTTATTATCATTACTGTTATGTGACCCTAAGGAAAAAAAAATCCAAGTACATCCTTAAGAGGACCAGCGGACTGGATGATCCTGAAGTCAGCTTTCAGCTTTAACATCCGGTGAGACTTAGGGAGCTCACTCCAGAAAAGAGCACACCCAGCAATTCGATTTATCAATATCTTTCAGTCTCCTGAACTTTTTACAAATAAATGGCACAGAGTGGATAGAGGACCAGGCCTGGAGTTAGGAAGACCTAAGTTCAAATCTGGCCTTAGACGCTTACTAGCTGGGTGACCCTGGGCAAGTCACTTCACCCTGTTTGCCTCAGTTTCCTCATCTATAAAATGAGCTGGAGAAGGAAATGGTAAAATCACTCCAATATCATTACCAAGAAAACTCCAAAGAGGATCATAGAAAGTTGGACATGACTGAAAGGACTGAATGACCACCTGATTTTCCTATCTGCCCAACTGCTGTCCTCAACATCTTTTGCAGGTTCTTTATTCATGTCACTGTTGGTGGTTGTTTAGTGTCCCACAAGGCTCTGTCCTGGGCCCCTTTATTTTTTCCTGATCTAAACTACTGAATCTGGCGATATCATCAGCTGTCACAGGTTCAAAGATCATCTATGCCAATGATTTTCAGATCTATATAGCTGGGCCATAGCTCTTTGCTGAGTCACGGTCACACATCACCAAATGCCTACTGGACATTTCTTACTGGATTTACTACAGGAATATCCAACTCCACATGTCTAGACCTGAACTTTGTGAATCTTTCTACTCAAACACTCTATTTTCTGATCTTCCCTATTACTGTTGAGGCACTCTCATCTTCCCAGTCACTCGGGCTTACAACTCATTTTTATCCCAGCTTCTTATTCTTACTCAACCCCACAGATGCAACTTCTTAGTCAGTGGTGTCAAACTCAAACAGAAAGGGGGGGCCACTCATTCAGACAAGGATCCTTGCTGACTGTATACTGGCTTAGTTTTAAAATGTATTGTTACCTGTTATATTGTAATTTTTCTTACTTGGTTAAATTTTTCTAATTTTATTTTAATCTGGTTCATCGCTACCCATAAACTTGAAATCTCTGCTCTCATTCATATATCTTCCTCACCATTTATACAGTCACAACTCTAGTTTAGGGTTCTATCACCTGCCTGGATTACTGTAATAGCTTTCATGATGGTGTCCTTGCCTCAAATCTCCCCCTACTCCAATCCAACCTGCACTTGATTATGATATAAAGCTAGGTTAGGGTCTGACCATGTCAGTCATCTCCCTGATCAGTGAGCTCCAGTAGCACCCTTTTAACTTCAAGATGAAATATAAACTCTTCTCTGTTAAGCATTTCGAGTTCTTCATAAATGAACCCCTTTCCTAGCTTCCCAGTCTTCTGCCTTACTCCTCTCCATATACTCAATGATCTAGTTAATTAGCTTGCCTGCAGTTCTTCAAACATGAAACTCCATTTCCAATCTCCCTGCCTTTGCACTGGCTGTGCCCCCTACCTGGAATGTTCTGTCCCTTTACCTCTGCATCTGAATTTTCCAAGCTTCCTTTAAAGTTCAGCTCAAATCCCACCTTTCAAAAGCAGACATTTCCCAATATCCCCAGCTACTAATGCCTTTCCCTTTCTGGTTAGCTTCATCTACTTTGTATATATTTTTTATGTACTTAGTTATTTACATGTTTTCTCTTCACTAGTATGCCCTTTGGGGGTAGGAATAGCTTTTTACCTCTTTGTATCTATCCCTGGCACTTGGCATAGTGCCTTCTACATAGCAAGTCTAGAATAAATGCTTATTGACTGATTCTACAACTTAATTTTCTATTAGTCACAAGTGGACTGTCTGTTTAACAAATACTTCTTGGGATATTTTTCTAGAACCTGCTTTCTGGGTCCATAATGGTGAGCCCAAGCTTCAAAGTTTAGAATGCTTGAACTTGGAGTGTTTGGATGATTTAAATATGGAATCATAAATTTACTTCACTCCACTGCTAAATAAACAGAAAGACCCAGGGGTTTATAGGGAGAGGCCTCTAACCTGTTTGATAATGCAGATAATTGGAAGTTGGCTAAATAATTTCAGGTTACCCTCTTTCTCCTTCTTCCAGTGAGGGAGAAAAGTTGGAGCATTATCAGCTGCAAAATTCACTGTCTTTGAGAGAGGGAAAGTATGACTAGATGTGTGTTTCTTAGGCTTCAAGGACTACTCAGTTTTTGAAGGGCACCTTGGCTGACTACTTTTTTAAAAGGAAACTCCTGCTGGCCACATCTGTCAGTGAAAAGGCTTGAAGGCTCATTTGCTGTAGACAGAATCCTATAGAATGAAACCTACGAGAACCCACAAACTCATCTCTAGAGAAGGAAGTGAACAACACTATTCTATTATAGCCCATTATCTCAATGAACACAAAAGTCAAGCAGGCAACAATGAAACCATAAAATCAGAGCGTGGGGAAGCTGGAAGAGACTGAGAAGTGAGCATCTAACCCAGTTTTCTTGTTGCAAAGATGAAGAAATTGGGGCCCAGAGGTGAAGTGACTTGCCTACCTTCCTATGGCTCCGTACCCAAATACTGAATAATTCTTCAGTGAGGTGGTAATGGTATATGGTAGATAGGACTTCTACAAAAGCTCCAAAACCTTTTGCAGATGATTTTTCTACAGCAGACTGCCTTTTGACAGCACAGATGACAGGTAGAGACAATATAGGAACCAGTTTTTTTTTTTATTTATCAATTTAAAAAAATTCATTTGTGACTTAGAAGGGTATACAACCTTAAAGACTCTTCAGAAAAAATGTCTTTCAGAACCACCCCATTCCTCTAAATCATCCAATCTATTTACATCTTGTTTTATAGAGAACGCTTTGTTCAATGATCCACTGAATATTAACATTAGGCAAAGTGATATGCTTGCCAAAGATGTCTGGGAGTGGCATGGGAGAGCCCTGGGTAATGTTCAGAAAAAAGCAAGATGCCCTATTGTTAATGGGTAGGTCTTCTAAATAGAACAGCAGTACTGTACACAGCCCTGAAATTGGAGCCCAAAGTCCAGGGTTTGAATCACAATTCTGACCCTAATTAGCTGTAATAATAACGATGGTAACACTAATGGCTAACATTTACATGGCGAATACTATGTGCCAGGTACTATGCAAAGAGCTTTACAAATATCTGATTTTGAGCTATGTGAACTTAAGCTTTCTAAACTTCAATTTCATCATCTATTAAAACAAGGATGTCATTGATGTTTTTATTGAGCCATTTTTTAGATATGTCTGACTCTTCATAACCCCATTTGGAATTTTTTTGGCAAAGATACTGGAGTGGTTTGCCACTTCCTTCTCCAGCTCATTTACAGATGAGGAAACTGAGACGGACAGGGTTAAGTGACTTGCCCTGAGTCACACAGCTAAGTGCCTGAGGACAGATTTGAATTCAGGAAGATGAGTCTTCTTGACTCCAGGCCTGATGCTCTATCCACTGTGTCACCTAGCTATCCTATGTAATTGGAACTATCTACTCATATATTGTGTGAATATTAATTATTGTGAATGTTAACTATTATTATTCACATACAGTATCCATGTTAGTTGGACTGAGCTTTTGAACCCTGAAAAGTCTATATGAAAATCCACAGTCATGAAAGAGATTTGTCTAAATAATTCACACTAGAAAAACAAAATGGAAGAGGAAGGCATATTTTTGGATGTGATAGCCTGCAACTGGATTGCATGTTGTCAAATTGAGTCATCGACTGTATGTTCTGGATGGGTGCTACAGAGAGATAACGAGCTGGGCCTAGGTAAAGGCACATTTGGGAAATTGCACGAAGCATTCAACGATCACAAACTCTTTACTGTTACAAAAAGTCCCTTTAAAAACAACTACCACCAACAGTATGGTGATACTCTATGGCTATAATCCCTTAAACACAGGAATCTTAGAGTAATTAAAATGACAAATAACCCCTGAAGCAATAGAAAGATGACTGTTCCTTAACAAGTTGCAAGTGTGTTATCAGCACCACTCCGAGTATGAGAAGTGGTGTTAAAAAACATCACAGAAAATATATGGCTGGAAAAGGGTATGGTCTGCATGTGGGGAGACTAAAAGTAGCAGTTACAGTTTCGGTGGCAGATGGGTCCCCCAAATCAAAACAAAATGGAACACAAGAGAAAGGTCTTCAGCAGAGAAAATAATTTATGGGAAAACATGGGACAAGGCAGGGGATGAGGAGGCATGATGGGGTGGTCATCTCTATCAGTGGAGGGAGCATCTCCACTACAGGGCACAACAGGACTTAAAGAGAAAGCAATCCTTTAAGGAACCAGACTGCATTGCCCTCCTATGAAAGGTCAGAGGAAGAATCAATTATCTGCAGCTGTAGAGAAGACCATCTCAGGCTTTAGCTCAGGTGTAGAAGTCAGAAGTGAATTTAGTTTCATATAATGGTATCTTAGTGTTTCTTCTATAGACCAAGAGGACTATTTAAAAATACTTGTTAGGGGCTGTTCATTTGCAGTTGTGACCTCCATTGACACTTTATTCAGAATTCAACACTTAAAATAGAACACAAGAGCTGATGGAGAACCCAGCACATAGTAGGCACTTAATAAATGATTGATAGATTTACACAAGGAAGCTACAACTCCTTGGGTTCGAAGAATCTCAACAAGACTAAGAACAAAGACAATTCACACAGATCCCAGTGTTTCTGTCTAATACAAAACAGTAAACAATTGCTTTATCACTGCTTCCTCCATAGATGGTTAGTTTTCCTTTAGACTTTACCCTGAGACTGAAGGCAACAATCTCTAGGGAATGAACCCCAGTCAGCTAGGTTGAGCTGATAGCTTAACACATTAGCCTCCTACCAAGGAATTCTGCCTTGGTGAGCTGGGAACACTGGCCCTCATGAGAACACCAGGAAAGTCAACGTTCCAGCTACTAAGGAAGACCTTTTAAAAAAAAAGGTGATATTGGTTCACTTGGGTTTTCCTCAGGTTCTTCCTCCATTGCCCAATTCCAGCTCCCTCTTTAGCAATCCCATTGTATTGATTTTCCCCAAGGTGAATCCTGAACCCTCAATCATTTCTCCCCAGGTAAACAGGAAATTGTAGCCAGTTATTTCCTTGGCAGACTCCAGAGCACAGGAGATAACAATTAACAGGCAATGAGGGTCCCCCACTCACTCTGGGTAAGCCTCTTCCACAGGGAAGTGCAGCCTGAAACACAGCAGAACTCAAGGCCCTGGCAGGCAGTTGATATGTAATCTATCAGGAGGTCCTGAGGGACAAGGGAAAGCAATGGAGAAGGAGGAAAACAAAGTAGGGCTAATTTGCAGAAAAAAAGAAAAGTTTTTGCACAATTTGAAGTTTCACTCAGAATTTGATGCTTAGTAAAACCTCAGTATCCCAGAGAAGGAAAATGATGAAGTTATGGTTAGTCTGAATTTTCTCAGCTGCTGCAGAGACGTGAGAGATCCTGGGGCTGGGACTAACCTAGCTGTTTTATCTTGGGAATTCCTATCTCTGTGTCCTCAGCCTGCATTCTGGGTAAAATGTGATAATATCAACCTCACTGGGGAACTTACGAGGGTAAAATGTGAATATAGGAATTAGTACAAATGGGCACAAAGTTTAGGAGAGCCCCTCTGGGTGTCACACGCTGCTGACCAACTCACAACCTTTCTGGGCCTCATTTTTTATTCTGTACAGTGAGGGAGGTGCTTCATGAGAGGAGTTCTGAGGTCTCCTGTGATCCTAAAGTGTTACATACTAGAATCCAGGTGACACCATGCACAGAACATTGGGCATGGAGTCAGGAAGACCTGAGTTCAAGTACTTACTAGCTGTGTGACCCTGGGCAAAGACCTGCTGTCTCCCTCAGTTTCCTCATCTGTAAAATGGGGATAATCAGGATACCTACCTCTTAGAGGCTGAGGTGCTATATAAATTCTAGCTATTATTTATAAGTTGCACTGTGAGACATTTTTGCTGTAGTAACAAAATGTAGAGAAATGCACTTCTTTTATATTTTAGTATTGTTGATATAAAATTACAACTGTAAGGTCCTAGAGAGCAAGGCCTGTCTTTTTGTCTTTCTCTGTATCCCCAGCACATAGTAGGGGCTTAATAAATGCTAACTGAATACACTGGGCCATTCAGCTCAACTTTCTATTGTGGAACAGAGTCACTCAAGACATGTCTTAGGAATATTGTGACATTCAAAAGTTCAGGATGTGAATGAAAACATTCTTATTTCACCTGGAGAAAAATGTTAACACAGATAATATATTGTGTATCATAATATCTAATAATAATTTATGTCCTAATAATCAGAGAAATGTAAATAAAATGACTGAGGTGTCTATTCCTTCACTGCTATCTATCAAATTAGCGAAGACGGGAAAACCTATTGTTGGACAGGCTGCAGAAAGATAAGCCTGGTAATTCACAGCTGCTTGAGCAACAAAGTGGTTCTATCATTTGGAATTATGCAAGAAAAAGGTGCTAAACTGCTCAGATCTACAGACTTCACTACTGGGATGGTATCCCAAGGAGGTTACTGAAAGCAGGAAAAGTACCCTTGTGTCCAAAAATGTGCATAGCAGTATTATTTGTGATAAGAGAAAGCTAGAAACCAGACATGAGCCTACTAATTATGATATAAAGATATAATGAAATATCATCATACTTCAAGGGATGACAAATGTGAAGAATTTGGAGAAACACTGGAATATTCATTTGAAGTGTTGAAATCACTGTCTCATTTTACAGATGGGAAACTAAGGCCCAGTAAGATGAAATGATTTGTCTAAGAACATAAAAAGAAATTAGAACCAAAAGAAAAATGTAAGAAAATATTACAACAATGTAAATATAGAGAGACAATATTCTCTCAAGACAGAGAGACAATAATCTGGTCAAATGCAATGGTTCATATTAGTTGTTGTGGTTCAATTGTTTCTGTCACACCCGATGCTTCATGACATCATTTGGGGTTCTCTTGGTAAAAATACTAGGATGAACTGCCATTTCTTTCTCCAGCTCGTTTTACAGATGAGAAAACTGAGGCAAACAGGGTTAAGTGACTTGCCCAGGGTCACACAGCTAATATGTGTATGAGGCTAGATTTGAACTCAGGAAGATGAACCTTCCTGACTCCAGGTCTGTCCACTATCCATCCATTTTAGTGTTATACTCTTAATGGATAAATTCTGCTTTTCTTTCTATGCAAATAATCCTTTGCAAGGGAGCTGTTGTAAGGAAGCAGAATGAACCAATAATTTAAAATAAATTTCCTTTAAGTAATTAAATAAAACACTCCACTTTCCTTTAAACATGCAGTAAACCTGCCATTCATCATATCCACTCAAACATCTCCTGAGGTATTTGCAGCCTTTACACAGAAAAAGAAAGCTGGTGGGTAAACTGAGCCTATCAGCTAAAAGAAGGAAGGGTGGAATGACGTGGAATCTAATCCTTGAGTCAAATTTTCCAAACTTAATGTGCCAGTTAAAAAATCTATTGGTATTTGGTAACTCTTTTGACCCTCAAAGTAAATTAATGAAATTCGGTGCATTCAATACACTCCAAACATTTTCATAAACCCAGCTCACAGAAGGATGTTTCATGGGAAATGTAGGCCAACTAGAAAGGATTTAGAAATAAATACTCATCAAACTCAGCTCACCCGAAGGACACTTTAAATGGCAAACTATTTACAGACATGCATACACCTTGGAAATAAAGTGGTTCCATTTAGTGTCACAAAATGAGAAGTACTTAAACTATGGTCAGGCCCAGGGAAAAGGCTGAGTTGGCTCAAGACCCTGAGAAGCAGCCTGTTATGTTGGAAAGACACAGGATTGCGATCAGTAGCAACTGGAGTTGAGTCCCATGGCTGACCTTTCTGGGCAAGTCCCCTATCAATCTCAATTTCTTCATCTTTAAAGCAGGAATAATAATACGCACTGTGTCACTGGTGGGATTGTTTCAAGATACAAAGAAGTGCTCTGTAAACTTTTAAATGTTTATGTATAAATGGTATTATCAGATAACTCACCTTTACCAAAATCTATATTCGACTTCCTCCTTCTGATACTACGCTTTGGTATCACTGGTTAGATCATAAGGACTAGACCTGGGTTCACATTCTATCTGACAGAGGAAAGATCCCAGCTGTGTGAGCACAGGCCAATGACCCTCTAAAGTCCTAAGTTGTAGATGAGAAACAAGATAACTATTCTCCCTACTGGGATTTGTCAGAGGGCTGAAATCACAGTTCTAAAACAAAACAACAACAAACCCACCATTAAAATAGGGAAAGATCAATTTTCAAATACAATTTTAGTCTTTTTGTGGGTGCAGGATGACAGCAACACAGATCTGGAGGTGGAAAGAACCCTAAAAATCAGCTGAACCCAATGGCCCATTTTACAAAGGAGGTAACTGAGACCCAAAAATAGAATTACTCCACAAGAGGAAAAATGTACACGTTCTGTTTTGTCATTCCTCCTCTCTTCCTAATGAAAAAGCTTAGAAACTGAGAAAATGGGAAATTTTCATTCATTTACTTAAAGGAAATATTAAGCAAAGCATGAAAATTTCCAAATCAAACACCCTCGGCCTCTGTAACATCCCTAACCAAACCAAAACACTCGAACTCTATGGAGAGGGCAATTTTAAACTTACTTATAACCTTGCCCTGGCCTGGGAGAAGGAGTAACTGCTCCTAATACTAAGAAAAAGCAATGAAATGGAGATGGAGAACTCAGTGTCAAGGGTTCATACTCTCAGCATGGAATGAACCTCATTACTCTTGGTAAATTAAGGCTAGAAATATGCCGTACCAGCATAGACACCGGCGATTCCTTATAGGATATATCCCTGTTCAATTAAATTAGAAATCAATCAATTAAAGTAAATTAGAAAGAAAATCACATGGGCAAGTCTTATACATCCTGCCCACACATGTAACTTTGTTTTATAGAATACAACAGAAATATCAGAAACCTGTCTTCAAACAATTAGGGAATTAATTATATGTGGTGCCACTTTATTTTATTTTTTAAAAAAAACATACATGTTGGGGAGAAGGCTATATTGTTACAAAGCAAATTAGAGCTAGGAATGACCTGGAGTGGCCAATTCTATCTCACCTCTTTCCACTTCAGAGTCAATTCAAATCAACACTATGTGTAGTATATTACTTTTGAACATACTCAATTAGTAACATTTTTCTTTAAACAAGCGTCCACCTAAGTGTTCACAGCACATTAGCATGGCTAGGAGGCAAAGACCAATATCTGGGTGTCAGTAATCAGTGAGTATTGTTTGAGGGCTTCCCTTGTTACCCATATACCGACATCTTAAGATACCATGGATTTTTTCTTTATCCCTTCCAGAACAGGTTCTTTCATAGTGTGATAGCTATTAGCAAAATGGTAGGGATTTGCATCTCTGAGGAAACTTTGTTCCTTAATCCTCTGCTCATTCCTTTCCTTTTCCTTGCCCAAGGAGCAAACAAAGAATCACACACAAAACTGAAAAGGACTATAGAGGTCATCTAGTTTTAAGTGCGTCATGTTACTGATGGGAAACTGAAACCCATAGAGGTGATATGACTAACCCAGGATCACAGAGCTGGGATATGAACCCAAATCTTTTGACCCAAACTCCTCTGTTCTTTCCACTAAGCTACACTGCCTCCGTTCAGAGATAGCCCTGTCATTTTAACATTCTTTGTCCTTTTCAGGTAACACCAGTGGGAATTTAGCAAATACACCTAAACATAATTGACCAAAGGAACTGAGATAAAAATGGAAAAGGAGATAAATGAGAAGGCAGGAACCTTGGATTCTGGGTCTTCACTCTTAGAGAGACAACTGTGACCATGGGCAAGTCCTTTAAAAATCTCTAGGGCTCCTACTCTAAGGACGTCCATGGCAGAAAAAAAGGGTCCCATAAATGCTAAAATATTCATCGCAGCGCTATTTTTGTAGCAGCAAAGAACTAGAAACAAAGTAGATGTCACTTACTGGGGAACAGCTCAACAAATTGTGGTATCTGGACATAATGGGATATTACTGTGCCCTAAGAAATGGTGAACAGGAAGAAGTTAAGAGAATCATAGAAAGATTGATTAGGACTGATATAAAATGGAGAAAGCAGAACCAAGAAAACAATATACACAATGACTATAACAACCTAAGTGGAAGAACAAAAGCCAAAAAACAGAATACTGGGTAATGATAATGAACAAACTTGTCCCCAAAAAAGAAATGAGAAAATGCACCTTTCTTCTCTGCAGAGGCAGGCAAACACAGGTGGGGTTATTCTGTACATAATGCCAGGCTCAGCTGATGAATTTTCATAAGTCACTTTTTTTTCTCCTCTTTTCTTTTTCATTCTTTGGGTAGGGTGGGAAGGATATATTCAGAAATGAAGGTAACGTAAACAAAAGGTTTTAATAAAAATTAAGTGAAATCTCTGGGAATCAGATGCTTCATTGGACTAACAAGTGGGACAGGCTATCTTTTTGCTTCCTTTTGTCTCTGAGATCTATGCTTCTAAGGACTTGACATTTCTATCGTTT
The DNA here is from genome assembly GCA_028658325.1 of Potorous gilbertii. Lineage (NCBI taxonomy): Eukaryota > Metazoa > Chordata > Mammalia > Diprotodontia > Potoroidae > Potorous > Potorous gilbertii. The sequence goes on from CM053769.1 coordinate 180,917,998, forward strand.
TCCTCATCTCACAGCAATTGAAACATTTTCCCATTAACTCCTGTCATACACCCTGTGTGCATCCCTACAACAGCAAAAAGACCACCAAAATCTCGGAACAGGAAGCACAGATTGCTTCCTAATAGGCTATAGTGAATGTAGGGGCAGGCACTAAAAGGTTAATTGAGCTATACAACTCAACCTTTTTATGAAGATAATACTCCCTTGAGTTCAATACTCAGCTCTGAAAAACAGTGGTGTCTGTTTTACCAGAACTATTGTGTTCATTCCAATTCTCCCCTTCCCAACACATGAAGCAAATTGCAAAAATTCATTTGGCTGAAAGAAATTGAGATTGTCCCTTCAAGGAATCCATAACATTTTCTCAACATTTTTAATATATTTGTTAGAGTTGGGAAAAACAGCCCAACCAATCAATGATGAAAAAAATGCCCATTAAACAGGATGTTAACATCTGCATGAAATTTCAGCTCCTCATGAATAAGATCTGGAGAAAACAAAAAACCAGCCTAAAATATTCACTTTTCAGATTTATCTCCTCCAACCTCCATTTCATCAAAGCCCTTTATCACTTTAGTCTAACCCTTTTCAAGACATGGGGGGAGGGGAGAGAGGGTTCACTATTCTACTCCAATAAATCACAGGTCAAACCAGGAGGGTGATGAACCCCAGGAGCTAATAGACTGCTCTACAAGATTCCAGGAAATCCCATTCTTTTGTGGCTTTTAATGAACCATAAAAGCTACTATCATAATAGAGCAAAATACCTGAAAAAACACACACACACACACACACACACACACACACACACACACCTATATATGTATGCATGTGTATATGTATATATATATAGATATAAATCTCCCTTAATCTTTGGTTTTAAAATCAGAATTTTGCCATTCACACAGCAACAGCTGCTGAAATGCCAAGGAGACAACCACAGATTACAGATTGGACTATATAGTGAGCAAGCATTTATACATCCTCCCTTCCCCCACACCCACCCACACCCCTCAGCTGCATATGCTCCAAAGACCATAATTTAAATAGGCTACTATTATCTATCCAAAAAGATTAACAATGGCTCTAGAAGACTGCAACAGTATATACATGGCCAGATTTTTATGAACTGATATGGCTAAAGAACAGGAATTTGGCAGCCAGCTAAGTATAACCCAGGGTTCCTTAATTTTTTATCTGGCAACCTTACTCTCAGCTATGCCATTTTTGAATGCTTCTATAGACTCAAAAATGCCCCTTGCAGAGTGCCCCTTAGTGTATTGCTACTATTAGGCTAGGGATGAAATCTACTCACCCCATTTACAGAAACTACAGGTCCCATCACAGCCCCTCAAACTGCTTAAAAAAAAAAGACAGCAGATTTAAATCATCTGCTGATGGAGGATCAGAGGTGCTGATAAGCTACACCAAGAGAGGGGCAGTCAACCTCACATACAGATTCATGTTCACAAGTTGATGATAAGAAAGACAAAGAAGGAAAAACAATAAGACTGAAAATCCAGCTCAACATTAAACACCTACTTCCTGTACTACTCTGCTAGGCTCTGGATACAGAGACAAGAAAATGGAACAGTTCTCTGCCCTCAAGGAGTTTATGTCTACTGGGGGAACCAGCATGTAGAGAGATAAATAAAACACAACAAATAGAAAATGACTGGGGATGGGGAAGGTGGAGGAGCAGGAGCAGGAAACTAATGACTAGGGAAATCAGGAAAAGCCTCTTGATCTGAGCCCTAAAGGGATCTAGGGACAAAGTAAGGAGAGAGGGCTTTCTAGGCATGAGAGCCACCCTAGGCCAAGGCATAGAGCAACAGATGGAATGTGGTATGTGGTGATCAGCAAGGACTCTAGTTTGGCTTGGGTGTAGGGGGAATAATATATGATCAGCCTAGGAATATAAAGTGGCTTGAGATGATGAGAAATCTTAAAAGGTAACCTAAATTTGACTCCAAATTTGTTCAGCAACAAATATGTCCAAGCACTTGTTCAAACAAGTATGTTCAGCACTTTCTCTTTGACCCAATCCATTCCAAACCAGAACCAATTTGCATTATCCAGAGTTCTATGGAGATCTCCACACCCTCAAAGCTGCAGTACTCTTGGGATCATGTAATACAACTGGAATAAGCAAACCACTGAAGGGTGGCAAGAATCAAAGGGTTCTGCTGTTGCAGTGGCCTGTTAAGTTTAAAATTTAATATGCTGGAGAGAAATGCATCTCATACACATGTAAATCAAAAAAAGGTTTTGGTTCTTTTTTGAGGAATAAATAGGACCCTTAAAAAGGCTGTGTAGAACAGGAAGAATGATATGAAACCCAAATAATCAAAAGTTTGCAGAAATGATTCTTTGAGAAATGAGCTCCAATCCATACATGGAAAATATAAAACTATATTGCATGTCTAGTTTTACACACACATACCCACACCTACACCCACACAGAGTTACTCAACTAATTCTGAATTGTGGGCTGGTCTTCCAGCTCTCATTAAGAAAAATACTAAAGCTCCTAATCAGTCATTTCATTAAGTATAAGACACGAGTGACTTGGACCACTCACCTTCAAGGGTAAAAATGCACATTATTTAAGAACCGCTGTCACTTCTTTCACTTGAGTTTCAGCAGTACCTTGTTTATTCCCACAGTTATTAGGAGATCTCTTTGCTCGTGGTTTGTGGGCCTCTATATATATTTCTGTCTGAAGGTTCCCAAACTCAGCCCTCCTCAGCGAAGAGTTGGATATGTAAGACATTAAGCATACCTTGACGGAACCTTCTTTCCCCTCAAATATTTTCCCCCATTAGTAATAAGTCCTATTTTAAGGTACATTGACTTAAGAACATTGGGATTCGGGGGACTCAGAATCTAGTTTTATATTTGCTCTTTGCTTTAAGCGTGACCGAAGATGGGTCATTTTCTGTCTCTGGACTGAACTCTTTTTTTTTAAATCTGAAAAAGAAAGGGAGTAGAACTAGGTGATGTCTTGGTTCCCTTTCTATAATTCCATTTGCCTCATTTCACAACAGGTAAATTAAGTAAAGTTTCTACCCCAGTTTTATAGGCATTGGAAAGAAACATAGAAAGATGTTTTAATCTCTCACAGTAAATATAGCTCTACAGATAACAGGATGGCAATAAACTATTCTGGCTTCAATCAGGCCTCATCCCCCCCCTCCCCCCCATTCTATAAATCACTGCTGGCAGGTAGCTGGGAAGCAGCTGCTAAGGATAACTTTGCTCCGGAGTACAGGAAGCCACCTTTTAACCCGCCTGCTGTTGTCTCTGTGAACTGTGACAAAGGAACAGATGATATCAGCAACATGCCAGCTGTGGAGAGGATCTGGTCAGAGCACTAAAGGAAGCCCGCTCAGATCCACATCATACTAGTCATTTCATGAAGGTAAATGACCGCTGTGGGTGGCTCTTTTCTAGTCAAGCAGGGTTTCCTCACTGTCCTGGGCACACGTTATGTGCATTCTTAGCTCCAAGCCTTTACTCTAGGATCACAGACTTAGGAGCTCTATGGGACCTTAGAGAACATTAAACCTAAACCTCTTTTACAGATGAGGAGACTGAGGACCAGGGGAGGTTAAGTAATATTCCCAAGACCACACAGGTAGTAGGGAGCAGGGTAACAATCTGAAGTCGGGTTCTTTAACCCCAAATTCCACCTTTAAGAGTCCCCAAATGTTTCACCTCCATAATTTTTTTCCCGATCACTTCCAGCCCTTATCAACCTACCCCTCTTTAGAACACCTACTATACTTAATTATGCAATGTCTTATGTATCTTAAAAACACAAAATTCAAACCAAACCTGTTCTTATATCAGTCTTCTTTACCTAACAGGAGCGCAGAGATTCTATATCTTCTACTTTTTTGTAATCCACAGTCCAGCCCTGGGTTAAGTTGGCATATGATAAAATACTTGTGATCTGACATTAAATGACAGTGCAAATCACAGAATGTAACTGGTTGGACTGTAACACATTTAATCAAATATCTTTCCCTTATATAACCTATACCCCAAACTTCTATTCTCTCTTGGTCTTTTTGTTCTTAATTTTTTTATTTGTTTGCCTTTAAATCATGGAGACTTTTTATTAAACTTCCAAACTCTCTGCCTTCTCCCTCCCCACCGAGAAGGCATGAAAAACAAAACTTATTACAAATATGTATAGTCATACAAAACAGATTTCTGTTTTAGCCATGTTCAAAAAAAAGGAAGCAAGAAAAAGAAATCTACCCCAAAACTACATAAAGAAGTATATTTAAAGGAGAAGGAAGAACCCCGTGGAGGATCCTTTGGGTGTTGGCTTTGTGTGATATTATCTTTACCCATGATAGTACAAAACCCAAACAAGGAGAAATTAGAATGGATGAAGATGTGAATCAAGTGCAGGCTGAAAGCGTTATCTCATTACTGTAACTGGAACTCATAAATGGAACCTTTTGGATTCTTCATCCAATTCTCTGAGGAAAAGAAAACACAACAAAACAAACCCAATGGACTAAGTGCACTTACTGTAAAAACATCGTCGTCTCCAAGCTCGGCTTCATTATGAATTGTTGAAGAAGAAGTTGTAGATCCTAGAAAGAAGATGGGAAAATATATATAAAGAAAAGTTGACCACGAGAAATACATTATACTTTCAAGAATAATATCAGTTTAGCTAACATTCCGCTATGTGTTTCTGGCCAATATGGATCAACACTAATAAAATATAAAAAACCAGCAAACATTTTATACTTTCAATGCCTCAAGACCTGTGATTTATTTAGCATATACAGCCTCTTCTACTGATGCAGACTGAAGCCATCTCTACTTTGGTAGATGTTCTCCGTAAATCATGGCAGCCGAATAAATAGCCATGTAGGAGTCAACCCTCCAGTGATAAATTTCTCAGATGTGTATGCCTATCAATCTGAGACACTTTGTCCAGTTCATCACTGGGTCTGCAGTCCTGGAAGTCTTATTGGACTGGTAGGCCATTTCATTGTTTATGCTTCACTGAGAAAGCATTTGAGAGCCCAGGGGTTACTGCTGTGCCATGATGAAGAATCAGAGCAGAACTTTACTTAAGCCAGCTAACAAGCAGAGCTGGGCTGGTCACTAATGACCTGTTTGACCTTGGGCAACTTCTCTGGCTCTGTATTCTCATGGTGTAGGATGAGGGAAATGAGTTTAATGATTTCTGGGATCACTTCCAGGTCCAAACATTCTAGGATTCTTAAAAGCCAGAGTGTGCCAACTCCTATGACTTAGAAGTAAGGACCTCTGGCAAAGGTTGAAGATTGGATTTTTGGACCCTTAAATGCACTGCTTCTTCTGCTGGCACTTAAAATTCTGGGGACTTATTTACACCCTGCTGTCTTCAGCTAAAACCTAAGGGTATGTCAGAAAAAAGAAACCCCAAAATTCAGCTTATCTCATGCTGGAACAAGAATCAGCCTATGAAAGCTAAGTTTATTTACAACTTTACATCTTTCTTCATCCTGGTATGCAAGTGTATATAAATATTCTTGGAAAAGAGACTAAACAAAAAAAGCTTATATTTACAAGCGGGCATGGCGTACCCTCTTTTCTTTTCCTATCAGGATTAATAATGTGTGGAGTAATTAAAATGAAGTTAGTGGTTGGCAAGAAAAAAAAATATATACAAAATTATCAGCTGTTTATTCAGTCTCCTTTCCTCTCTTTTTATAAAATAATTAAAATTTAAGCTCTGGTCCATTCCTTGGTTAGGTTTTTCAGGACAATGATACTACATGTGTGACCTTGCGTAAGTCATTTAACTTGGGCCTCAGTTTTCTTGTTTGTAAAATGGAGGTGGGGTTGGACTAGTTCTGGATCTTCTAGTTCTAGGAGATCCTCTCTTACCAATTTGCAAGTTGAATTAAAATATCCCCCTAAAAAAGATGTGAGGAACAGTTGTCTAAATATTCAAATACAGCACCTGAAAAGGCAGAACCAAATAAACAGATTGTTGGCACATATCTATCTCTCCCTCATGATTTTAACTGAGCATCAGAATTCATCCCTTCAAAACACACTTAAGAAATTTATTTTAGAGGCATTTGGGGTTAAGTAACTTGCCCAAGGTCACATGGTTAGTGTCTAAGGCTGAATTTAAGATCAGGTCCACCTGGCTTCAGGGTCAGTGCTCTATCCAGTGTAGCACCCAGCTGCCCCAAAGCCCACTTAAAGTAAGTTAGAGTGTATACTGACATCAGAGCCAAGCAAAGGATATTGCCCAGATAAATTAAAACAGAGCAGGATGCATTCCAGGTAACAGGGGCAACACCGAACTGGTGCTGTTTATAGATTTAGAATCAGGAAAGCTGATATCAAATACTACCTCAGTCATATATTAGCTGTGTGACTCTGGGTAAGTCACTTAACCTCTCTCGGTCTCATCTGCAAAATGGGAGTAACAGCATCTACTTCCCAGGGCTGTTTTGAGGAGCAAAGGAGATGATATATACAAAGTACTCAGCAAACCTTCAGGAGTTCCATAAAGCTAGTTATTATTAACGATAGAGATGTGGTCTGATGTTCATTTCATCAACAATTTTGAAGTTATGTTTTGTGCTTGCACTTGCCTTTTATGACAACATTAGATTTGGAAAATGAATTTTCATCTATCTGTTCAGCTACTACACAGTGGCAGTTAAGAAGAGACTAAAACCCTTGTGTGCTTACGTGAGTTTGAGGCCACACATTTCTTATTTTAAAGTCTACTATCACCCATCTCTTCCCCCACCCAGTAATGAGTGAAGAAGTATTTTTGCTCAAATAGATTAAAACAGGTTTTGATTTTTTTGTTTTTTTTTAAACAACTATATCTAGCAGAGGAAGTTTTGATTTGGTTATTGACATGTCATCCTTAGTCATATATCTTTCTCAATGGGAAGAATGCAGGGTCTGCTCACTGAATGGAAGGCAGACTATTCCTGTAGGCTTGTGCCTGTGGATCCTTGCCACCATCCTGGACAGCCATGCTTAGTAATCATTTTGGATGCAACCCTGAATGGCATGAGTGTGACATGATTCAATAGATCATATTTAGTCATTTTGGATTAAATCCGTAAGTTTGATACTATTTAGGGAAGAACAAAAAAAAAGGTAGAGAAAACATTTTCTCCTTAAAAAGTAGTTAGTTCCCTATTTAATTTTTGGTTTCATTAAGAAGGAAATGCCACTGTACCGCCCATGTTAAAAAAAAAAAGCAGAGCTGTTTCTGAACAATAACTTTAATTTCATCACCAAAGTGAAAAAAAATAAAACCAGTAAAGTGTATTCAAAGGACAGATAGTTAAAGTATATAGAAGTCACCAACACCCTCCTCCTCTCTTTACCCAGGAGGTTTTCTTTAAAGCACAAGATTGTGATCAATCTACAGTGGCACCAAACAAGCTCATTGTTGTGCCTAATATTTTTGTGTAATGTTACCCCAAACTACAAAAGTGTACCTCCTGGTAATATAAGGAAGCAGAATGAAATAAGGAAACAAAGGGAGTCCCAGACTATGGAGGTCCCGGAACCTTAAACTAATGAGTTTGAACTTGATAAACAGTAGAGTACCGATAAAGAGACATGAAGAAATGGGAAAGGACGGGAGAGGACAGTCATTTACAGCTCCTGCTCTGCCCCAGGCATTGTACTGAGTGTTTTAAAAATAATTTCCCATTCAACCTTCACAACAACCCTACGAGGCAGGTGTTGTCATTATCCCCATTTGCAGAAGAAGAAACTGAGTCAAACAGAGCTAAGTCACTTGCCCAGGATCACACAGCTTGTAAATGTCTGAGGCCAGATTTGAACTCAGGTCTTCCTGACTCCAAGCCCAGTATTCTATCTGGTGCTAAGATTAAATCAATGGAAAAGAAAGGTAAATTTGCTGCCATCAATGTGAAGAATGTGTTAGAGAAGAGAACAAGAATGAAATTGGTTAGGAGGTTATTGTGGCAGTGTGTACATGGGTGATAGTAATGGATGAAGTGTTAGTGATCATGGAGAAAAGGGAATAAAGGTGAGAGGTTTTGAGAAAGCATATTCAAAAGGTAACTGACTGCATATAAGAGGTGAGGCAGAAGGAAGACTCAAAGACCACACAAAGGATGTTATGTAGGAGCCTGCCAGAAATGCTGAAGCTCAATGCTAAGGGCTTTACACCTCTATCAATACAACACTCAAGGATCTGGGATGTCATTAGTGCTGGTTTGCCCTCCAACAACACAAACCTTAGTAAGCAACTTATAGGTAATGATGGGTAATTATCTCAAGTTCAGGGGATTTAAGTGACTTGGTGACCTTGGTCACAGAGTCAGTAAGCATCAGAGGAGATTCATTTGAACCCAGATCTTTCTGACAAACCCTCCCTCTTTAATACACCACGCTACTTTACCTCAAATAGTAGAGGATCTTTGCATATAGTTATCAATTATATATGTGCTAAATTTTAATCTGAAGTTCATATTGGATGCATTAAGGTCAAGGTAAGACACCTGAATGGAGATGTCCTTTAATAAGAGAATCAGATCTGACACTCTGAGGAGAAATAGGGATAGACAAGGACACTCAGAAGTCACATTTGCAGATGTAGTAGCTAAAAGCCAGGGGATTAAGGAAGAGAATTCTGAAAAAGCTGAGGACTGACCAATGGACACACCTAGAGAGAGCAAGTTGGTGAAGGTGATGGAATGCCAGACCTGGAGTCAGGGAGACCTGTGCCCTTCAAGCATGTCACTTAACTACTCTTTGCCTCAGTTGCCTCAACTATAAAACGGGGGACATAATGACACCTACTCCCAAGGATGGCTGTGAGGATCACATGAGACAATATTTCTGAAGTGTTAACAGTGCATGGCACATATTAGGGGCTTACCAATCCTTGTTTCCTTTCTCCATTCCTTTACCTTGCTTAAGAAGTCAAGAAGATGGGAGAAGACACAACAAGAGAACCAAAGAGACATGAAAGAAGAACCAGAAGAATACGGTGTTTCAGTAAGGAAGAGAGAAAAGATTATCCTTTCCTTGGATGTCTGTTGCACAATGTCAAAAACTAGAGATGTGAAAAAGTTTAAGGTCTGAAAAATGGCCATTGGAATTAACAATTAAAGAATCTGTTGTTTACAGCTGAAGATGAATGTTGTGAAATTATAAAGGACAGGCTTGGCCTTGAAGAAGAGATAGGAGAAGACATATCATTCTGCTCCTTTGCAGAGAAAAGGGAATCTATGGATATGGAACACGGTATAAAATAAGGGTTGCTGTTTTATTTTGTTTTTTTGGGTGGATATACTTGACTCTATCATGGTGCCAGGAACCTTGTTATGAGGAAATTAACTATCCTTCAAGTCTGCAATAGCCTTAGCACTCCTCAGTATGCTCTGAATGGAATCCTGAGCAAAGGATTCTTCACAAAGCTCCCATTTTCCACCTGGTGGTACTCCTTTGTACTGACTTCCATCAGGTCACCATAACATCCTCTTCTCCCTGCTGTCAATTTCCCTTTGGGTGTTACCTTCCCCCATTAGACTCTAAGTTCCTTGTTGGCAGGGATTGTCTTTCTTTTTCGTATTTGTATCCTGAATGCTTAGAACGTGCTTGGCACATTAACAAATATTTATTAGCTGACTGACTACTAATCAGTTTTGCCGAATCTTTCTTTTCTTCTTCTTAAAAAAATTTATGATGGCTTTTCGGGACTGGGAAAATATATGAGGGAAAATATAAAAAAAACAAAAAGATTTTTTTTTGTTTTACAGAAAAGCTTGTTGGTGAGAACAATTTCACTTAAATAGAAGAACTGGAAGTTAGATTTAAGGTGTGGAGAAGAGAGTGTGAGATAAGAATGTGAACTGGCTGTGTGGCAAGTCCCTTGATGCTGCAGAAAGGGCAAAGAGAGACTGCACTAAATGACCTAGGTTTCTCTCTATTTCTAAAATTCTATGACTCCTATTCTTTAGAATGAAGAATACAAAAGGTAATATGATTAGGTAGGTGTTATGATTTTTAGTTTTATTTTAAAATACAGTGTTTTTGTTAACAGATTCATGGATACAAAAAGTTGGTTCATTCTCCCCTCTTTTTAATAAACCAGCTAGTATGTCCCTTTGAAACGACAAAGGTTAGGAGACAAAAAAAAAAAATTTCAAAATTCCTTTTTGTTGCTCATCTGGAGAAAAGAGATAACTATAAATTAGCAACCCATGGAATGTTGTCTGTAAAATGTGGGGGAATGGATTCAACAACCTCTAAGATCCTTTCTAACCCTAAAATTATGATAACTAATGAATGGGACAGGCTATATTAGTACCTCTTTATATTTTAGGCTCAAAGTTGTCAATGTAGGAAGGGGTAGAGGTCATCTAGTCTGTACCTCTGCCTAAAAGGAATGCAGTACAAAATTATTTTAAATTAATGGCTATATATCCAAGTGCCTTATAAAGTATTAAATACCTTTAGGAACATAGGTGCCTACAAATGGTGATATACAGTACAATGGAAAGAATACTGTATTTCGGGTTGAGGATCTGGGTTACCATTCCAGCTCTGCTGCCACTTACTACCGCTGGGACCTTGGGAAAACCATTTAACTTCTCTGGGTCTCAGTTTCTCCACCTATAAAATGAGGGGGTTAGACTGGATGATCTCTGAGGTCCTTTTTAAGTTCCAAAGGAGTAAATTCTAGTTCCAAAATAATGAGTCTATTATTCATTACCTTCTGAGAATGGTGAGATACTGGATCATATCTGGGGCTAAAGTAGCCTAGACTTGGAAGGAAATAAGCAGCTGTTAAGTGCCTACTATGTGCTAGGCATTGTGCTAAGCATTTTACAGACAACCTCTCATTTGATTCTCACAACAACCTTGGGAGATTGGTGCTACTAAGAGATCCACTTTACAGTCTAGAAAACTGAGGCATATGTAGGTTAAATGACTTCCTTTGGGTTACAAAGCTAGTAAGTGAGGCTTTCTGACTCTAGGCCTAATATGTCGTCCAATCTGCCACCAGCTGCCTCTTAGGTACAGTTGGAGAAGGGGATTGGGAGATTTGGTCCACTCAAAAGCTCTAACAGATACTTATCTAACAGATATCTAACAGATACAGGGCTTTATTCCTGGGCTGACTACGGATGCTAGATACATTATGGACAAATGCAGGAGCTGTTCAATAAATATCTGTTGATTGTCTGATCGATCAATCACAGACTAAGTCAGAATCCAGGGAGGCAAGGAATAAATTGCTGGATCATTTCCCAGAAGCTCAGCCTCCTGGAGCCTTTTCTTAACAGAATACAACTGTGAGTTTGAAGCCAACTGGATATACCCCAAAACAAAGGCATTTTGGGGACAGGCCTAAAGTACATTTGTATAAGGAATTCATTTCTAGAACTTCAGCATATTCAATTCAAGAGTACTACCTGTCTTGATGAAATATCCCAATATCATGAGTAACAGGTGCCGAAAGGTCTCCCTTCAGTCTAAATGCCTTTCCCTTATCAGGGGGCCTATTTTCTTTTTTGCTTTGGGGATGTCACTTCAGTAATCCCTTCAATATCTTTCTGTAAACCCATTCTTAGATATTCCGGCTTCATTCAAGGCTTAGGCAATATATCATCGCATATGGGAAACATCTAATTTCCTTGGTTGTTTATGCCTGTTCTGCCTTCAAATGGTCAGATATGTACTTAGCTGCTTACATGTTGTAACTGGCCCAGGAGAGTATAAACTCTTTGAGGGCAGGTCCTGCTTTTTGTTTAATCTTTGTATATCCAGTGTCTAGGTAGGAATAGTGCCTTGCAAAAAGCATTTAATAAATGGTAGTTGAACTGGATACCAAGTCTTTGCACCTAGTCATCCAATCCAGTCCAAGGGCTCTGCCAAGAAATAACCTTCGGGCAAAAAAAAAAAACCCAAAACAAAAAAACACCATAAGCCCGACAAATAGCATTTAAAAAAAAAGAGATTTTAAAAAACTTGAAAATTCACACAATCCCACTGTGAAACTGGCAGAGTCCAGTTAGAGAATCCAGTACCTTCAATCAGATCTTCTATTGCTTTCCTCACTCCTCTGTCAAAGGCTCGTGCATCTGCTGGGCTTTGGAAAGTAAGCCCAAACTTTCTATTATCAACTTTCCAATGATGAAATGTCGGATTTGCTTTCGTGTAGACCAAGTCTTTTCTTACGTAGCATTCCAATACCACCTAAAAGATTTAAATGATGGAGATAGTTATAAGTGTTATTGTGAAGCCTAGTTATGAAGAGATGACATTGTGGTTTTCTGCCTTTAAACTATACAACTCCAACAATTAAAAAAAATTGTACCAATAATCAAAGCCGCCCTTTTTCTTTGCCTCTTCTCTAGCTGTTACCTTGTTTCTTTCTTTGCATTGGCTACTAAATTTCTCAAATGAATACTTTAACACACTATCTCAATTTTCTTACCATCCATTTAAAACTCTGCAATCTGGTTTCCCTCCCTGCCTCTCCACTGAAATGAGTCACCAGTCAACAAAAGTTTATAGGCTTCTACTGTGTACCAGATACCCTGCAACTCCACAACCTCTACCAGCCCACCTCCCCCAACTCAAAGGCATTTTCCTTATTTTTCTGGTCCATATGACATAACACAGGAGAAGAAAACATGGCTTGGAACCCTGTTCCTGACCCTTATTATCACTCAGTACGGCCAAGTCACAATCTCTCTTGAGTCTCAGTTTTTCATCTTTAAAATGAGAATAACCCTAGTACTATCCATCTCACAGACAGCTATGAAACGCTTTTGCAAACCTTTAAGTGCTACATAATTACCAGCATCGTTATTATTAATCTCTCCACTGTATTTGAAAGTGTTGACTTAACATTCTCTCCTTCCTTGGCTACTGAGATACTGAATTCTTCTGGTCCTGCTCAGTTCTCTCTCTACGTCTACTCAATTTCCTTCATAAGTTCTTGTCTTTCTCTAATTTTCTGATCAATGACTTCATTCATCTAGTTATCAAGATTTTAGCTACCGTCTCTCTACTAACGACCCCACCCTAACCTTTAAACCTTGCCCTCTCTTCAGATCCAACTACCTATTGATTTAGATGCCTCAGTCAAATTCCATACTTTTAAAAATGAATGTGCTATTTTTTTTCTCCTTCTGTACTTGCTTTTGGTCTCCGTCATTATTTTACTACTCTTTTCTCTGCTACTCAGGCTCAAACTTGAGAGTCATCTTTGCTTTATCCTTTTCCTTTATGCCCTCACATTCGAGTATTCACCAGGGCCCATCAATATTTCCTTTGAAATACTTTTTTGTAACCAGCTATTCCTTTCCATTCTCATCCACAATTACTAGCTCAGGCTCTTATTATCTGGATGCTGGACTAAATAGCTTTCTAACTGGTGTCCCTGACTGTAGTAGCCAACCTTGCTTCCCATCCATGACAGACTCATCCTCTTTGAATATTACTATATCATGTCATTCCTTCTTTTGATCTAAAAATGGTACAACAGATAAAGAACTGGTTTCCTTCTGGTCTCTTACTAGCCATGTCAACTAGGGCAAGTCATGTAACTCCTCTGAAACTGTTTCCTCATCTGTGAAATACAGACGATAACTATCCAAATTGTTTTGGGGTTCAAATAAAATCATGTATGGGAAATGCTTTGAAAGCTATAAAACCCGGTAGGAAAAAAAATTATGACGATGAATCAGAATGAACGCAACACCCCACAAATGCTTCAAGTTCACTCTAGGTAAACTGTTGATCCTGTTATAGGAAAACTCTGTCCTCTTAATCCCACTCACCCTTCAAGGCTTGGTTCAAGACCATCTCCTTAATGGAACCCTCCCTGACTAGTTTAGCTCTGGCTGATTTTTATTCCCCTAAAAAACTAAATAGGATCACAAATTTGAGGCTGGAAGAGCCTTCATGTCACCTTGTCCAAAACACTTTTTTTTTTTTAACTGACAAGGAAATGGAAGCCTAGAAAGATTAAGTGAATTGCCCCCATTTTATATAGGTAGTAAGAAAAGAGAGATGAGATTTTTTAACTTGGGTTTTCTGATGCCTACTCTAACATGCTTTCCATGGTATTTCTAGCTGCCTGTACATTTTGATTGTACCACATAAATAAGACTTACTTATATGCGATCAGATCTTATTTTATAATTGCTTCATGTGTATTAACTTTGCGTCCCTAAGTAGGTGAGCTCTTTGAGGATGGTCCATTTACAAGTCTTAGTAGGTAAAAGAAAATTTCTTTCATTTTTGATCTCAAAATACTCTGTTTTCTTCCATAATGTATTAAAATTGCCATATTCTGAATACTATGAGAAGTTTGCTCAGCTGTATAATCTCAATACTACATTGGTCATCCTCACAATAAGAAAGTAAAGAATTATTTAGGTGAACTAGAGAGAGAGGAAGAATTTGGTCTGAATTTAATGTAAAGAATAAGCTATCAAAAATTCTAAAATAGTCATATTATTTTAAGACAATTCAAGAGTGGAAGGGATCATAAAATTGTGAATTGCTAAGAAGATAACCTGCAATATGTCAAATAGAAGTCCTCCTTGAATAAGATTTTTTTGGGTGGTAATTTAGTATACCAAAAAACCAGTATAACCAATTACAGTTGATTAGAGCTGAAAGAAACTTTTCATAGAAATTAGTCTAGCCTCCTTATGCCAGTAATGAGAAAACTGAGACCCAATAAGGCAAAGCAGCTTGTATAAGGTCATGCAGTTAGTAGCAGCGGCCGAGTCAAGAAACCTGAGATCTGAATTAATCTGGTACCTGAACCTTTTAGTTACATTATCTATAATCAAACCAGATTATTGACATAACTTATTAATAAATAAAAAATTCTAAGGCAGATTTTTTTGGGGGGAAGAGTGATTTCGTCATTTGTATCGAATGAGGTAGGTGAAGCACTCTGAAAATTGTAAAGTGTTATACACACACACTATTATTGCTATTGTTGATAACAACATGAAATAAAGAAAAGCCTTCCACTGATACAGTTAAACAACTCCTTGATAACTCACAGTCTTAAACCAGTTTGGCTTAGAAGACCAAGAGATTAGAATTTAGTCTTGATTATGGAGCTATTTTGTGTATCAAATTCAGGACTTCTTCCTAATTCCAAGGTTAGCCCTCTCCTTACTGGGATAATGTTTACTACTATATTTTAAACTGTTTAATAAAGCTTTTGAAGATGTCAAATCACCACATATTTTTCGTGAGTGCCTATACTTGCAGAGCTTGGCTTGGTGTGAAAGAGTGAGTGCAAAGGGGAATGACTGCAGCCCGCATCAGTCTGTGTCAGAATCATAATAAATTCAGGATTGGGCAAGTCCAAAATGAGGGATTCTTCCTGTTCTAAACGTCTGTGCAATTACAGCATGTGCAACAGTCCCTGGATGAAGTCTTTTAAAAAACAAACTAACCAACTTTACTAACTCATCACTTTCCCCACAATTTCAAGGGGAAAAAAAACACTGTCCTTTGGTTTAAAATTTTCCATGCTTAGATTCAACTCAAAGGTCAATTCTCCCAGGAAACTTTAAGCTGAAATTGGTCGAGTCATCTGAATAATGTGAACAGAGAGGGGGAAAAATCCTCCAGAACAAGCAACAGTTTCCCTTTTGAAGAAGACATAAAATCAGCTTAAATTGGGGCTAATAACAGCAAAAATAATAATAATGAAAAAATAGGTTGTTATGCCCATTACGTGCTGTGTTCATGCTGCCCTCTGCGCTGGCATGGCCCTTCTCTGGTCTACTCATTCTTTAGATCTAACTCACCCACCACCTCCCTCAGTCCCCATCAATTCCTCTCAGGACCTCACACCATCTGCACCAACTGCACAGGTGCCATGCATTACTCCGCACTAAGTTATTTGCCACATTGCCTTGCAAACAGTCTGAACTGAAATGTGCGTATATGTGGCATCACCCTGAAGCTCTTGTCTCCATCTCTCCAGGCGGGCAGCTTTTGTCACATCTAAGCTTTCCCAGAACAAACAATAGAACTCTATACATAGGCCTGTTCGATGAACGGACAAGAAATACCCTTTGTACAATTAACACTAAAAAGAAAACTTTAAAAATAAAAACTAGATGATTAATTACCAAGTGAAGGTAAAAATGTAAAAAGGGCAGCCAATGCTAAGTCTTTAATGAGTCCCTTTTTGTTGTACTGCTTTGGGGCATACACACATTATTTTACTTTAAATTAAGTTACAAGAGAAATTGAGATTTCCAAAAATAAGTTTAATAATCTGGAGGTAAACAATTTCTTTACCAATCATCCCTCTCAAAACAATTCCTTTAAATCAATGACTTTCTTTAACATTTGCCAAACAAGTTTCCATTTACAAAAATTCAATTTATGCACAATGAATGTTGCAGGAATAGAGCTAGTACTTATAGTAAAGGATACTGACACTCAATGCTTATTAATAAAAGCTCTTAGAACTGTCCAAATGTAAATCTTTTGACCCCTAGCTAAAACTGTTTCTCTTAACTGCTTTTAAAAAAAGGTAAAGTGACTGCAAAGGAACGTTCAGATTGCAATTCAGCACATACAAAGATCAAGAATGCAAATGTTAATATTCTCAGAATAATATTACCTGTTCATATTATGTATATTACATAAACTTTACATATATTTCCTCTGTAGCATTAGTTGAGAATATGTTGAATATTTTGAATCTCTTCTGGCTTCTGAAAGTAAATTTCCAGTACATAATATAGGCAACAAACATGAAGAGTGTTAAAACTGCCTAGGAGAACTTCATAGCTTTTTCATAAACAGTATTGCTAATTTAAAGTAGATTTTCGCATTCAACATATTTTTAGTTTCTATAACACCAAAGTACCTTCTTCAAAGAATCATGGGAGGAAGCAGATGCCAATAGAAGGTTGATTTGGCTAATTTTCCTGTTACTGCTTTTTTTCTTTCCAAACCATGTTTTATTCATTAATTTCGTGCAATAAAAGCTACACTGTCTTTTAGGTAAACATCTATTTGGAAGGAACAGCATGCCAGGAGACAACCTGCCCCCACATTTTAACTCTACCACTCCAACTCAGGAATAGCTCACTCTGAATAATGCATTAGTTTTCAAAGCTCTCACTGCTACTGGGCCATACAATGTGACTGACTTCATCAGTGCTGCAAGGTCTGATCCATGAATGGGTAGTTTGCTTAATTCCACTAAGATGGCAGAAGTTCTAAATCTGGGGGTGGGGGAAAATAACCTAGACGTTTGAAAAATTGGAATTGACTGAGAAAAGCAGTTCAGTTGTAACTGAAGCTACTTGGAGCTCAGGCAAAGTTTCTTATCCTGGGATGTGTGGACTTTAAAAACAAGTACTGTGATAATCATATTTAAATATAATTGGTTTCCTTTGTAATTCCCCAAATTTTATTTTATGCATTCACAAACATGCTGAGGAATGCAGAGGTTTCACCAGACTGCCCAAGGAATCTAAAAAAGCAAAGCACCCCTAAATGGAGGTATAGGGGATGAAAAATTCTTTATTTGAAAACAAAGGTCTTGTTGTGGAACCTGGCTTTAGCTTCAGAGTCTAACTTCTGAAACTTTTCTCCCAGGAATTAGGAATTAAGAAAAAGAAAAAAAATTAAGAATTAAGAAAAAGAATGGGAGGAAGAGGGTTGGGAAGAACATTTTTAAATTTATCAGTAGGAAAAAAAAATCAGTTGCCAGCTATTTAATCCACAAGTTTCGTATCGGTTCTTACCAATTTATCTTTCTGCCGTTCCCCATGGATGAGAAAACCACTTCTGCCATTCCCTTCTGGGTGCATGACCTTGCAGACACCAACTCGACTGATTCCACCTCCTTCTTGAGGTAACCATCCCCCACTGGAGTCATCTCGGGTCATAACCACGGCTTTGACACGAACGATATAGCTGTCACTAAAATGACAAAAACAAAAATAACTAGGTAAGATCAGTTTCTAGTTTTGCCTCCTGCTGCTTCCATATAATAAACTCTTTCAGTGGGCCATTCAACCAACATCCCAAACAGGACCTATGCACGAAAGCCAGTGCTCATAAAATCAAGAGTTGATAGCATCTTCTATGGAAAGGCAACTTGGCACAGTGTAGAGAGTGTGGAAGAAACATGGATCAAAATCCTATATCTCACATTTACTAGTTGAGATCACAGGCAAGCCGTTTGACTTTCCAGCCCCAGTTTTCTTAGTTATAAAATGGGTATAACGCCTACAGCAACACTCTCTTAGGGCTGTGATGAGGATCGAAGATGACTTATACAAAACACTTTGTAAACCTTAAAGTACTAGTTAAGTAACAGAAGAAATCCAATACAGACTTTTCTTTTTAGCTGGATAAAACATTCCATAATTATGTAATTTATAAGTATTTTACTTTTAATAACAATGGATACTTATATAGCTTTAAAAAGCGTATAAAGAGTAATTAAATACACACTCTACCACTGTATTCTCAGAACAACCCAGTGAAATAGTTATTACTGATATTATTTTCATTCTCATTTTACAGAGAGGTTTGGAAAGATAAGGGGCAGGCAGCTAGGTGATCCTGGTCTTGGGAGTCACGATAATCAGGGTTGAAATCCTGCCTCTATCACTAACGAGCGGTATCACCTTAGGCAGGTCGCTTGATTTCCTCAGCTGAAAATATGGGATAGTAATAGCCTACCACCTAGGCTTACCTCAAGGATCAAAAGAGATAATGTCTGTAAAGCACTTTGGAAAACTTCCAGGGCTTTATAAATAAATAATGACTATTACTAAGTGACCTCTCCATGGTTTGTAAAGTTAGTGGGTCCTGAAAATGGGATCTGAACCCAGGTCTCTCCCAATTCACTACTATAATATAACCATGATTTCTCTACAGGCAGAGATCGAAACTTTCGCATCTTTGGTACCCCATGTTACTTTCACTGTTTTAGAATTTTCCCTCTCTAAAGAAGAACAGACCAGATGAAATCAAAGAATTCTTAGGTTTAATAATCTGTCTATGAATTTGTGATTTAAGAACTGCTTTGTATTAAATTTGTTTAAAAAGGAAAATATGTTACTTAGCAGGCAATTCCTTACTAAATCTTTACACTATCATAACAAAAGACAGCTGCTTTAAGATCACTGTAAAATGCAATTCCTCAATAACTCTTCATTCATATTTTAAAATCTTATGGTCATCTGAAGGCATATACATCTACTTTAAAGTTTAAATAGTAACTCATATGGCCTGTTTACAAACAGTTTTGGGTACAAGTTCTGAAAATATAACCAGTTACACTACGTATTACGTGGCATCTGTAAATTATACCACTCAGCTTGACTTGCCTAAAAAGGAAGGTCAGACAATCTTTAACCCTTCAAATGACTTTACAAAAACTGATTCTCAACTTTTAGAAATCTAGTTATGTTTTGATATAAGATTACAAAGATGATAAACATTCAAATCAAAAGCAAATCACAGAACAGTTTATATAGGTTACAAAACGTTTTCCTTCAACTCTCTCATCTAAAACAGCCTACTGTTTATCTTTTTATTTGCTAGTCTAAATAACTAGTTTCACAATAAGTTACTCTGAAAACCTGCCAAAATCTGCTTCCTCCAGAGACCAAATCCAGTCTTTTCTCATTCTTTGTCACATTTTGGAACAACTATTTATTTCCACAAGACCATCAAATTGGTAATTTGCTTATTTACATGTGATGGGCAATCTAGCTACATTTCATCTATCAAAGGTGAAGTATATGCACAAATACTTTTGCAATAATTTGTCTTCAATTATTTTTGAATAGAAAATGTTTAATGAAAATAGTCACAACAGTTTGCTGATCAAGTTATTTTCTCATTTCAAGAAGGGAAAGTAGAGTGATAAAATTTAAATGCTTATCAATGATCAGGGCTCAAAAGAGGAGCAAGGTTCACCCAGAATTGGGATGTCTCTCCTTGTGTACACAAAAAACGAAGGAATGCAAAGGGGGCGCTAATTATTTGTAGATAATTCTGAGAATTAGAGTAGCCTGAAATTTGCATTCTAGTGTTTTTTTAAAAAAACTTTTGGCAACATATTTCTGCAAAAACGGCTAGGGGAAAGGCTGCCCCTGTTAATGAAAAATGAAGTGGAAAACTGAAGAAATTAGTTGGATAACTCACACTTAAGAACTAGATTTTTGACTCACTGGCCTTGAGTGCCCAGGGAAAACCAGTATAGGAGGCTGGATTACTTCTCTCGACCCTGGTCTTTGTTTACCACTTCTCCAGCTGGCAGATGTTAAGAAATGCTTTTACTTTCTCCCTCCCCACATCAGTTCCACATAAACTTTTGTGTGTTCCTCAGGAACCTCTCCCACAGTGGCTTAGAACAGGCTGGCTGAGGCATTTCCCAGAGTTAACCACACTGCCTTCCTAATCCTATACGTGTGTTACCGGTTCATTTTGACAGGAAATTACTAAGGTGCGGAACCCAAGTCCCACACACCTCTTATTTAAACATGACCTGTCTTTTATAGGGCTTCAGGAGCTAGGGGCACCTTTTTGGGGAAAAGGGAGAGTGGAGAGAAGAGAGGAGATTGAAGATGAAGAAAAATGTTTGCCCAATTTAAATTAATGTGATCCCTGTAATATCTCTCATTTACCAAAGAGAAATGAAGTTTTAAAACGCAGATGGAAGATTATCAGCCAAGCCAAGAGAGAGCTCCCCATGCCACCAACCCTACTCTAACTCTCTGCTCTGCAAAATTTTCCTTCCTGTGCTCTTCTACACCCTGCCTCCCACTGTCCCCCCAAGAATACACCAACCTAAAAAAAAAACTGGACCAGAATGAACCGAGGCACTGAAGCACGTGGTTGGTTCTATAAAAGAAGTCAGAAGAATTAAAGCAGAGCACTGAAAACTGAGGAGGAAACAATATCTGTCTGGATTATCCAGCTGCAGGGCAGCCAGCCAACTATCTCCTATCTGCTGGGTATTTAAGGTCTTCAGTCCCTCAACCCCACCCAGAACAAAAATGACAAAGAATTTGGAGACTAAAAGGTAGACTCTAGAAAGAGTTCCTCCTCCCCGACCCTGCACCCACCCCTTTGCTCTTTCTGGAAGGAAAGAAGAAAATAACATCTGCTAAAAACACAGATGGGATTGCTGTGGAGGGAACTGGGTCGAGGAAGGGAAATGAAGGGGAATTTAGCTCTTGATCCGGTCAAGTAAAATGGTGCCTGTTTTCTTTATCAAAGGACAGAGGGACAGCAGTTCCAAGATGGGATGAAGAAGGCTGCTACAATGCAAAATCAATTTCTGGGTTACAGAATTTTAATGGGAAACGTGAGGCCAGAAGATATGTCCTACAAGAGGGCCTTCCTCAGAGGACCCATTAGACGTTAACCAAAGCCAAGCTTTTGAATTTTGCTCTTGTGTCTTGAGTTATTAAAGCTGTTATTTTTTTTTAAATCCTTCTTTTGTCTAGGTTTCCTAACTCTCCTTGTGATCCTAACAAGTCAGTCAACCTTTCTGTGTTTCAATTAATCAACAAGTATTTATAATGTACCTACTATGTGCCTGGAACTACGCTGTGTAGCTGCTGGGGATGCAAACACTGAGGGAAGGGGAAAGAGAAAGGAGAGTAGGGAAAGATGTAGTAGTCGGAAATACCAGAATGCCTATAATTCCATTCAACAGTCATTAACCAAGCATCTACACCTATTATGCGCCTGTTGCTTGGCCTTCAAAGAACTTATATTCTCTTAGTATCACAGAATAAAGAACCCTAGTTCTTAGTAGTAGTAGTATCCTAACTCTCCTTGCACCACAGCCAGCTCCTGCAAAGTTTCCATGTGGGGCTGACTAGTCCCTGAGTTCCCAGCTTCCTCCTCATCCCATACTAAATAGTATTCTATTTTCTCTCTTGTGACATCAAGTACCAATCTCCTGAATTTCTAGTTGTCGTTTAGTTGTTTTCCAGTTGTATTCAACTTTTCATGAACCCATTTGGGGTTTTCTTGGTAAAGATAGTGGTTTGCCATTTCTTTTTCCAGTTCATTTGACAGATGAGGAAACTGAGGGAAACAGGCTTAAGTGACTGGTCCAGACTCACACAGCTAGTAAATGTCTGAGGCCAGATTTGAACTCAGGAAGAAGAGATAAGTTGTTTAATTTTTTTCTGTGACTCACTTTGTTAAAAAGAGGTTTCTCTTTTGTGTTAGGGTTCTTCTAGATTTTAAACTAGGTTTTTTGTGTTAGGTTTCTTCTAGATTTTAAACTTTGAATGACTTGCT
Organism: Potorous gilbertii; assembly: GCA_028658325.1. Classification (NCBI taxonomy): domain Eukaryota; kingdom Metazoa; phylum Chordata; class Mammalia; order Diprotodontia; family Potoroidae; genus Potorous; species Potorous gilbertii. Next base: position 180,940,321 of record CM053769.1, read on the forward strand.
CAAGGCTGAAAGCAGAAAAACAGCTAAATGTGGTCTTTTGACTCAAATCTACTGTCTTTTTATTCCAGGGGGTTAGAGGTGGGTAAGTAGTGAAGTGGGAGTATAATCTCAAAACATTCCCTACTAAATCTATTTTATATCCTTCAAATGAGGAAAAGGCCATAGGCTTTCACATGTAGCAAAGCAGGGATCTGAACTCAGGTTTTCTGATTTCAAATTGAGAAGTCTTTTCTCTAAAGCATACTGGTTTCTTTTCAGGCCCCCTCCTTAGCTTTGGGGGCAGCAGGGCCTGGGGTCAGGACTGCCTGAATTCAAACCCGGCTTCCAACACTTATTGTGACCCTAGACAAATACTTAGCTTCTGACCCCTCAGTTTCCTCAACTTTAAAATAGGAAAATAATAGCACCTAGCTCCCAAAGTGGTTGTGAGAGTTAAATGCAATAGTATTTGTAAAGCACTTAGTATAGTACTTGACATGCAGCAGGTGTTTAATAAATGCTTCCCCCTACCCCCAACTCCCCATCCCACTTTGGTTCCTATACGAATAATGTATTAGAACTCCTATGAGACTTTTACAACAACATTTCCCTTGAAGTAACTACTTTCAATTCAATTCAATAAACATTTATGTAAGTGCATATTACTGTGTGTCAGGCACTAAGCTAAGCAACGGGGACACAAAAAGAGGCAAAAAACAGTCCCTGCCTTCAAGGAACTTACTCTCTACTGGGAGAAGACACATGCAAACAAATCCATGCAAAGCAGGCTACATAGAGTAAAAAAGAAATAATTAAAAGAAAGAAAGCACTGAAATTCTGAGGGTTTAGGAAAGGCTTCCTGTAGAAGGTGGGATTCTAGTTGGGACTTAAAGGAAGCCAGGGGAGTCAGAATGGAAGAGGGAGAGTGTTCCAGGCATGGAGGAACAGCCACAAAGAATTCTTCCTCAGTTATATTTTTGTTTAAATACTTTCTTTGAATGTACATACATACATACAGCCCCTCTTACTCCTGCCCTGCCTTGAATCACTCACAACATTGAAAAACCTTAATTCTTTACCAGTCTCCATTTTCTGCAAGGTTTGTAAAGTTACAGATTAGGCTGGAGAGCCAACCCAGCCTAAGTTTCAGAGTCAGGGAATTTGTGAGTTCAAGTACCGCCTCTGACATATTCTGGGCATGGCTTTTGGTAAGTCACTTTCTAGACAACTTTCCAAGACTAAAAGCTGAAGAACAAATTGTAAATTTATCTTAGCCTCGGAAGCTTCTTCAAAGAGTCCTCTACGCCAATGGTGTCAAACTCAAATAGATACAGGCCATTTAAATCTACATAAGGATCCTTGTGGGCCACATTATTGACTTAGAAAACTATGTATTATCTATGTTTTATTTTATTTTTATTTATTTTGTTAAATATTTTCCAATTACATTTTAATCTGGTTTGCGTTGCCCTTGGAAATGCTGGAGGTCTTTGTTGGGAGCGTATGGGATACATCCTCCCTACATAAATATAGGTCTGGGGAAAAAATTACATTTCTCTATTCAAGTCTTTGGTCTCTTCTGTATCTAGAATAAAAAGGAAATCTTTTAGATGAAAAAACATGGAAATTAGACCAACTTTTATCAATTTGTGGTATAATTAAAAAAAAACAACAACTGTACAGGGGTAGTGAAGGAAACTTCTCTTTTTTCAGAAGGAAGATGAAAGAGCAAGTGTTAAAAAAAATCCACAAACTGGGGAAACAGCACGACACAGTATTAATAGCATTGTTTCGTTCCTGTACTATGAAGTTAACTATGATTTGAATGGGGAGATGGGAGGGTTCAGACCTATGATGACTTTTTCACTAACAACCAGCACCTTAATTTTACAGATTTGCCCAGGGGGCAACTGAGAGGTTAAGAGGCTGGCTCTTGGTTACTGAGCTAGTATTTATCTAAAGACAGAACCAGGGTCTTCCTGGTTCCAAGGCTATCCATCACACTGGGCTGTTTCTCAAGTATGGCTTGAGAATGGAAAAAAAGACAATGTGGAGTACAATGTAAGGTACACACCTTAAAAAAAAGAGGGGTAACCCACATGCCTTCCTTCCTTATAAAAGAAAAAAATATTATAATAAATTATGATTAAATGGTCAATTATAACATAATTATATAATATATTGATATGATTATAGTTTATTATAATTTAAATATCAAAGTTATTATTAAGTTTGCAATTTGGGGGAAGGGTGGTGGGACATTTGCTTTTTGATCATCTCAGTTTCACCCCAGAGAGGGCATTCATGCAGACCTTGGTTCTCTATTTCCATATCTGTACTTGTTGCTACATAACAGGGTCACTTCAATCAGTGAGGAAAATAATTTTCTACACATGAGCAGAATTTCATGCATACTCCATTCCCTACTGATAGCATTTCCCACCGTTTTCCCCTAGGGACAATATGGTCTAGCAGACAGAAGACTGGTTTGGGAATCTGGGGGTTTGGATTTTGTGTCAGCCTCTGATGTTTTAATAAGGTGTGATCTTATGCAAGTAATTTAGACAGTCCCTTCTAATTGTTTTCCCCTGCCTCAATTCTTTCCTTATTCCAAATTGCCCTCCACCAAAGTGATTTTCCTAAAGCTAGAGAAGATCTCATCATCTTACCGGTCCCCCATCTCCACCCCCTTTACTTAATAAACTCTGGTGGCTTCTTATGGCCCTAGGAGCAAAAGAGAGAGCATCTCTTGTTAGGCTTTTAAAGCTCTTTTACAACCTGATCTTTCCAATCTTCTTATACTTTACTTTTCCCTCCACATACTCTACCATCTAGCTAGACTGGCCTTCATGTTGTTCATATGTATCTAGTATGTGCCAAATTACTCTTCTACTTGTCTCCTCCATTAGAATGGGAGCTCATTAAGGGCAAGGGATCATTTGTGATTTTCTTTTATCCCCACATTTAGCACAGTGCCAAGCACATAGAATATAAAGCTTTGATGACCAACAGACCACCATCTTGGGGAACCGAAAGGATGAGATAATCCAAAGGAAATGATGATTTGTGTTTGAAATGAATTATATGATTATAGCTTTGCCTGAAACAATTCACTTTTGTTTTCCTTGCACTGGTAAGATTATTTTGTAGTCCCTGAAGTTGACAAGGTGAAGAGGAGTTTCAGATGTACCCTGTGTTATAAGAGAAAATTATTCAGTACTAGTAGGGTACATGGTGGAGACCTCCTTGCTTCCCCCACTGACCCACCAAGGAGGCACCAACAAGACCATTAAGACCATCCTTGGTTCATTTTGTTCCACACCATGTGTTTAGTCCATTGTTTTCCTAGTCATACATTTGAACTTGCTTCACCAATTTTTTAATAAGTATTTTTAAAAGAAAAATATAGTCTTAAGTCAGATTCTCCTAAAGAATCCATTTCTGTTTTTTGTAATTTCTACTATTTTTATTCAAGGCAAATTCCTCTAAACATGCAACTTTCTCACTCTCCTCAATACCAATTCTGCACCTTCCTCTGTTTCATAAGAGGACAGGCCTCAGCTTTGCCTTTGCTATTTATAATAAAAATCTCCTGGAATGAAACCAAAGTAAAAAATTAACCTACAGAAGTAATGTTAATTTAATAAATAATATTTTAAAACATTTCATTACTAAATCTCTTCTACTAAGCAGTCTACTACAGAAATACTCCTGGCTTTTCTACACTTGTAAATAGTTATTTTAAGGATCTGTAGAGACAATTTTGGAAATTATGGTTGGAAGTTTTATTAGCATCAGAATCCCAAACCCCATAGAACTATTAATAACACCTTTAAACCTAATATTAGGACATGTGTCTAGATGCTTTTAACATCACAACAGTTTATTAGCAAATATTCAATAGGTCTACTTCAAATTCAATTAAAAAAATAAAGACTACAAATGAGCTCTAAAATCAGCAAAGAGTAAAAATTCAAGTAAAATTTATTTAAAATAAAATTAATTCAACTCAACAGACATTTATGAACTTCAATGAATCTAAACTTATTGGGAGGTGAAAGAAACCTAAGAAACCAAAATGTACTTTCCCTGCAAAGCAGAGCTTCTAGACAATTTATGCAACACAAAAGTTGAGGCAAGCGAAACCTGAGAAGTCAAAGACCAAATTCTGATTTATGATTTCTCTTTTACTACTCATGCAAAGAAGGGATCAAAAGAGAACTAAATGAAACAAAAACAATCTACCTCTTAAGAACCTTTTCTTTCTTCTGTTATGATAACGGTAATGGAAATACTGTTGTTTATGGAATGTTGTACATCTGATCAGCTGATAATTCAAATACAGCACAGCCTAGTGTACCGGGAAGGGCATACAGGCTGTAGAGTCAGAGAACCTGGGTCTGCAAAAGACTCGCTACCTATCTGACCTTAGGCAAGTCACCAGCTTTCCTCTCTTTAGGTCTCAGTTTTCTTATTTTGAGGGTTAGCTCAAAGGATCCCTAAAAAGCCCCTTTCAGGAGAGCAGGATAGAACTTGGAACTCAAGTTTAAAAATTGTTTTTAGCATGTAATTGGGGGAAAAAACATTAAAAATGCAAAAAAGAAAAAGAAAAAAACCAAAATCCTCTTTTCACTCTAAATGCTAGAGAAGCATTTACAGGGACATCCCACAATGTGGGCTTCAAAAAAGGTTGCTCTCCTTAAGCAACTGGCAACTGATTTTCTCATATTTTTTATTAGGTGAAAAAAAAATCCAGTTTCCCTAGAAAGATAAGTAAATCTCAAGAATCCCACAGCAAGCAATATGCACTTTAATTGAAATTAGCCACGGTTATCCTAGTGTTTTTGTTTATTTTAAAGGAACTCTATTTCTTCCTTTGTAACATGAGAGTTGGTGGTGATAGCTTTCAGAAACGGAAGAAGGCTACACCTTAAAAAACTCACAGAAAGAACAGAAATTCAGTTTCTAATATTAGCCTTCTTTATAATAGGGCATTGTTGACAAAGTCACTGGACTCAAGGACCTGAGTTTGTGGCTCTGTTTTGCCACAAACTACCTGGGGGATGTTAAGCAAGCTACTTGACCAATTTGGCTAAGCCTGTGCCCTTCAGGTCTTTACTTTTGCACAGAGGACTGCCATTTTTCAGTCAAGAAACACTGATTACTATGTACCTGACACCCTCCTCATGCCTTGTCCTTAGTGCTGAGCATACAGAAAGGTGGCGTTTACACAAGTAACAAATGGTTCAACAGTCTTCTATTCTCCTCATTTCCCAAATCCTTCAAATTTTTCAAAAGCAGAATGAGTACTAAGAATCAGGTTTAACTCCCCAATAAAAGAAGGGAAGAAATGGAAGAAGCCTTTATAAAGCACATTCTATGTTCCAGGTAAATTATCTCACTTGATCCTCACAACAACCTTGTAAAGTAAGTGCTGTTATAATTCTCCCTTTGACAGCTGAGGAAACTGTGCAGCAGAGGTTAAATGACTTGCTCAGGTTCACAAAGCCAGTAAGTGTGCAAGAAACCAAATGACTCCAGAGCCAGTGTTCTATCCACTGCACCACCAGCTACCTCTGGTAAAGCAAAAAGATGTAAATGCCAACGTTGCTCTGCAGAGTAAGATGTCTCATCTACCTGGAGATAACAGTCCCTCCATCCTGGGCCTCCTAAACAGAGACAATGTTAGAAACCCTTAAATGAAACGATATGGGGACAACTGGTTTTTACTTTCTCTGCTTTGACAGAGCCCCCCAAAATGGCCATGCCATTAAAGTCTAGCACTCTCCTACAAAACAGATCTGTAAAACTCTTTTGTTGTTCTACAAGGGTCATTCTTATATTGGGGTAGCTCCAGTCAAAAACCACAATGCCATTGTCCATAGGAAGAATTTTAATCTCCCGAAGCTTTTGGATTTGCAGAGCTCCCTGGATTGGAAGGTGAGTACCTCTACCCAAGGCTAGCCCCCCACACCATGCTTCATCCCTTCAGCTACCTGCCAAGCCATCAGAATATGGTCAGTATGGGTTATGTCATTGGGTCATCTGATTGATCTACTCTCATTGGAACACTCCTCCCCACCTATACATTTCACTTCCACAACAATAATACTCAAATATGCTCCATCACTGGACCATCACCTCCCTAGGATTAATTTACAATTACTTGTTGGGTGTCTCAAGTCTGGTGTTTTGCCTTAACTTACCCAGGCACAGGCCTCTTTGCCACTTCATGGTCAGCCAAACACTTACTGTCTTCTGTCCCTCAACCTCCCATTTATCTGCTGTCTTTTCCTCCTAAAATGTAAGCTCTTTGAAAGCAGGGACTCCCTTGTTTGCTTCTACTCATATCCCTAACACTTAGTACAGTACCTGGCACATCAAGAGTCTAAGAAATACTTTATTTCTATTACCACTGCTACAGTGACAAAACCTATTGTCTCAACAACTGCTTACAACATCTGGGATTGCTTATATTTGCCCTGAATACAACTCACCAATATGTATTGCATCTCCCCTGAAGGATGTAATCTCCTTGAGGACAGAGATTATGTCACATTTTATTATCTCCAGCATCTGGCACATAATAGGTACTTAATAAATGCTTGTAGATTTATTAATTTATGTTTGATATCACTTTTGAGAACACAGCACCACAGAAATGTGACATCTTCCTCCGTTAATAATTATCTAGGCACAGCATATTTATTTTTATAAACCCCATAGTACATTGCACATAGTTGGTGCTCATTATAGCACTATCTAAATGAGATTTATTAAATAAATGATTGTTAAATGCACGTGTGAATGAAGGATGAATTAATGAACATCACACACTTTCAAGAAATTTTACTGTGATATTTTGGAGCCTTAGTAAGTCCAATGCATAACCAAAACATTCTACAAAGAATTGGAAAAAAAAAGTAGAAAAGCCGAAATAATTTTGAAAGCACAAAACAACAGACAGAAATACCACTCAGTGTAGGTGCTATGACACAATTCAGTATTTCCAATGGGGAGGACAGGTGAGAAAAGGAGAGAAATGAAGGAGAGGCTTGGTTATTGTGGAAAAGCATGCATACATGTGTGTATATACTCATATACATACACACACTAACAAGGGATCCAGATTTCTCTAAAGAATTCAGCAAACAGTTAGCAACTGTGCATAAAATTTTCTCAGTCAATTCACCTATCTGGGTTTACATTTCTCACCTGATAACAATCTCACTATGTAGTCAATTGACAAATCTGAGATTCTCCAGGGCTACGCTGCCAGGGCTCTCAAAATAAAGGACAAGTTCAAACTCAGTAATCCACTATTCAGCAGGACTGAGGCATTCCCCTCCCAAAGTACTTTTTCCCATCTGTTTTAAGAGTTAGTCACATGGGGAGGAGGGAGAGATACTATTCCCCATTCAATTCTCTAACTACTTAAAAAGCAAATTTTTGAAAAAAAGGGCAAGTTTTTAGTTAGCTGCCAAACCCCTCCTCCATACAGACAACATTATAAAACAGATTGTGTACATGTGCAAGTTCTAGAGGATGACCCTATGGTAAATTCTGTGATGTAGGCTGCCACCATCTTACAGATGGGACGTGCTCCAAAAGTTCATTTGCTAAGCAATTTTTTTTTTGAGCCCAGAATGCACTTTTCCATAGAAACAGTAGGACTAAACTCCAAGGCCAGCCCACAAAAGCTTATTTATTAATGCATAGCACAGCTGAACCATAGCATCCTAGTAACAGTATCACTCTCACAGAAACCATCCAACATTTAGAACGTTGTTTCCTCTGCATTCCAAGTTCTAACTGGGATACTTAGAAGACAGATTGCCTTACTTAGTACAGTCCTGGGAAAACGGGCCCTACCTAAAGCAAAAGACTTGTTGGGCCCCTCCCAAGCCAGACTCCAATGGCGGTGGGAGATGAAGAGGTAGATCATAGTTCCACTGAGCGGGTAGGAGGAAAGGGTCTTCTTGGGGAAGCCAGACTTGTAGGTTCAACTGTTTGGTAGCAGGCTCATCAGAGCTGATGGATCTACTGGGAGTCAGGGAAGATCTCAGGGCTCTCTAGTTTCGTGGGTGACCTGCACAGCAGCTTGTCTCCTTTTGGCAGCAGCAATTTCAGGGTTCTGTTAGAAGTGGTTAAAGTTTAGACTACTCATAAGTCAAGTGCTCCTAGGGAGGATCTTGCCTATATTCTTCACTTGAGATTAAGCATGTACTGAAAATTCAAAAATGATTAAGTTTCTAAAATGTACACAATCATCTTATCCAATCCCAGTTGAACCCTACATATGTATGTTTTAAATAATTCAACATTGCAAGGTACAATCTGCTAGAGACTGGGGAAAATGAAATACAGCGCAGACCTCTTGATAAACTTACTACTTCAGAGGGTGATGGGACAAAGTCACAAATTCTGGACCTTCAGATGTGTCATCTGAAAAACGAAGGAACTGACATATAAATATCACAAAATCTAAGCTGGAAGGGATCTGGACCTCAGGGGTCATCTAATCTCTTCTACCACATAACTAAGTGGTCATTCAGACTTGGTTTACCTCCAGTGAAGGGGAAGTCTTCATCACCTCCATCATCAATAGCTAGTGTTTATGCAGCATTTTAAGGTTTTCAAAGTGCCTTAAAAATATGACCACACTTAAACCTCACAATAACCTTGGGATGGAGGTGTTATTATCCCCAAAGGGATTTACCCAGGATCACCTAACTAGAAAGTGTCTGAGGACACACTCAAACCCAGGGCGGCTTCCTGTCTGCAAGTTCAAGCTCTAGCCACTGTGCCACTTAGCTGCCTGACCACCTCTCCAGGTAGCCCATTTTACTCTGGGATACCTCTGGGAAAACCAAGACAAATTTGCCTCTACAGCTCCTTCCTATTGATAATCTCTCAAGATTCCTTCAACTCTAGGTCCCATGATTTACATACTTACCAATAACTATAATACAAATTAGAGAAAATAATTATGTAAATTGAAGGGGTCAAATAAAATGACCTGAGAAATTAGTTTGGCTGAAGTGTAGACAGCTTGAGGAATAGTGCCATGAATTAAGGCTGATGGAGCTTGGTTTGAATGTCAACCCATGGAGTCTATATATTATACTGGAGGCAGGGGGAGCCATTAAAGGTTTTTGAAGAGATGAGTGACATGATTAGACTAGAGCATTAGCACAGTTACCTTAGCAGTTAACATGAAGGACAAGGGGAAAGACTGAGGGCCAAGTTACAACCAGCTCAGTTAGGATGGTGGCTGAGAGAATTTGAATAAGAGGAAAAAGATAGATATGGAACATACCATGGTGATCAAGACCTGGAAACTGATTGGATAAAGTATGAAGGAGAGGAATTAAAAAAAAAAAGATTTAGACCAAAAGTGGAACCGAGGAGGAGGGCCAAATTTTGGCAGGAAGGTGATAGATTCAGTCTGGAGTGTATATAGTATAGCTATCCATTCCCAAAGACCATCCCAGTGGAAAAGTCTAAGTGGCATTTTATACTTTGGGGAACCATCTGCATAGAGGTGGTAGGTGAAGCCATGAGGATGAATGACACTACTACTGGAGATAATTTAAAGAAAGAAGCAAAGGAATGAAAGTGGATAGAGGTGAGTAAGTGTCCTGCTCCTGCCCACTTAGTGACAAAGGAAGAGACCAAAGAAGGAATGATTACAGACATAGAAAAGAACTAGGAAAAAGGTATCTTGGGAGTCAGGGGAGTAACAAAAAAAGAAGGGGCCAGAGAATAGTAGTTAGAAGAATCCTCACAGATCATCTATTCCAATGTTCTCATTTTACAAATAAGGAAAGTAGGACTCAGAGAAGTTGTCACTTGCCAAAGATCACACAAATTGTAAATGTTAATAAGGATTTGAACCTGGGTCTAACTTCAAATGAAGTGGACCTTCCATCCATGCCCATCCAGTACTTAGCACAGTGCATGGCACAGAAAAACGCACTTAATAAATGTTTATTGATTGGTTTATTGTCTTCAAAATTACATGTCAAATACTGTACTAGAGTTTTAAGTTGGAATAAACCCCTACATTTCTTAAATTTCAGCCCCTTGGTCTTTGATGTTTTTTTTTCTGGCTTTTAACCCTAGCTAGCAATCAATCTACCTCTCCTATTTTCACATAGGGGATGTCAGTTCCTGGGGTGTCTCTGGTAATGGGCTCAGCTTTGGCATTTGACTTCTTTCCCACCCAAAATGTAAACTCTTTAAAGGCAGGGACTGTTTTGCTTTTTTTTCCCCCCTCTTTGGACTCTAAGTGTCTAGTAGACATAGTAGGCACTAATAAATGTGTGCTAAATCGAATTAAATTGTATCTTCTCTCCTCCCACCAAAAAGTCCTGAACCTTCTTACCTGGCCCTCCATTAGCTTACTCCTTGACTGGGTATTCCTTCAGTCAAAAGACAGAAGAGATCATAATAAAGGTGAAGAGTGGTTCAGTGAGAGTGGGGGAGGGAAGGAAAAGAAGGAAGTATTGGAGAAAAGAGTTGGGGTCCCAGGTCTCCACAGAGGAGTGTCTACCACTGTCACGAAAGATTTGACAATACCATGACATACCTACAGGTGTGGAATAAGTTAAGATGTGAAGTTACTCTAGTTCTATATTTAGAGAGGTATTTAGCAAATGGACATCCTAGATAATAAGCAAAAGCAGTGAGGACACAATCTTGAAGAAATAGGTCAGAGTCTTGTGGTTCATCCTTCACTTTCAAAGCAGACCAATGATGTCATGGGGTAATGTCTCGACTCAAAAGTGAATTAGATTTACATACCAGTCTCACTCTCTCTTCCAGAGTCATCAAAGTCTAGTGGAAAGACAAAAGTCAAGACAACTGGCAATGCCCCAGAATGCAGATGACCTTGGCATCTTTGATATCTAGCTTCCACAATGTCTGTTCTTCAGTCACCTTTATGGACCATGGAACATATTGTTCTCATTTGCCCATTCTACTGAGGGAAGTCTTCACATGCTTGGACTAGTCATCTGCCTAACTCACCTACCAGTTTGAGGCCTGTAGGTTACCCTCAACCTGATTTAGTATGTCTGCCAAGAAAGGTCTACAAAAGTGTTACTGCTGTGCATGCTACAACTTCTTGGAGCCCCATGGAATCTTAAACATGACTGGAAGCTTCTTCACAGCCTTCCACGTCATAAATAAGTTGTTTTATAGGGTAAAACACAAGTTCCTACAGACCTCTGTTAAAAATGGCACACATGATTCAAATGATAACATCTGTGAATGAGTGTTAATGTGAAAATGAGTCTCTCCAGTAAAATCTAACACCAAGTAATTTTTAGTGGAATCCTTCAAACTTCTGAACCAAACTATGAAACTTGTCAGTTTACTTTATAGGCAGATAGGAACAATCCCTGTCTTAAAGGCAAACTATGTTATTCCAGACTTAAGTGTTTATTATTTGGAGGACATTATTTGACCCACTTGTATCTAAGCTATATTATAACATCATTCCACTGTATGTGCATAAAATATAACTTTTTAGACATTGAGGTAGCCGATGAATCCATTAAGGTAAGATTTACTCTCACAGAAATAGCTGGATCATAAATAAGGTTGATGAGGAAGTATAGAGTAATTGGGTCCATTCATTTAACTAATAATGTGTTTATTATGGAGGATGAGAAGGTGGTAAACACACTTGGCCAGTGAGATCATTGGAATTAACTCTGGAAATCAATGGGGTAACAGATGTTGCATCTAAATTTATTTGATAAGCTGCTGCCTACTCCAAATTGTCCTTGTCCTATAGTTTAGCTAATCTAACTACCAGGCAAGATAGAAGTCAAGACTAACTGTCTATATCCAAGAATCAGCCTAGACAAGTTCAGAGATATAATCACTAGACTGGCCATGATGGGATTACTTTTTCAGCCAATGTAACTCTCTAAGACCACTTATTAAGTTACCAAGGGTACATGATCTGCATTGGTGAAAGAAGTTATCTATGTCAATAAAATTACACATTCCTGAAAGATGTGTGAGGCATTACACAAGATACAGGGAAGATCCAGAGATGCACATGATCTCAGTAAATACCATCATGAATTTTGTAAATTAATATTTTTAAATTCTGCACTTAAATATCAAATAAAATGAGCATTTCTGTATACACAAGGTTGATCGGATAATGTGGATTGTACAAGAAACCACAGCTTGCTTTTCTAAATCCCATGTTATGTTCAAAGCTGTCTTGCTCGTCTGTTTCCTCCTAAACTTCCTTCTGTTCACTTATGTGCATTTTAAAAGATGTTTCAATGGTCTTTTTTTTTTGACAACACAATTGTTCCCCCTCCCCTCCAGCAGAACTGTTTGGGTAACAAAAAAACAAACAAAATCTTTTAAAAATTATTTTAACAGGTTAAGGTATGCTTTTCCTTTTAGAATGTATTTAGATACAAAATTTAAAGAAATCATTCTAAGATACTTGAAAAGTATCACCGTCATGTAAAATTGTTAGAAATAAAGCCTGAGTTTAGCTCATCTCTCTCCATCTTTCCCACAATATTGATACTACTACATTCTGCAAAAAACAGAGGCCATTTTGTTCTTCTGCTTTCTATTTTGATGAACTCTACAGATCACATCAGTGGTGGAGACCCTTGGGGAGGCTAATTTGCTGGGAAACTTGAGCACATGATTATGTCTCATAGCAAAGAGGCTTGTGATAAGACTTTGTGGTGGGGAGGGGATAGGGCTGGAGAAATGGCCAACATGATAGCAGCTATGACATAAGTATGACATCTTGAACTGCATGTCTGATAGGTATCTTAAGCCCAGCATATCCAAAACCATACTCACTATCTCCCCCCTCCCTCCAACTCAGCCCCCTTCTGAACTTCTCTGTAACATCTCTCGTTTGTGCCTTTTTTCCCGAAATGCTACCATCTTGCCCTCATCATCTCAAACCTGTATTACTGCAATAGGCTTCTAGTCTCCTCACCACCAGTATCTCCCCATCCTGGTCCATGCTCCACTCAGCTCTTTTCTTTTAACACAGGTCTGACCATGTCACATCTCTTTCGGTAAGGTCAGTGATTCCCTACTATCTCCAGGATCAGATACTAAAATTTGTTTGGCTTTTAAAGCCCCCTATATAACCTAACTCCTTTCTACCTTTTCAGTCTCTGTACACTTTACCTATCCCTCACCCCCACTGTGAGATCCAGTGATACTGGTCTCTTCATTATTCCTTGGACATGACACACCAATTTCTGAGCATTTTCATCAGCTGTGCTCATGCCTGGAATATTCTCCCTCCTTATCTCCGACCACCACCTTCTTTCAAGTCCCAGCTGAAATCCTACCTTCTACAAGAGAAGGCTTTCTCAGTATTCCTTAATCTTCATGCCTTGCCACAATTTATCCTGTATATTTCTTGTTTGTACATAGTTATCTGCGTGTCTCCCTCATTAGAGTGTGGACTCCTTGGAAGTGAGGGGAGGAGAGAAGGGTGCTGTTTTGTTTTTTTTTAATTTACTTTGGCCTTCTGTGTACTCCCAGCACTTGGCACAACACCTGGAATACAGGAGGTGCTTAATAAATGCTAGCTGACTAACTCCTGATCACAAGAGGAAGCCAGGAGGCTTATGGATTGAAAGCATGTACTGGTCTTGGAGTCAAGACCTGAGTCCCATTTACTCAGTAATCTGGATAAATCATTTAACCTCTGATTGTTTCAGTTTCCTCATCTGTAAAAAGAAAAACATTGAACTTGATTGACTCTAAGGTCCCTTACAGACCTAATTCACTACACATTTCAGAGACTGGCCCTGACCTAGATCTTCCATCTTATGTCTTTGCACAGGCTGGCTATCCTCACCCTCATTCCTACCCCTCCCCCAATGTGCTTTTTTGAATGCTTAGCTGCTATCAATTATAAGTATCACCTTCTTCTTGAAGCCTGCCCATGACCATGATCCTACACTTCAGTTGCTGGTCTCTCTTCAAATAACATCCCATTCATATATATGCATGCACTGGAATTCCCATTTCCCTACCCCCAAGTGAGTTCCCTAACAGCAAGAACCATTCCTTTTATCTTCATGTGCATAGCACCTTGGGCAGCTAGGTGGTGCAGTGGATAGAGCAGGAGTCAGGAGGACCTGAGTTCAAACTTCACCTCAGACACTTGACACTCACTAGCTGTGTCACCTTGGGCAAGTCACTTAACCCCAACTGCCTCATCCTGGGTCATCTCCAGTCATCCTGATGAGTATCTGGTCACTGGATTCAGATAGCTCTGGAGGAGAAGTGAGGCTGGTGACCTGCACAGCCCTCCCTCACTCAAAACAAAGTCAAATGTGAGTCATGTCATCATTTCTCTGATGGCATAGTCTTCTTCGTCAACAAAGGACGAACACATGCACAGCACCTTGGAGAGTGCTTGCATGTAGGAGGTACTTAAGTGTTTGCTGGATTAAATAGCAGTGGCTTTAGCTAACTTATTTATAAAGATGAATTTTGCTTGCAATGATGCGAGTCCATCCAGACAGCTAGCTGGATATACTTGCAAGGAATGTCTGACCCAATGAAATAAATGTCTGTGTGCAGATAACTGATAGAGGAAAAGTTCTTAAAGATGAGTCTCCTATACTTCTATTATTTAAATTACAACTCTAGAATGGTATCGTTATACTGTATGCTTACACTGCCATGAGATGAAGTTGGTAGTTCAGTACAGTCTGCAATCCAACTTTTTAGGCAAATGTTATAGAGAAAGGCAGAATGGCCAGGTGGTTAGAGGACAGGTAGGGCTTAGATTCAGAAAAACCACTGGTCTAGTCTTACTTCTGAAGGATACTAGCTGCGTGATCCTGTGTATGTCAGTGTCCCAGGAAATTAAGACTAAGTTTCAGGATTCTTGGATCCAGTCTTTCATCCAGTTTGTTCTCAAACAACCTGAATTATTGTTTAGCCTAAATCACTCTATTTCTTCCACAAGTATAACGAGAAGCCTGGTCAAGTCCTACTGGAAAAACAAAATAAAGCAAACCAAGAGTTCCATTTAGAGTTTTCTTCTTTAGCAAAAGATTTTTTTAAAAATAAGAATCTATCCATCCTAGTTTTGTAGCTCTTCATAATCTTTCAAAACAAGTTCTCAAATCTCAGATAACTTATTTAAGGTACAGGTATATCTTAGGAAAGAAAGAATAATACCTTTCTTTTTTCCCCAAGATAACTTACGGCCCTGATTACAAAGTATTGACTAAGTTTTGTTTCCTTGTGTGAAATACAGCTGCTCATAAATCTGACATGAAAATGCAAACATATTTTTATTTACTGATGGTTCTAATATATGTGAAAAGGTTTTTTCATAGAACCACCTCAAAAGAAGGAAAGTCATCAACTCAAGCAAAGGCACACTAAATTGCTTCACTATTCCTGCCTGGTCTCTAAAAGAAAATGATTTACTCTGGACTTCTTTACCATTAAAATCACTGACATCATGGTCAGAGTTCCAAGAACCACATCGCTTCTCATCACAATCATGGTAAGTATTTTCATCAAGTATATTTCAGACTGAATTCTGTCATTATTATACCCTGCTTTCAGGAGTTAAATAGCTAAGGTCCAAAAAGGGAAAGAAGTCAAGTTAGAGGTCGATGTCATGAAAAGAAAAGGATGAGGGAGAAAAGCTATTTTGCAACAGTTCCATTTCTGTTACACAGGTCAGTGATGTCTTTAATAATACACAAACAAAAAACGTGGTTGTTTTCTTTCTTCTTCGGAATGTGTTCCTGCCTGATTTTGTACATTGCAGTTCCTTGGCTGCATGATGAGAGCAGATGCCCACCCAAAGACACTAATTTCACTCTTCACCCTTCTCATGCCTTTATGACACATGCTGCCTGTGCTTTATTAATAATCTGAAGAGCCCCCTTATCTCAGATGAAAGGGTCCCTGGATTCAAAGGCAAATGACATTGCTTATTAAATTAATATCTTAAGACTACGTTTAAAAACCTTAAATATATATTCTCTACTTCAGATCAGGCTTTTTCACTACCATGGTAGAGGGTTACATGAAGTTCTGTATCCATCCCTCCTCCCCACCATCCCTCACAAACAAATAAAAAACCAATAATCAATTACAAATCATTATCTGGTGGCCAACCATTTGAATAATGAGTCTCCTGCATTTACTTAGACTGATTTTCTGGTAAAAACAAATTTCACTGCCAAGCTTTCAATCAAAACCTTCCAAGTTGGTAGCATTCTCAGATCTATCAGAACTTATAGTATGATGGGTCTAATCATAAGAACAGTCATTAGAATGTGAGTCTCTTGAAGACAGTGACTATCTCTTGCTTTTCTTTGTATCCCCAGCACTTAGCATAGGGCCTGTGCATGCTATAGACCATAATATCACACGGTGATATCTTGACTTGTGAGAGAATTGGATAAGTGAAGCACAGTTGCGCAAAGTCATCAGCCTTACCCTCTCAGTTCCAGACTCATCCAAATTCAGTGGCAATACCAAGTCAGGATGACTAGTGATGGCTTGGGATGCTATGGATGGCCTTGGCATCTTGGATGCCTGATCAAGCTCTAAACACTCTATGACACCTGCTTCAGCCACCTGCATGGCGGATAGAACAAATTGTTCTGATCCTCCCATTCTTCTGGGGAAGGTCTTCACAGACTTGGGGTAGAATCCCCCTAACTCACCTACAGGTTTGAGACTTGTAGGTTATCCTCTACCTAGTTTAGTCTGTCGCTGAGATGATTTTACCTGGGTGTGGCCATTGCCCATTCTACAGCTCCTTGGAGTCACAGGTGAGACTCCACATAGTAGGTACTTGGTGAATGTTTGTTGACTTGTCTCCTTCCATGGTTTAATGAGATGCTACAGTAGGTTTCTAGTGGAGGACAGAGACACTGTATGTATGGCAAGAAAATATCAGTTTAAGTTCATTCAATAAGTCATTATCTGCACAGATAACACTGAAAACAAAAGTAGTCACTTGAACGAAATCTTTTAAAAAACAGCATCTGTGAGGTCCTTTGGCATTCAAAATATCATTGGATTACAGTATTGAGAGCTGGAAGGAGCCTTAAAAACCACCTAGTCCCAACCCTTCATTTTTATAAAAAGCAATCTGAGGTTCAGAAAATGAATCCTGTTCCAAGTTTCAGAGCTGTATGACAGAGATGGGATTCAAGTCAGGTCCTCCAACTACAGATCCATGTGACTGCTATGATATACCAGGAGAACATTCTCCTGGGAATTTGGGAGTTCTCCTCTTGGATCTGCCATTAACTACTTATATGATCTTTACAACAAACTCACTTCATTTCTTTGGACCTAAGTCATAAGATTATACATTTAGAGAGTTTTCTAAGTCCAATGAACTCTCTCATTCAACAGATGATGAAACTAGGGTTAGGTGTGGTCACATAGGCAATAAGTAGTGGGCTTCTCATCTGGAAAATGATAGGGGTAGAATATTTCTAAGGTGCCTTAATAATCATAACTGATATTTACACAGCACTTTAGGATTTACAGAGTATTTTCCTTATAACACAGGTCAACAAGATTAAGTCTGTTCCCCAAAAGAAGATACAAAAAAAAAATTTTCTAATTTGGTTGACGTACCAGACTTTCACATTGACGAATGAACCTATATACAAAAATTCATTTTTATCTTGGATTGATTATGGCATTATCCAGCATATAAAGTACATTCACTAATAATTTCTAGCAAAACAGACCTGATATATATCTAGTATCTAACCACAGCTAAGGTCATAAAAACACGATATATTCAGCGCTGGAAGGGACCTCAGAGGCCAATCCCTTTGTTTTACAGATGAGGAAATTGAGGTCCAGAGAAGTTACATGACTTCCCTATGGTCATATAAATAAAAGTAGGAGTTGGGATGCCAGGTCATCTTATATCTGAGTTCTCCCCAAAATTAATTACGTTTAAGACAGAAATTATTTTGTTGACTTACTTAGCATTAGGGTTGTGTTCATTCATTTAAAGGTCAGTCAGAGAAGAGGAAGAGAAGAGCAACTGTAAAACTTGGAAGAAATAAATAATAATATGCCACCCAGCCAAACTGCCTCAATATTTTTGTGCCACAAGAATCAATCAACAAGTGTTTGGTAACTGCCATCTATATGCTAGGTACTGTGTGTAGGCGCTAAGGCTATCAAGTACAAAGATGAAATGGCTTGTTCTGCAAAGAGTTTTACATCCTAATAGAGATAAGTACATACAGAAATACACACACACACACACACATACACACACACATATATAGCATATGTTAAGTATGAAGTCGATAAATACATATATAACAAAGTATTTAAATACAAAGTAGTCTGAGAGACTGGTGGCTGGAGGAATCAGGAAAGGTTTCATGTAGAAAATAATTTTTGAGCCAAATCTTAAAATACAGTATAAATAAAATACAGTATAAAACAGTTCCACGGTGACTACTAAGGAAAGAAGAAGCATTCCATTTATCTATGAAGAAGATGTCAGATACTAAAGGAGACAAAAAATTTGTAAAGTTATCTACTTCTTGGGACAATGGAATCCTACTCCACTGGAAAGATTCAAATAATCCAATGGGGGATGGAAGTGGGAAGCTGTCTTTTATTTCTTTGAACCCTGCAGTTTCTAGTATCAAACCCTGAATTTCTTAGGCCTACAAAAATCTGATCGTTGAAAGACCTCTTTTTCCTGAGAGAGAAAAAAATCTGAAAACGCTGTTAATCTTTGTAGATGGGAGGGGCCTATCTCTCCATGGCACCCAAGTCTCTAAGGACTGGCAGTCACAACCCTAGAAGTGATTCTCTTCCAAAAAAAAAAAAAAACAACAAATCACAATGATCAATACACGTAGAGAGGAGGGTAACATGAGCGAGCTAAAAGAATCTATACCTTCCTGAAAGGATCAGTGCAGTCCCAAGAAAGTCACATATGCAGAAATCATTAGAGACTAAGAGCAGCATCCTCTTGTGTGCACAGAGATTATCATGGAAAACACAATTGTAAATCAAAACCTACAAACCTTAAATAACTCACTTGCTATACATCTTGAAGAAGAATGAAACACTTGAGCCCACTTTTAATAGCTAGTCAAAGTAGCTTAGTTATAAAAGACTTCAGGGTAAAATGAACAGGTCACATAACTTGGACATTTTAATTGACCATCTGTTTACAGATGTTTTTAATGAGCATTGTAGGTGCTAAATTAATTCTGATGAATATTTAAGATGTTAGAAAAAGCCACCATTTCAGAAAAAACAAAACAATTGATCTAATTATGTTAATAAATAGTTCTTCAATAACTTATCTGACAAAAAAAGTTCAATGAAAAATAATTGGAAATCTGTCCTAATACTGAATCTGACTTTTAAAAAAAACTTATCTAATGCTATTTATTAAACATCCACTTAATATATAAAAAGCACAGATGTGATAGGAAAATTCTTAGCAAAACTCCCACATATTTGAAATATTGCTTCTCTTCCTTATTGTCTTCTACTATAATTAGCACATTACTGCATGACAAGTGGCATTCATTTAGACAATATGTAAAATTAATGAAATTTTAAGCTGACTATATCTCCCTGTGTAAAGTGGCAATTCTAAAGGAAAGACACCTTGATTCCTCCCCCTCCTTCCCCAAAACAAAAAAACAAATTATCCCTCCCTCTCCCTCAAACAAAACATCTCATGGCTGCTGGTTTCCTACCTTATCTAATATATGGATACTACTGAGATGAATAAATCATGTATTCATTAGCAGCTTTCCTAAAAGTAATATTGTAAAATGAGTGTTTCAAGGAACATAAGAAAAAACAATCCATTTCCGAAAGCTTCACATGGGGAAAAAGGATATGGAAAAATGTCTGTATGTTTTCCAAGGTTGGTAGCCCAAAAACTAGTTGATATTTTGCTCATAATAGAAAGATGTGCCTATAGATGCAATTCTACTAAAGAGACTCAAGATTCTAAAGAATGAGTGGGTAGATGGGTTACAGGTCTTGACCTCTTGCCATGCTGGCCCATGAAACATAAATAGTACATGCCATGCTCTATCTATAGCAATCTGCCTGTAACATCTAAGGCTCAAAAAATTCATTTATTTTTAAAATGAGGAGACACTGAATAGACTGTCAACATATGATGGAATGCTTAGCATGTTTAAGTACATAGATTCCGGGGATTAAGCATGGTTTGATTTTTATTACCCCCCCCCCCCAAAAAAAGGAGGGGAAGAATAAAAGCAGGCCCTTCATTTCAGCAAGAAGTCTTAACCATGAGGTTTGGCAGTATGATCCATGACATTTCTAAGTTATATTTACTCTTTCCTACCTAATACTATGTCATCCTGCCTCAATGAAAAAGTAATTGTATGAATTTAGCATCGGTACATTTTGATTTGCAAATAAAACTACATTCACTATTAGAATAATGTTTCCTGTATGAAGTCATGCATCTTAAAAAAATTCCAAAGTAAAAAAAATAAATTTTCTATATAGATCTTAGTAGTTTACCAGTAATTCCCCTTCCTCAACTCAACCATCCTTATTCATGCAATAACCTCAAAATTACCCACCAAAAGGGGCTCCACTTTTACAACCACCCTTTTAAAACTCAGGATTTCATCAGAAGAACTAAATATGAAAATATTTCACATCTGATCACACAGGAAAAAAATTTATTTTTTCTATAGAAGGAAGAAGGGAAAATGACTTTCCATCTACAGATGAAGTTTCCATTTAGATGCATACAGAGGAAACATATATTTAAAAATTAATTAGCCTTCCATGATTAGAATTGCTTTTTTTTCAAGCTAACAAAAAATTAAGATCAGAAAATGGAGAAGGCAGGAAACAGAAAAGAATGCCAAAATAAGATATATGTAAATACCAAGTACATACCTGCTGGGAGATGCCATTTCCTCTACATTTTCGAGCCAGAGTGCTCCGTGTTACCATTATTGCTACTATAAACCTTCTGATAAAAATGGATCGTCTCTTGCTGACCTGAGAACCAGCTGGCTGCCTGAAAAGTGGTTTCCCCCATATATGATTCAGTCTCCTTGACAAATATACTGCATTGTACTGGATGAGTCATCAGAGGGTTATTCTGCATTTTATAGGCCTGTTGTGTCATTACTCACATTCAACATCCTGCTCTCAAAAGTGGAAGCTGGAAGCTTGACAGCTGACTGATGCTTTTTCCAATTAAAATATTCTTTTAAAATTCCTGTAAGCTGCAATGATCAGTCATTGATGATAGCGTTGAAAGTATCTCAGAAAACAAATACCGCAAGGAAGTACCTAAAATTACTGTCTTTACACCTACGGCTATGAATCGCTCCCCTCCAAACCAACTGTGTTAAAAGTTGCAAGAGATCTCACCCATTTTAGCTTCAGAGCTGAATAAACATAGGTGCACACTTAGGTTTCCCTTATAAATATTGACTAGACTTGTGTAGAAAGCAACACTACACAATTCAGGATGACTTTGAAATCATCTCATCATGTGATATCAATGTTGTGTTATGTTGTGTTGCTACTGTCAGTCAAGTACGATTCTTTGTGACTTTACCTGGGGTTTTCATGAAAAAGATGCTGGACTGGTTTGCCATTTCCTCCTCCAGCTCATTTTATAGATGAAGAAACTGAGGTAATCAGGGTTAAGTGACTTGCCCAGGGTCACATAGATAGCCAAGAAGTGCCTGAGATTGAATTTGAGCTCAGGTCTTCCTGACTTCAGGCACAGAGCACTTATCCACTGTACCACCTGACTGCCCTGTGGAATCAATAATCCTTGTCCAGTTAGGACTCAACAACATTTGCTTTTAGGAAGGGTTTAGCTTCCTGAATAAGAAAATGTTGGCAACCTGTTTGATATTTATGTAAGAAATGCTGTAAGGTTGTTTATAACAGCTGTGGCTTTTATAAAACCCTAAATAAATGTTTTCTATTCACTTCTTATGTGACAATTTGGTGGCTGTTCTCCCTATCAATGAACACACAAGTCATAGCCTCATTCATAGCAATAAAACACATCTGAATCATAAGAGGAATATATTGAGTTTCTTTATGTGGCTTAGGAAGTACTCCATGTTGTATGAATTAACATAAAAAGACCAAAAAAAAAAGGTGCACACATTTTAGTTATAGCACACAATCAACAAGATAAAAAACAAAACCACTGGGAACCATTGAATTCTATGATTTTATCATTTCTGATTGACTTTCTCAAATTAAAACATCCACACCTAAAGGACAGAGATGTTCTTATGTGTTGGTCTTTCCTAAACAACAACCAAGTCCCAGACTAGTGTTAATATTGTCTTAATGTACTTGGGAGCCAGCATACCCTATCGGGCAAGATTGAGGAATAAAGCGGTTAGAAGAAACTTACATGCTTTACAAAGATTTTCTGTTTCAAAGAACTTTCAGTAATAAAGTACTCTTAACACTAACTAGACACTGTCTTTTAAAAAAAAGTTTTTTTAATCTTTGACATTTGGAAGGGACATGAAGGGTTGTCATGATGAGTATCAATTATGAATGCAGTGAAGAAAATACAAAGGGACAGTTATATATAGGTTAGTGGAATGTCTGACAAAAGCTTACACAAACACAAAAAATAATAAGCCTGATTTTCCAGTGTGGTCTGTACATTGGCTCTGAAGGCAGTTCCCAAGAGAAAGTCCTATCTGGTTTGAATGTCGGTATAACTGAAATAAGCCTATAACTTCTCAATGAGATTAATCTGAAGAATAACACTTATTTTAGTATATCTATTCTATATTGAGAGAAAAAAGAAAACAAAGACAATGTGTTAGTGTCACATTCCACATTACATAAAACATTTTGGGGCTTCCTATTCAAAACTCAGCTTGGAGTAGGATATGAGTAGATATTGGACAAGACGCCATGGAGGCAAGATATGAAGCCAAAGGTCAATGGCTGCAAACGTCATAAAATAAAGCAAATCTGCATGATCATTACCCATGGTCTTCCATCAAACTGTGGGTGGACCCTAAAGCTCTGAACCAAGCCCTTTCTTCTTGCTCCATACACTCTCTTTGCAATCTTACTGGTTCCCCATCGGTTCCATTTTCAGCTCTACGCAGATTAACTCTAAATCTACATATCCAGTCTTAGTTTCTTTACTGAGTTCCAGTATATACCACCAATAGGCAGCAAGATGGTTCACTGGATAGAGGGCTAGGCCTGGCATCAGGAAGAACTGGGTCCAAATTCTGCCTCTAACATTTACAAGCTGTGAGACCCTGGACAAGTCACTTAAGCTCCGTCTGTTTTCCCAACTGTAAAAGGAGGATGATAATATGAACGTTCTTAGTACAGTGTCCACCAATGAATAACTGCTTCCTCCTCCTCCCCCCATGACCTATTGGGCATTTCCCATGGGATGTTTCATAGATACAAAAAAAAAAACAAAACAAGAACTCATTGTCTCTTCTGCCAAACTCTCCTCTCTCCTGGAGCCCCTCTGCTTCCTGAGTTATCCTCACTTCCTTTTTCCCCTTTATACAGGGGTGGAAGCAGTTGAGGACAGAGAAGGAGGACCTGAAGAGGACTCTAAGATCGACATAAGAAATGATTAACTTTATAACTCGCTACATGTATTTTATACGTACTTGATGACTCTTCCCTTAGCATGATGGCTCAATGCAAGTAAGGATCTTTTAAAAAAATTCTTTGTATTTTTGTATTTTCAAGCTGAGCACAATACCTGGTGTGCAGTAGGTGCTGAATAAATCCTGTTAACTGATCTCTCTGGTCAGCTGCCAAGCCCCTTTGATTATTAAAAATATTAACCTGTTTGATCCTTATAATGACCCATTTTATAATTGAGGAAACTGAGGCAAACAGAGGTCAAATGACTTGCCCAGTGTCACAAATGTGTCTGAGGTCAGATTTGAACTTCCTGACTTGAGGTCCACCTCTCAATCCACTAAGCTCCTAGCTGCCTGTTCATTTGTTTCCGACTCAAAACTCTCTTCCCCAATCTATCCTCTACCTAATTGTCACTGACCATGCCAATCCCCCTATTCAGTAAGGTCCAGTGACTCCCTACTGTCTCTAGGATAAAATGTGAATTCCTTTGTTTGGGATTTACAGCTTTTACCAAATGATTCCAACCTACCTTTCTATTCTTCTTATACATTACTCTCTTTCACACGTTTTACACATAGCAGTTAACTCACCTACTTACTATTTCTCACTTACTATATCCCACCTCTTCTCTCTGTGCACAGATTCTCCTGTTTGTAGATTGTAGTCCTTTTTCACCTCTACTTCTTAGAATCCCTAGCTTCTTTCAAAGGTCAGTGCCAGTGCCACCTTCTCCTACATGACACTTTTCCTGATCCCCTGAGCTGTATTAGGTTCTTCCTGCAAGGAAATGACTTCATATCTGTTTAGCATGCATTTATTATTTGCATACATGCATATATCCTGTCACCTTCTACAGCAGTCCAAAATGGAACTCCTTGAATGTTGATGCTCATTTCTGTCATTTTATCTCCAGTGCCTTGATAAAATACTTAATGAATGAATGCCTAGCTATTTTTTTTCCCATTAGAGAAACTTCTGAACTAAAAGGGATGAAAGAGGGTGGCAAACAACCCAAATGCAATAAACTCCCCCAAAAGCTATCTTCTTTCTCCAAAATACCCCAATCCTGAGATAGCACCGCTCAAAAGCACTTCACACACAGATGATTCCAAATGAGTGCAAATGTTTGTGACAAATATCCATACACATTTAATAGTAATACAATAAAATCTAATTAACATTAGTTTGAAGGATAAGGCCCTTTACCTTGCTTAGCAAACTAAACTTAGGTAATGCACTTTAATGGGTTATTAATAAATAACACTGTAGAGAACCAGTCTAACAAAATTTGACACAACTATTTTTAACCACTTGAGTAAAACAATATGCAGCCAAAAGAAATGCTAATTCCAATGAAGTTTTATTAATTAAAACTGATAACCCCAAAACTCCATTTGGCAAGAGTTTAAATATCAAATGAGCTCCCAAATTACAACGAGTTAACTTCCTTATATTTAAAAGCAATAAAGTCGTATTTCTTTTGTAAGTAGCCTATAAATCAGATTTCTAACTGAAACTATGCCCTACATTACCGTGAATTGTTTTATTACATATACACATGCATGAAATAATTGTGTGAAAGTCCTTTAAGTGTTTAAGGTAATTTAAGAAGAATCAGGTCTGATCTATCAGCTTCTCCAGACAGAAAAATGGCCCTCAGATCTCTTGCCATATTGGGATGGACAAAATCCTGACCAGTGATTGTGCCATCAACCATGGTTGAATATGTAGAATATGTACACCTACGATATGTAACTGGGCTTCAGCTCTACTGATTGGGTTCTCAGTAGTCTATGGAAGTAATATCAAACTCAAATAGAAATTTGGACCATCTGTCATCTATATATTAACATTTTCTATTTTTTTGTGTGTATTTTTATTTATTTTGTTAAATATTTCCCAATTATAATCTTAATCTGAATCTGGAGCATTTACTTAGTTGCTAGCCTCAGCAGATATTTGACACATCTAGTCTATGGGACACATAAAGCATCCCTGAGTTAGGTCACATATAACCAGGCAAAGCAACTTGTTGGAGGTATGGCTGCTGCAGACTTCTCTCCACTACCTCATCACTTAGGTACTAGAAGGAAATGCTACAAGGGCCTTCTGGCAAGCTAAATTCCTTTAGCCTTTGAGCTCATGTACTTTTCTTTGCTTTGCTACCAGCACTTTATAAACTTACAAATTTCCTAGAAATGACTGATAGCAGAAGGCATAAGCATCCTGATGAAGCAGGATTCTAACTTGCTTGCTGGTATTTTGTTTCTTGAAAATAAGGCCTGTGTTAATCTGCACGGCTGCCTTCGAGATTATCTGCTTACAAATGTATACACTATGGCCAAAGTCCAAAGTCTGGTTAGTGTCAAGGTTGGACAGCAAATCTAGATGTCAACTATGTTCACTAGCCAAATGTCCAGCATAATGGAAGTCAGCAGTTCAGTAGAAGAGGAACAAGTCTTTGGCTCAGTGCTTTGGGGTCCTTGGTAGTTTTTCTGCTTAATAAGTTATAATTTGCCAACTAGCCTGAACATTAGCCAGTTTCATATATGCTTAGCATGGTAATAATGGTCTCCGGTGGATTTGGAGTCAGACGATCAAGGTTTGAATCGCAGCTCAGCTACTTACTCGTCCAAGATCAAACAATTCCTTTTATTTTTCCAGGCTTTAGTTTGCTCTAAAGTGCAAGTTGAACTAGTCCTCTGGCTCTAAATCCAATATCTTATGTATGAATGTGGCTGAAAAGACTGACCTAAAACCAGTAATATTTTCCATACCACACATAAAGAAACACACAAATCCTTTCTTTGTGATGCTGTGGCTGAAACATGCCCAGCCTGAGGCTGCTTCCGTTTCTAGGGCTTATAACTTTCTCAACCTATTCCACAAGAGCCACCCCATTTCACAACCTTGAATTCCAGGTTGACCGATGTGTTGCTTTTGAGCCCCCTTCCATGGCCACATCTTCAAATCATGTTAAAAACAAGTTTAATGACCTTGAAGGTAGAAGTGGCAGGCAATCAGAACAACATCCAAGATAGAGTAACCAGCTAGGCAATCCATGGAAACCAAGGCTGGAGCAAAGAAGCTAAGCGAGAACAAGAGGTAAAGTCTAAGTCCTGCTGGGAAAAGGCAACTTTCCCTTGCAGTTCCTGAGATATCCGCCCCCATCCACTCATTCCCCCAAGCTTCATATTTTTCTTGGCAGAAAAGGCTTATTTATTTTGGAAAAATGAATCCACAGCTAACTCTCTGACCAAGCAGTAATGGCTAATGCAGGTGAAGAAACTCCTGGGGCTATTTCCCTGGAAGAGGAAATCTGAACAAAAGAAACATGGTTTACTATCTTTAATTAAGGACGAACTTTAAAAACACACACACACACACACACACACACACACACACACACACACACACACACACACGCCTATGTTTTATTAATAGGCAGATGTTTAAACAGCACCTTATTTTGGGGCTATACTCAGAAATAGTGTCTTTCTGATGGTAATTGGTTGACTTTGCTGGTAAGCTTTTGCATACTTGAAAAAGGAAAGCTAATGCAATAATAGACAGGCACAGGTTAACATCTAAAATAGTGTTGTTTCCTAACTAAAACCACAAGGGGAGTAGAATAAGAATGGATTCCACTGCAGGATCAAGACTCAGAGATGAAAGAGACCAATCTTATTTAACAGATGAGCAAACTAAGGCCAAGAGAGGTTAAGTGACCTACGAAGGTTGACATGAAAAGAAGCTGAGAGGTGGCTAACTTGAACAAGATTTGAAAAAATAATGTGGAAAGGGATGTATTTCACTTAATATTTTTATAATGATTCTTGTTTGGGTTAGAATTGTATTAAATGGTTTCTGAGGTTCCTTCCAATTACAATATTGCATATGATCTATTATAAAGCCTTGGACCAAATGGTGAATGACTCTCTACAGAAAAGTGATAATGGATTTTAGGAGTGTTTACCCTTGCTGGACCCAGGTTAGCTGAACTATAATTAAATTCTGATGGGCTATTATGCTAAGTGCTGGAAGCCAACTTACAACACTGAAAACATCAAATGAAGGCTTCTTTAGCATAATAACTTGTGTAGCTTCTCTAGGCGAGTTTCCTAAACACTAGAAAGGTAGGAAGATGGTAGAAGATGAAGTTACAAGGAAAAAAAAACAGAACTCTAGGAGTTTGCAAAAATCTTATGTGAACGCATGGGAGAAAATCCAGGATGAGTTGAACAAGGTAAGAAAGGGATGGAAAAAATCAGCTCAACAAAAGGCATAACAAGTTAGAACAGGAAAAGAAGGGACAAAGCACTGAGGGAATTCAAAGTGGGCTGATTCAAAAGAAAACTGAGCTCAAGGAAATGTGCTGAGAGGATGAATGCCAACCATTAGAAAGATTAATGAAAAGGTCCCTATGTGATGTACTTTGGGTATACTATGAGTATTTTTTTAATTAAAATTTTCTTCAAATGGAGACTCTTCCTTCTCCCTTTCATTTCCTCACCAACCCTTGCTAAAACAAGGCCCTTGTTATAAATATGTATAGTCAAGCAAAACAGATTCCTACATTAGACATGTCAGAAAAAAAAAAGTCTTGATAAGACCATAACCTCTCTTCTCAGGAGGTGGTTGGCATGTTTCTTCTTGAGTTATCTGGAACTGTGGTTAATCATTTCATTGATCAGAGTTCTTAAAGCTTCTGAAATGACTTATCTTTACAATATTGATGATATTATATGAACTGTTCTCCTGGTTCTGCTCACTTCACTCTGAATCAGTTGACAAAAATTCTCCCCAAGTTTCTATGAAAGCATTCCCTTTATTATTTCTTACAGCACAATAGCGTAACATTATATTCACATACTACAACTTGTTCAGCCATTTTCCAATTCATAAGGACCCCCCATCAGTTTCCGACTTTTTACCATCACACACACACACACACACACACACACACACACCTGTCATATTTTTGTAGTTGTGGATATTTTTCCTCATTCTTTAACATCTTTGAGGTAAAGATCTAATACTGGTATTGCTAGGTCAAAGGGAATGCCTAATAACTTTGTGGGCATGGTCCCCAATTGGTTTTGATATTGGCTAGACCAGTTCAGAGTTCCATTAATAGTGCACTTATTGCACCTGTTTTCTCACACCTCCTCCAGCAGTGTTTTCCTTTTTGTTTTTGGTTAACTATGTCTATTTGATGGATGTGTGAAGCTTAGAGTTGTCTCAATTTGTATTTCTCTAATTATTAG
>CM053769.1:180969742-181141363 GCA_028658325.1 Potorous gilbertii
TTTTTTTTTTTTTTTTTGGCCTCTAACATCACTACAGACACACTGAGTACCACTAGAACCTTCAGGTCTTTTTCATATGAAGTGTTGTCTAGCCCTGTTTCCCTTGTGTTGGACTTGGGCTCAAAAAAAATCAACTGTAAAGTCTAAGACTTTGATATTTATCCTTTTTAAATTTCATAAGACTCAATTTTGCCCATTGTTTTAGATTTATGAGATCCTCTGGGATGTAGATGTAGATTCTATAATCCAACCAACTGCAGTTACTGTTTCAACTTCCTGTCAATTTCCTGGCACACAGTAGGGTACTTAATATGTGCATGCCCACGGACTGATAGCCTGTAATTCAACATGCCCCTTCATCCAGATTGTTAATATCAGTAGGACTGACAAAAGGAAAGACTTAAAGATACACAAGGAAGAAATCTGTCATCTTAAGGAGACTTACTAATTACATTAAGAGAGAAAACCCGAAGATGGGTTCCATATTACACCCCTGGCATACATGAATCTGAAGACAAATGTGCCCATGTTGCTCCTTAACTCTTGCTTTACTCTACTGAACGTTAACCACATCTGCTGGTTCAAAAGATGGAACATTTCTGTCCTTGATAGGCAAGCCTCTTTAAGAAAGCTCTGCTTCGAATCTCCTACAAGGTTATTTGAATGGCTTTTCCAGGGGAAATATCTTGGATCCACAGAGCTTGAAAAGAGGAAGAAATCAATCCTGTAAGAGAAGTAATGGTCTAAAAAAGCAATTTTTGACCAGAAGTTTGAATTTCAGGAAGTCTGTGAACTTTGAACAAAGAAAATTCAAATCTTTATCATCACTAACCTCTAATTGAAATCTAGCATTTTCTTGAATTACAAATAAAAAAAACCCCACCACACTGTCCTAAGAAGAGGCCCCTTTTACCACTGAGTCTGTGACTCAGAGGAACCAGCCCTGCTCTGAGAGTTTCAACGGGCACCACTTCACTGATCCTTCCACTGTTACCTTCATTCATACCCATCCTGCCTCTACATTATTCCAAAGGTTTTCACAGGGACAATTTAATAAGAACTTCAGAGAGGCTTATAATTCAAGGTGGCTTTGTAGGTGTCTGTAGTCAAACTGTTCATCATCAGAAATGGATGTGGTTTTATTAGTGGAAATAACATGCAAGAAGATGCATTACCATCTGCTTTGTTACTGCACTCTGAAGATGGGTCCTTTCCATCTGACTTGGTAGCCTCTATTTGTATTGCTAGTATTTAGCGTGTAGTAAGTGTTTAATAAATGCGTTTTATCCATCCATCCATCCATCCCATAGTGTTGATATACAGAGGATGATCTCATGCATAATAATAATGTCCTAAAGATACAAGCCTAAGGGTCTCTCCCCCATTAGAAATCACCCTGCTTCCTTTCTCCAGAATTTACCCTTCTAATATAACGACTGCTCTCCCAAAATGAAGGATAAAAATGAGAGCCCTTAAGCCTGAGGAGAACGTAAACATTAAAGAATGTGACATCCATAAGGGACTTCAAAGGCTATGTAGTCTAATCCATTTTATAAATGAGGAAACTAATACCCAGGGAAGGTTATGTGATTAGCCCAAGGTCACACAGGCAGTAAGCTTAGTACCCCTAAGTATCCTAGGCCCATTTCATTCTAGAGTCAGTTTTCTTTCATCTGTATCATATTCCCCCAAGTCAAATGTTTTGAGAAGAAGATTACTGCTGGACTAGAAAGGTTTCATAAAAGAAAAAGAACTTGAACCTGGCCTTAGACAATGGGTAGGATTTTGTTAGAATGTTCCAGATAGAGGGAAAGGTAAGGGTGGAAGTGATAAGGAACATGGTATATGTGGGGGCTGGAAGGGATGAAGGGGAGCTGGAAAGGCATAGAAACTCCACAAGAAGATTTGGGGTTGAATTAGATAATTTATTAGATAATTTAACAGAGGATCCTGAAAGAAGCAAGAAGACGGAGATCATAAGGCACTGTACACATATGGTGTTATATACCATCTATATATTACATATATAGTATTACATAATATATATTCCTTGAATCTAGAGGCACAGGAGTTTGGATGTGATTAAAGGAGTGCGAAAGGTTTTTAAGTGTGTATATGTGTGCGTGTGTGTGTAGAGTGAGAGAAAGAAAGAGAGACAGTGAGTGCTGTGTGATTTATCTGGCAAAAAGGTAAATACTAGCTCATAATTAAACAAAGAAAAATGTTGAAAACCCTTCCCTGAATGCTATCTGTTGTTCTTATTTCATCATAAAGTTTCATGTCTGAGTAGTTTAAATTCTAAACAATTTTTAATGTTTCATTATACCTCATTTAAAAAACCTCAAAAAACTCACCTGACGTTCTAAGTTTTTATTCAAATAAACTTCAATTTAAATATTTAAGTAATTTAGTTGGGAGGTGGGGGGGGGGGATTGAGAGGGCAGGGAATTAAGGGATAAATGAATTCTGTGAGGCTTCATCCGAGGTCAACACAAAGACAACAAAACAAGATATGTAGGCAACCTGCCCTTCCCATCATAAAGTGTTACAGGAATGTAAAATATCATTCTTCTTCCTCTCCTTTGTCCAATGAAATAAAGATGAAAAAGGAGAGAAAAGTTCCCTGAAAAAAGAAAGGCATTCTAAAGTGATGCCTTCTTTTCCTAAGGCTAGTTAAGGAAAGATATTAGCTTAAAACGGAAGCATTTCAAAAAAAGTCTTTTTAATATTATTATAAATGTTTGCCCAGAAGTTGATACTCACACTCGCTGATTCTCTGATCATATACATACTGTGTCTATAAGCAACTCCAGAATAATCCGTGGTCAGGGTTGGATTACCTCCACCAAGCAGGTTGGGAAAATCCCTATGACACTGGGCCACACTGGGCCACACGGGAGAGCTTCCTAGAGCAGCAGGCCTAGGAAGCTTCAGGCTTTCCTTTGGGAAAATGTTTCCTTTGGTGCTTATAGCTTAAGCCAGTGCCAATGGGTCTACAAGGGCATTCCCTACAAGGGAAAGGAATTGTTTTAACAGAGTGTATTTTTCTCAGTTTTAGCCTGAAATAAGCTAATTATTATTCATATGACCTTGGGAAGTCAATTTCTCTGTACCTCAGTCGCCTCATCTGTAAAATGCGGATAATAAGCAGTCCCACCTACCCATCACAGCTGTGAGAGTGCCTGGCATTCCACACACCACTTCGACTGACTGTTATACACAATCTTATCTCAATTTTGAGAATGGATAAAAAAGGACCTTGAAATGTTAAAGCTGTAAGGTTATTCTGGTCCCATCTTTGTCTAAATCGCTGAGTAATGTTTCCCTTCAACTATCAGATCTCAGCAGTATTAACTTAGAGTCACAAAGCCTGAATTTGAATCTCAGGTCTGCTATTCACTGTGCATTTCACAGATAACACACAGGAGGCACGGGGTGAAACACTGTGTGACCTTGGACTGGTCATAGTTTCTCTGGGCCTTAATATCCTTGTCTATCAAATGCAGGAGAGTTTGACTCGATGGACTCTAAGATCCCTTTACAATCCCACCCCAACAAAGCAAGCACAAGACTGGTAGGAAGGAAGGAATGAAGGAAGGGAGGGAGGGAGGAAGGAAGGGAGGGAGGAAGGAAGGAAGGAAGGAAGCAATACACTTACTGAATTTCCTAAAATGCTGGATAACTGCCTTAATCTTTAAGGACCCCCAATGACGGATGGTCATGGTGGCAAAGCCCTCCTCCCAGGGAGTCTGAGGCTGGTAGACAGATTGAACTCAGGAGTTCGGAGATGCACTGGCAGTGTCTGGCACTAACATGATGAGCCCTTGAGAGAGGAGAGGAGACTTACAGAGAGCAAAGAGGAGCAGGTCCAGGCTTCCAAGTCAATCTGCACTAGGATCTGGCCTGACAGTGGTCGCTGCATATCTGGTCTGCGCAAAATAG
Source organism: Potorous gilbertii (assembly GCA_028658325.1). Classification (NCBI taxonomy): domain Eukaryota; kingdom Metazoa; phylum Chordata; class Mammalia; order Diprotodontia; family Potoroidae; genus Potorous; species Potorous gilbertii. Next base: position 180,973,685 of record CM053769.1, read on the forward strand.
GGAGTTTATTGTTCAGTTATCTTAGTCACGTCCAACTCTTCCTGACTCCTTTGGGGATTTTCTTGGCAGAGACACAGGAGCAATTTGCCGTTTCCTTCTCTACCTCATTTGACAGACGAGAAAACTTGAGGCAAACAGGGTTAAGTGACTTGCTCAGTGTCACACAGCTAGGAAATATTTGAAGGCTGGATTTGAACTCAGTCTTTCCTCATTCGAGGCACAGCACTCTATCCATTACTCAACCTAACTGCCCAAGATAGGGAGAACCAGTCTTAAAAATGATTAATAATAGATATTAATAATTAAATCAATAATGAGATCAATTATTAATTTAATTGTATGGATTGAACACAATATTATTAATGGTGACCATGATGAAATAAAACAACACTCACATCTTCTGGGTCATCAGGATTCATAACCAAGTAATACACGAAAAGATCTTGACAGGCCTACTTGTTTTCCAACTGCTGGCCTGTGAGCCCCGTGAAGTGTGTGTGTGTGCGTGTTCTTTTTGCGGGGGGAGGCAGAACTATATGCATTGTCATTGGCTGTCCTCCATGCTTTCTCCTCATCTTGGCTTCCAGTTTTCCTTCCGTCTAAGCTAAAATCTTGCCTTCTGCAAGAAGCCTTTCTGGGTCCCCCCTTAAAGCTAGTGTCTTCCCCTGATGTTCTCTCCAATTTACACTATGTCTTGTTTGCACATGGTTATTTATTTGTCTGTTCTCCATTAGATTGTGAGCTCCTTGAGGGCAGGGACAGTTTTTGTTTTTCTTTGTATTCTCAGAGCTGGGCACCATGGCGAACACAGAGTAGATTCTTTTAAAATGCCAGCAGACCAGACTTCCAGCTGAACTTTGGCTTAAAGTTTATTTCCACGACTATTTAACCCATACTAGCAGTCTGGCTTGTTTGAATTTAGAGTGTAAACACTCCTCTCTTTCCAGGTATACAACCATATCACTTCTAATTTTCTCATCTTCAAAATGGCATAATGGCAGCCCTCTGCCCCTTCAAAGATATGTTGTACTTTGAAGGGGCTATTATTCTGTCATACATAACCATTATGGCACTTAGGACTTCATCAAGCAAATCCCTCTGGGCTACCCCGTTTATCTCCCCAAAGACATTTGACATTAAGTAGTTGCTCTTAACCCTTCAAGAACTGTAGGAGATATCAATTAAAACCTATCAAAGATCTATTGGGAGAAATACGACTGCATTTTTGTCATTTCTAGTAGGCATTTAATAAGTGCTCATTGACTTGATGAAAGGCTGCATCTATTTCCCATGTTCCTGAAAACCTACCGTTTTCTTACAAAACCTCAAAGTTGTCCAATTTTGGATCTCCACTTTAAAGAAAATTCCTGTCACATTAGTATGGAAAAGTTTCCTTATCATTTGGGGAAAATAATTGAAGACAGAGTAGATAAACATGTACAGGAAATACTTCTATGGAGGGCTTGATCCTCTGAAGATGAATAACCCACAAAACTAGAGACCAGCCCTAAACTCTGAGGAAATAGACAAGTTATAAAAACAGGAAGAAATGGAAGTTTATTTTTTAAATGTTATTTTTGGGTGAATATTTGTTCTTGCGAAGCTCAAGAAACTGACAAAAACCTTGATCTGCAGGTCATTTGCTGCAGGAGCACAGCTGCTGCAATCCATGTTTCCTCAAGCTGGCCCACCAGGGATCTCCATCCCTTTTTGGAAAAACTTCACTGCCAGATCACACATCCGACACATAGCGCCAACCTCGTGCAATTTAACTTGGCTCAGAATCCTCGGGGTCCTACACTTACCCAAGCATATTAGGGAGATATGACTTTTTTTTTATTCTTTAGGGGCTGAAAGGAGTGGGGCACACTCTGGGGGGGGGGGTGCCAAGACCGGGAAGAGGATAGAATGGAGAATTCTTTGGAAGAGTCACACAGAAATCCTGCCTTGATAAAGAATGGACCTGGGCAAATGCTGGATAACAATCACTTTTTAGTAAGCCAGCTAAGGAGTTTACTCCAGACAGAGTGCTGGGCTTGTCAGGAAGACCATTCAAATCCAGCCTCAGACACTTACTAGCTATGTGACCCTGGGCAAGTCACTTGACCTCTGGGCTTCGATTTTTTCCTCTCTAAAATGGGGATAACAACACTACCCATTTCATAGGGTTGTTGTGGGGATAATAAAGTGCTTTGTAAACCTTAAAAGCTACTATTTCCCATTCATTCAATAAAGCACTCACTAAAACTTTGTCCTATGCATGATCCACTGCTTGGTTGGCTAGGGTGATCAAGGACAAGAAATTTAAGCTGTGTCCCTTTTTCATTACCTCATTATCACCATCATCAATTCATATTTATATAAGCTTAACAGTTTTGGAGTGCTTTCTTCAAAACCAACTATGAGGTGGTTACTATAAGTACAAAAATCCCCCTGTTTATAGGTGAGGAAAGGAGTGAAGCCCAGAGGCTCCCTGCCAGAATTCCATCCCAAGTCTCTTACCTCCAAGTCCAGTGGTCTTCTTGCACCATCTTAATAATCAGATCAAAAATGAGGGAAATTGTGAGTTAGTTCTCTAGGGTTCCCTTCAGATCTACAACTCCCTTATGTTTCTGGGCCACCCTTTAGAGGTCCAAGGCAGGGGGGCTCAGGTGTGGCTCTTCAGTTTAGTTTGAGATAAGAGGCCTGGATGCGGGTCATGAGGAGCTCAGATCGGACCAGATTATCAGGATAAACAGTAACTATTCTCATTTATACAGTACTTTAATGAATACAAATGAAGGAGCATTTGGTGCTCATTTTACCAAGGAGGAAACTTGACAACCAGAGAGGGAATGTGACCGGGTCAAGTCACACAGTGGCAAACCAGGATCTAGAAGAACTCATAACTCTGAAAATTGTGGTATTCTTTTCATGATATCACTTTGCCTCCTAGGGCACAGACTTGTAGCATCTTTAGCAGAAAGTAAATACACAAACTAGTATCCCCAAATAAACAGTTTAAGTACAGGTTTCAGAGAGCTGGGCTAGACCACAGGTGTTGAATACATGACTCACAACACTCCTGAGCACTGCAAAAACCATATTAAACTGCAACTAGGAAATATTTAATACAGAAAAATACACTATCATAGATAATGTTAACATGTGGTTTTCTAAACCAATATGTGGCCACAAGGATGCTTATGTACGTTTAGTGACCCCGTTTCTATTTGATACTATGAGGCTAGACAATTAAGGCAAGGCTCCCTATTTAACAAGGGCCTATGGATCCTTTGTTGGGGAAAGTTTAGGAGGAGATGACTGAGCCTCACAGAGGTTTCACTTAATGAATCTTCAGATTTTGATTCTAAGATGCTACTGTCATAACTGATAACTTTTAATTAAAAAAACAAAAAAATGAGTTTAAATGTTGCTAAGTTAGATCAGATCAATTAGTTCCATAACTTATTTTTTAAAAATTTTACATCAACATGAGGGGTACTTTGCTTTTTCCCTTTCCCTTTCCCTTTCCTGTAGTATTACAGGTCTAGGATGTAAACACATGCAACCATTTCATTCTGTGGGCTACCAAGTTCAAGTGGTGATAGGGAAAAAAGTTTAATGTCACACAGGCTCTTTTGCAACCAACTATTAACAGAGAAGATTTCCCTGGGGAAAGATGACAGAAAAAACTGATCCTAAAAATAGCTTGCTGTTGCACAGGAGTATCTCAGGATTTACAAAACACTTTAAAGTATCCACTGTGGCTCTTCTAATAGTTTTACTAGTAGGTAGTCACGTTTATTTGTACAGATGAGGATTGTCCAATTGCCCTATCAGCATCCTGTCTTCCTTTTTCCTCTCCCTCTCAGGATCTTCTCTCACTGCTACTAATTCTTTTCATTCTCAGCAATTCCTCTCACCCCCTAAATCGGATAAAGGGGAAGGTAGGTGTGACTCAAGCTTTTACCATGTGCATCCAGAAAGAAGGCTTGAAGAGTCTAGACCCCATAGAACTCCAGAGTTGGAGGCATCTGCATCACCAGATTCCTATAAACTGGCAAATGAAGAGCCTGCCTTCCACAGATAATTCTACCTCTCAGATCCTCAACACTAGAACCTGTGTTTTGGGTGGTGGAGACTGATGGGCTTGGAGCCATTTCACTCCCTCCTCTGCTACTCCTTGCAATATTAAGTAAATATCTAAACATCAGGTGGGCTGAGCTGGACAGAGTCAAAGCTACAAAGTCTTGATGCCATTCAGTAGGACTAATTTCTAGTAACCATCCCCACCTGGGCTTCCCTAGCACACAGAACTTCCCTTTACCAAAAACAACAGACGGTCTCCATCATTTCCTGAAGAGTGCCTCTTCTTCACAATAGAAATCTATTTTTTTCAGATACAAACTAAACAAAGTCCTGGCCATTCTTTAAGGTGCCTCCTTCTTCCTGAATGCCTTAGGGAAGGGAAAGAGAAGGAGAAGAAAACAAACTTTTATTAAGTGCCTACTATGTGCTTGGCACTATGCTGATCAGGTTTTACAGCTGTCATCTCATTTGATACTCACAACCAAGGTGGGGGGATAATGATAAGTATTATCTCCATTTTATAGATCTGTCCAGGGTCATACAGCTATTAATTCTCTGGGGCTAGATCTGAACTCTGCTCTTCCTGACTCCAGGTCCAATGCTCTATCTACTGAGTCACCTAATCAATAAACATTTATTAAGCTCCTACTGTGTGCCAGGCACTGTGCTAAGCACTAGGGATACAAATAAGAAAAAGGAAGACAGTCTCTGCCCTTGAGGAGTACATAATCTAATGGAGGAAGTCATCACATGGAAGTTGTAACCATCCTGGAGTGGGTCTTGGGAGGGGTAGACTAGGGCACACCTTGTTCCATGGAGTTGAAATCAAAACCAGAAAGTCCAAATCCTGCCCTCTATGAAAGAACGTTTAGGGAGGAGTTTAGTGTGCCACTCTCTAGTTCTCCCATTAGAAGCGAAAGGCTGCTGAGGGAAGTAGGAACCTGTTGAGTATCCAAGGCTGAGTTAGCACCCTAGAGGTAAGAATGGAAGTGATCCGTTTATCTTGGGAAGAATTGAAATCCAGCAGAGCTAGGCTACCTAGCTGCCAAAGTCCTACGTGACCTTGTCTTCTTCTGGACTCCTCAGACACTTGGAGTGGACCACTTGTAGAATTTATTACCCTTCCTGCTGGTAATGTAGTTCTCAGGATACTATTTCAGCTTTCCTCTCAGATCATAAGCTCCCAGAGTACAGCAATACAGTATTTTCTCATCTGTAAATGAGGTGTGTGTTGGGGTCCGGGGGTTGTTAGCGTACATGTCTGCCAAGGTTCCTTCCTTTGTTTCCTAAGTATCTATTTCCTACTCCTCCCAACCCCTCTGAGTACAGATCTAGAACTGGCCTCAATTAATCAAGGTGTGTGTGTGTGTGTGTGTGTGTGTGTGTGTGTGTGTGTGCGTGCACGTGCACGTGTGTGCGTGAATTTCTTAAATAAATGATGGCAAAGGACTGAAGAATTTAGCCCCAAAGCTAACAGAAATATGAGAAAGATGAGGATGGTTTACAAGCAAATATAACTTTATTAATAATCTTGCCCTCCTTAAAATCTAGGCCTTTTATTACCCACATGGGTGATTGAGATCATCATCCCTCATCTAACAATACCCAACTCTCATGCCTTAGTCTGAGCACTGCCCAGAATGCAACTCTGGGTTTTCTAAGGTTATAGTACTAGAACATACGCTTTGAAAGGTCCAACCAACTTGGACAACCAAAAAAGGCCAAACAACAAATAGGTGCTGGGGGAAACAAGGTAGTTCTGTTTCCACAGAGTGATGACCTAGGACAGTCAGGTAAAAGTCAGAAACTAATGCGCAGGCTCAACGAATTGTTTGAGGGAAAGCCTGTCAGAGAGGAGAACATAAAGTCATATGGCCAGGAGACAGTAGCCCAGGAGATTCAAAATTCGGAAAACAGTATAAGAAGCTTCCATTATTCTGGCCATCCTGGAAACAACTACCCGTTCCTTCAAGGGAAGGAACGTAGAAGACCCAACCTCCTCTGAACTCCATTTTAATAATTTTTCCTTGATAGTTTTTTCGTGTATCAAGTTTGTCTCTAACTTGATGCTCATCCAATAGAGCATCTAGAGGAATCTGAATTTAGAAAGGCTTATTCATCAGCAGGTTGGCAGCAGGGAGAAAAAACATTTTTTTTTAAAAGACAGAGTGATTATTCATTCCTTAATTCTGGATGCTTTACTTCTCTTAATAATGTCTACCATTCTCTCACCAGAAGAAGAAATGGTGATCAATAGGGCCTAGTGGAGCAACATGCATTACCATATGGAAAGACCATCTACTGAGAGGAAAAGACACTTTTTGCTTCAAGAGAGAGAGTATTCAATACTGAAAACACACACACACACACACACACACACGCATAACCCTATGATGCACTGAAGTCTCTCATGTTTTCCCTCTTGTTTTTAAGGAGTTTGACTCTATAGCCCATTTCAAGAGTCTAAGAGTTACCATCTAAAAGTAGTGAATTGAAAGGCAATGCTATCCAAGGCTTTTGAAAACTTTTTTTTTAATTAAAAAAAAAAATTCAGGCCCTTTGATTCAGAGCTAGGTATATATCCCCAAGGAGCTCCTAAACAGAAAGAAAAGTCATATAAACAAGATTACTGCTAGCATTTTCCATGGTAGCATGTCACTGGAAGCACAGTGGGTACTCATCCTCACCTGGGAATAGTTATACAGATTAGGGTAAAAGACTATAAGGGAAGATCAGCACAATGTAAGAAATGAATATGAAGACTGGAAGAAGGCCCTGAAGAAGTGGCATGAGGATGAAGGTAACCCTTTCTCTTCTTTACTGAAATGGGAAGAGACTATGGGGACAGTCTGCATATCTGACTGGACTGGATTGGTGAATTGGTCAGTTTTAGCAAACTGCTTTTTCTCTTTAAATTTTTTCTTATGATGAGATGGGAGGGGAGAGAGAAATACTGGTGCCTTGAAAATAGAAGGGATCAATAAAACATTTCAATGTAAAAAAAATTCCTTAGGGAGACAATTTCCATAAAGACAACAAACATCTATTAAGCATTTATTATATACTAGGGAATGTGCCAAGAGCTAGGTATACAAGATGCAAGCAAAGAGAAAGATCACTGTTGAGCTCAAGGAGCTCACAGTCTAATGGGGAGAGAATTCACAACAGGCTCACAGAGAAGGTGAAGGAGGAATGAAGGTACCCCCTCACGTTCAGTGGTATTGAAGTACTGAGGTCAGAAGCAAAATCAGAGGTAGAATAGACATCAGTCAACCTAGGACCTTCCCACAAATTGAGGAACTTGCTAAGAGAAGAAAGGAGTCTGTTCCAGGGTAAAGAAGCCCCAGGAGCCAAGGAAGTCTCGAGGTTTTTTTATTTAGAAACTAACACTGATGTCATTTCATTATTTGAAGGGAGAGAATCAAGGTCTTCACCACCATCAGCACCAGTGATCTACCAAAAAAAAAAAAAGATATATATATATATAGTCAATAGCCCCAAAACAGAGAGATCTCATTACTTTAGCATACATAATTTGCTACCTGAAATTGTCTGAGCAGATGATCCTTAAGTGAATATAAATACATCCCAGAATTACTCTACTTATCCTTGTATTAAAATCTGGGTTTTGTTTCTCTCTCTCTTTTCTGTCTCTGTCTCTCCCCCATCCCCCCCTCTTTTTCTCTGTCCTCACTTGGACTACTTGGCCAATGAGGAACCTTCCAACTGTGAAATTCTGACTCTGAAGAAAGCCAAGTGAAAGAACAGTGATTCCAGAAAGTGGCCTGCAATGGAAATGGGATTAGGATTAGTCCACTTCCCCCAAAGGGCAGAACCTAGCCCAATATGTAAAAGTTGCATAGAAGCAAATTTCTAGATTTGATGCAAGAGAAAAATTCCTACGAAGCTTTTTCAGAGACAGATCAACTCTGAGCTTTTGTAGGACTCATCAAAATGATTAAACAACATATTTCACCTATCCACAATATAGTCTAAAGGAAGGAACGTGACTACGTAAGAAAAACTCATTCTATTTGATCAGAATGATGAGGCAATTTTCACAAAGCCTAGCATCATCAGTCAAACTGCTGCAAAACACACTTGTAACACAGACAATTCCTAGTTATTAAGCTAGAGCCCCCACTGCAATTTGATGTTTTAAACCATTGTTCCAAACGCTTAGAATGGTTACCAGGGTAACAGGTAAGAATACTCAGCTTCTAGTAAACGAACTACAAAAGTTAACAGAAATTTTGAAGGGTAGAGGTAAAGGGAAATCATTCCATTCTTAGGTCCTCACATCTTGTCACCCTTATGGTACATTTATGTAAACTGAGACCCAAAGATGGGAATGGATTTGTCTACTCAGAGAACTAACCAGTGACAGAAATGAACCTGGAACCTATATTTATTGATTCCCAATCCATGTGGCTTTAGGGTTATTTTGCTGTTCAGTGACTTTTCAGTCATGTTTGACTCTTTGCAACACCAGCTGGGGTTTTCTTGGCAAAGACACTGGAGTGGTTTGACATTTCCTCCTCCAGCTAATTTTACAGATCTGGAAACCGAGGCAAACAGGGTAAAGTGACTTGCCCAAGGTCACACAGCTAGTAAGTGTCTAAGGCCATATTTGAATTCAGGAAGATAAGTCTTTCTGACTCCAGGCCCAATACTCTATCCGCTGAGCCAATATGCACTCCAGTGAAATATATTTTTTATTACTGTGGGTGTTGGGGAGTGACCTCTATTAAATGACCATTTCTTGGTTTTCAATTATAGTACATTCTTAGGAAACCCAGAGAATCCTTAGTGCCCTGTCCTAAATTCTTTGAAGCCTTAGAGAAGGAAACATGGTAGAATGAAAAAAGCATTTGAGACTTGGAGTCAGAGAACTAGGTTTGACTCCTGGCTTAATCAAGCATTATTAAGTACCAGATCCTAGGGATAAAAATGAGACAAACTGTTCCCAAAAAGCCTAGGGATAAAAGAAATGGTGAAAATCAAGAGCTGCATCCGAAAAGGTAGCACTTGAACTGAGTATGAAAGGAAGCTGGGGCTTCCCTGGTGTAGGAGAGGAAAAAGAAGGAAAGCACCCTCATAAAGGAGGATAGAGATCCAACAAAGGCAACAGCAAACGGTCAATGACAAAGAATGTGGAGCTTCATCGGTCAGTCAGACAATAAGTACCAAGTGCCTACTATGTGCCAGGCAGTGGGGGACGCAAAGAAAGGTAAATTCAGCTCCTGCTCTAAAGGAGCTCAGTCCAATGGAGGAGACAAAACAGGTACAAACAAGATGACGTACAAACAATGAACTTGAACTAATCAATAGAAGGAGAGCACTAGAATTAAGAGGGATCAGGAAAGACTTCCTGTAGAAGGTGAGGTTTTAGAACCAATTAGGAAAGATAGGTAGAATCCTGATTGTAAAGAGCTTTGAATGCCAAATAGAGGAGACTGTTGGACTTTACATTAGAGGTAAGGGGGAGCCACTGAATTTTCTTGGAAAGAGGAGGGTGACGCGGTCAAACCTGAGCTTTAGAAATAGCAATTGAGCAGCTGTGTAGAGGATGAATTAGAGGGAGAGAGACTGGATACAGGGAGAGCAATCAGAAGGCCCTTCCTTCTCTTTGGCCCACAGTTCCTTCAATTGTAAAATGAGGGAGTGGAACTAGGTTATCTGTAAGATCCTTTCCAGAGTTTTAAATACTAAGATCCTACCTGGAAATCCATTTTTTCAGGAAAGGAGCTGAAAGCTGGAACTGCCATTATGAAACCTGCCCAAGACACAGAGGACTAACTTAACATATTTACTCTAGCAAGAAATTCATAATGGGCTAAGTCAATAAAGTGGTTGAAAGCTGTTTTCCTGCTCAAGGGTGCCTGCCTTAGTTTAAGTGTTGAAAGGGTAGAGGAAAGGAGAGAGAAGGAGAGAGAGAGAGAGAGAGAGAGAGAGAGAGAGAGAGAGAGAGAGAGAGAAAACATGCAAAAGAGCTGATTTTACTTCTTCCACTCTTTAATAACTTGGGGTATAATAAAAAAATAAAAAGAGGAAGACTACTATCTAATAACTGGCCCCCTTCCCCATCTCTCCCAGACAAAAAGAGATAAAGTCAAAAGTTTCCGAAAGTTAGCAGACAGAGCGAGAAGAGGCCCAGCCCCTGGGAGGAGGAAGGAGGGGAATGTGCTTCTGGGCCCTTAAGTCCCTTTAATCAGGCAGAAGAAATAGGAGCTAAGGAAGCAACTCTTTATAGCTCTTCCCCTCCCCCGAAGCCAGACCAGCCACAAGGCTAGCTTAAAAAAAAATCTTATAAAAACAGTGGAAATCCTAAACACAACTTCCTGAATTGTTAGGCTTGGGTGGATCTTTCCAGCAGTCCTCCAGTAATCATGCAAATAAAGAAAACAACAAAACAGAAACCATTTGAGCAATTGCAAATAAGTATTCCAGCTTTGTATATCCACCCATATCAAAAGGCACTTTCACCAAAAATCCAACCAAGGAATCCCCTTACCCCCACTACACTCAGACAAAAATCATTCATTTACTTACTCTCTGACCCATGTGTATTAAGGACTCCTTTCTAAATGCCTTCCAAAATTACAAATAAACCAAATGGCCTTCTCCCCTGGATAGACTTCACACTACTAAGATGGAAACAAAGGGGAAATTCTGTATAAGCACAACTTTAACTGCCTTTTTAAAAAGCATGCATGACAAGCTGGTTTTAAAACTTCAGGGAAAAAAAAAGCTCATACTAGGTAACTAACTTCTTTCCCCTGTACCCAATGTGGCTAACAAGAAAAGGTCTGATGAGGGAGAAAATGGCTTAATTTTTCCTCTTCCTTTAAAAAAAAAATCTATTTTTTTACAATTTCCTTTTGCCCAAGTGCACACTCACCTCTAATAATAATTATTCTAACTAATAGCTGACATTTATATGGTGTTTTAAGATTTGTAAAGCACTTTAGCTACATTGGCTAAATTGGAAGAGTAGCCATTAATGGCTCCCATCAACCTGAAAGGCAGCAGTCTCCAGTGCCCAAGGGGTTCAGCACTTGGCCATAGCTGCATAATATATTTATCAATGACTTTTAAAAAAAGGTATTGATGACATGATTATCTAATCTTTTTGTGACACTAGACAAAGAGGGATAATTAACACTCTGGATTACAAAGTTAAGAGATCTGAAAAAGCTAAAATAGAACAGTATGAAATTAGCAAGGAGGGGGAAGAAAAAATCTTACACTCAGGTTAAAAAAAAAAAAAGCTTCACAACATGGGGAAAACTTGTTGAAATAATAGTGTACCTGAAAATGAAATAGGTGTTTGAGTGGCCCCAAAACTCAAATGAAGTCAACAGTAATACATAGCATCCAAAAAACCTAAAGTCTATCACAGGCTGAAGTAAGAATTATACTGTCCAGGAGAAGGGAGATGATAGTAGCAGCATACCCTGTTCCAATCATACCATCTGTGGAGGACTGTATTCAGTTCTGAGTGACACATTTTAGGAAGAACCTTAATAAACTGAAGCATTTCCAGAGGCAAGATGATCAAGATAGTGAAAGTCAAATATTGAAGATTATGTACTATATGATTCAAAGGAAAAAGATTGTTCAGCTGCCATATGGAAGGATTGGGGTTGCCCTGCACGGCCCCAAAGTCAGAGCTGGTACTGCCAGATTTAAGGGAAAAGTTTTGGTTAACTGAAAGTAGAATTGCTACTTTGGGCAAGAGGCTGGATGATCCTTTTTTGGTCTCTTGGAGAGGGGATTATTAGAGTCCTGGGCTAGACTAGATGTTCTCTGAGGGATCCCTTTCACTTCATTCTATGATGCTCACAACAGTCCTATGGGATAGGTACTACAGAGGTACTATGAATAGCCATTCTGTTGACAAAGAAACACTTACATGAATTCTCTGAGATTACACATGAGTGTTTACCCATGAGTTGGCCATGTTCTTTTTCCGAAATGAATTTAAGAAAAGGTCTCTAGCTAGTGACTATGGGTATAGGTCAACACCCTCTTATAGAGCTTCCCCTTACTTCTTCTAATAATCCCAAAGCCTGTTTATTTTCACATTCAAATTTGGGGCAGGCACGTTCATTCTCAGATTTAAGTTCTGGGTACTATAACTCAGTTGTTATACTCAAGATGGGATATCTAACAAAACTGTTTTTAAAAATGGACCAAGTATAATCAAATCAGTCAATAAGCATTTATGAAACACCTACTATGTGGCAAGTACTCTGCTAGATGTTGAGGGATATGAAGAAAAATAAAATAAAATAGTTCTTACCCTCCAAGAGTTTACATTCCACTAGAAAAAACATGTACACGTATGAATAATCATCTTGCCTTTTCAGGTTTCATATTCCCAGTTTGGGTTATTTGTGGGTTGGTCACTGATAATTAAATGAGAATTTTTGGAGATTCAGCAGTGTGCTGCAGAAAATCGCTGATGACACGTATGTCAAAACTAAAAAAAGAATGTAGTAAGTCATTAATACATAAATACTGTATATTGTTAATCTATTTTATAATTTACTACCATAAGCATACATACATAAGTTTGTTACAGTTAAATTTTGTTAAATGTTTCGGGGTGCTAAAGAACTACAGTATACTTACTCTCTTTGGAAATGCCCCTCTCTGTGTCTCTATCATCCAGATTCAGTATGCAAGATATTAATCTCTCTAGTGTAGAAGGTACAACTATTTTTTATGGGTACAGTGTGTTGTTTTTCTTGTTTATTTTTGTGTTAAATAAACAGGAACAGAATTATTAAAAATAAAACTATGGGGTAGGGCCTAGTTATTCATTGTTTGGTCACATTCCAGGCTCCTAACCCCTGCAAAATTGAGGGATGACTATACAAGGTAATTTGGGGAGAAATCAGAAAAATCGTGGAGAAAAGTTATCATGTATGAGGAACAGCAATTGTGGTTGAAATGTAGGGTGGGTGAAAGAAGTAATGTTTAATGTCAAGTCAATAAGTATACTTATTAAGGGCCTACTATGCACCAGATACTGTGCGCTAAGTTGGAGTTACAAAGAAAAGCAAAAAATACTACCTGCTTTTAAGGAGCTTACAGTTCAGTCTGAGTCAGTTTAGAAAGGTCTTTAAAAGTCAAACAAAGGAGTTTGTACTTAATCCTAAAGGCAAGAGTCGGGGAAAGACACAAGCAGGCCTTTTTTGGTCCTTCCCAATGCCAGTGCCTTGTCTCAGAGAGTTCTTTTTACCTATTCTGTATGCATTTTTAAAATGCTATTTTTAAATTTTCTTTAAGCAGGACACAATCTTTGCAGAACTGCTTCATATACATAAAGAATATGTTGTAGGATATCATGAACATGATAACGATTCCCTTTTGGACCATAAAGAAGAAGAACTGACGAAAGAGGAGAGAAAAGCAGCATGGCCAGAAGATGAAGCAGAAAACAAGTCACTTAATTTCTTTATGGTATATTCAAAACTATACGGTATAGTTTGAAGTTTTTACATAGAATTTCCCTATTTTAATACTCATACTTTAGAATGAGAGGTACTTTGGGAAACTGGCCTTGAAGCCAAGAAGACTGTGTTCAAATAATGCTTCTGTTACCTTACAGCTATGCAACCCTAAGCAAATCACGTAACCTCTCAGTACTCTTTACAGCTACCTTAAATACAAATTGTAGAGAAGGTGGCTCTCCTGCATGGGCAGAGGAGTCGGCCTTATCTGGGAGTTCCAGTCTCTTCGCTACGTCTTTTGAACATACATAGCTGTTTTCATGTTGTGATCTCCATTAAATGTGAGCTCCTTGAGGTCAGGGACCATCTTTGTATCTTTCTTTATGCCCCCAGTGCTTAGTACTGGGATGGAAAATTAATTCTCATCTTTCTCTTGGGTAAAAAGGAATTGGACAAGAATGATCTCTAAGGTCCTCTTCTTCTCTAAATCTGATGACAAATCCACTAGTCCTGGGCACTGGTTGCCATGACACCTGGCAATTTCATCCTGGTGCTGGTACTTGGAAGGGACTGGGTGGGTGTTAATTCTGCCAAGCTGAGGCCAGAAAAAATTGTTTCAAAATGGTCCCTTTTTGAAGAATAGGAAGAGACATGCATGTAGGGGCTGCAGGGGGAAGGATGAAGTAAAGTCACTAAGTTATTTCTACCTCTGGAAAGGAAATGACTAGGTAATTTTCAAAGCTTTTATACAGATGCTGGGGGGGTGAGAGTGATAAAAGTTATGGGGCATGAAGTAGAAAAAAATAGGGAAAATATCCTGAGCTCCCCAAGTAGCCTTGATTTCATGCCATTTTTCTTTCATAAATTCATTGGTCATGATGAAAATTGATCTCAAAGGTATGGTCTAATGCATTTAAAATCAAAAGAGCCCTGGGTATGAGTTTCCTTTCTGCCACTATCTTGCTGTGAGACCTTGGATAAGTCTTTTAACTTCTTAGAGCTTCAATATCTTTATCTGTAAATTGGGAATAAGGTTGTTTCAGGAATAAATATGATAAATGGATGTAAAGCTAGATAGGAATGTCAGCTATTATTAGTATTAGCAAAAATAATGCCCCATTAGTCAAACTTAAAATTTGAAGTCCTTTCTATGATTAGATTTTTTAAACATAATAATATTCAATAGTAGCTTGTAAAAAACATTGAAAACTAAAAAAAAAAGTGTCTGCTTCCTAAATTTGGGGGCTGGTTCCTACAATCCAAGCTCTGGATGAGATAATCTCTCAGCTTCAAAATTCTGGGAACCAAATAAGAAACATCAAGATAAGCCAACAAGTCTAGGTTATTAAATATAAAATACACTGATGTTTTTATACTTTATAAGAAGTAACTGTAAGGGCATGGTTAGAGGGCTGGCCTCAAAGTTAGGAAAACTAAGTTCATGTTCTGTCTCTGGCACATACTAGCTTAACCCTTTAGTATCCCTGTTTAATTTTTTACAGTTTAAATCATAGAACAGATGCTGATCTGGATTGGCACAATGGATTTCCTCACCAAGAATTTTCCATGTTGATTAAATTGCAGATCTGGTTCAAAATAGTTTTATACTATTTATTTGAAAAAGATGAGCATCCTTTAAAAAGGGGGACGGGAAGGGCATTTTGCCTTGAATATATATTTATTCATCAAGTACCTGAAAATACTTTTAAAAAAAATTTTAGGGAAAGAAATATTTAGGCACAGTCATCCATGTACCAATTGTGCTTCAGCATCTTGAAAATTCGTGCCATGTATCTGCCTCAATTGATAGTGTCTAGTCACCAAGTTAGCAGTGTCAGCTCCTCATAAACAAAGATGTTATTCACCCAGCTTACTTTAACTATGAGATTTTGGGTTTTTTTTCTTGGGAAGATGACAGAGGAGGGAAGAAGCAGGAGGTTCAACATAAATGAAACCATGGTTTATGAAATAGAATATAAGCCCTCAAGGTAGAGATCCTGTTAGGTACAGGGTCAAAGACACCAAGTCTCATCACTGAACATATGACTAATAATTAGGTAATTACTATGGTTTAGGGTAAAAGTTTCCACACCCAGTTTTGTATCCAATTCCTATTCATCCCAGAACCTAAATACATGCTTTATTTCAGTCCCAGATCTCAAGGAAAGAGAAAAACTAAGTTTGCTTTCTATTTCCTTAAATAATGAACACCTAGAAAGATAATAAATGAAATGTGGAGTCCCACCAACTCCTGGGGAATTCCTACTATCCTTTTAAAATGACAGTTCAAATGCCCCTTTCCTTTTTCTAACCTTGCAAAGCACTTGGTCTACCTCACTCATGCATTTAACCTTTATTTTGTATTAACATTTATTAAGTTCTTGTCCCAAGCAGGGGGAAAACTTCTCTGGAGCTTATTCTTTCTGTCATCTCCACAACACAAAAGTGAAGTCTCTGGATTTCTCCCCTCCTCAGAATAATTTATTTAAATTTATAAAATAAAATTCAGAGGGATAGAAAAGAAATCAATTACATTAAAATTCAACTATCAAAATATCTACTCTCCCCTGCACCCCTAAATTCACAGAACTCTGGCTAAGAGCTGCTGCTCTAGGCCCAGGTTGTAGCAGTACTTCCAACTTGTTTTTCAATTCGAGTCAGTACGTTTTTATTCAGCACCTACTGTATGACCCCAAGCACTGTGTAGACAAAGTCAAAACGGCTTCAGTCCTCAAAGAGTAATTCTAGTCTACTTACTAGTCACAGTACGGACCTTGCTTCCACCCCCAGATCTGAACTATGTTCTGTCCTCAGTCCATAATTCTCCATAGAATTGGGGTCAGCCCTTTTTTGGCTAGAGGCCATGCTGCGCAGACAGCTCTCATTTTTAGGAAGTTTCTCCTTACCCAGGGCTGCTCTCTGGGCAGCCAGTCACCTGGCCCAACAATCCTCTCCCAGGCTCTGCCAGTAGGAAACATCTGAGCAGCCTATTCTCCTGATTAGAAGCACTCAGCCTCTCCTTTCCCAGTTTGGGGCAGAGCCAGCCATTTCCACTTAGCACATCCTGGGTTCTATCCCCTAGGGTCCTGCTCCTCAGGTTTCCTGCCAGTCTCTCCCAGCTCATCCCTTCTTCCTGAATCTATGGTTTTACTTCAAAGCCCCCTCCCCCAGCTCTTCAATGTTTCTCAGTGTCAGCAGCCTGACTGGCCCAGGCCCTTCCTCTTCCCCTATCCCCTCACACTCCTTTAAACAGGCGATATGATATCCTCTTCTGAGGGAATTAGCAGCTTGAGGATATATTATAGCCTGTTAAAAGACAGCTATCATTTTACCCTTAAAATCTCCCACTACATTGTATTCTTTAAAATACTTAAGACTCTCTTTCTGTATTTTATTACATAAAATTAAAACCTGAAAAAGACAGATCTTAGAAATCATCTACTTCAACTTTCCTTATTCCCACAATGGGAAACTGAGGCCCCAAAGAGGCAGTCTACCCCTTTCAAACCACAAACACCTGAGGGGAAAAGATTTTGGTCTTTGGTTTTCTTGAACTGCATTCCTATTCCTTTCTCCCATCCCTTCCTCACATTCCTGCCATCAAAAAGAAAAAGAAAAAATGAAAAAAAGACTTTTATGTGTCTGGGGATAAAGTTAAAAAAAGACAAAATGAAGTTCAGGAAAATTCTAATCAAATTTATCTGTTCTAAGTTATGCGTCATTTAACAAGTACCAGAGAATAAGTCAATCAATAAAGAGGAAATAATATCTGTAATCCAAAACAAAGATCTAATAATAACCAGCATTTCTATAGTGCTTTTGAGGTCTGGGGAGAACTTTACAAACATTATTTCATTTGAACCTCATAACAAATGTGGAAATAGGTGATATTATTCCAGTTTTACAGATGAAGTCACTGAGGCAGCCAGAGAGTAAATGACTTATCCAGGGTCACACAGCTAGTAAGTATGTGAGGCAGATTTGAATTCAAGTCTTCCTGATTTCATATCCAGCACTCTATTCAACAGGCTGCCTACCTCCTTAGCTGCTTACTGATCCAAACAACACATTTCTAGAATGAAAAAACAAAACTCTCCCCGTCCTGGTTCCACTCTTGGTATCCCATGTGAGGTACCTCCTAAAAATGTTGGCTGTGGTCTCTAAGTATTCTTTACAATATTAGAATATGACTGAACAACCAAACAAGTGGAAGGCATTTCCTCTAGAGAGAGTAACAAGGTGATGCAGCTAGATAGAAGGTAGACTGTTCTTGACTTAGCAGAAATTCTGGCCAGTTCTTTTGATTTTAGATTACATGTAAAATCATAATAAAAGCAATTTTAAAAAACATTTTCGAATAGAAAGTTGTTATAATGAGTTAAATGACTGGAAATCATGTTTCCTTTCCTGGTCCTCCTAAATCTTAGGGCCCTCCCTCTGTAACTCTCCCCCATCCTTTCTATCTTCTGTTTGTAAACAGGGTCATTTGTTGTTTTCTCCCCTATCATATTTTGAGCTTCTAAAGGATACGGATTGGACAGACACTGGCTTAGCACAGTCTCTGGACATTTGCTTTTCAGTCACGTCTGACTTCCTGACCCCAGGGACAAGTCCATAGGGTTTTCATGGCAAAGATACTAGAGTACTTTGCTGTTTCCTTCTCCAGCACATCTCCATTTTTTAGAGATGAGGGACAAAATAGGGGTTAAGTGACTTACCCAGATCATATAACTCATACATACTGTTTGAGGCCCCAACTGAACTCAAAGCTTCTTAACTCAGTGCTCTTCCACTGCACTACCTAGCTGTCCTTAGACTTTGACACACATTAAGTGTTTAATAAATGCTAGCTGCGTAGGGGGCCTGAAGTCAGAAGTGCTACCTCTTACCTAGTACCCCTAGGCCAGGCAGAGAAAAAGGAAATATTTGGAGATCAAGAAGACAGCTAGGTCTACTTACATTCTCAACCCTCACAGTTTAGGAGCTTAGTAAGTTCATAATTGGATCATAATTTAGGAGCCAAAAGAGTTTACAATGAGGAAATTGTAGCCCAAAAAGAGGATGAGAACTGTCCAAGGTTACACAGATCTAGAATATGAACCCAGATCTTGACTCTGGATGCAAGCTTTTCCCATTATACCACACTGCTTTCCTGGGTTTTCATGATAACTAAGAGTTTTAAAGTGGGAAGGATGGTTGAAGAAGATTGAGGGGAATTGTTACTTTTTCCTCTAAGTAGACAAAGTTAATATTCCTAATTGACCTGTTTTAAAAAGTAATCTAATACTTGGGACTTATTATAGGTTGTCTACCAGTTGCCATGTAGGTAAGAGAAGAGTGACCAATATCCCATCCATGGCTAGCTTCTAACAACAAACAGGAAACCCGATTGTTGTTGGACAGGCGCAAAAATAGACGGAATCTTATTCACAGCTGCCATGGAATTTCAACTTAGTATAATTCTCTCTGTGTGCTGCTTCAGACCAAAGAATAGGCAAATTTCTAAAAATTTTCATATTATTTGTTTGATACTTTAGAACAGGCATTCATTTAGACTTTCGTGAAGGGTGGAAAGTAGTTTCTCCCCTTTGGAGTTTGGTTAAACAAAACCCAATGGAAATGGAGATTTTTCTCTATATGAAGGAGAGTTTTCTTCTAGACATTCTGTAAGGCCCAATTCATAGCCTACCATTTGCTAGTCTTTCCTTTCAGAGGCGTTCATTCTCTCCCTTCCCCTGAACTCTGAGTCATTTTGCATTTACTCTATGACTCCTGCAATGTAACAATACAAAGGCAAAAATAGGGAGGCAAAAAAAAAAAAGCCACCCAAACGGAGATCTTAAGCCAGTTGTTTAACAGTTAGCAAAAATGGACTACCTGAATTTGTCTGTGCTACATAGTTCCTGTTTTCTAGCTTTCCTGTCTTGGGCAGGTGTTTGCAGATTGTTCACTAACTCATGGACTTGTAGATTTAGAGCTAGTGATTATCTAGTCCAACACGCCTCACCTCATTTAAGCTGAGGAAACTGAGAACCAAAGCCAGGAAGTAACTTTCTCAAGATCACTGAAGCCAGGTCACTGACTCCAAAATCAGCAGTCTTTCTACTACATGCTATGACAATGACTTATTATAGAAGAATGAGCAGAATCACTGTTGGAAAACTTTGTGAAACACTGAGTGACCCCAAACTCTCCAATGCTTCGAAAGCCCATCTCGTAGACATCAATATTCTTCAGCAAGATGCCATATGATTATGAATAGGGAAAACTCTAGCCTAATCTCAAAAGAATAAATAAGCAACAGAAAGAGGCACACTGGACAGAAGCAGTGACAATATTTATCTTTATTAAACTGACAGAATAAGCTCTTTAAGAGCAGGGAATGGCATTCTGTCCTCATGGCTCCAGCACAAACTTACAGTGCCTGGCATATATAATAGGTACTTAATAAGTGCTGATTATCTTATTTTTATTGGGGCAGCTAGGTAGTGCAGTGGATTGAATGTCAGGTCTGGGAAGATTCGAATCCAAATGTGACCTCAGATACATATTAGTTGCGTGACCTAGAGCAAATCACTTAATCTCTGTCTCAGTTTTGTGAACTACAAAATAGGGACAATATTAGCACCTACCTCCCAGGGTTGTTGTGAAGATCCAATGAGAATGGTTGTAAAACACAGCACAGAACCTGGCTCACAATAAGAGCTATATAAATGTTAGCTATTTTATCTATGTCTATATTTAGATATATTTTACATCACCTACAGCATTTTAACAGAAATAACTTATACATGACATCATAAGAAACATCAAAACCATGAATGACAAGAAAAGGAAATGGACTGGTTATGTAGTGAGAAGATGAGACAAGCACCCAACCCACGTAGGTCAATGGTGCCTCTAAGATATCACATTCATAAAAACTCCAGCTAATTCTCAATGTTCCATATGATTTTGTTTAGCCATCTTTTCCCAGTTAGGGTATAAATTCTTTGAAGGAAGGAAATATATACCACTCTTCTTGGTACCCTACACCTAGCAGAGGTCAACAACTTTGTCTACGATTGATGATGGGTAGCTTTAGTCACTAGCCCATAACTTGTTTTTTTGTTTGATTTTTTTCTTAATTGTTGAAGTTTCTGACTTTTAAAAAAAATGTTGACAAGAATAACAAAAAAGGGGAAAAAAGAAAAAGTAGAGGCAAGGTCAAAAATTTAATTATATGCTAACTTCTGTTTGGCATTTAAAAAGTCCTGGCCCCTTGTACCTTTTCCAGCCTTATTGTACATTTCCCCCCATTCCCATTGATAAATTCTATGTTCTAACCCAACTGGCTTTCTCCTTTACCTTTGAAATAACCACCCCACCCCCATCCCTCACATATAACGCTAATTTTGTTCATGGCTCAGCTCAAACCCTATTTTTTTACAGGAAACTTTTCTTGATTTTTCCGGCTGCTAGTAACTTTACAAAAAAATTAGTTTGATACCTATTATGCCAACAGAGCAATATTCTACTTGCTGTCTCTCCCAATAGAATATGTACTCCTTGAGGGCAAGGACTTTTATCACTGGATTCCTAGCAACTAGCATAATGCCTAGCACATAGAAGGCACTTGATATTTGATTAATTTAATATCACTTCCACCATAATAATACTAACCAGAAAAAACTAGCTTTATTATCTGAAAGAGAAAATGCAATTTGCTCAGTTAAGACAGGCCCCTAGGAGATCTAGCAAGGAGGTGGGAAACCCAAAGGGCTATTCACTAATATTTCTTTCTGTGGATGTCACTGGGCATGGGGAAGATAGAGGGGTTCAATATTCTCTACACAGTTCTGAAATGACTGACAGTGTTCTGCCAAACAGCAGAGACAAGTGTTCCAGAAGTAAAGAATTTTTTCATATACAGAAACTGTGGAAACAAAACACAAGGACAGAAAAATCCTCAAGTAATTAGAACTCTTGCTTACGGCTTCAAGTGAAGCAACATGATCTTTCCAGGCATTATGGCAGTCTAAAATAGGTATCGAGTTCATGTAAGCAATCAACTAAACTTCAAATCTTGAAGAGGAAGGAGGGCAAGAAAGAGGAATAGGCTTATATTCAAGACAATGTAAATCTTTGATGCCCTGGTTAAAGCTACACTTTTATTTGGGCCTGCCTAACAGTATATTCCATAAAAGTATGCACTGGTAACAAGTACAGATGTATTCTTAATCACTTGTAGCCCACAATCAACTAAAGATAGCTCAAGGAGGTCTGCCATATGCCAAATTAATTTTTTAAATAAGAACACAAGATCTTTTTGCTTAAAGAATATATGTTAAAGACTAAGAAAGAAATTCAGGTTAAAAATGTGATTTTTTTTCCTATGAAGAGTAAGGCCTACCCAAATGATGAAATCACTCAAAATGAATGAGCAAGCCTTCCCCAATAAGGTACTTCCTCCATCCCCCTATCCTCTATATTACTAGGGGTCAGCATCAGTCAAGTCCCAGAATTCCTGGACATCAAGAAATTTATTTCTGTTTCAATACTAACACAGCCTCATTGACTTAAAGGTGTAAGGAATTTTAAATCTTATCTAGTCCAAACCCTTTCACTTTATAGATGAGGAAACTGAAGCTCAGATAAGCTAAGCCTGTTGTCACAATGGTAATGTTGACTTTAGATCCAATGTCAAAAGCCCCAATCCAGTGTTTTTTTCACTGTATATCACATTGCTTCCTATCCCAGTATTCCTTTTCAGGTACAACATAGTTGCATTTAACTGCATCATTTACCTTTGTGATGTTATATACTTTTGGGGTCAGACAGAGTCTGGCACATTTTAGCCATCCTAGCAAGGAGTATGGATGAAGGCTTTGCTCAGGAAGATCTCCTGTGCCTTCCCAGACTGGAGCAGGGGCTATACAGAATGCTGACCTACCAGAACAGGATGAAGGTGGATAGCTCTCTCCCAACAGGACGACTCAGGTTAATTTTTCAAAAAGCAAGATTATGGATCTTCAGGACAGCAGAAATTATCAATAAATCAGCCATTTATTAAGTGCTTACTATATGCCAGATACTGTGACAAGCACTGGAAACAAAAAGAAAAAGCAGTCCCTGACTTCAAGCATCTTATATTTTAATCAAGGAGAAAAACATACAAAATAAATACAGAGAGAAGGAAAGTAACTTTAGAGGGAATGGCATTATGTAGATTGTAGAGTGTGTAGAAAGGAGTAACAGGGAGGTTGTGAAGGACTTTGAATGACAAACGACTGCCTTTCTATTTGATCCCAGCAGGAGAGCTACTGGAGAGAACTGATTTGGGAAGTGACATAGTCAGACCTGCATTTTCAGAACATCACTTTGACAGCCAAGTGAAGGTAGGATTGGAGTGAGGAACAATTCAATGTAGGGAGACCAATCTGAAGGATATCACAACAGCCTAGACCTGAAGTGATAATGGCCTGTACCAGGAAGGTGACTTCACACAGGGAGACTGAGATGTAGAGAGAGAAGAGTTAAGATTGGACAACTGACTGTATACATGGGGTGAATGAAAGCGAGGAGTTAAAGATGACACAAATTATAAATGTATGAGACTGGAAATATGGCAGATCTCTTAAAAAAAAAACCTAGGATAGTTCACAAGAGTGGTGAGTTTTTGGGGAAAGATAATGAATCTTATTCTGGACACACTGTATTTCAGATGTACAAAAGGCAGTTGCTGATTTTGGCGCAGGGAGAAATATAGCTAGGTGGTACGGTGTTTAGAGCACTGGGCTTGGCTTCAGGAAGACTCACCGTCCTGAGTTCACATCCAATCTCAGACACATCCTACCTGTGTGACTCTGGGCAAGTAACTTAACCCTATTTGTCTCAGTTCCTCATCTGTAAAATGAGATGGAAAAGGAAATGGCAAACCACTCCAGTATCTCTGCCAAGAAAACACCAAAAAAGAGTCATGAAAAGTTGAACATGACTGAAATAACTCAACAACAGCAGAAGTTGGTGATCTGAAGCTAGAGCTCAGGAGAAAAGCTAGGGCAAGTTATGTAGTTCTAGGAATCATATGTCTGGAAATGATAGCTGAATCCATGGGAGCTTATGAGATTACCAAGGGAGAAAGGCCATGGAGAAAAAAAAAGTGGTTCCAAGACAAAACTCTGGGGAATACTCAGAGCTGTTGGGCACACATATATAAAAAAAGAATCAACTAAAGGGATTGAAAAGGAATGTTAAAGCAGGTAGGTGGAAGTCAAGAAGGATGAGAATCTCCAAGTAGCCATTACCTTTGGCAATGTGTAGATCGGGTAACTCTGAAAAGAGCAATTCTGGTTGGATGATGAGACCAGGGAAGGAATAAGAATTTAGTAAGACCCTAGTATGTGCCAGGCACTGTGTTAAACACTTTACGATAGTATGTCATGTGATCCCCACAACAATAGCCCTCTAAGTGCTATCATGATCTCCATTTTACATCTGAGAAAACTGAGGCAGAGTGTGACTTGCTGAGGGTCACACAACCATCAAGTGCCTGAAGCTAGACGTGGCCTCGAGTCTTTCTGACACAAATGTTCTATTTACTTTACCACTTAGGTGCTCCCCCCTCATATTTTGCAGAGTTTATAAAAGAGGAGACATAAAAAGAACTCATTTTGATTACATAAAATTGAAAAACTTCTGCACAAACAAGATTAATAACTATGTTCTCTTTGCATCAAATTTGTCTGATAAGGATTTTGTATTGAAGATATAGACAACTTATAGATGCATGTAAAAAAGATCATAAATCCATTCCCCCAAAGATAAGTAGTCAAGGGGATATAAACAAACAGTTCTCAAAAGAAAAATCGCAAATTATTAATAATCATGTGAAAGAATGCTCCATGTGATTCGTAAGATAAATGCAAATCAGATGCCCAGTAAATCCACAATGATGACAAAAATTAGAAATATTCAATGTTGGAGAGACTATAGAATGACAGGCAAATTAAGGCACTAGTGTCAATTGATTATGAAGTCGTAGACCATTCTGGAAATTAAATTTGAATTATGCAAATGAAGTGATAAATGTGTCAGAAAGAGATTTGACCAAAGGCACATACCCCCAGGAGCTCATGGTTAAAAAGAATGACTCCATATACACCAAAATATTTATATAGTCACACTACAAACAAAGTAGATGAGCATCAACTGGGAAATGGTTACACAAATTCGAACACATGGATGTAATGTTTCATATTTATTAAAAATAAATATGAAAAATACTGAATCATGAAGACTTATGTGAACTGATACAAAATGAAGCAGAGTCAAGAAGATATTGTAAACAATGAATATAACAATGTAAATTAAAGAACTATCACAAAACAACTGAAATGAATGTTTCAAAATTATAAAGTGTAAGCTTGACCTCAAAAAAGAAATATGCAAGGATGAGAATTGTTTCACATTGCTAACGGCCAGGGCTGGCAGGAAAGGAAGATAGGAACAATAAAATTAGAACAAAAAATTAACAAAAGAAAAAAAGGATAGAAAAAACTTTTTAATTTTTATTTCAGTGTTTACAATGGCATGTGGCATTATTTTAGTTTTGTTCATGTATTTGAAGACTTTTTTATCATTACTAAGTTACTAATAATTTTTTCTAAAATTATTTTAAAAGAAAAGAAAAAAGATAATTGAGTCTTGAATGCTTGTTTGGTTATGTTCTCAGTCTACAGTGACCCCATATTCTCAATCATGTAAGCTTCTCAGGAGAATATATGTTTCTTGGAGGTAAAGACAGTTTCAATCTTGTCATTGTATGCCTAGCGGCTAGCACAGTGCCCTGTTCATAGCAAGTATCTAATACCATTTAAAAATTTTAATTTAAACTGTTTTTGGACTTTCTTCTCTTTTAATGTAAGTTTTACCCTTTCCCTAAAGTCCCTCATGCTGCCACCAACTCTACTTCTGGTCTTCATCAATCTCACTTGGACTATTAAAAGAGTTTCTTAACTGGGTATCCCTGCCTCTTGGTCTCTCACCTCCAGCCTTCACACAGCTGACAAAATAATCTTCCTAATACACAGGAGATCTGCCCAAGTTACTCTTCTACTTAGATAATTTAATGTCTCCCCATTACCTAAAAGATAAGCAAATGCCTTTTATTTAAAATAACAAAATTACAGAACAAATGAATAGTACTTCAAGGCATTCGAGAAAAATTCCTCAAGAATTTGGAAAGTAGCTATCATTGTAATTATGTGAGGCAGGGACTCCCTATCTCACTCGGGGTGGAAATGAAGAGGTCAATTTAAACCCACTGAAGCTTTGCCCTACTCCATTTCTGGCCTAGGTTGCTTGGCACCTCCTTAAGCTGATGACAAATTTCCTTTTTTTGGTGGGGAGGGACCTCATCGTACAGGTGATAGACTAGTGGCACTCACTTCAAAATCTGTGATCCAGTGACATCAGCCCACTTACTGTTCCCTGAACAATCTGATTCTCCACTTCCCAACTTCTTGTAGTTTACTCTCTGCTCCCCAAGCCTGGAATGCTCTTCCTCCTCATCTCCACCTACTGACTTCACAAGTAACTCTAACTTCCTTAAAAGTCTCAACTAAAATCTCACTTTCTACAAGCCTTTTCCAAGCCCTCTTAATGTTATAGTGTCTTCCCTGTGAGATTACCCCCAATCTATCCTGCATAATGTTGCTTTGCAGGTTGCCTCTCCC
This sequence comes from Potorous gilbertii, assembly GCA_028658325.1. Taxonomy (NCBI): domain Eukaryota; kingdom Metazoa; phylum Chordata; class Mammalia; order Diprotodontia; family Potoroidae; genus Potorous; species Potorous gilbertii. The sequence goes on from CM053769.1 coordinate 180,999,933, forward strand.
AGACTGTGAAAGCAGACTTTCTTTTGCCTCTTTGTATCCCAGCATTTAGCACAATGCCGAGCAGTGCTTAACTAGTTTTTTGGTTGACTGAATTCAGATACCTATTTGTGTCTAAAGTGCTACTATAGTTCAGAAATCCTGAGTTCAGGGGATCCACTAGCCTCAACCTCCCTCTGTAGCAGAGATTATAGGTACCTGCCACTACATTGATCTAAGAAAAGAATATTAAAATCAAGGGACATGGTACAAAACACTTCAAGGAGACAAGAATTAACTCAGTTTTCCTCCATGCAAAGCTTCCCAAAGAGTAGAATTGCTGCTAATTAAAAAAGGATGGAATGAATTTGGGAGGGCTGGACAAAGGAAATGAAATAAGAAGACAACATCCTCCTATACCAAAGTGAAGTTGAGCAGTTACTGCCGTTTGAAGACCTTAAAAGTTTTCCTCAAACCTTATCCATTTGAAAACCTTAAAGGAATTTATAATAGAAAAGGCCTGTTCCCAAAAAGAGACTATGAAGGTAATTGGGACCTCCCAGTCTGCTGGTTAGCTCTCTTAAATACTCAAGAAAGACCTCCAAACATTAAGAAAATCTGAGCTTTAACATTCGATGTAGGTGCAGTGTAGAGCACTGACCCTAGAGTCAGGAGGATCTAAGTTCAAATCTGCTCTTGGACACTTTCTAGCTGTGTTACCCTGAGCTTAACTCCCATTATCTTAAAACAAAACAAAACAATCCAATCCCTCCCACACAAAAACAAACAGCAAAAAAAAACCATTCAATCTAATAAACTTAATCCAAAACCTTCTCAAAGGGCCCGTAACAAGTTTAAATTGCTTTCTATCATGCATTCCACAATGCCCTAATGCAGATGAGCACTTGACACAGTCATTCTTATAATCTGATTAAAACAACTTTCTTACTAGTTTGGCTATGTCATGTCTGTTGCATGTAGCAAATTATTTTCTCCAAATATTAGAGTGACTGCCTCTAATTTTTTAAGCTATAAGATGATTGATAGAATGACTGCCTCTAATTTTTTAAGCTATAAGATGACTGATACATAGCTATAGATATACACACATATATTCTTTTAGTATGTATAGTATATACATGTGTAGTATATACACATGCTCAAGAGATAAAAATACATAAAACATGTAAACTTTATAATACTATATATGGGCTAGCTATTATAAATGTACTTACATATGTCATACATATATATTTACACAGATATATGTATATAGAGAGTGCTGCAGGCTAATTAAACTAAAAAAAATTTATATAAATGACATTAATATTTCTTTAGCCAAGTTTTTCTACTTTTCTCCCCCAGTATCTATAAAGACTGAAATGAAATGATGGTTTCCTTTGATACCAATGGACAGTTTAATTTTTATCACATAGAGACACTAGCTCACATTATCAGACCCCCAACTTCCTTCCTAGCTCATCACAAGTCCAGGGTTGTGATAATCCAAGCAGTGGAGGACAGAAAGTACACATATAAAATGTCCCCACCCTTAGAGTTTACTAATCCAATCAAAGAGACAAGACTAACCTGATAAATCATTAAACCTAAGGTGGTACACAAATGATGAAATGTACTACTCTTTACTGGCATGCTCCACTGCTAAAGGCAGCATGGAGGAGGCAACCGCGGGTTTTTGAAGGTTATGCCAACAGTCAGATCTCTCACCAAGCTATACAGGATTCAGGAATAAGTGTACTTTTGTCAGCAGGGGTGCCTCAGTGGAAAGAGCACCAGGCCTGAAGTCAGGAAGACCTGACTGAGTTCAAATCCAGCTTCAGATATCTATGTGACTCTGTGCAAGTCACTTAACTGTGTTTGCCAAAGTTTCCTCAGCTATAAGATGAGGTAGAAAAGGAAATGGAGAACCACCCCAGAATCTTTGCCAAAAAACCCCCAAAAGGGGTCCCAAAGAGTCAGATATGACTAAACCAAATGAACAACAACAAATGACAACACTTTTGTCCGCAGAGGACTAGCCTTGCCCAGGGAAGAGTAGGGCTCATGATCCCCTTAGATGCAAGGAGATTATGTGATTAACCTTTCAGGCACAGTCAGTCCAGACCACCAGCTGAGGGAGTGCCACAATTTGCATAATGTAATAGTAATAAACGGATATTTATACCGCACTTTAAAGTTTGACAAGCACTTTGAAGACATTATTTCTTAGCAGACGCTTTACTATGCATCACTGGGACTCCTGAAGCATCTAAGTAGAGACTAAGTGCTCGAACAGCTAAAAGGAGATCAATGAGGGCAAAGGTTCAGCCTTCCTTCCATTCACGGGAGTATCTTCTTGCCTCCTACCTCACTGTGTATTTCTGTCTTCATCAGTTCCGTGGGGGATGCTCAGATGCATGATCTTCTCCTATCACTTATCTATACACAGTAACATATCACATGTGGTATAGAAAGGCTTTTCCTGAGCCCCCTGAGTTATCAGTACACCCTCTATCTTGAAATTAGTCTTACTTAGTAAAGAAAGAAAGAAAAAAAGCTTTGTATTTACAATGTGTACATGTTGTGTGTCTCTAGTACAATGTAAGTCACTTAAGGGCAAGGTTTTTTTGTCTTTATAACCCTGGTGCCAAGTACAGTGCTTGGCACATTTTAGTATTATTGTTGAGTCATTTTCCTTTGTGTCCAACTCTTCATAAAGCTATTTGAGATTTTCTTGGTAAAAAATACCAGAGTGGTTTGCCATTTCCTTCTTCAGCTCATTTGACAGATGAGGAAATTGAGGCAAACAGGGTTAAATGACAAACCCCGGGTCACACTGCTGGTAAGTGAGGCCAGATCTAAACTCAGAAAGATGAGTCTTCCTGACTCCAGGCCCAGCATTCTATCCACTGTCCCACCTGGCTGCCCACTTCAGTAGCCTGGCACATAGTAGGCACTTAATAAATGTCCGTTAAACACGTGATCTCTGAAATCAGGCTCAAAATCAGGCTGTTTGTCTATCAATTTTTATAAACTCACAGCTTACTTTAACAACTAAACACACAGCATTCTGTTGGTTTAAAGGACCTGAGCCAAATGCTGGAATGCCCTTCATGTTTTTCCTTCAGCAATTCAGAATATGGCTAACATGGGAGAGAAGCCTCTAAATTAGCATCAGTTTTTCTTTGGCTCAGTTTTTTCTTTTATTCTGATCTAGAATATTCTTAGCAGGGTATATTATGCATTCTCCTTTCTTCCATCACATACTGGTTATAAATATAGAATGATGAGCATCCCAAGATAAGCAGAGTTAAAATCACCAATTAAATTCCAAACATACACCTGAACTTAATGGAACTTCAACCTTTTCCCCAGCCCCAGGAGAGCATGCCTCAACAGTCAGACAGTATCAGTAACATTGGGCTACCAAGAACAAAGGGTATTTTGTGGGAGTAGCCACTGAGCTGTGATCTTCTTTTCTGTGATTGCACCTCATTTTATAACAATGTTCAGACATTTGGTCTGAGCAAGTATAGTAATTACATTTCTCACTTTAAACTCATTTAAGCAGCCACATCTGATCTCCTTCGAGAAGTCCTCAAGGCTCCCAAGCCTTCTGCCTTTCTCCTCCCACCCAATATGCACATGTTGGGGTACCTGCTGTTTACTCTAAAGTGAACGTCTTCCCTTTTTTCTTAGGTTCCCAGTCCGAAGTCTACAAACTGACCCTTTTAAAAATGGAAGAAAAAACTTGCCTCCCTCCTTTCCTTTTATTCATCAAGGAGAGATCCTGTGAAACAGAAAAGAGAAAGTGAATTTGCTCTCTTCTGAGAAGGCAAATCTCTCCAGGCTCAATTTTTTCATTCAGATAGTAAGAGGGTTGGACTAATTAAAAAATAAAAATTCCCCAGTGAGAGTGGAAAAGTTACTGAGTGATGACATTCTAAATAAACCATTCTACAAAGACACTTAAGCCAGACTGAAAATTCACATTGTGTCCCACTAAAAAATGTTGACCTACTCTAACCAAACCTATAGCTTAGCTGTCTCCATTTCCCATTCTTCTACTTTCTTCCACAAAGCAGCCATTATTCAAGAATAAAGGGTGGAATGAGTGAAAAATAGCAAAAAGAAAAAAAGCAAAAAGGTTTGTTTTGCTGGGTGTTATCGGAAGTCTCAATAGATACTTGGATATCCAATGATGAATTCTTTATGATTGCAAAGTCCTTTTAAAAAAATCAAAGGTCATACGTGTATCACAGGCACATATAATTTATAAAGATGTCAAAGTTTATCTTTACACTGCATGGACTGTAGCCTAATTCAACATTTATACCCTTTCGGAAGCATACCTCAGGATGACTGAGAATTCTACCTCATTAGAAGAAGCATCTAAATTAACCAAGTACTTATTTCAAGGTAAAATAATAGAAAGGAGAGAATTATTATTATATATTACATTATATATATATTATTAATATATTATATATTTCCTGATACCACATAACACTGTTTCTTCCTTCTTTGGGGCAAGTCTCATTACCTTATTAAACATGGAAAAGAACATGGAGCAAAAATGGTTAACTTTGAGATTTCCTTTCAGGACCACAGTGCAGGCACACAGGACCTTGTTCCACTAGAATGGTCAGTAAAGGTATCCTCCACTTCCTTGGAGATAAGAGTAAGTAAGGCCTGAAGCACTGACCTTCATCAAGCTCTACACATAGGTTATGGTTCTAAACTTACTTGAATACTACAATGAAAAGTTTGGATTTTGAAAAAAAATAAGAGTATTTCCAGGTACCTTTGTGACTAGGCCATTCTTTGACTTAAGAAATCCCTGAGGTTGTAAGCATTGTGGTTAAAGGTCTAAAAACAACAAACCCCAAACAATCCTTTATAGACTTAAGATAGCCATATGTAATGCTTCAGGGAAGTTATTCTTTAAAGTGAGAGAAATACACATTAGAGGGGGAATCTATTTAATTACTAACACGGCTGGACCATCCTATTTTCATTACCAAGTATATTCCTTTTATGAAATAAAAGCATAAGGGCTCTCATTTTTTACAAAGTAAATATACAAGCATTGCCTGCTTTATGAAATCAATGGGTATATTCCTAAAAAGTAGCATGTAAATCACATTTGGGTAAAGCAAAGAGTCAACTGTATGGGATGAGGGAATGGGTTTTATTACAGAAATTCTTCTAGCTAATTCTTTTTATAAAGTGACTGATTAGTCTCTAATTTATCTACTCTATATCCCTTACAGAATAGTATAACTTTCTTTGGCTAGGTAATAAAGAATATGATAAGTTTTAAAAAATCAGAAATTCTCATTTTTAAAATAAATGAGTAAAGTCACCATAACATGTCTTTTCTCATAATGTTTTAAGAACCATCTTCAACATTCCTACAGTGATTTTATTGGTAACCTCATTTTCATTTTATGTTTAAGGTACACTGATAATTTCAAGTGTTTTGACAGCAGTGACTGAAGACCCAGCACCCTCTCTCCTGGCTTTCTGAGAGCAGCCAAGGTAGTTCAGAGGGTGGTCAAAGTAGAGAGCTTTCCGGCAGCTGAGCATACAGTACAATGCCCTCACACTGTCATCTGACATAGTAGAAGGTAAGAGGATTCAAGTTCAAAAAAGTTTTTGTTTTAAGAATTTCATTTGCTATACAGTATTTATGGTACGGTAGATTTCATGTGTTATAAAAAGTGAATATTGTCTGAAATAAATGGTTTTTGTAATTGAGATGTTAGCACAAAAGATCAAAGAATTCTACAGAAATATTAGTGAGAAAAATGTTTTGCAAGTTACCAATTTTATTTTGTATACTGCATTTTATAAGTTATTTCATGATTACTGTGTTAGGAAAAATATATATTATCAGAATTAATGTTTTGTTTAAAGAACTGTGTGCAGAAAAGTATATTTTCTGTAATCTCCAGTGAAAGATTATAGTTTTTAGTGGTCACAGGAACCTAAACCCCTATTTCCCACAGATTCAAAGTATCAACATTTCTGCATCTGATTTTGATGCCATTTTCTAGTAACATTACCCCTGCAAAAGTTGAGGACTGATTTATACACAGAAACACTGAGAGGTATGAGCAGTACTCAGCTCTCCCTCACTCACTCAAAACAAAGTCAAGTGCAAGCCATGTCATTATTTCTCTGATGGCATGGTCTTTTTCCGCAAGGAAGGGCAAACACACTCATAAGAGCAGTACTAAAAGATAGGAGATGGGTAAATGTTCTAATATTAAAAAGAAAAAAAAAGGCTAAAAGAGCAGTCTGCAAACAACATGCTAGAGAATTCTCTAGATTTAAATTAAATAGATTTAAATCAAAGAATTACTTTGATTCCTGGGGAAAATAATCGAATGGATAATTAAAGAGAGGGTTGGTGAACATCGAGAGTGGGAAACAGTAATTACAAAAGAGTCAATGGTTTCATCAAGAGCAGGTCAAGCTAGACTAACCTCATTTCCTTTTTTTTTTTTTGATAATAAGCATATGAGAAGAATGCTGTAGATGCAGTTTACATCAATTTTAGAAAAGCTTTTGGCATACTACTTTCATACTATTCTCATATTACTTTCACAAAGATGATGGAGAAGTATGAACTAGAAGAGAATGCAATCATTCGGATTTATAACTGGCTGTAAAGTCATTAATGCTTTAGTGTATTAATACATTCATTAACATGTCAGCGTGGGAGGAGGTCTTCAGGGTCATATGCAGGGATATGTTTTGTCTGGTGTTAAAATTTTGATCAATGATTTGGAAAAAGGCATAAAAAGCAGACCAATCAAATTCGCAGGTGATATGAAGTACACAGGATAAGAGTTGAGATCCAGAACATTCTTGACATGCTACAGTAGCAGTTCTCCAGTTAGAATATCCAAAAGGCAGTTGATGATGAGATGGAGCTCCAATTCTAGAGGCAGCTAGTTAGTGATAGGGAATGGAGCTCAGGAAACCAAGACTGAGTAGATCTAGGAAATCACCGGAATAGAGATGATAACTGAATCCAATGAAACTGATGATACGACCTAGCAAGACAGAAGAGAAAAGAAGAGAGGCCAGGACAGAGACTTGAGGGACACCCAAAATTAGTGGGCATGACCTGAATGAAGGCAGCAAAGGAGAGTGAGAAGATGGAGAGGTTAATCAGGTAGCAAGAAAACCAGAGAAAAACAGTGTCATCGTTTTCTTTCTACTACAGTTTTCTCACTCAAAAAGTAAAGAGATTGGACTAGATGACCTCTAAGGTAAAAAACAATTAAGAGAATAAGAACTGCGATTGATCTCTGACATTTTGTGGTCCAAGGATTCAAAATTCTTTTGTGTGTCATACCTGTTAGGTATTCTGATGAAGCCTTCTTAGCAAGTTTTTAAATTTGTAAAGTAAAATACATAGGATTCCAAGGAAAATCATTTATATTAAAAAAATAGTTATAAAAAATAAATTAAAAAACTAGTACACAAAATACTAAGTTAAGAACTCTGACAAGAATCCTCTCTACAATACATTGACAAACTGAAAAAGCAATGTGGTAGATAAGAATATTGGGCCAGATTCTGGAAGGCCTGGGTTTTAATCTTACCTCTGACTCCTCCTGAGAGTCAGTTACTTTTTCTGAGTCTGAGTTTCTTCCTTTGGAAAATGGAGATAACCATTCCTAGAGTATCTACCTTAGAGCATTTCTTTTCTACTTCACAAAAATGTGAAGCATTTTGCAAACATTAAAGTACTTACTATATAAATGACAGTAACATTAATAATTATTGTTGTTATACTAAACCCCCCCAAATTCTTTCTGCTGATCAGTCTAAATCTTTGATTCATTTTACTAGGATCTTGCTATCAGCAAAAATATTCTAATTTTTTACATTAAAAGAGGGAAAGCCTTTTGGGAAGTATTTGATAGAATATTCTCCATGCTGAAATTATGTGTTAAGGCAGGATGTGTGCTGTTACTTCTGTCATGACCAAAAGAATACATTTTAGAGGAAAGCAAAATTGAGAAAAAAGTGGCACCGATAAAAAAGAAGGGGATGAGAGAAGCACAGTTACAAAAATGCTATGGTCCCCAGAGCAGTTTCTCAAACAGAGAGCTCCCTCTGTCAAATTCCATTGTATCTTGTTAAGATTGTCTATGACTGCTGTCATCCTGGTCCTCTAGAGGTGTTCTCTTCCCCTCTCCCTCCCCAGGCTGTACCTCTATTATTTCACATCCTTCCCCTTACCTCTGAGTCCTTCCTTTCCCACAGCTCCACTCCAGTATTTTACTGTACTTGAAGACTATAAATTTACTTAACTATTTAAAGGGACACAAGCTTGTTTAACATAGTTTTAACATAGCTCCAGAGAATGACAGGCATGAAATACAAATATATGTACATATGCATATATCCATATACACATATACACAAATATATGTGTGTGTGTGAAAATTTGCAGGTTGAGTCACCTTACTCAACTCAGTCCAACTCCACTTAAGGCATTTTATCAGCTTCTTTTCAGGTCCTTCTTGTTCCACAGCCAGAGATTGGTGGGTTCTTCCTGTAACCCAATCCTCTGGGTCACCAAGGATCCTTTCTCTAGTTCACTCTTCTACTTCCTATTCCAAGGCTGAGATATTTTTTTCAACTTCCTTGGTGAATGAATAAGCAAGATCCTTTTCTGGTGGTTCCACTCCTCAAAAGATGCTCAAATGCATCATAATTATCACAACTGTCAGTACTGTTACCTTACATTTATTTATATATAGGTTTATTATCTTACAGTCATCTACATATAGCTTTAAAGTTTAAAGGGTGCTTTCTTCCAAACAAGGCAATTAATTAGCACAAGTGCTATCATCCCTATTTTATGGAATAAGAAAATCTATGGAATTCTCTAAGTAATGATGAGCAGTGGTGAAGAAAGCAACTTTATAAATCATAAAAGCACCCCCAGAAACGTGAGCAACTATTACTACCAAATCCTGAAGTAATCATACCTCACACAATCAAATTCTTATGTCAACTTGAACAAATTCTACTTAATTATCGTTTTCCTATGATAGAATGCAACCTTTGTCAATATTCCCCAAATGAAAACTACTTTTCCACTCTAGATACTGACCACATCCCTAAAATAATTTCCAAGAAGGGAGTAATACATTGTGGGATTAAATGATTTACAGCATATTATCAAGAAAGAATTGTACCCCAGAAGTGATGTTAAAGGACACCATCCAAGAGTATACCAGACAAGAGACACAGTCAGGCTGACTGTGGAGCAAGCATGAGGGAGAACAGATGGGAAGCCTGCTGTTTCCATGTTATAGAAGAAGCATTCAATCATGTTGGGTGGACCTTCTGTGGAAGATTACATCAGGGCAAAGATAGGGTCCTGGTACAGTATGACTATGATGGTTAAACATATACTAGCAACCATGTACCCATTAAAATATCATAGGAAGGAAATTTGACTTTTTAACTATAGACAGTGTCAATATCTTTGGTCTCTCTGGTCTTTTATCCCTTTTACCCAGCTGCCAAAGTGGTATCTAACATGTGGGTCTGACCATGTCATTCCTCTGATCAACTCAAGTGGTTTCTTCTAACACCTCCAGGATCAACTGAAAACTGCTCTGATGGCATTTAAAGCCTTCTACAAGTTGGCATCAACCTTACTAAATATTATTTCTTATTCACACACTATACAATCCTTTCAAACTGGCCTTCTTAGTGATATAAATTACACTCCAATGTCCCATCTAGAGGACTCTGCATCGCCTTCACCCTCAGCATGGAATGTACTGCCCACCTCACCCCCATCTCTACCTCTACCTTTTAGAATCCCAGTTTTCTTCAAAGTCAAGTTAAGCACTACCTTTATAAGAGGCCTTTCCCACCTCCCCAAGCTCCTAATGCCTGTCTTCTCCAAACAGTCCTTTATTTATTCTGTTTTTACATATTTAGTTCTTTCTCAATTGCTTATAAGCTCTAAGAGGGCAAGGACTATTTAAATTTTGTCTTTGTATTTCTAGAACCCAGCAGAGTACCAGGGATATAACAGTCATTTTTAAAAGGCTCATTGAATGAACGCTCTTTAAAAATTTAAGACAGAATAAGCTGGGTTTCCAGTGTCTGCTTAAAAGATCAGTGAGTGATTTCCAGTCACCATAGATTATTTGCTCTGACTTCAGACTGTTGAAAACTTAACAATGAAGTCTTCCTTGACAGTCCTGTTAACTGAAGAAGCACCTAAGAATTTGGGTAAGTTCTTCTTATCCAGGGTTCAAACTCTGTACCCAGGCATTGCAGATCACCAAAGAAAAGAAGTTGTTGGAAGCCCCCAAAGTCTAAGTGAAAGAGATCACCACTTTGAACTTTATTCTGACTCCCTTCCCTCTCTCTACCTATACTATTTCACATGATCCCCACAGATTCCAGCCTATGAGGCATATGGAAGTGCTGGTCAATAATCAAATGCTTATATCAAGTTACATCATTTGGTATTATTAAATAGTACTCATTATGACATGACAAACCACACTTCAGTAAACCGTACTTTTACCTGCTATTTGAAATATTTCATGGTTATAATAGGGAACAAAAGTTGAAGATAATTAACTCATTTCCTTAGCTTAACTGTCTGATGAAATCAGTATTAATAGGTTCCTTATTGAAGTACCTTTTAAAAATAAAGGATAACTCTTTACACACATTCAGATGATTTGACCTTTGGTTCTTGTGACTTATTGGATAAATATGTTTTTTATGAGTCTTCATAAAATGCAGATTACGTAAATACATTCAGGAACTTTTAACACATGAATTGGCTTGAGTAATGGATCAGAGGTGGCTTGTAGAAAGATTAAATAATCTGTATTAGAAACTGTACACTAGAAACAGCACAATGTTTTAAAGTTATGAACTCTACATTGCCTCTTACCCCACCCCTCAAAAACAAATTATGATGCGTATACTACATAGAGCTTGAAAAACAAAGATTTCCCAACAGACTCTCCAAGGGCCCTCCACTGATTGGTAGAGTGACCTTTATGAAGTGAGAGAACACTTCCTTGATTTTCCACTTCCTTCCTTGTCACCAATACCTAGGAGAATGAATAAATGACCAGAAGTCAGTTTTAATCTCAGGGATGGGATTGGTTGAAATGAACTTCAATGTCGATTCCAACTCTGATGTTTTACGTTTCTATGAGTATGCATCAGGAATTCCACAGGAATGCCATGGCTTATTGGTAAAGGCACTGGATTGATACAAGAGTTCTGCCCCTTACTAGCTATATAATATTGGGCAAGTCATTTGATTCCATCCTAGTTTCTCCTTGATAAAAAAAGGGATAATAACAGTGCAATAAACCCATGTAGGAAGACATTAATTATGTACTGATGATAATAGAGATCCTAGCAACAGGTATAGTTACTTCTTGTTCTGTAGCATGCTGTGGGAGTGAGGACTCATGTAAAAAAGAGTGTCTAGAAAAGATCAGAGGATAGGTATGGTATAGTGAAAGGGGCAATGGATTTGAAGTTAGGAAAATTAGGAAAACCAAATGCCACTTCAGACATTTACTAGCTTAGTGACTCTGGGCAAATCACTCAGTGTCCCTGTGACTCAGTTTCCTTACCTGTAAAATGACAGGGTTGGACTTATGGCCTCTGGGTCCTTTTCAGCTCTAAATCTATGATCCTATGAATTCAGTTTTGTGCAGTTAAACTGCCTTGCTCATAAACTTAAAAAAAAAAAAGTTGATGAGAAGCTGGCCAATATATTAAATAGAACAAGTATCTGGCTTAATAGCAGTTTCTTTGAAGGAAAGTAAGAGGAGAGAATTCTGGGAGCTTTAGTTGACAAACTCAATATGAACAGAATTGATGGCTAAAAAACAAAATAATGTAATCCTAGGCTACATTAATAGAAGCATGGTACGCAGAATAAGGAAGGCAAATGGTTCCAATGTATTCTGCCCTGGTCAGATTCACATCTGTAATATTGTTATTGAGTTCTGGGCAATGTAAAAAGTACACCAACAAATTGGAGTATATGCTGTCATATGACAAATGCATAAGGAAACTGGGAATATTTAGCTTGGGGGAAAAAAAGACTTTAGGAGCCATAGAGCATGATGCCTGGGTTCAGATATCTGAAGGGTGAAAAAATATCATCTGGAAAAACGATTAAGCTTATTCCATAAAATTTGAGAAGCAGTTATTGTTCAACAGAAGGAAAAACTTTCTGTCAAGTAGGATAGCATGGGGAAAGGCTGGCTCTGCCTCATGAAACAAGAAGTTTCCTTAGCCCTTTAAGTACTGCAGCAAAAGCTGAATGATCAAGTTAGCTATATAATAGAAGGATCACAGATTTAGATCTGGAAGGGAATTTAGAATCTATCTACTACAGGAGTGGGAGACCACATGTGAATGGAGAAGGAAGCTTGAATTCAGTCAAAGGGCCTCACCTGAGGACCTAGGGGGCCACATGTGGGGTTCCCCACCCTGATCTCATCCTACCTCTTGTTTTCCAGTTTAGGAACCAAAGCCTAAAGAAATGAGGTGACTTGCCCATGGTTATACAAGCAGTAAGTAGCAGAAATGCGATTGGAACCCAGGTTCCTCCACCTCCAGATCCAGTTATCTCTCTACTCGCTGCTTACACTCAGTCACAGAAATATCACTCCAATCTCAAGACTGATTCTCATTTTTAAAGGCTGGGATTGCTACGTATTCTAGTATAAGCCGATATAACATGAGTGAATATAAAAATATTATCAAGTAATATTAAAAAATATAGTATCAAATAATACTTAACTCTTCTACAAGTTAAAAGTATTCATGGAAGGATTAGATCAAACGTTTTTATTTAGAACTGTCTGCTAAATTCAACATCAGAGCTGAACAGAAAAAAAAATTCCTAAATTGATGAGATATTGTTAATAAATGTAAAAATCAGTTTTCAAAAACCACAAATAAAAGGAAGTATGACATAGCGAAAAGAGAACTATATTCAAGTAACGCCACTCTGTAATTAAGGCGACCCTCCAAAACTTTAAGTTAAAGATGTATGGAGAGCTACCTGGGCAAAGGAGTTCTGGCACATAATGTACAGGATCTACAATAAATTAGAAAAGGATGATTGAAGAATAAATCTTTTTGTTTTTTGCTAAACTTTTAAGCAAGAGCAAATGTGCATTAGTAGAAAAAAATGTTAAGGTCAGAATGTCTTTTGCTGGCAATAATTTCACCTAAGGAGCCTCACAAAGTCCTTCTGCACTTAAGATAATATATATATATATATATATATATATATATATATATATATAATATTCCATGATATGTATGTTGATACTATATTTACCTTCTATGCCAAAAGTTCCATTAAGTAGAAGAATCTGTCTAAACTTTTTGTGTTTCCCAAGATTTCTCATCGTGCCATGAAACATAGCAGGTGCTCAGCAAGCTGGTTTTGTTGAATATATTATTTCCATTGTAATCCTTGCCACCTCTGTATTATCACAATGCCAATAGGTACCACCGTGTCATTCACAGCTACTAGTATTTATTATTAAATGTAACGAAAATAAAACACTTTTAGTTTTAAGTCTTCACCATTTCAATGAATGTTTTTTTAAATATTTACCTCTTGGTAACATATTTTCTTCCTTTCCAGAGATCATTTCAGACAGCTTAACTCTATGACTAAATCAACTGACATTAGATTTGGGAAGTGTACAGGAACATATGAATTTTTGGGAAGGTTTTTTTTTAACCTCCAAAGAAACAATGGATCCTTCCAAGCACAGTCAAGATCAACATGAGGAAAGAACTAACTATACTGCTAGCAGCTTGATGCTTGGTCAAGGAGAAAGGGGGTATAGGCATAATTTGAGGGAACCAGAAAGTTACCTATCTTATTTCAAATCAGACTAGATTTACCTTCCTACTCCCAACTCATTATGCACTAGATATAAAGTTCAAAGAAAGGAAATGCTGAGGGGGCCTCTCATTTTACGTCTGAATTTCAACATAGTTATTAAGAAAAACAACAACCTTATAAAGTCCATCTTGAAGGGTTAATAAACTCATCTGTTTTAGGATCTATTATTCTACTTTATATGGAACTTTTTTCCTTTTTTTAAAATGAAATTTTACTTTTATCATACAGATTCTTTAAAAGATGTTAACACAAGCATCAAATCAGGAGAAAAAAACCAGGAACTCTGATAACTTATTTTAATAAATAATTAAGTTTACATATGAAGTAAGTCCCAAAACAGAAGGAAAAAGAATTAATAAAGGAATATTCTTCCCTTTACAATGAGGAATAATCTAAATTCTAAATCATAATCTAAAATGCCTGGAGGGAAAGGAAACCTGGGTTGCTCTAGCTTTGACCAAACTTCTGGTAAGTTGTGGGGTCATGAACAAAGGCAATTGTTCGCAATGGTCCTCAGTTTCCCTCACTGGTAAAACAGAGGGTTGGGGATGGCTTTTGTGATCTTTTCCATCTCTCAATCTATGCTCCTATGACCAAATGATCTCTCAAGTTCATTCCAACTTTAAAGCTATGATTTCCTACTTAACAATCCTTAAACGTATTTGCTGACATAGGCTACACAATGAAAAGGGATGTTGCAATTCAGACATCCTGATGGGGAATGTGAACACAAGGGATAGGTAGTGTCACATAACTGCAGGCACCACTGAAGGGTCCTGCAAAATTCACTGTGGAAAATAAAAAGTGAAAACTTTGTAGAAAACAAATCCTAGTAGTTCCTCTACCTCACTCTAATCATAAATACTTAAGATGCTAAAAACAGGACATGATATGCCTTCTTTAGGGTACAAGATAAATAAGTCATTACATTATCATGATGTCTAATAAGTTGAATTTCTAAAAAGGATTTCCAGTAAGTTATCAGTTGCCTAAGTACCTTTACCAGTCATACCTTCCATATTTTCCCAAGTAATTAGAAAAACTCTCCAGTCTTCCATATATTTCAAGCTGTGTATCATGTCCTTATCATAGATTAAACCTGTAATCTTAAAACCTGGCATCAGTTTTTGCTCAAGACATCTGTTTTGCATCAATGTATTTTTCATTTTTAGGTAAAGCATATGGTTCCATAAGACTTTAGATCCAGGCAGATATGTCCCACCATAATACAAAGGTTTAAAAAAATAAAAAAAGCTTCAAAGAATTAATCATTGTATAAATTACTTTCCCCTGCCAATTTATTATTTACTACTTTAACTTTGGAAATGGCTAAATTCATATGTCCTAAAGGCATCTGTGCTACATCATCAAGAGAAACTTCTGAAAAAAAAGAGAGCTTTTAAAGTTTCAGCCAAACTTTTCTAAGAAATTAATAAAAAACAGCCCTAACCTGAGATGACAGCTGTAGGTGATTTTTGTGGGCTTTTGATTTCTCTTTTCTTTTTTTTAATAAATGAAAGGCCTTTATATGGATCAACAATTATAATTTAGTTCACAGTTTCTAAAAGAAAATTTCATTTCATGCATAACAACTTATGTATGGAATTATTTTGGTATTCATCCTGGGTAGGTTGTATCATGCTAACAAACTGCAAAGAGGGAGGAAAAAATGGTCTTTTTAAAAGTTGATGTTCTTTTAAGGATGTTCCTGCTCATCCTGCCATTTGATAAAATATTTCCAATAAATAAAGATGAAGTAGTAGGAGCTACTACTTGTCATAGAATAAGAGCACCTGGGAAATGACCCACATGTCTCTAACTCAACAGGCTAAATTCGTAATATAGTTCAAGAATATCATGAGTCAGAAGGAACTTTAGGGGTAACCTAGTCAAAACAGAACCCACTCTCTTTTACAATATCCCAGTCAACTTGACTATATAGATCTTCACCTGTGGACCACAGAAGATGGAAGATTCATTTTCCCTAAAGAGGGTAGCCCATTCCACTTTTAGCCCTGAAGTATTAGGAAGCTATTCCCTTGTATCAAGTTTTGAAATTTGTTTCTGCAACTTCCATTTCTTCTGGTTAAACCCTCTGGGACTAAGTGAAACACAAGTGATCCCTCTTCTATATGAGTGCCTTTGGAGACATGAAGACAACTCTCATGTCCTTCTCAAGCTCAATAGCCCCATTTTCTTCAACTGGTTTTCATATGACATGGATGATCATTTAAGTAGGAACAAGTAGGAGCAATGAAAAGCATAGAGAGATGCAGTAGGCACAGAGAAGAAACGGGATATCCTTTTCAAGCCAACTCACACAAGTGACAACTCATATAATCCAACAAGGCAAACACCTTGAAGAATAAATCCTCCTTGGAAAGCAGAAAACTGAAAAAGAATTTTTACAGGTAGTGTCTGTGATAAAAGTCTCATTTCTACAATATATAGAGAATGTAGTCAAATTTACAAGAATACAAGTCATTCCCCAATTGATAAATGGACAAAGGATATAAACAGGCAGTTTTCAGAGGAAGAAATTAAAGATATCTATAGTCATATGAAAAAATGCTCTAAATCACTATTAGAAAGATGCAAATCAAAACAACTCTGAGGTACCACATCATACCTATCAGATTGGCTAACATGATAACAGGAAGATGATAAATGTTGGAGAAGATGTGGCAGGGGTGGTATGCTAATTCATTTTTGGTGGAGCTGTGAGCAGATCCAACCATTCTGGAGAGCAATATAGAAATATGCCCAAAGGACTATAAAAATGTGTATACCTTTTGACATAACAATACCACTTCTAGAGCTGTATCCCAAAAAGATCATTAAAATGGAGAAAGGGTCCCACATGTACAAAAATATTTATAGCAGCTCTCTTTGTGGTGGCCAAAAACTGGAAATCAAGGGGATGCCCATCAATTGGGGAATAACTGAATAAATTATGGTACATGAATGTAATGGAATACTATTGTGCTACAAGAAATGATGAACAGGAAGACTTCAGAGAGGCTTGGAAGGGCTTATGTGATCTGATGCTGAGCGAAAGTTGTAGAACCAGGAGAACTTTGTACACAGCAAAAACCACAGTGTGTGAGGATATTTTCTGGTAGACTTAGAACTTCATTGTAATGCAAGGACATAAAAAATTCCCAATGGTCTTTTAAGGCAAAATGCCTTCCACATCCAGAGAAAGAACTATGGAATTCGATCACAGAATGTAGCAGATCATTTTCTTTTGTATTATGTTTTGGTTTGTTATATAATTTCTCTCATTCATTTTAATTCTTCTATGCAACATGACTATGGTAAAAATGTATTTAATAGGAATGTATGTGTAGAACCTATATAAAATTGTATTCTGTCTTGGGGAGGTGGGAGGTAGGGAGGGGAAAAAAATCTAAATTATATGGTAGTGATTGTAGAACACTGAAAATAAATAAAATAATTTAAAAATTAAAAAAACAAAAAAAGAAATGAGAAACAGGAGGACTTCAGAAAAACCTGGAAAGACTTATATGAACTGATGCTGAGTGAAGCAAGGAGAACAAGGAGAACGTTATACATAGTAACAGCCACAATATGTGAGAACTGATTTTGATAGATTTAGCCCTGCTCAGCAATGCAAGGACCTAAAACATTTCCAAAGGACTCATGATGCAAAATACTATCCACATCCAGAGAAAGAACTATGAGGCAGACTATTTTCTCTTTTGTTATGTTTTGTTTTTCTCATGGTTTCTCTCAGTTGCTATAATTCTCCTATTCAACATGACTAATGTGAAAGTGTGTTTAATAGGAATATATGTATAGAGCCCATATAAGATTACATGTCATCTTGGGAAGGGAGGGGGAGAAAATTTAAAACTTATGGAAGTGAATGTTGAAAACTGAAAACAAACAAATAAATAAATTTTGGGAAGAAAATAATAAATCCTCCTTGATGAAGTTAAATATTTATCAGTGGAGGCTCTTAAAGCACTCCTCTACCAATTTTCATTAATATCGGTACAAATATCATGTGAAATGTCCAAATTTGAAAAATGATACTAAAGTATTCTTAGTGAAATGTCAACATAACAGAAATAAATTAGAATAAGACACATTCCACTGGGCACCTACATCCCTGTGTGAAAGGTCCTAAGAATGGCAAATAAGAATGGCAAATTAAGTGTCAACATAAAAAAGTAATATGTACAAAAATCAGTTTACATGTTATATATCCAGTGACTAGCTCCAAAATGTCAGGTGAAATCTAGAAAATAAGTTTTGCAAATGATCAGGAGAAAGACCTTCAAATTCCAAGGAAAGGAAATTTGAATAATGCAAGACTATTCTTCACTCAGCAGAAAACACAGGAGGGAATGGAATAATGTATTCCAAAGAGCAATGAAGCTCAGGATGCAACCCAGGGTGAACTGGCCCCTGCAAATATGGGCTTAATCATATATGAAAAACATGAACATTTAATAATAAATGTGTTTGAAACACATTTTAGAAAGAAAACCAGAACTAAAGAGATTAATTGCTGCTCAACCACCCTAAACAGAAATGAAGTTTATAAACACGTACACACACACATATGACTGTCATTTCCCAATAGATACATGATTCAAGGGTAGTACAAATCATTCTCAAAAGTAGAATTGCAAAGCATTTACAACCCCATGAAAGAATGTGCCAAATCACTAATAAGAAAACTACAAATCAAAACGATCCTGAAATTTTACCTCATACCATGCAAATTGACAAAAAATAGCAACAGTGTTGGAATGGCTGTGGAATGATAGACACACCAATTGGGGAATGGCTAAACAAACTGTGGTACATGAAGGTAATGGAATATTATTATGCTATAAAAGAAATAATGTGATGAATATAGAGAATCAGGGAAAGATCTATACAAACTGATACAGAATTAAGAAAGTAAAACCAATAAAACAACATACAATATTGTACAAAATCACAACAGTATAAATGGAAAGAATCATCCCATAACCAAAAAACCCCAAAAGTGAAATGTATCAGAATTGTAAAAATTGGAAAAAAGGAAAAAAAAAGTAAGATTCAGCTCACTCCTTTATGGAGGTGGGAGGCCCAAAGGTGTTACATATGGTACATGTTTTTAGTTTTTTTTCAGTATATTGAGTGGTTGTGATGGTTTTTCTCCTCTCTACAAATACTATTTGTTATACAGAAGGGTTCTCTGGGTGAGAGATGGGAAGGGATACTTGAGATAACTATGAGGATGTAAGAAAAATCAATAAAAACTTATTTTAAAAATGCAATTGTCAAAATACTTTTTAAAACAAGGTCACTGACCACAGATTAAGAACCTCTGCTTAAGAATATTTTCTTCTAATTCTTGACCAAATTAGAAAAATGGCTCGGGTCTTACTGACTCAGAGCCCAGAATTCAATTCATTATACCTCATTCTCTCAGAAAAAATAGGGGAAGGGGTTAAGACGTGAGCACTCCCAGGTGAAGAGGCTGCCTCTTATTGATACTGATCAACATTTCTCTGAAGCTTTTACTCTTAGAGAGTTGCTTAGCACTAACAGATTAAATGATAAATGACTACTGGGGTCACAGATCCAGTCCGTGTTAAAGGAGGAACATGAAACTAGGTCTTCCTGACTTCAAGGTCAGCTCCATGTTCTTGAGAGGACCAAATGGCATGGTATATGGGAAAGAACTTAGAAAAGTATAAAATGGTATAAATCCATTATTTTAGAAGCTAATACCAATGCTGGGCATCCACTACAGAGACATTAGACAGAAAACATCATCCTATCCTCTACCAAAACAATGGAGGCTAGACTATTGTAGGCAGTCCTAGTTAGGACTGTTCAAGAAAGAAAGGAAAGATAAGGACTTGAATAACTAAATTGATTCTAGGAAATAAAGGGCCAAAAAGACTAGGCCTCTGCACTATGGACAAGGGTTGAGAGGATTTATGATCTAAACCTATAAAATCAAAGGGTTATTTGAAGATTCTTGTTTTTTCAGAAGGATGCTAAATCAAAGGAAGGATGCTTCCACAGGAAGGTCCTACTTTGGATGACTCAACAAAATATGACCCCCAGTTATCAAGAGGTATGCCAGTGGGGCATAAGACTTAACCA
The DNA here is from genome assembly GCA_028658325.1 of Potorous gilbertii. Lineage (NCBI taxonomy): Eukaryota > Metazoa > Chordata > Mammalia > Diprotodontia > Potoroidae > Potorous > Potorous gilbertii. The sequence continues at coordinate 181,020,010 of CM053769.1, forward strand.
ACTGAAAAAGCTTCAAGCACAGGTTTAAGATAGACTGTACAGGTCTGTTAGAGGGCCAGTACTGTGGCAGTTCTTCACTAGAAAGGTGATGCTCCAGTGAAGGACATGGTGTTTTTTTGTTTCATTTTGTTTTTTGCCAATGGCTGCTCATGAAACATAGGGAAATCTGTAACCTGTGCCAACGGAGGAGTGCTCATTCTAATAAAGTAAAAGACAGAAGACAAAAACTTAACCTTTTAGAAAGTTAGGAGCATTAGATGGTATTTTTCATTTCTTTCCTATCCCAGGGGGTGAGGTAGGTGATTTATGCCCAGAATGATTAATTCTCAAAGTTACTCAGACTTTTGGAGGTTTAGCCCAGAGAAACTCCCACTTACTCCCACCCACATCATAAGTATTTTGGAAGTATTCAATATGATGCCTGTAAAGCACTGCCTATAGAGTAAGTAACCAACTTATGAAATTCATTACCCCAAAGGTCATGCAAATTTTTTTTTAAAAAGTTTCGACAAATTCAATGATGACAGAAAACAATTTATTATGAGAAACAAGATCCAAGTCCAACTGTTGATTCCAATTCACTATTTTCCCTTTTCCCAGAGTCTGGAGGTTGGAGAAAAGAAGACAGGGAAGGGTTCCCCTTAGCCAGTTATCAAATTCTCCTGGTTTTTTCCTGCCTGTATTTCTCATTGCCTCTCTAGGATAAGGACTCAAATCTGAGCTAATTCCTAAAGTGTATAGATGACATACTATGCTATTAAACTGTTTTAATTGTTATCATTTCCTTTCTTATCTTCTTTATTCCTAACGAATCCCTTCCCTCTCAACTCCCCACCTCAGTGAGCTGCCTTTTTTAAAATAAGAAGGGAAAAAAGAAGTTCAACAAAACTAATCAATACATTGATTATATATCAGATTGTAAAATGATGGAGGGGCAGGGAGCGCTGGTACATTGCTACCCTTCGTAAACAAGGACAATCTTAATCTTACTCTTCCATGAGACCTCTCGATGCCATTGTCTGACAAAGAATTATTTGGCCAGATCATGAGTCTGAACTGGTGTGCTAAGTGCTATACATACATACATACATACACACATATATATATATATATATGTATGTATATACATATAATTTTTTTCCCCTGTAGCAAATTTACCACTTTGATTGATTTACTTTAAGTCAAAATTTACCAAGTGCCTGGCTTGTGGTAGGCCCTGGGCATAGAAAGATAAAAAAAAATAGCAAAATATAATAAAAATGTACAGTTTAATATAAAAGATATAAAGATACACAGATATAATGCAAAGTGTGATCTGATAGGGGAAAAGGAAGAAATTCATTCAATTCCTTTATTCAACAAGCATTTGCTTAAAGTGCCAACTATGTGTCAAGTATGTCTATAATCAGAGCAAATGACTTCTATGTTGATTTGGCTTTTCCAGCGTGGACAATCAGACCAAACTCTTGAATGGTGACTGATCCTTTCCAGGAACCTCTGTTACGGGGCTGTGTTATAGGGCTTAAAGCCACCAGCACAGTGTCCACAATTCAGTATCAAGAGAAGGTTGTAGGGAAACCTTCCAGTACACTGAATGAACCCCAGATAAGAACTGTCTAAGATGGGCAAGATTGAATATGGCCTTTTTCACTGTTGGAGAAGACTTCCCAACTAATGAAATCAGAGATGCTTTTGAATATTACCGGGTGTTGAATTGTGAATACAAAGACAAAAATGATGAGAGTCCCTGTCTTCAAGTTGCTTCCATTTTGGTAAGGAACACCAAAATAACAAATTTAAGGTTAAAAAAAAAAAAGAAGTACACAGAATAGATCCTCACTAAATGCTCCGGGAAAACCTGAGGAGGGAGACACCACTTTTGTGTGTGTGTTCGTCCTTCCTTGCTGAAGAAGACCACGCCATCAGAGAAATGATGACATGACTTGTCCTTGGCTTTGTTTTTGAGTGAGTGAGGGCTGTGCAGATCACTAGCCTTACTTCTCCTCCAGAGTCATCTGAATCCAGTGACCAGATATTCATCAGGATGACTGGAGATGACCCAGGATGAGGCAACTGAGGTTAAATGACTTGCCCAAGGTCACACAGCTAGGGAGTGTCAAAGGTCTGAGGTGAGACTTGAACTCAGGTCCTCCTGACTCCTGCACTGGGGCTCTATCCCCTGCATCACCTAGCTGCCCCACCATTTTTTTAGAGGATAGAAGAAGGAAAAAAAATCAGGAAAGGCTTCATAAAGCAGGTAGTATCTGAAGTAAATCTTGAAAGAAGGGAGGAATTTCAATAGGCTGAGATGAGGAAGGAGAATTCAGTTTAGACACAGGAAATGTGATCATGTGCATGGAGGTGGAAGAGGTTAGCATCAAGGGAGGAACAACCCAGAATTATTCAGCGTCCAGTTCAGCGATAATAAAGAGTATATGAAGAGAAGTAACATTAAATTAAAGCTGGCAAAAGAGCAGGAGTCAGAATATGTGTGTGTGTGTGGGGGGGGGTTGGCCTTAAATGTCATAAACTAATATTAAAATGAATTTCTACTTCTAGGATGGGGGTAGAGTCAGAATTGCTTGAGTCTAAGGAAAAATCAACTTTGGGATTAAACATGTGACTCATAAAAGACAAATGGGCATTTCCAAGTTATCAGCACAAAAGTCATCCACTTTCCTATCAAGTAACCACCTCCAGTTTTCTCTCACCAAAGAAAGTGGCCAAGCTCCTAGGAGTTGAAGAAACTCATGATGTCTAGGCATGCTAACAATGTGTTTTCATTGAAAGAGTATCACAAAAAATGGTTAAAAAACAGTACTTTCTTACAAACCTGAATCCCAGATCAGTCTGGGAAAGGAAAGGAGGAAAGGAAAGAAGTTGAAGTTTCCCAGGACATCACCTTGTTATGAGTCCTCCCATCCTAATTCTCAATTATTGCTATGCAGAATCTCAGTTCAGGGATCTTGACTCAAGAAGGAGTATCATAAGAGCAGAAAGAACACTGAATTTGGAGACAGAGGACCTGAGTTGAAATCTCAGTTCTGTCCCTACCTATGGAAACTCAGACAAGTCACGCCACCTTTTGGGGTCACAGTTTCATCATCTGTAAAATAAGAGGATTGTCCTAGCTAGGTTGTCTCTATAATCTCTTACTGCTCTTGATAACAAAGTCTGGAGAGGACCATCATCAGAAAGTTCATCACCCCAGTAATGACTCTGTGACACAGTTGATAGGTTTAGGAAGAACCAGGTTCCAGTTTTATTTTTGATATCCATATAGACGGGACCCTGAGAAGGTCACTTAACTTCTCAGTGTTCCAGACTACTCTTTAAACTAGCAGTAGATCTGTACTGGGAATATGGGGGCATTTTCCACACTGGGAGTTCCTTACACTGATGAAATCACAAGGCTGGAATTCTCAAATCCTTCCCTAAAGAGACCATATGGTAGAGGGGATATAGAGCCAGTTACGGAGTCCGAAACGTCTCATCCAAGTACTGTTAGGTGACCCTGGGCAAACCTTTTAACCCCAATGTCCCAGGCAACTTTCTAAGACGGTAAGCAAATGCTGATTGACAGTGGAAGTTTCTTACCAGAACCATGCAAAAAAAAAAAAAAAATTTCCCACAACAGCACTCTCATGAAATCATCTACTCAGACACAGGGGTTGTAAAATCTGCCATCTGTAATGATATAGACCCAGACACATAAGTGATGAATATTCAAATTCATTTGTGATGCTCAGAGGGTGCGCCAGGACTGGGTGCAGCCAGATATGTGGGACTATTACTTGCAATCTCATGAAGTATGGTACAATGGAAAAAGCACAGGCTCTGGAGTCGGAAGATCTGAGCTCAAATCCCACCTCAGATGGGATTCACCTGTATGAACTTAAGCAAGTCTCACTTCCCTGGGAGTCTCAGTTTCCTCATTAGTAAAATGAGGGTATTGAATTAGATAGCCTAAGGACCCTTCCAGCTTGATTTCCATGGCTTCATGATTCTGAAGTTTGCAAGGATTCCTTACAGTTATGAGTAAAAAAACAAAGAAAAAGAAAAAACGTTGAGAACCAATGATCTACACTGTCATATGAAATCACCAATCCTTGAAGACATAATATCTCTGGAGCAACAAAGACAAAAACACAAACCAACCATGCCCTTCTCTCTCCCTTTCATAACATCTGTTTGCTTATAGCATACTTCTGAATCCCCACATGAAAACAGCCACATTCATGGCATTGAATCCACCTTGACCCCAGAGTCTCTGAACATCAAACATGATTCTCTGCTGCCTATGACCACATTCTTTTGGCTGTTAACAGTAACAAGCAATTGCATCGAGGAAACTGAAGAAAAAGGAGGCAGAAGAAAGAAGAGGAAGAAGAAAAAATCGTACTGTTTCACAAATTTTTTTTTGATTGCCTGTATTTAGCATGAAACATTCTTAAAAACTTCAACTCCTTGAGGGCTCTTTCTATTTTGCTTTTCCTCAGGGTGGAAAGGAACCTCAAGAGTCAACAAGTCCAACCTTTGGCCAAACACAAGAAACTATGCTTATCCTTTGGGAACTTTGTTCAAACAGTTTCCTTCAATCTAGGATAATTAATAATCCCCTATCACCAATACCCGTCTCTTCTTCACCCATTTTGAAAGTGCAGATTAAATGTTACCTCCTACAGGAAGTTTTCCCTTATTTTCCTAACCAAATGTGATTGCTCCTGGATTTGAAAGTCTACAAAAGTTTGTATCCTTTTTAGGGCACTTACCATGTTCATTCTCGTATTAAAGACGTTTTATCTCCCCTATAGACAGTAAAATTCTTGAGGTCAAATAGTCTTATCCTCTGTGTCCACCACAGTAACTAGAACAGTGTTTAAGGAATGAATGAATGATTACTTCCCCTAACTATTACTCATTATGATAGGGGCAGCTGGGTGGTGCAGTGGATAGAGCACCAGTACAGAAGTCAGGAGGACCTGAGTTCAAATCTCACCTCAGACACTTGACACTCAGTAGCTGACCTTGGGCAAGTCACTTAACCCCCATGGCCTTATCCTGGGTCATCTTCAGCCATAGTCACTGAATTCAGATGCCTCTGGAGGAGAAGTGAGGCTGGTGAGCTGCACAGCCCTCCCTCACTCAAAACAAAGTCAAGTGCAAGTCATGTCATTATTTCTCTGATGGCATGGTCTTCTTTGACAATGAAGGATGAACACACACACTCATTATGATATGCCACAATGATGACTTTGGGTTCTTGAAGACTATGTCAGAGGAACACAAACCCTGGCAGGTTCTAGTTTGAAAGGTTTCAAAAATGGGCCTGATGATGTACTGTGTCTCTACTATTTGAGAGAGGACAAGTTTGGAGCAGCTTATCATTCCAAAGGTTAACTATCAAATGATGCTCCCTACCTAGTAATCCTTGAAAAGCATCTATGAATGAGATCATTAATCATCTAAGTATAGATGAAGGGATGAATTAATCCCTTCGGCCTCAGCTCTATCTCCGATGATCAGGGCCTCCCTTCAGGAGGAATGTTTGGGGCTATTTAGAATGCTTTCAGCTGAACAAATTCTAACTGAACGGTAACTGCTACTATGAAGGGCTCTTTGAGAGAGGAATGGGAAGGGATATTTGATATAACTACGATGGTATAAGAAAAATCAAGAAAAACTTCTGCTTAAAACTATTACCTTCTGATTCTCGACCAAATTAGAAAAAATGGCTTGGGTCTTACTGATTCAGAGTTCAGAATTCAATTCATTATATCCCAGTGTAAGGCTCATTGTTTTGGGTTATGATTCACTGGTATTTTAACATAAAATGGATATCCAATCATGTTCTACAGACTTAAGAAGTCATCTGGTCTAATCTTTTCATTTTACAAAGATTACCGAATCCTCCTGTATAGATAGATCTTAATTTTGTACACAATGTTAAAAGGTCAATATTTACGGTTCACAGTCGGTTAATTTTTTAATCAACAGAGAGACCTTACAGACAAGTTTCAACCATGTTAACTGTTTTGTTTTGTTGTCCTCGGGTTATAAACAACTCAAGGGCAAAGATGTTTGCCTGAAAAGTGTTGAATCAACCCTTCTTGCTGATCTGTACAAAACAGCTGCTTCTGACTGGCTATATATCTTTAAGCAAGTCATCTGACATTTTCGGATGTCTTTAAATATGAAGATCAATCTTTACATCTTTCCTAAGGTGTCTGCCCATTCTAAATTTCATAATTCTGAGTACAGTTCATATATCAACTATCTTGTCCTGCTTGAAAAACATCTGATTAAAAAAAGAAAGAAAAACTGAAGACCATAACTTATTTGCCATTTCAGTAAGAAAGAAATTCAGGGTAAGACTGCTCCAAAATGTCTTTCACAAGATCATTTTCAAGCCACCATCTTGGTCTACACCTCAAAGAAGGGCTCTTCATTGTATCCTGACAGGTCACTGTGCCTGTCTTTCTAACATTCACATTAACAATAAAGTTAAAGTAGAAAAGTCTTTCTTGGCCCCCTTTTAATACGAGTTGGAACCAATCTAATCTACTAGACTATAAACTACTTGAAAGTGAAGACTACGTTCTATCTACCTATGAATCTCTCCTAATATCGAGCATAATGGATTCCACAAAGTCATAATGGTACCAACTTCAAGTTTCCCCTCCTCCTTAATCTTGCATCCCATGACTAAAATAAATATTCTAAACATATTACTTTCAATGAATAAAAAAAAAATCCATGCCCTTCTTGCCTAGCACTCAAGAACCTCTACATTCTGGTCCAAATCTACCTTTTCAGCTTTACTGTCCATTCCTCCTCTAAAAAAAACCTTGCTGAATTGAGTAGAAGGCTAGTATTTTCTCTCACCTCTAAGGGCTCATTCTCAATATTACAATTCTTTCTCAGATGGAGGCTGGCTCTCTTCCTCTTTCCTATAAAAGTGTTCAACCCTGAGCTAGCCAAAGGGAGAAACTAGTATATGTTTTAAAGAAGGGAAATGGGAGCAGGATGTGTTGGTGGGTGGTAGGAGGGCCTCAGAGGATGGCTGCTCAACATTTTTTATCCTCCACCTTCCTATAATCTTCCCTCTCCCAGTGATTCTGAATCCTAAGAGCCTGATGTATGTACAAACCCATTCCTCATCCCCAAATACCTCTTCCTTTACTCTTATCCACCTGAAACCTAACCCATCCATAATATCCATCTCTAGATAAGATGCTCCTTCTACTGTTTTCTCTGAGAAGCCTGCTCCATAGTAATAAGTTTCCTTTCATCTTAAACCTCTTCTTTTCTCACTCCATCTCCTGGCCTTCAATGCTACCTGGCTCCCTCCTGATGACACTACTTCCATGTCTAGCTTACTGTCTTTTCCAATATTGATTATCTCATAAGCCCTGATTCTCTGCTTCCCATTGACACTTCTGGACTCTCAGCATCACCCAGAAACCTCTCCCTCCTTGAGTTGCATGTACATATACATATAAACACCTATAACATATGGCTATATACATATTATATATGTGTATCTACATAAATATATAACATATATACACATGTAACATAGGGATATATTATATACATGTATGTAGGTATGTGTATATATATACCTACATGCACATACATAATTCAACTACATATGTGTGTGTGTGTGTATTTTAAAAATGATCCTTCAAATAGCCTAGTTTCCAAATTACTCAGTCTACTCAATTCTCAGGACCTACCCCATTAACCACTCCAGCTCAGCTACACACAAAGAGGGCAGAACCTTTGATCTTACCACCACCCATAAGTGTTCCAAACTCCACATTCAAGAACTCCATAATTCCTTTATCTGAGAATGACCTTTTATCATTCCATTTGCCCTGTGCTTTACAACCCCATAACATGATCCTTTGTCCTTATGGTAACCTCTGTTCCCTTCACCCTACAATTCTTTCCCTAAGCATAGCTATATGTGGGCTATATTCTCCTCCCCTTCTTTATCATTTCCCTTTGTGAATCAAATGAACTTGTTACCATCTTCTACTCTGTCATCCCTCACTCCCAGTCCTATCACTGACAACAATTGGCCAAACCCTGACCCTGGATGCTCCCACTATCTACTGTCTTTGCTCCTCCTATTCATGTATAGAACAGAATTGTAGAGAGTCATGAAATCAAGTCACCAGGGGCCACCAGTAATTTGTGTTTCTAATCTCAGTTGAGCTCTCACTGCAGCATAGCCATCCCTCTTCGTCTTCTTAATTGATTCACTATCCTACTTTCCACAGAGGCAGTTCCGGAACTTCTCATCTCTCCGTAAGTCACCTCATTCCACTCTAGCAGCTGAACACCTCCCCTCATACTTTACAAAAAAAAAGTCATTTAAGTCTTTCTCAAAGGAAGAGGTAGTCCTTAACATGCAAGCATCCTTGATCCCATCCCATCTTCCTGATTACCTCCACTATCATTTCTATTCTTTTAGCTTCAATCTCTCCCTATTTACTCCCACCTTCCCTTATTGTTTCCTACATAAAAAATCCACGTTTCCCCCACGGTTAAAAATCTTCATTTGATCAGAGGATCTCTTCTAGTGATCATCCTACATTTCTCCAATTCTCAGCAGCCTCTCCACTTGCTAATCTTTCACTCTCCTCTAAATATTTAATTCTTCGTCATTCAACTTAAACTGCCACAATGTCTTCATTGTCAAATCCAATGGTCTTTTTCCCAGTCCTCATCCTTCTTGAATTCTCTGCTGCACTTGACACCGCTGATTGCCTTGAATACTCTCCCCTTTCTCTAGATCTTCCCAACACTGCTCTCTCCCCTGGCTATCCCTCTAGCTCTTTGACTACTCCTCAGAAGTCTTTCCAGGTTCTCCATTCATGTCATACCTATTAACTCTGCCCTGTGTATGCTTTTTTTTCTCTAGACTATCTCATCAACTGGTAATTGGCTTCCCTGTCTCGAGACTCTCTCTCTCTGCCTACTCCAATTTGTCTTCCACTCAGCTGCCAAAGTGCCATTCAGATGTGTAGGACTGACCGTATCACCTGGCTTCTCAACCAGCTTCTAGTCACACTATTATCAAACTGAATCCATCTGCTTATTATCAGATATCAAGTCTCCTGGCACTTGGTCCTTTCCTACTAGTAGTGTTCTTATTTTTACTGCCCTAGGTACCCCTCTGGAATCCAGCTAAACTACCTGCTGGCTACACATGATACTCACCTCTGAACTCTAGGTCTTTCACTGGTTGTTCTCCATACCTGGGAAGGCTCTCTCTGTCCTCACCTCTGCTTCCTTCAAAATGAAGCTCAAATCCCACCTCCTTCAGGAGACCTTTCTGGGTCTTCCCATCTACTGGAAAATCAATCCCTTCCAGTTGCCTCTGTGTATATCACGTGATGTACCTGACTATCTACATGGTGTCACCCCCCCCCCTTAGAATGTAAGCTCCTTCCGGGCAAGGATCATGCTTTTGACTTTCTTTATATCCCCATTGTTTAGTACAGGGTTTGGCAAAGCTAGCAGAGGGCCAAACAGGTGAACGTACTCAAGTTCCTTCTAGGTTTTAACGTGGGTTAGAGCAACTGCCCATACCTCAGAAGAAAAAAAATGTAACGATCTACTGAAGAAGCATCTTTAAAATTTGCTTTAAGGTAGCTCCTTTAAGGAAAATAATAAGCTTCACAGCCACGATGGGCAAAAAGTACAACATATCTAGAGCAATTAAAAGATTCTGAAGAGTAGCCACCACCCAGTTTGAGTTAGGCTTATCTAACTGGTGACCTTTGTATTTTTAGATTTTATTTCCTTTGTTAGCATAAAAAGTATTTGGGCTACTTTTCCCCTCAGTTTCCTACAACTTTGAGCTCAAAAAGAAATTTAGTTGTTCATATCCTGGTCTGTTTTTACATATGAATAATAATTCTTAAACCTACAAATTTAAAATAAAATACATATACATACACCTCTTCACCAAAAGAAGTATTCCTGTTAGCATTAGGCATGGATGTATAGCACAGAAAGTTCATCTCCTTATAAACCCATTTAAATTTGGGTAAATTGATTAATATGCATGCTAATATTCCATTATTATTCCAATTTTTAAAATCTATTATTTAAAATAATGTTAAGAGGCAGATGGAGTTTACCAGCTGGTAAGAAGTGAGGCAAAAAGTCAGGAAAACATAGATCCACCTTTGAAACACACTTGGCCGCATGACCCTAGGCAAATCACTTCCAGCCCCCTCCCTCCTCTCAAATCTCTAAGACCAGAAATAACACACCTATATTGTTGGAAGTCTCCCTTCAGTGAGTTCCCTAAACCAAAGAAATCACAGCCCTAGCCCAGGGGTGGGGAACCCATGGCCTTCTAGGTCCGTATGTGCAACCTTTTGCCTGAATCCAAATCTGTTCGGTAATATTTAGATTCAGTCAAAAGGTTACACTTAAGGACCTAGAAAGCCATATGTGGCCTTATCCAAGTACCCTAATCCTATCAGGTTAAGGAGTTTAATCAAGAGAGAACTCTAGAAGCCTAAAAGGAACCTCAAATAGTTTTCAAATTAATCTTCTGCAAGTGTAATTTGCCAGAACATAAGAAACTCTCGCTTAGCAGACTAGTGCTAGGCATGTGTGGGGCTCCAGATAAGAAGCAAAAGCAATTCATTTCCTAACTAGATGGACTTAGGAGAATATAAACTAAAAGGGCTGTAATTTAAATACAATCCAAGCCCAGGAGCAGCCACATTCCAAGAGACTTAAACATTCTCATCAAGATCCCAAGCAACAACAATGCTATCCGCATCAGAAACACAACCACTTCCTCATTCTTTGACCTTTTCTGTTTAATTACTTCCTGTGATTTCTTCTAGGGTTGAGTATGCATGCTTCCCAGGGCTGCAAGGAATAAATTTGTTTGGAAGTGCAGAATGGCGCTTGACTGGAAGAAACAGTGCAGACATAGTTTAACTCTGGGGCTTTACTTATCTGGAGGTATTTGATCTCTCTGGGGATGTATTCACTAGAGCTTCCTCTACGGCTATCTCCACAGGGAAAATTTTTCTACCCATTCCTCACCCCCCAAAACTGATGCAGGATCTGAAACATGGAACGTGGGATATTATTGTTTTTGTAAACTGAGGAGTAGATAGGGGATAAAGTAGGAGGAGGAGAGAATGAACAAGTAGATGGTTTACAATTAGTAAATATCTTGGTTTTCAAGATACTAGAATCATTTCAGCCAAGATTTCTTAACCTTTTTTGTGTGTGCCTGGATTCGTTGGGGAGTCTAGTGAGTTCCTTTTCAGAAGTGTTTTAAATGCATAAAATAAAACAAATAGCATTACAAAAGAAGCCAATTATATCAAAACACAGTTAACAAAAAGATATTTTTTTAAATAACCAAGTTCACAGACCCCAAAGTTAAGAATCTCTGAGACAGATGGTCTCTTAAGTTCTTTCCAGATCTAAATTCTATGAAAACTTTTATGATAATTATGTATTCTTCACCAGCAAACGAACTCAGAATGGCAAATGTTTCAAGTTGTGTCCAGCCGACAAAAAAAGACAATCCTATCTGAACTTTTTTGAGTTCTTCCGCTTTAAAAATCATAAAATTAATCACTGTTACCCAAAATGAGCAAATGAGCACTCATAAGAAGGAATAAAATTACATTAAAATCCTTAACATCACACCAAACATTTTGAGAAAAGTAGAAACCAGGTAAATTAGCAACAAGTCTGTTGTTCTGCACTACTCCTGGTTTTATTGACTTTGTACGTAACTGTTCATACGTGGTTTCCCCCATGAGACTGTGAGCAACTAGAGAACAAGATTTGGGGTGTGTATGTTCGTCCTTTGTTGACAAAGAAGACCATGCCATCAAAGAAATAATGACATGACTTGCACTTAACTTTGTTTTAAGTGAGGGAGGGCTGTGCAGGTCACCAGCCTCACACCTCCTCTAGAGCCATCTGAATCCAGTGACCAGATATTTATCAGGATGACTGGAGATGACCCAGGATGAGGCAATTGGGGTTAAGTGACTTGCTCAAGGTCACACAGCTAGTGAGTGTCAAGTGTCTGAGGTGAGATTTGAACTCAAGTCCTCCTGACTCCTGCACTGGTACTCTTTCTACTGTACCACCCAGCTGCCTCGGAGAGAACAAGAACAGTCATGCCAAAGGGTATAGACCAACGTTTGACACTGTACACCAAAATAAAGTTCAAATGGGTACACGATCTAGGTATCAGATTTATGGAGAATGGAGAAATTTATCACCAAACATGAGATAGAGAACATTATGAAATGCAAAATGAATTAATTTTGATTACATTAAATTGAAAAATTTTTGCACAAAGCCAATGCAACTAAGATTAGAAAGGAAGCCGAAAACTAGGAAAGAATTTTTACAACTAATGTCTGTGATAAAAGCCTCATTTCTAAAATATATAGAGAACTGAGTCAAATTTACAAGAATACAAGTCATTCCCCGATTGATAAATGGACAAAGGATATAAACAGGCAGTTTTCTGAGGAAGAAATTAAAGCTATCTATAGTCATATGAAAAAATGCTCTAAATCACTATTGATTAGAAAGATGCCAATCACAACAACTCTGAGGTACCACATCACACCTATCAGAATGGCTAACATGACAAAATAGGGAGATGATAAATGTTGGAGAGGATGTGGGAGAGTTAGAACACTAATTCATTGTTGGTGGAGCTGTGAGCAGATCCAACCATTCTGGAGAGCAATATGGATATGCCCAAAGGACTATAAAAATGTGCATACTCTTTGACACAGCAATACTGCTTCTACAGTTGTATCCCAAAGAGATCATAAAAATGGGAAAGGGCCCACATGTACAAAAATATTTATAGCAGCTCTCTTTGTGGTGACCAAGTACTGAAAATCAAGGGAATGTCCATCATTTGGGGAATGGCTGAAAAAGTGGTAGTATGTAAAGATAATGGAATAATATTGTGCTATAAGAAATGAGGAACAGGAGAACGTCAGAAAAACCTGGAAAGGTTTTTGGAAATGTTATATGAACTGATGATGAGTGAAGCAAGAAGAACCAGGAGAAGGAGAACATTATACACACAATACACATTATAGCCACAATGTATAAGCACTGTTTTTGATTTAGCCCTTCACAGAAATGCAAGGACCTAAAACATTTCCAAAGGACTCTTGATGAAAAATGTTATCCACATCCAGAGAAAGAACAATGGAATCTGAATGCAGAATGAAGCAGGATATTTTCTCTTGTGTTATGTTTTGTTTTTTTCTCATGGTTTCTCCCATTTGTTTTAATTCTTCTATGCAACATGACTAATGTGAAAATGTGCTTAATAAGAATGTATATGTAGAACCCATATAGGACTGCATGCATCTTGGGGAGGGATGGGGAGGAAGGGGGAGAAAATTTAAAATTTGTGGAAGTGATTGTTGAAAACTGAAAACAAATTAAGAAAAAAATGAAGTCTTTGCCTTTCGTGATATTCCCAGTGGTTAACACCATGTCTGGCATACAGCAGGTGCTTAATAATAAATGCTTGTTGACTGTCCCCCAATTTCCATGTAGAGGTAAGCAGCAAATCACTCACTTATCAGGTAAAGTCTTTCCTCCCTAGATCCAACACACACACACACACACACACACACACACACACACTCTCTCTCTCTCTCTCTCTGTTTCCTTTCCTGTAATCAAGGGAAACTTCAGCAGTATGAAGAACAGACATATTCACCTCCCCTATGCACTGCTATCATTTAAACAGGAAAATAAACATGCCCATTCAACTGCCAAGTCCAAAACAGTCTCTCAAATCTCGATGGATGGATGACCATTTGAGCAGCCTGGTTTCAAAAAGGCATCAATGAGGCACATTCATAATTACAAAGTTGTTTTTTTTTTTTCAGATAGCTTCCTTCTCACCAAGGTGAGAACATATTAGAAAGTTTTCAAAAGTTCTTTTAAGGAGCATACAAGGTAGTTTAATTTTAGCTTTTGAGGAAAAACTATATGCACCAAGGAAAAGAAGAATGGGGACTTTTAAAGTGTACAATGTACAAGATTAACTATGTCCATAATTAAAATGGAAAAGATCACAAGAGTTTCATCTGCAAAACTAAACATCCATTTAGGACCATGAGTTCCCAGAAAAGTTTCAACAGAAGGTTTGTACTTAGTTTGAAATTAAGCCAACACAATCTTTCCCATCAACACTCTCATCCTCCACTTAACGTTCATAAGTTTTTAACACACCCTGAGGCAGTTATTGGCCTCCATTCCAAAGCTCACCTGAATAGACACCAAAGTCTAAGTACTCCTCCATAGCTTTTATGCTGGCTTAAACCTAAGAAAACCCTAGTACCATGGAACCATTCAAGTGTTGCTTGTATAAAGAAAAATTAACACCAGAGGCCAATTTTACCATCAGAATTAATCAAGTTTTGGTTTACAAGCTCAACCTTAGTATTGGTGTCCTCATTCAATAAACTTAAGTGACTTCCTATTGCCTCCAAGTGCTCTGTTTGGCATTCAAAGCCCTTTATAACACAGCTCCTCCTACTTCTCTAGTCCTCCTTCACCTTACTCCCCAACAAACTCTTGGATTCTGCTACACTGGCCTCCCGGTTGTTCCACAAACAAAATACTCCATCTCTTGGCTCTAGGCATTCTCTCTGGCTATTTACTTTATCTGGAATGCTCCCCCTCCTCCATTCTGACTACCAACCTCCCTCCCAGGCTTCCTTTAAGTCTCAACTAAAATTCCACCTCCATCAGGAAGCCTTCCCCCGACCCCTCTTAATTCCAGCCCCTAGCTTCTGTTAATTACTTCCTATTTAACCTGCACATAGCTTGGTTTGTATGTATTTGTTTGCATGTTGTCTCTACCATCAGACTGTCAGCTCTCTCAGGGCAGAGACTGTCTTTTGTCCCTTCTTGTATCCCCTGCACTAAGTAGAATGCCTAGTACATGGGATGCACTTCATAAATATCTACTGAATGGATGTTTTCTATCCTTTTTAATTCTATAAGTTATTCATTTTAGTTAAAGACAAGACTAAGTGAGTAAAATTAGGACTAACTGAACCAACATCATTTCCTGAGGCTTGGTTTGTAACTAAGCACCTGACACTCCAATTTTTGTGGGGATGAAAGAGGGAAGGCATCAACATAAAATGGACCATGTATTGAATTCAGAATCAGAATGAAGTAAGATCTGATGAGGGCCACATCCCAGCCCCATTTTCCTCAATTGAGTCTTTGCTCTGCTTCTTACTACATGTAACCTTGAGTAAGCACCATCCACTTACCTGGTCTCAGTTACCTAACTTATAAAATGAGAAGACAGGGTTGTATGATCTCTACGGCCCTTTTCAAGTTCTTGGATGATCTCACTTAATACCTCTGTGACTTTGGATAAGTCCTTTAATCTCTCTTAGCTGCAGCTTCTTCATTTGAAAAGTAGGGACATCAGACTTACGATCTCTTCCAGTTTTAAATCCTATGATCCTAAGTTTAATTACTAAGGTCAGGTTATGCCTTCCCATGGTTTATTTTGATGTAATCTATCCATTACGGCTCAGCTCAAGACCTACCAGATTTTTCTTACCATTTGATCCCACAATCTAAGACATCTTAGCCTTTCCCTCTTCTACGATTACCTCCCATCCATGCTGTATGTATCTTGGCTCTCAGGGTGGCTCTCCATCCATTCTGTATATATTTTGCTTGTACATGTTGCCTCTCTCTTGGACTATGAGCTCCTTAAGAAGTAAAACCAACAGGACTTTGGATGGTTTAGGCTAAACATTTTGGCACAATTTGAAATCTGTCTTTATTATGTCTCCTTTAACTAGCTGAGTATAATAACACCTTACTCATCACATATCCAGGCAACCTCAACTATGAGAGCCATAGCCAAGAAAGAAACATTTTAAAATGCTTCTGAGCAGCCAAAATAGCTGTCACTAAAATCCATGCACTTAACCTAGAAAAAGCTTCTTGGACCCTTGCTCAGAGCCAGTGACTAAGTTTTATTTTAGAAACGATTCCAATAGGCTTAGTTAGAATTTCTTAAACCACCAGCAGTTTAAAAACAACAGATCACAAGGCGAGGTGTCTGCTAAATATGGATATGAAGGTATGGTACAAGTGACAGTGAACCTATAAGGAGACAGAAAAAAAAAATTATCTGGAATCACACAGTACAGGTGAACAAAGTCACTTCAAGAGTTCCTATTCTACTTCAGTGCAATACAATAATTGCAATTCATATTAACAACGACCCTGAATAATCATGCTATGTTCAGTCTAGTCCATTTGGAATGGTAGACTCATGTAGTAGATGAAGAGCCAGTAAGAACTGGATTCCAGTACCAACACTGATACATTCTGCCTGTGTGATCCTGGCACTTTCCTACCCTTTCACAGTCTTCTTATTGGTTACTCTCCTTCATACTCTCTACAATTTTACCACAATGGATTCCTCACTATTCATAAGTCAATTTATCTATCTTCAGATTCTAGGCATTTTTACTGTTCCCCATGCCTAAAATGCTCACCCTCCTCATCTTTTCACCTGGATTACCTGGCTTCCTGCCAAGTCTCAACTAAAATCCGATCTTATAAAAGAAGCTTATTAAGTGCTAGTGCTATCCCCCTCTGTGATTACCTACAATTTATCATTTGTGCATGGTTGCTTGCATGTCATGTTCCCCATTAAGGCTGTGAGGTCCTTGTAAGCAAGGACTGTCTTTCATATTTCTTTGTATCCTCAATGCTTAGCAGAGAGCCTGACACATAGCAGATGAGTTAATAAAGACTTATTGACTAAACATCTCTGTACTACCGCAACTTTCTAAGACTCTAAGTGGCAGAAAAGGTAGAGACTGAGTATCCTCATCCAGGAATTCTTCATACTAATGACATCATATATTCAATCACCATCCCCTATTCTCCATTTAAGAGAAAATAGGAAAATATGTACTATTTTGGAAACGTTTCTATCAAAAATTGTTTTAATTATTTGCCATTGAACTCCTTCCATGTCCATGAAGGGGGAATACCATGGAATGATGTATCTCATTCTGCCTACTGATTTCTTCCTCACTAGGGTTGAGTTTTTCTGCAGTTTAAAGTCAGATTGCCTAATCGTCAAGAAAAAGTCAGGGCCTGAATACTCAATGAGAGGGCATCATCTGCACTACTTTGAGATAATGGTTTGTTTAAACCTGAACCATCATCACATGGACTTGGGACTAGTGGCATCTGGAAGAGTCCCTCTGATGTTAGAACAATTCTCTCCCCTCCACCTCCCCGAAAAGACTGGTCCAGAGGTCTTGACGCTCTCCATCTCACTAGTAGGGTCACATCACTTTCCCTCTCATCTTTAGATTGTGCTTGTGTACAATTTTATTTAAGTAAGCAAGTTGTGAAGAGCATAAACAAAGAAAAAATACATAATCTCTACACTCAAAAGCAGGGTAGTTTTGTTGGAAGGCTGTTTCATGCATGTGATCTATTAATTAACAAGGCTATGAAAAGTTATTTTACTGGAAAATTGTCTTGAGATTTCTGAGAATGGAGAGATCAGTGAAGATTACAGAAATCTCTTCCTTTGTGGACCTGGACCTTGAAGATTAGGCAATCTTTGGAAAGGTGAAGATGTCTAGGGGAAAGGTATTGTAGGTAAGGTCAAAGGCACTGTCATTAGGGGGTAAGGTAAAGAATAGAAAAAGTGGTAAGAAGTCAAAGATCAGAATTTCTAATTTGAAAATGAGTTCAAATCCCTTACTCCCAACATGAACCTGGCAAATCATTTCAACTCCCTGAGCTTCAAATACATTGGTTCATAGATCAAAAATTTAGAGCTGGAGGGAACTTCAGAGATTTAGTCCAGTCCTCTTATTGGACCCATGGAGAAAGAGACTTACAGAGATTCAGTGACTTGCTGAATACAGTAATTAGGTATTTTCAGAAGGAATCTGAATTCTGGTCTTCCTGTCTCCAATTCAGCTCTTTATCCACTATCCCACAATGACTCTCATCTGTAAACCAAAAGATTCCTAAGATCTTTCCCATATTTAAAATACTAAATGTGTTTTAGATCCTTTGAATTTAGGAAAATCCAATTCACTTAATGTTTCTGGACCGGATGTAATTATTAACAGTGTACAATAATTATGTAGATGCTTTCAAAAGTGAGTCATGCTTTACCAGATGAAGAAAAAAAGGAAATATTTTACTCTGTGAAGGAAAATATGAAAATATTAAGCTTCGGTATTACATCCTTTAAGTGGCAGGGAGAATACTTATAAGTATGAAATTTTTCAGTTTAAAATAGTGTTTTAAAACAGTGTAACCAAACTGGATCAAAATTTCAAAAAATATACTCATGTCTGTATAGTTTCTTCATTTACTGGTACTAAAAAAGAGAATTAGGATAAAGCTAATTTCTTTGTCACTTTCACAGCAAACTATACAAATATTCAACTATTCAATCAGAAATGGAAGAAAAAATATATTGAGAGCTTGAAGAGACTGCAAGATCATTACTCTACACTGAGGTTCATAAAGATGAAATAATTCAAGTTAACATAGGATTTATCCTACCCCCTCCCATCCCCCAAAGAACAGGGTACTGGCAATAAAAAAAAAACAAAAAAAAAAACTTTGCAGTATTGATTCCTTCAGTGCAGAGATATTGAGTTCTCACATTAAGTCTAATAATGTTCCAGTGTCCAGAACATTGAACTGAAAACTCAAACACTGGTGTTTTCAGTCCTAGAAAGTCATCCATTTTCTGTTAGACATTGGGCAGGCTGCTATGAAACAATTTCCTCATGTATCTGTGTGGCATCATGGAAAAGGTTTTGGATTTGGGCCTTTTGTATGACTTGAGTAAATCACTTAAACTCTGGGTCTCAATCTCATTCATTAAAGTGACTGGCAGATGACCCTTCCAGGTCAGGAATCTATGACCTATTAAAAGTTAAAGTATTGAAAGCTGCTTATCACCTTATCATCTAGGACAGGTGACTACCAATAACTAAGGAGAATGAAGGTGTAGGCCCGTCATCAACTAAGAGAAAGAGAGAGAGGAAACCCCACATGCTCCACTCTGGGATCCATCCAATGTCCAGACCTCTAGAGCAGGAGTTTTTAACCTTTTTGGGTCACGGTCTTCTTTGATAGGCTGCTGTGAGAATCCCGATGAGATCACGTGAAAGTTTTTGACACTATTGAATCTCCTTCTACTTGACACTCTCTTCTCTCTAGGTTTTTGATATCCCACTCTCTCCTGGTTCTCCTCCTACCTTTCAGTGATCTCTTTAGTTTCCTTTCCTGGATCCTCATCTAGGTCATACATGCCCTCTAATCATAGGTGTCCCACAGCACTCTGTCCTGGATCCTCTTTCTCTTCTCCCGCTATACTACTGCTCTGTGTGATCTTATCAGCTCCCAGGCAGTTAACTACCATCACTATGCTAATGATTCTCAAATCTACCAATCTGGCCCTAATCTCTCAGTTGACCTTCAGTTTATAACTCAAAACTCTTGCAGATAACTTAAATTGGATATCTTAACCTCAACGTATCCAAAAGATCTTTATCATTATCTTTCCTCCAGAACCTTTCCTCTTCCCCACAAACAACCACTTTACAGTCAAGGACACTATTATCCTCCTAGTTTCCCAGGCTCACAACCTAGGTATGGTGGTCCATTCCTCATTCATTCATTCAATTCTCACTTTCTCTCTCTGTCTTTCATTTCCCAAATCCAGTCACTTGTATACTTAGCTTTGGAGTCACAGGGATACAGTTTACTGACCTTGTCTCCAAAATCCAAGGGAATATCCTGTTTGGAGTTCATAGTCCTTGTCTCTCTCCCCCTCTACACCACTACCCTTTCCCATAGATTCACTGCATAGTAGTTGCTAACAGTAAGGCTGACTGTACAGTCACCGAATTGACTGTAGAGTCACTCCTCCACTGAGCTGCCAGTGCAGGTCCAACCACATCACCCTACCCACTCTCCCACTCAATTATCTCCAGTGACCTCCTGTAAGCTCCAGCATCAAATACAAAATCCTCTATTTGGCATTCAAAGTCATTCATAACCTAGTAACTCCCCTACCTTTCCAGTCTTTTCTTCTCT
This sequence comes from Potorous gilbertii, assembly GCA_028658325.1. Taxonomy (NCBI): domain Eukaryota; kingdom Metazoa; phylum Chordata; class Mammalia; order Diprotodontia; family Potoroidae; genus Potorous; species Potorous gilbertii. The sequence goes on from CM053769.1 coordinate 181,040,197, forward strand.
TTGATCCAATGATACTGTTCTCTTACTGTTCCTTGAACAAGACATCCCATCTCTCACGTCTGGCAATTTTCTCTGTCCTCCATGTCTAGAACACTTTTCCTCCTCATCTTTACCTGCTGGTTTCCCTAGCTTCTTTCCTGTCCCAACTAAAAACTCACTTTCTACTGAAAGTTGTTTCCAACCCCTCTTAATTTTAGTGCCTTCTCTCTGTTCATCATTTGTTTATCCTATACGTAGTTTATTAGTACATCTTTATTTGCTTGTTTTCTCTCCTCGCATCTTAAATTGTGAGCTCCCTTTCCCCGCTTTTGTATCCCTAGTGCTTAGTACAGTGCCTGACATATTGCTATTGTTGTGGCCCTTCTGTTCTGTCTCTTAAAGTATCTCCGAGCTCATGTTTGTTGCTTGCAGGACACTATCTATCCATCTCATCCTCTGCTATCCTCTTCTTCATTTGGTCTTTATTCTTTCCTAGCATCAGTCTTTTCCAATGAGTCCTGTCTTCTCATTACATGGCCAAAGTAGTTAAGCTCCAGCTTCAGTATTTGTCCGTCCAATGAAACCTGAGACACGGTAGGTGCTTGCCCCTAAAAATGGGGTGCCATCAATTTCCACGAAATATTCCTTAGGGGAAAAAAAGGAAGCATGTTATAAAAGTACTGTAGTCAGGAGACCTGAGTGTTGTTCCTTGCTTTCTCCCCCAAACCCCCAAAACAGCTTCAGGATGTTAGGCAAGTTAGGTACTTTTCATGCTTCAGTTGGTTTTCTTATTGGAAAAATGAAGACCGGTCAATGTCTAAGGTCTCCTGTTTTATCTCTAAAAATCTATGATTCTGTGGTTAACAGAACAAGTATTTCAATTCTCTACAGTCAATTCGGTGACTGTACAGTCAGCCTTACTGTTACCAACTACTATGCAGTGAATCTATAGAAAGGGTAGTGGTGTAGAGGGGGAGAGAGACAAGGACTATGAACTCCAAGCAGGATATTCCCCTGGATTTTGGAGACAAGGTCAGTAAACTGTATCCCCGTGACACCAAAGCTAAGTATACAAACTGAATGACTTGCCAGAAGTAACCCCCTGGAAGAAATGTCTTAAGACGACATAAATGGCTTCAGAGAAATGCCACTAAAGGATATACAAAAGTGGGGGGAAAACATCTAAGGTGAAATAAGCTTCAACTATCATTTACTAAGCATCTACTATGTACATATCACTGTACTAGGCACTGTGGGAAATAAAGATTTAAATAACGCATAATCCCTGCCACACTCATAATTTATTTCAAAATGGTAACTGCAAGTTCATTATGGCTTTCAATCAAATGCAACATGCCTTGTAGACCGATACCGTAACTCAAGTGAGGTTGTTTATATAAAATTTTTTTAAGCTACACCAAAGAATAAGAATTTTTTAGGGTACAAGGGAAAAGCAGATAGATGGTAGCTGACGGATACCTTTATGACCTTTACGGTCTCTGGTGTCCATAGAAACCAGCAGCTAGGTGACCGTATTCAGATTACTGGACCTAGAGTCAAGAAGACCTGAGTTTCAATCTAGCATCAGATACTTACTAACTGTGTGACCCCAGGCAAGTCACTTCACCCTGTCTGCCTCAGTTTTCTCAGCTATAAAATGAGCTGGAGAAAGAAACAGCAAACTACTCCAGTACCTTTGCCAAGAAAACCCCAATGGTGTCACCAAGAGTCAGACAGAACTGAAATGACTGAACAACAACAGCAACCATACATAGGGGAAAAACAACTAATTCTCCAAGCTTCATCACAGCCTTGATGAAACATCCCTCAAGATCATTATGTTCCCTTGGGCCTGACTTCCCACTCACCAACCAGGCTTCTGACTGCAACTCAGCTTCCCAACTACCTTGACACCAGCTGAAAGTATATCCATCTGTTATAAATCAATGAATGGACAGTCTGGTTTGCCCATTGGGCAGCTTCTTGTAAGAGGGTCCATATACAGTTTGCGGGAGCCTGGATAAGCCCATGTTCTCTCCTACTCAATAAGCTCCAGCAGGGGTGAGGAACCTGAGGCCCCATGTGACCTTCTAGGTCCTTGGGTGTGGCCGTTTGACTGAGTCTAAGTTTTAGAGAATAAATCCTTTTATTAAGGGATTTGTTCTGTGAAGTTTAGATCCTGTCAAAGGGCCACACTTAATAAAAGGATTTGTTCTGTAAAACTTGGATTGAGTCAAAAGGCCATCCTGAGGACCTAGAAGGCCACATGTGACCTGCAGGCGGCCACAGGTTCCCCACCCTTGTAGGGCCTTCCGACACTTCTGGGATGAAAGAAAGAAGGAAACAAGCATTTATGAAGCTGCCTACAATGTGCCAGGAATTATGCTATGGGATAGGGATGCAAATATAAGCCAAATGGACAGATCCAGCACTCGAGGAGCTGAATGCGGAAAGACAATGCAAAAAAGGGAAGTGAACTCACCGGGCAGTCAGGTACAGAGCAGGGAGGAGAATGAAGGGCAGGTCAGCCTCAGCCTCTTTAGCAAATGGAGACTACAGGAAGAATGGACCAATGAGAAAAGGGGGTCTAGGCTTGTGGAGGGATATTACATAGAGAGTACACTTAGAAAGGCGATTGAGGGTAAGGGGGCTTAGAGTACTGAGTACAGACAGGATAAGCCAGCAGTAGAGATGTCATGATTTTTAAGGCCAGAGAAAGAAAAAAAATATACTCCTTCCTCTGTTTAGCTTTTAAAGCCCTTCACAACCTGGCTCCAAACTACCTTTCCAGCCTTACTGGTCTCCTTCTCTCTAACCCAGCCTTCCATTCCTCACACACTCTATTCACCTGTCATCCTACAGTCCTGGAAAGCATTCCCTCCTCACCCAATGCTTCCTAGAACGTTCCTCTTCCTTAAAATGAAATTCTAATCCCTTTCTACATGGAGCATTTCTTGATTCAACAAACTGATTAGCTCTCTCCCTTCCAAACTACCTTATATTCAATTACTTTGTGGCGAGCATATTCATTCTGTATCTACTTACATGGAACTTTGTATCCTCTGTGGTTAAATGACTATAGCAAATATTTGTATCCCCACAACAAATTGTGTAGCACACAGTATGTACCTAAACAAATGCTTAAAGAAATGTAAATGATTTACAGATTCATAGGTTGAATTGACAAAATGAAGTTGCTTCCTTGGCCCAAGGAGGCCTGAGGTCCAGACTGGACCTGAGGTGACTTCTTAGGTATGAGTGAATGACCCAGTCTGATCTGTCAGTTTATCTGCTTCAATGAACTTTACAAAGAAATGAGGGGCAACTAGGTGGTGCAGTGGATAGAGCACTAGTGTAGGAGTCAGGAGGATCTGAATTCAAATCTCACCTTAGATACTTGACACTCACTAGCTGTGTGACCTTGGGCAAGTCACTTAACCCCTACTGCCTCATCCTAGGTCATCTCCAGTCATCCTGATGAATATCTGGTCACCGGATTCAGATGGCTTTGGAGAGGAAGTGAGGCTGGTGACCTGCACAGTCTCCCTCACTCAAAATAAAGTCAAATGCAAGTCATGTCATTATTTCTCTGATGGCATGGTCTTTTTCAGCAATGAAGGACGAATACACACACAAAGAAACAGACTCCTTCATAATAAATACTAGACAAAGCAATAGACTAACAGACACTCAACCAAAATTTATCAGGATTTTACATGTTATAAGCTTCAAGATCCATATTCTATATCCAATGATAACTAATTCTGATTTTTTCCATCAGCCTCCAGGATAAAAATTCTTTAAAACCTGTATTAACTGCCTACTGTGTGTGGAGCAAGGGTGTCAGATTCAGATAGAAACAGATCCCTGACTGCAGCATATTGACTTAGAAAACTACTAACGAATATTACCTATATTGCATTATACTTAAAAAAGATATTTCCCAATTACATTTTAATCTGATTCTGCCCACTAAAACTTTTCCTGCATCCCATTTGACACCTCTGGTGTAGAGTACAGTTCTCGTCCAGCAGCACATATACATATAAAATTTTGAAAAAACACAGTCCATACTCTCAAAAAACTTCCAGTAGGACGTTCCTAAATTATTGAGGGGGGTTCTAAAATTCTCCAACAAATTTAAATTGATAAATTGATAGTTTGATGAGGGCAAGAACTAGATTGGTAGCTGTGTGAATGGGGAGAACAGGATGTATATGGTAGATGTTACGAAGGTATATAAGTCAAGACTTGGCAACAGATTAGATATATGAGACTGAGCAGTCAAGGATGACCCTAAGATTTTGAGTCTTAGTGACAAGAACACTTGAGTATCAAGAGATTGGTGCCTCTATTTACCTCTCTTTCTTCACACTCCTGTATCACATCTCTTTCTTCACTCTTTTATCAGTTAGAGGTGGCCCTTTTCCTTGCTAAAGCAAACCCTACACCAAGCACCTGGGATGTCATCCCAATGCAATAGATTGTCCTCACTATCACTCATTCTCTTGATAATCTTCAATTTCTTCCTTTCTACTGGCTGATACCTTATGGCCCATATCTCCCTATGCTTAAAAAAGATGAACTTGATCCTACAATTTCCATTATCTATCATCCTATATCTCTCTTTCTTGTGTAAATTCCTTGAGGAAGCCTTCTAAAATGGCTTCTATGACCTCTCCTCTCAGACTTCTAAAATCACTGCTATGTAGCTTCCAACTTTATCATTCAGCTGAAACTGCTCTTTCCCCTTACTGAAGATCTTATAATAGCCAAATTTAATAGCCTTGTCTTGATTCTTAGCCTTCTTGACCTTGCTGCCTTTGATACTGTCAATCACCCTGCTCCCCTGAATACTTTCCTCCCTCTATGGTTTGTGACATTGTTCCCTCTCGATTATCCTCTTATCTTTCTGTTAGATCTTTCTTGGTCCCTTTGCTGGATCTTCAGGCAGGCCACCCTCATTAACCATAGGTGTCCCCCAAGGGTCTGTTCCGGTCCTCTTCTCCTTGGTGATATTATCAGCTCCCATGTGTATAATCACCATCACTATGTAGATTCTTCCAAGATCTATATTACCAGTCCTTATCCCTTTCTTGAAAGTCTTAGATCAACAACTTTTCCTAGACATTTCCAACTGTATATCCTATAGCCATCTCAACTTATCATGCCCAAAGAACTCATAACAAATCCTCAAACCTTCCACTCTTCTGAACCTCCTTATAATTGTTGAGGGCACCAATCTCTTGATACTCAAGTGTTCTTGTCACTAAGACTCAAAATCTTAGGGTCATCCTTGACTGCTCAGTCTCATATATCTAATCTGTTGCCAAGTCGTGACTTATATACCTTCGTAACATCTACCATATACATCCTGTTCTCCCCCATTCACACAACTACCAATCTAGTTCTGGCCCTCATCATCTCATGCCTGACCTGTTACAATAGTCTTCTGTTTGGTTCCCCTACCTTCAAGTCTTTCCCCACTCCAATCCATCTGAGGTGTCAAAGTGATTTTCCTAAAAGGCAGGTCCAATCATGTTATCCCTCATGTTATGAGATTTAATATTCGTCAGACTACTTCCAAGATCAAATAAATGTTCATTTGGCATTTAAAGTCCCTTACAGCCCAGGTCTTTGCAGTCTTACATTTTATTCCTAAATTATCAAGGACTCTATAACACTCTATAATATAGTGACACTGATGAACTTGCACTGTGCATGCCTTTTCACAGCTATCTCTCATGCCTGGAATGCTCTCCCTCCTCATTTCCACCTGTTGGCTTCCCCCAACACTAAATTTAAAATCCTAGCTTCTGCAGGTCCTTCCTACTACTAGTGTATTCTGAAACTACCTTCCACTGATTATACATACATAATGCTGGATTTTTTTTTTTGCATTTTTTATCTTCACTATTAAATGTACATATACTCCTTGAGGGAAGGGATTTTTGAGCTTAGCACAGTGTCTGGCACATAAGTGTTTACTAAATGAATGAGCACCTGTGTGGTACAGTAAATAGAGTGCCAGACCTGGAGTAGGAAGACTATCTTCTTGAGTTTAAAACCGGCCTCAGGCACTTACTAGTTGTGTGACCCTGGACAAGTCACTTAAGCCTGCATCCCTCTATTTTCTAATATGTAAAATAAGCTGGAGAAGGAAATGGCAAACTACTTCAGTGTCTTTGCAAAGAAAACCTCAAAGATTGAACAACAAAAATGAATGTGAACGTATGTTTTAGAGCTCTTTGAGGGGTAGGTACCTATGGGAAAAATCATTGCTTCATTGCCTCACCTCAGTTCTATTGTACTAGCCTTTGATAATTTAGCTCTAGGCATTTATTATTGATACTGTGGGCTTAGAGATTTTTTTTTCTTAAATTATTTGCTCTTACCAAAAGAAGCCCTTTAGATCTTACCTTCCTTCTCTTCCTCCAAAGAAGGTCTGACTAGTGAGGATAAACTTGCAAAATCATCCCCAAGAAAAAATAGGTTGCAGAAAATGGAAAATGGGAAACTGGCTAGTTCCCTTATGCTCCTAAATCAGGTTCCTTTCCCAGCAGGGCATCATTTTTGTGGTTGTTTTTTCAAAATTCTTACCATGGAGCCGAACAAACTATGTTTATCCATCCTTTTCACCTTCTTCACTTAATGCAAATAATTGGGCTACCAGTAGTTTCTTGATAGTGGATAAAGAAGTACTTTTATCCTCACAATTTCTTTACAAGTAAATTTAGGCCCTGTTAGAAATAAATATTAGGGGATTCACATGAATAACATGTAGATTTCTCATGGGAAATACTCTTTTATGTGTATCTATTATATTTTAAGATCTTGATTTTACAACAGGCTACAAGTTATACTGAAATTCCAAGAAGCAGCATAAATCCAAAATGTGTACTTTCTAATTCTAACCTTGAATTGTACAACAATTCAGTATGCTAAAGAAATATGAATTTGGAAACCTATTAGGTTGGAAATATATCCTCAAACCTCCAGCTTTAGGTCCCTAATTGTTTAGGATCTTTTGAACACAAATTCTCTTCTGTAATATGCCATTTTATTAGTCAGCTTTAAAATGAAAGAAAAGACAGATTCAGGTGTAAGATTCATAGTCATTTCCTCCCTCCTTTGTATGTCAGCCATAAAAATTCAACTTCCTTTTTATTAACATTTCAAAGTACCATCTGAAAATAAAACAAAAACAAAAACTAAAATAGAAACTACCAGCTGATAAGGCCAAACAACCAGAGAAACCAATACCAGCTGGGACAAAATCCAAGCAAAGGATGTCTCCAGGCGAACAGGTCAGAACTGTATAGTGTGATGTATAAAGAGGAAGAAAATCTCTATAATCCAACTAAGATAAGCCTCCCTTCCCAACATTAGACCCCCATTGTCTAAACAAAATAACACATGGGGGGAAAGGAATGAATAGGCTTCTTTGGGTGGAGCAACGTTCATTCATTCGTTCACCATATCTATAAGAACTCTGTATTCTTTCCTAACCTCCCTTTTCCAATATCTGCTGTGGCTTTTACAGAAAATCCCAAAGCAAGTACTAGTTTGGGAAGGGGGGGATGCTAAATTAACATTCTTTCACCTGCCGCATGATGACATCTCCCTCCCCCTTCAAACCATCCTGTCGCACAAAACTGAGTCACTTCCCTCCCCTGGGCTCTTCAGTCAATTCTAGGAAGATAGCGCCTTCCTCGCCCCCCCCCCCAAAGAAACTGAACCCCAGGCAATATCCATCATCTCAGCATCCTGGTAACCCCCCCTCCAGTCGTTCAGTTCGGTTCCGAATTGCTGCAGCTCTAAGATAGGGAGGAGGAAAGAGGTGTAGGGAGAGAGGAGGTACCTAGGTTAATGGCAGCTCTGAATGAAAGATGCTGAAGGTTTGCACTGGATTTATGAATGTGTTGGGAGGGGGGGAGGAATCATGTGACAAAGGGATCGTCTTATTCACAAAAAAAGGTGAGGAGGTAGGTGGCAGGGAGAGTTACTAAGTACCTAACAGCCACAGCCAGGCAACTGGCTCCGGCCAGAGCCCTAGAGACCGAGGAGCCCAGCCCCCGAATAGAGACCAGGAGACCCAGCCCCACCCCAGCCACACCGGCGCTGGCAAATGCCTTAGGGGGAGGAGGAAGGGAGGGGGGCGAGGTCAAAAGCAGTCCCCTGAACCCCGGGACGGATCGCCTGGAAATTGCACCCTCCCACAGGACTTGGAATAATAATAGTAGTAGCGAGAATAAAGTGTCCGGGGAGAGGAGGGGGAGGGGGACTCGTACCGAATGATCTAAGCCTTCCCCGAGACTGCAGGCACCCAGACACCGGGCCACAGCGTCGTCCCCACCGAGGAGCTCCGCCGGCGCCCCTACGGGGATGTATCATTCCTCACACACTCCGTCCTACCAGGGGGAGCGTGGGTCCCGCAGCGCCCTCGGCCCTCCGGCCCCCCGCTAGGTTCCGCCTGCATGTAGATGTGGATGCCCAGCCAGCCTAGGCAGCGGGGGCTCCCCCTCCGTCTGCGGGAACCCCCTCCTCAAAGGAACCTCTCCCTCCATTTCTCCGAAATTGCTTGGGGCGGTGGGGGGGGAGGAAGAGACAAGCAGGGACCCACGGACAGACCGACATCCGCACACACACGTCCCCTTGGGGCTGCAATAAAATGCCGGCTGGCCAGGGCAGGGAGACCGTGTGTACAACAAATGCCACCCGCTGCTGCCGCGGCGGAACCCTCTTCCTCCCCTCTCTCTAGTGTGTTTTTTATGAATGAAAATGTGGTATGCAAATGAGAGCGATTCAAGAAAAAGAAATGGCGGATATTGGGCATCAGCGGATCCCGAAGAGCCACCCGAGGGGAGCTAGGAGGGCTGAAAATGATGAAGTTAACAACAACAAGCGAGGGCCGGAGGGAAGCGGCTGGAGAAAGGGGGTGGGGGGGGAGGGAAGGGAAAGGTGGTGTAAAGGCTTCCTTTTCTGCAGCGAGAGGTAGAGGGACCTTTGTGAGGCAGGGTTACTGAGGAGAAAAAAGGGGAGGGAGGGAAGTGTTCCCCCTCCACGGCCCCGACCTTGGGGGGCAAGCCAAGAAGACGCTCGCCTCTTCTCGGCAAGTCCTCTAACTACGAACCCCTCCTCCTCCTCGTTCTCCCCCCCCCCCCACTTCGGCATTAGGCGGACAGGCTCCCACCTCTTCACCACCACCACCCTTTTCTCCGTCCCGGGGCCGAGGAGTGGCGGGGGGCTCCTTGGTCTCCCCACTCCTTTCCCTCTGCTTCCGCGAATCCCCCCTGCTCCAAGCTCTTCAATCCCCAACACGCCCCCCCCCCCATCAAAAGAGGAAAGAAATCTCACACCAGAAATTCTCTGAGCTGGAGTCAGTTCACCAACATCACAAACTTCGCCCCACGAAGTTCCCCCCATCAGTGTTTCTCCCCTCCATTTCCCCACCTTAGTTCTCCTGGAACCCCTTCTTTCGCCTCCTCCGCCCCCGAAATGCACAAACTTACTCGTCGGGGTGGGTTTCTTCGGTCATCTTCTTGTTCACCTAGACGAATGCCCCGCAGCGGGTAGCTCGGCTCCCTTCATCTTCCCATCCACCCACCCCCTCCTCACATTTCGGGAGATCGCCTGATTGGGGAGGGGGCGAGGAGAGGAGGGGCCGGGGATACGGGGGCACCGTGGGGAGTAGCCAGCGGCCCAGGGCCGAGGGTCTAGGGGGCTGGGAGAGAGGAGGAGGAAAGGCAGAAGGGGGAGGCACGGAGAAGAGGGGAGCTGAACTGTGGGGGGTGAGCGTGGGAGACCCCGGCGTCTGGGGGCAAGAAGGGGGGAACGAAGCAAGGGGCTGGTTTCGAAGGGAGCAGTTCCCAGAGTGAGGGGACGGAGGAGAGATTTGGGTTGGGGGAGGGGACGGAGACAAGAAAAACAAGCCGCCCAGCCGGAGGAGTGGAGGAGAGCTGCCTTGGAGGGGAGGTGAAGGGGTCTGCCCGGAGCGAGGAGGGGGCGGGGGTCCCGGGCGGGGGTCGCCCCCAGGCTGGGAGGAGCTGGACCAATCAGCGTCCCGGGGAGCGGTCCGCCGCGAGGGGAGGCGCGCCTGGGAGGCGGTGCTGGGCGCCCCGTCCGAGCCCCATCTCCCTACTCCTCCTCCGTTTTACTCCATATTGGATTCTCACCACCGCCAACAGGAGGAGGAAGTAGGGCGGAAGCGATGACGTCTTCCCAGCGGCCAGAGGTGGTGGAGTGCAAAAAGCTTCCTACTTGCGACCAAAAAGAGAGAGAGAGAAGAGAAAAAAAGAAAGAAAAGAGAAGGAACTTTGGCCCACGCCGCTGGGCACGGCCGGCTCGCTCCCCCGGCCCGCCTCTCCCGGTGGAGGAGCTGCCGAGCGGCTTGTTCGCCCTGGGGCTCCGCTAGGCGAGCCCCAACTCTCCCGGGCTCCGGGTTTTAGCTGCCCCAGGGGCTGGAGAAGAGCAGGAGGCGGGAGCCGAGGGCTGGGATTCGCACACATCTGGCTCCCGTTCCGGGAGCCTGCTCTCCCCCCACCCCCTGCCTCGCCAACCTCTCCTCCCAAACCCAGGGACTAACTAGGGGCTGGGGCGGGGACGGGGGCTGGGAGATAGGGAAGGGTTAACGGGGAGAAGGCGGCAGAAACGCAGCGGGGCTGCGGGGCTGCGGGGCGGCGGGGTCCGGCCAGCCGAGCCCCGCTCCCTCGCCCCCCTGCAGAGCGTGCGGGCTCTCAGCGCGTCCTTGCACGGCGCCCTCTAGGATTCAGGGGGAGGGGAGAAGTGCCTAGTGTTGGAGGGCTCGGCAGCCGCAGAGCCCCGACAGGCTTTTTGTTTGTTTCAAATTCGCCTCCACTCGGACCTCAACGATGTCTGCTTTGGCGGAAGGGGCGCGCGTTTGGTTAAAGTTCTCACACACAGGCAGGCAAGTGGGTCCAAAAGGTTGGCGTTTCTGCTGAAATCATAGCGATTGTTCGGTTTAAAGGAAGTTCTAAGTAACAAGTTACTGTCGTGCGTCTCAGGGAGGAGGAGAATAGGACTTGTCGCCAGATTGTGGGAAGGGCGTTTGAGAGAGAGCAAGGAAAGAGGAGGGGTGGCCCCAGATGTCTCTCCATCACTAGTTGACTGCTGTTAAGACGCAGAATCTTCTCATACACTCTGGGCATCAGTGGAATGTGTCATAAAGAAACCAATATTTGTCTAGGAGTTCCAAGACCTAGGTTCTCGTCCAGTTCTGCCATAAGCTAGACATACGACCTTGGACAAATCACAATAGTAATGTTTCTACCTCTGGAAAAATGAAGCTGAACTAGATCGTCTCTAAGGACACGAGGTATAGGGGATAGAGTGCTGGATCTGGAGTCAGAAAGGTGGAGTACAATGAGAAGAAAGCTGGATATGAAGTCCAGGTGGTGGGCTGAGTTCACATCCCTGTTCTGTCTTTGACAGGGGAGTCTTCAAAATCTCTGGGCCCTTCTTTTCACATCTCCAAAATAAGGAGATTGAACTAGGTAGCCTCCAAGACCCCTTCCAGCTCTAAATTTATTCTATAACCCTAGTTCAAATTCTGCTTCCAGCTCTTCTGTCTAGCTATATGACCAATGAGCACTTAACTTCCTAAACCTGTTTCTTAACTTTTAAAGGTCTCTTTTAACTCTAAATCTATGATCCTACTTCCAGATAAAAATTCCCATGAAATATCTTGGAGAGAGATGCCTATATTTCTACCTTCTGGAGGCAGCCTTAAATATCATCTATTTTTCCAGACGGTTTCAGGTATTCCTCTTTCCTTTCCCTTTCTTTCCCTCCCTCCCTTCCTTATTTCTTTCCTTCCTTCTCCTCTTCTGCTCCAAAAGCCATTGGGATAGTTTTTGTATACCAGATGCGCACCAGTCAAATATCTTCACCGGTAGGACAGTACCATCATAAACACATAGATACATCCCCAGAAAGCAAGTCCTTTAAGGGTAGGGTATAGAACCTTGTAGTGTTTGCTGTGTGGGTATAGAATGTGCTAGTTCAGAACAAGTCAAAAAGATACAGTCTTGCTCTTAGGTGTTTGTAACTTGAGAGAAAATAGCAATTCCTTCTGAATACGAAGAAGACAAACAGCTCAATTAAATAATAAAGAATAAAAAAAATGAGATGGCAGTACTAGGGGGATGAAAAGTGGAAGCATCCACTGCATGCCAGGCATTGTGCAAAGTGTTTTTTACAAATATTATCTCATTTGTTTCCCATAACAACCCTAGAGGGTAGGTGCTATTGTTAACCCATTTTACAGTTGAAGAAACTGAGGCAAACACAAGTTAAGTGACTTGCCCAGAGTAACACAGCAAATGTCTAGGTCCAGATTTGAATTCAAGTTCTATCCACTGAGCAACCAGTTGCTTCAAGATAATATTTCCACTGTAGATTATACAAATGAAAACAGAGGCATTTATAGAATAGTTAATGAAGAGTAGTGTGGTTAGAGTCTCAAGTTTAGTCAGGGAGAGTTTGGGTGGTTTAACATCTATATCACATCCATCTTACCTACCTTTTTCGTTTATTAGATAGATTTAGGAATCATCTATTATTAGATGCCAGCCCTGGAGAAAATTTGAAATAATGGAGAGTCTAGGACTAGGTATCAAATGCCTGGGTTCTAGGTCCAAATGAAGTGTGAACTTGAGTAAATCCTTCTTTCAGTAAGTTTTTACATAAACAGTAATGTTTTGCATAGCAGTGTGATAGAAGCTGGAATAGATCCAAGTGGGCTCCTGTCCTGAATGGGGCCTACAGTTTAGTTGGGGTATAAGATAATAACTAACATTAATATAATAGGTGCTCTAAGGTTCTCAAAATGCTTTATAGATATCTGATGCTGAGGGGGTAATTGGTATTATTGTCCTCATCTTACAGATGGGGAAACTGAGGCACAGGGAAGTTAAGGTATATGCTCACAGTCACGAACCTGTAATATCTGGGAACAGATTTGAACTCAGGACTACCTAGCCCCCAGCCCAGCGTATCTACTGAGCCACCTAAACACAAATAACTATCTCCTGGCACAATGCCCAATACATAATAGGACCTTAATAAGTACCTGTTGATAAATTGATTGGAATGCACAATATTGCCTAGGAGCACTGTAGATTTGCAAAGAAAAATACTTTGAGAGGTCAATAAGGAAGGAGGCTATTCCTAGGTTTTAATTCATAAGCTATAGAATGGGAATAAAATGTGCTATATCTACCTCACAGAGTTATTGTGAGGATCAAATGAGACACATGAAAGTGCCTTAATGTAAGATATTATAATTGCCTCTAACTACTATAAAAAACTCTTCTGGGTCCTTGCCCTTAATTATAATTGGCTAGCTCCCATAGTAAGAAGAAAAGGTATTACCCTACCTTCGGCATTAAATGTATACATATATAGGAAGAATTGATGGGGAAGAAGGGAAGGAAGGTTCACTCCCTTGTTCCAACTTAAGAACTACTTAGTAAATATGTTCTGGTTAAGTGACTTATGCAGGATCATGTAGAGAGTTATTAATGAAAGCTCTGAGACCCAGATCTTTCTACCTCCAAATAACAATATATAATATTAAATATAATGTATAATATACAGTATCTATCTAGGGGCATGTAACTTGGCTGTATCTGGTTTCAAGAACATTAGTTTGTTGAAGGCAAAGGGGTGTTAGGCAACTAGACTCATGAATAAATGCTTTTTGATGAAAATGCACTTGCCAGTCCAAAGGAGGTAGTCCTAGGTTTTCACACCCACCCACACTATCAGTGACTAACTCTTTGGTTTGGAGCAAGTCATCTTAATCTCTCCAAATCTTCATTTTCCCATTGATTAAATAGAAATAACACCTACACCTAACCTCTCCTGTGGGCAAATGGTGAAGAAAAATGAGATACCTGTGACTGTGCTCTCAGAAGTCAGAGAACGATGTAAACACAGTAACATGTGTAGATATATAGATAACTATATGATTGCCTATCATATATGTGTCCAATCTTTGAGGCTTTAATGATAGCGCAAAAGCACAAAATACCCCTTTCTCCTCATTTCAGTTATAGACCCGTTTCTCCTATCCAAAGCATTATTAGGAATGACCTCACCAGGGCCATAAGCCACCAACCACCAAAAGGGTGGCTGGAAGAGGACGAGGAAGGAAGTCAAAGGAAGCAGCAACACAGAGACTGACCAGGATGCAGTCCCACCAGTCCAGGTGGGTTGGATCATCCTGCAATGCAGGCTTGCAGAGAGCCATTGGGGAGGACCCAAGGACAGGAATCTTTCCTTTTCCCCTCCCCCGCCCCACGTGAGTGCCCTAGGCTTGTTTGTCCCAGGCAAGCTAAAGCTCGGCCTCATAAACTAGCACAACAAAAGGTACTAAACCTAAAATTCGTGTGGGAGTCTAATAGGGAACTGCTTCCATGAGGGGGTCGGATCCTATGTCTTTAAAGTCCTTTTCAGGTCTAAAATGCTAAGACTTACTAAAGGATCCTCTACGAGTCAGGCTCCGCATCTCCACAATAGCCACAGATGGGCGTACAGTGTGGGTTACCTTCTCCTGGGTTTTACATTATTCTTTACTCCCGGCCTTAGCCCTGCATTGAGAAATTCCAGCCAGCCTTCCTATTCAGATTCAATCCTGAATCTCTCTAGTTCCCTCTCCTTCCCCCCCGCCCCTCCCTCAGCCAACTCTAAAACGTGGAGCCCGGAATCCACTAGTTTGCAAACTCAACTCCCGGAGCCAGCGACCGCCGGGCATGCTCAGTAGACCCGCAGGCTTTATTTCAGGACCCTTCTCCTTCTCCCTCATCCCCATGCCCCCCCAGAACGTAGTTCCGAGCTGGGGGAGCCTTCCTCCTGTCTCTCTCCCTCACCCCCGCCCCGTCTTCCTCCCTTGCCCCCCCAGCCGGCGGCCTGAGTGCCGTCCGAGAGCTCAGAGGGGCAGGCTCCGTGGAGCGGGACCGGCCGAGAAGTCGGCCAAGTTCGGAATCCAGCCTGAGAGTCGAGTTGCCCAGGCTAGGGCTGGGGGGAGGGGAGGGGGAGGAGGAGGGGGCGCGGCATCGGTTTCCGCTCGCGCCGCCGCTCCGCGCTCTTCCCCACGGCCCCGGGCTGCGGCTGCGGAGGGGCGAGCTAGGGTGGTGTTCCCGCGCCCCACGCCCCACTCCCCGGGGGCCGAGACCGAGCGGAGGGAGCCGCTCGAAGCGTCCCCCGCCGCCTGCAGCCCCCGGGGCAGCTAGACGGCCGCAGCTGCTGGCCCTGTCCTCAGCTCACCCTCCTCCCCTTCTCCTTTGGTATTTCTCAATGACAGGAGCGCCGAGGACGTATCCGATGGGGCGGGCGCAATGATTAAAACACGGAGAGCGAGTTTATCAGTCCTTCCGGTCTGCTCTAAACCCTCGCTGGAGGATCCCTTTCACGCATTTTGCTGCCTCTCCTCGGCTTGGTCCCCCCCTCCCCCCCATTAATAAAATGGTCCCAAGCCGGAGTTTGTCCAGGCTGTTTCCCAATGAGCCTGGTTGCGGACCCTTACTGGTACCGGGCCAGGTCGCTCAGACATAACCCCGCTGCTGCCCGAAGATCCGTTGGCGAAAATGGAAACAAAAGCTCGTGGTGAAGGCTGCGATGCAGACTGACAGCACCCCGGAATGAGTCCTCCAGGGCCATTTCGACGTGCTGTGCTCACGGTCTGGGGATGAATGGTTCAGGCTGAATGGCATAATGTCTGTGGTCTAAATAGCCGGCTGGTGAGGGAGGTGGGATGTTGTACCGTTATCTCCAAATACTTCTCGTCTGGGTCCCTTCAAACCCAGGTCATATTTTCCTTTCAGCCGGTTTGCTAGGATTTAAAATTCCAGTAAATGAAATATGTAAAACCTCCAGCAGAGCTCCGGGCCAGTTCATGTAATATGAATGGAGCGATAACCTCCCTCTCCGACAATACTCGGTGCTTGCCCCTTCAGCCAGGAGGGAGGCTCCATGTCACTTAGGCGTGGGGAGGAGGATTGGAGGGGGTCGGCGGAAATGGGAGGAGGAGGAACCGAATAAGAGAAGAGGGAACTGACAGCTCTCTGAGAATTTGTTTAAAGCACATTTGGGCTTTTTGAGTTTCTGTTTACAAATATACACATTTGACCACAATTTTAAATTGACTGATGTAAAAGTCTGTCTCTGTAATAGTGATTCAGGCCCCCACACAGGACCCTACCTAGCCCCGGCTCCCCTTCCAACCCAGGCTGGAAGGTGCTCTTTCCTTCAAATGAGCTTTCTCATTTTCTGCAGGCATCTCTAGGCCTTTTAAAGGGGGGCATGGCAGGATATTTGTGGGAATCTCAACATGATTCCCCCACCCTAAAATTACTCTTTATTCATTTGGAGAAAGAAAAGACCATAGAGGAAGTCTCCTAATTCTTTTCAGTCTTTTTTTAAATTCTATTTGTTTTGTCCCTTTTTCTTTGTATCCAACGTCAGAGACATATCAGACCTTAAAAGTAAAAGCTTATCACAAGTGCTAAATTTTTTCTTTACCACGGCAAATAATTATGATAGAATCAAGTTCGATTTGACACATATGTATGTGATTATTAAAATGACATTTGTTTCTTTTTCTGATGTGCAGCTGATAGTGCCATTGAGTATAGTTTCTCTCCCCCCACCCCAATGCAAGGGCCACCCTTTGTCGATTTGTGAAGGGTTAAAGGGTTAAATAACCAACCTTACTGCCTTTCCCACCAGTTAAATCAACTGCTGGAGGGAATGGAGGGAGGGAGGGAACATTTTAGTGCATTCACTCTGTTCCACGGACTGACTTTGCTGTTAACCATTTGCTGCTTCACAGAATAGTCATGAAGTTCTTTGGTATCTAAGATAGACATTTTCCCCAGGTCTATTTTGGCAGCTTTAAGTTAAGTAAAGTTCATATGAATTAAAGCATTCCTTTTTTTATGCCACACTGGTTTCTGAGTTCATCTGCTTCCACTCCTCTTTCTGCAGTTTGTCAAAGATGAAGATATCTGATGGTTTTTCTTTTTTTAGAGGCAAAAAGGCAATGTATCCAAGCACAGACAACTTAGTCAATGATAGGAGCCAGTGTCCTGACAAATTCATCCATGTCATTGCCAAGAGGATGAAATATGTTTTGCAATTTTAATATGGAATTTATTTATGAGCTACCAAATGAATATATTTTAGAAATGACATAAAAATATCATCAGGGACATGTGTGGCAAGAAAAGGAGCAGGGATTTGTCAGGTAGTGAATGCAAATACTAGCTGATAGACAACCTGACTACTCCCCTCCATAAACCCTAGACTACCTGGCTCCCACCCTAGAATAATTCACTAGTACTTTATCTCTGCCCCTTAGAATTTTAAAACTCAGCTCAAAAGCCACTTTCGGTATGAGACCTTTCCTAATCCCCAAGGTGCTAGTGCCCTCCTCTGCCAAATCACTTTGAATCTATTCTTAAAATACATTTATGTATGTACATGCTGTCTGCCCTGATAGAATATAAAATCCTTGAGGGCAAGAACTATTTCATTTCTCTCTTGGTATCCCCATTGACTAGCATAGTACCTGACACATAGTGGGTGATTAATAAATGCTTATTGATTGTAATTTGACTTCTTTGGAAGATGGTTTTGAGAGAACTTGAACTAAATAAGAAGGAAATTATGTAGGTCACTTGGAGGGCTTTGGACTAGTAAATAAAGTCAAAGATTGAATTTGGAAAGGAGAAATTTGGACAAATTTGGGAGAAATAGAGGAAAGTTTAAAGAAAAACTTTTAAAATTGAAGAAAAAAAATTGGAGAAAATTGAAAAAAAAACTTTGAAATTGGAGAAAAGTTTTCCAGGTCCAGACTTCAGTTAAACAAAATTGAGGACAATTAACAAAAATATAAAAGAATTAACAAAGATTAGGAAGAGGCACCTGCTAAGGTAGACTCAAAAAGGAGAAGATAGTTAACAAGATAAGGCAAGGTAAAGCAAGTAAGAAAAGCTAAGTAGAACAAAACAGAGAGGAGAAAAATTGATAAAGTGGATTGATGAGGGGGGCAGAGGGGGGCAGATTGGCTGTTAAATGTAATAAATTTCTAAGAAAATATTTTATTGGTATATTTTGTCTTTACATTATCTACAGTTCTTCCTATATGCCTGTCTAGTGCCAAGGCTATATCCACAGCAGCTACTATGGATATGCAGGCATATTTCCAGGGTAAATTTGCAAAATATAAACTCTCTTCCTCAAAGATGGAATCAAGATATTTTTTCAGATACCAGAAAGCCAGTTCCACCGTAGTAACAACAAAGTTTGTACACATTACCAATGGAGGAAGGACAGCTATTCCCAAGTCTTCCCTCTGTCAGACCTCCCCAAAAACAAGCTCCCTTAGGTAAAATGTCCCTCTCTCACTCAGACTAGCTGCTCTGCCTACTTCACTCTCTCAGCTCCACATTGCTCTCTCTTCCTGCTGTGCCCTTCTTGCTCCACCTGTTCATCAAGCTCCTCCCACTATGCATTTCATGTGACTGAGACTGTGGGCTGAGCCTAAACTCAAAGCAGGTCACATGGGGCCTATTAAAAGTCAGGGAAGATCTTCAAATTCCCTTAACATTATAATGCCTTTCCCTCTCATCCCAGCCATTTCTTATAACAGAATTTTTAAAGAAAGAAGACAAAAACAAAACTCAGCAAAACCAATTAACACATTGAAAAACCTGAAATTATATACTATATTTAATATGTATGGACTCCTTTATAAAGGAGAAAGTGGAAGTATCTCCTTCAGGACCAAGTTTAGATTTTATAATTGGCCAACATTCAGTTGCCATTGTTTCCTTCTTTCCATTTACATCATAGTAGTCTTCCTTTATATTGTTTTCCTGGTTCTACTTACTTCATTTTATATTAGTTTATGTGTCTTTCCATGCTTCTCTATATTCAGTATGTTTGTCATTTCTTACAACACAGTACTATTCCATTACAACCATGTCCCACAATTTGTTTGTCCCTTTGTCAGAATGGGTATGCACTTTGTTTACTGTCACAAAAAAAGCTGCTATCAGTATTTTGGTTTATTATGAGCCTTTTTTTGATCAGTAAACTCCTTGAGGTATAATTCTAGCAGAGAAATGTCTAGGGGAAAGATATATGTGTGTGTTTATGACTTTATTTGTATAATTTCAGAATATTTGTATTAATTTATTCATAGCTCCAGCAACAATGCCTTAGTTTGCCTATCTTTCCTTTTAGGATTTTTTTGATTCATTTTAATTTAAATATAAAATGAGAAAAGAAAAAAAAGAACATTTTCATGTACACAGCAGAACATAAGAGGATTCAGTAAATCCTCCAGCAGGGACTATTCCCATCTTTTGCCATCTTTGTCAATTTTCTGGGTGTGACAACTTCAAGGATATTTTGATTTATATTTGCAGGAAAAAGAAGGTATAGACTATCAGGATAAATAATGAAAAAAATCCTAGAAATGAAGGAAGAATAGCCCTTCTAGACATTAAATCATCATTATAAAGCAGCTATCTCAATCATTTGATCCTGGTTTAAAAAAAACAGCAACAGAAAAGTAGATTATATGTAAGAAAGAGCCAAAAATAATTAAATTTAATAACTTAGCACTTGATAAACTCAAAAATATAAATTACCTAGAAAGGAACTCCCTATATGAAAAGTAGCATGGCAGAAATTAGGCCTAGACCAACATCTTTCACCATATTCCACAATAAATTAAAAATGAATGTGTGACCTAATATTAAAGATTATAGGAAAAGAAGATCTCTAACTTTCATAGCTATAAGTAGAGGGATAGATTCTCAAACAAGTGTGAGAAGTCATTGTAAAAGGTAAAACAGATCTTGATTACATGAAGTTGAAAAGTATTTGCATAAATATGATGAACACATCTGGTTTAAAAAGGGAAACAGTTGACTAGGAAAACATAGTATCAATTATCTCCAATAAGGGTAAATCACTAACAGAATGTATAAGTTAAAAACCATTTCCCAAGAGGTAAATGGTCAAAGAAAATAAATAATTCTCAAAAGAAGAATTGTAGACTATTAGCAAACATATTAAAGAATCCTCTAAATCACTAATAACAGAAAGATTTAACTTTTACAAATTATATTTGACTGTGAAATATTTTAGCCAGGTACTTAGGGTTAGGTATAAAAACACACAAGTAGTGTCAAGAATGAGAATCAAGACTGAGAATCTCAACTGCTATGGAGAGCAGGAGAAATGTGCAGTGATTTACATTTGGTGTAAAAATGGTTGTATTTTGGCCATGGTCATGTGACTATGATCTATGTTTCTTAAAGAAAAAGGTGACGGGATTAGATGAATGTCTTTTCAAAATGCAGCTTGTTAGGATGAAGGATCCTACAGGAAACACAATCAAGGCTTCAATGGGGTGGGAAGAAAGGAGAATTCTGAGGTATAGGGGAGGTTTAATCCTTATTAGAATGGAAGAGAAAGAAAACAGAGGAAGAAAAGGAAATCCACAGAGGAGAAAAGCACAACTCTACAATTAGAGCTTAAAAACTGAACTGATCCTTTTCCTAGAGAAAAGAGAACTGGATGTGCTGAGGAAATATTGTGTCTTTCCAAGAATACCATAGTAGAGCCACCCAGGTGACAGATGATGTAATAAAGGGTAGAAGAAGAAGACAAAATTATTGTAAGTTTGAGATTTCCTATTCACAGATACTAAGGATAATCTCTCAAGACTACTCAAAATGGATGACAACTATCAATTTCTGGTGAATTCCCACAGGGACAAATGCCACTTCAGAAGGAACCAAAAAAGTATTCCTAACTATCATGAAGCCTCAGGCCCAAAACAGAAGACCCACAAGAAAAACAAAAGCAAAATCTTCCATTTTCCACTCTGTTGCCCATTGAAGGCAAGGGATTCGAGAGAAAAATCAATTTGGGAAGGGAATACCTGACTAAAAAGCAATATAAGAGAATGGGCTTTGGATTTCTAGAGCTTGATTTACAATATGCTGCTGACATATTCCTGGCCAGCGATATAGTACACCTAACGAAAGCCATTAAAAATGTGCAAGGAGAAGATTGCCTATTTGTATTTCCTAAGTCAAATACTATAGAAAGTAGCCACAAAAGGAGAAAAATAGCAGCTGGGGACACTATAAACTCACAAGAAGAAAAAACACAAAAGGAGACAGTAGTAGAAACCCATGTCCTCAAATATCTATACATGAATTTCCAAAATTTAGGCAAAAAAGAAAACTTGAGGTCCCACTATAAAGGGGAGGAGCAAAATTTGACCTCGTAAGTATCACCAAAATTTGAAAGGATGAAACCCATTACTGTATTATGGTTCTGGGTGGGTATAATTTATTTAAAAAAATAGAATATATAGAATATGGAGTGTTGGTGTAAAATTGTATTTTAATGAGGTATGCTTATTGTGGAAATACAGGAATAGGTGGAGAATGGAGGAGGGAGTATGACAGAGTATCTGGTTAAAGACCAGAGGAGGAGAAACAGAAGGGGTTTTGTCATTGGAGTACTTACTACAAGTACTTGGACAGAAAGAGAAGATATTTGAGGAGTTTGGGAAACAGATCACAAACTTAGCACTGAAGTATGTATATTAGTAATAGGAGATTTTATTTACCCAGACACTTACTATAAGTCTGTAAAAGCAGGGCAACTAATAACTTCTTAAGTTGCTTTAGTAATTATTTCATCCTTCAAAAGGTGGAGGAACCAGCAAGGATATATTCCATTGTTTATCTGATTCTCAGTAACAAGACTGGTATGGCAATAATAAAAATAATAAAAGCCTCCTGGAGAAGTGACCACTCCCTCTTTGTTTATGATGGATAAGGAGAGAAAATCGGGGCATTGTCTGATATGTACCTTAGGTTTTGGGAAAGCTCTTTCAAAGGGTTCAGGTCAAAGATTGAGACTATCCCATGGAGCAAAATGTTTCAGGGGAAGTCAGCCCAGGAAAAATGAGAGATGTTCAAAAATGAAATTCTAAAGACTCAAAATAAATTCCACTGAAGAGGGAAAATAGGATTTGTTTGAAGAGACCAATGTAGATGCACAAGGAACTCATAAACTAGTTTAGATTTAACAAAGAAATGTATAGAAGGTGGAAGCAAGGCCAAGCAACTGCAGATGAATATAAGTAAAGTTAATCTGAGTAAAGCTCACAATGAGTTGAGGGTTCCTAAGGAAAGCTAAGGGCAATGAAAGGATTTTTTTTTCCTCTTAGCTACATTGGAGGAAACAGGAGGATCAAAGAAGGATAGGACCTCTGCTTGGGGTGCGTGGTACAATGATAACTGATAATAGAGAAAGCCTGAGCTTCGCAATTCATATTCGATTTTGATTTTATCTTCAAAAAAGATGATCTTTATACTAGCATGACAGAACAAAAATGGCAAATAGGCAGTTGACAGCCAAGATAATTAAGGTGGTAGTAAAAGAACGTCTAGCTGTTCTTTATGAATTCATGCTTCTTGTCCAGATAAACTATATCCTCAAGTTCTGAAAGAACAGACAGTTGTGATTTCTGAAATTGATGGTAATTTAAAGATTATGGAAAACTAGGAAAGTATTACAAGAATAGAGAAGGGCAAACATGGTCCCAGTTGTCAAAAAAAGGAAAGAGAGTAGAGTCTGCAAACTGTAGGCCAGTGAACTTGACTTTTGATTCTTGCAGAAATCTAGGATTGACAAAATTCTAGAAAAGGAATCAGTAAAAGTAAAGTCTTCATAGTTTCTTCAAGTTGATTGTGCCAAATCAACCCCATTTCTTTTTATGTTAGGACTTCTAATGTGATGAGGAGCATATGTGGATACAGTTTATCAAGATTTTAGCTAAGTCTTGTTAAAGTATCTCATACTATTCTCATAGAGTGATTATACAGTAATAAAATCAGATGGGTTTGGAACTGGTTGGAATAATTGTCAATGGTTAATGTGGCTGGAGGTCTATAGTGGAATACTTCAAAGATCTGTGCTTAGCCCTGTGCTGTTTAACATTTTTATCAATGACTTGAATAAAGGGATGGTTAGTGTGCTCATCATATTTGCAGATGACTCAGAACTTGGAGGGCTAACTAACACAGTGGTATTAGGATCCAGAGGAAAGAAATCAGGTTGGTGAAGTTCATGTTATATCAGGATGAGAAGAAGGAAGTAGGAATGTTTAGCCTGGAAAATAAAAGACTCATGAGGATCATGATCTCTCCAAATATATGAAGTGCTATTATGTAAAGGAGAGACTAGACTTGTTCTGTTTGACTGAAAGGTCAGAGCTAGGAGCAATGGGTATAAATTGCAAAGAAGAAAATTTAGGCTTAACGGTGGGAAAAACTTATTAGCAATTAAAGCTGTTCAAAAGATGTTGATTACTTAATGGTGAGATCCACTAACCCACCTAGTCATCTAGTTGCCTCTGTCCTACTGATTGAATGGGTAGAGGAGAAAGCATAAAACTCTTCCTAAAGCCTCCCTTTAAAGAGGCCCCAGGAGCTCAGCCAACTCTTCATTTCCTACCAGTTACACTGCTTGGTTTGAGTAACCTCCCCACCTTTTTCAGCTTCTTTTTGTGTATTATCTTCCACATTAGAATATAAGCTCCTTGAGAGCAAGGACTGTATTTCTTTTTCTTATTTGTATCCCCACTGGTTAGCAAAATGTCTACCACGTAGTAAGTGCTTAATAAGTGTCTATTGTATTGTATTGTATTATCTCAAAGTATGTTTCAGAAGAGATTCTAAACATACACCTTCTTCCTCATACTAGAATGCTGAACAGTTAGAATGTGAATTTCAAATGTGGTCTCTGGATGGGATGTTTTGGTAGGGAATATCTGTGATGTAATGACAATAACCATCAATAAAATGCATTTAAAATAAAATTAAAGGTGTCTTGTAAGATTTTTTAAAGGAACTTAGGAAATCCTCAAGGATGTTGGATAGCTCTACTATGGAACATTTATGGACAGATTTATAGAAGAGTCTAGCTGGATGAGAAGGCATGGATGGGCTGGAAAAATTACATTAGGAAGGGAGTAACCACATGGATGAGATAGGATCCATAGAAGTATAAAATCCACAGCTAGAAAGGAAGTTAATGCAACCCGTTATTTTTTACTGATGAGGAAACTGAGGCCCAGGAAGATTAAATGACTTACCCAGTGTCAATAAGTTAGTAGCAGAGCTGGCCTAGAAGGCAGGTATCCTGGCTCCTAGACCAGTGCTATCATTTCTATCCTTTCTTCTTTATCCTATTTCTCTCCAGAGATTTAATCAGCCACAGCCCATTAAAAAAAGTAACTCACTCTTTTAGCGCTAGGGCAATTTAGTGTTTTTCAGGCCTATTTGGTGTTTTTATTTAGTTTTACTGAGCATATATCAGACAAAAAGTTATTGTAAGCTCAGAGCCCCCAGTTAGGAAAATTCCCAACATGACAGCTAGAGGTTTACGTCTCAGTCCTTATTTAAATTTTAGTTTAGCTGACTTCTAGCCTCTTTATATTTGAAGCAAAAAAATCAGGATATGGTAAACATCTAAGGCAAGTAAAGTATATTACAGCATCTGTTACTGTACAGGCACAGGTTATAAAAGTTGGTGAAAGAACAGTCCATTTTTGGGAATTTCAGGTGGTGTAACTGGTAGCTTTAGTTTGTCTTCTGCTCCAAGATGCCTGAAGGGACCAGTGATACTGCTTACTCTTGCCTTTCTCTGCCCCAGTTCAATCCTTCTTTCACTTTCTCCTTTCAGTCTCTCATTTCAGTTTCTCCTCTTAACTCCTGTGCTACCAATTCTTTCTCACTCATCTTAAGTGCTGGGTAGGGTGTTTGGGATGTCTAGGAGTAAGAGCACGTCTAATGTGAGAGCTTGCAGAGCCCTTTTCAGGGCTGCTCATCCACTTCTACTTGGCTCCTGGTATTTCACCTGTTGCTCCAAGAAGCTGTTTCATATACAATGGCCACATTCTGGTAAACCAGGTTAGCAGACAGTGATAGGTCTCAAATGCATTGGGGAGTGAAGACTTCCCCTAGTTGAATAGGTGAATGAGAACAATTAGTTCCCATGGCCATGAAGGTGGCTGAAGGGGTTGCTGTGGAGCACTTGGAGATTGATCAGACATTGAAGACACCAAGGTCATCCATTGCATCCCGGGCCATCACCAGTCATCTTGATTTTTGTCTTGCTGCTGGACCTCAATGACTCTCAAGAGAGAGTGAAGCTGACGACTGTGTGCACCTCTGCCTCACATCCATTTCACACAGGAATCAAGACATCACCCTATGATATCATTGGTTCCCTTTGAAAATGACAGACACACAACAATAACTGCTAAGTAGGGCAGGAGACACTGTTTTTCTCTTATAGCTGCTGCTGCTCAGCTTCTTCAGTCCCCACTCCTTCCTCAACGTCTGTGTTGTATGTCCTTTAAAAAATTCCCAGGCATGACTCAAGTTTGCCTTCTGGCGCAAAGATCAAAATAATCCCAAATAATTTTCAAGGCTGAGTAGGAAGGTTTGTCCCTCTGAATTACAAAATCTAAAATGCCAATCAGTTACCAAAACTTTATAAGGGTAGATGAGGAGGCTGCATGGCATAATACATAGGAAGCTGACTGGCACAGGAGAAATTCAAGTTCAAATTGAGCTTCCAAGATACACAGACCATGTAATCACCATTGAAACTCTTAAATTCAGTGACCCTAGGCAACTCTCTAAGCCTATCTCTTTCAGAATCATTCCTTATCTGCGTTGGTAAAGGGAGTTCCCTCACTGGGAGTTCCCTGTGCCAACCAAATCTCATGTCCATGCAAAAAAAGGTAGGAGGAAGACTGGAGTATCAAAAATCTCTATGCCATCAGGAAGCTTCCTGTTTATTTAAAAGTGAACCAGTGAGCTAGATCCAAGGAGTCTAGGTAGATGCTCTTATAGTGAAAAATGTCATTTATTTGTGGAGGAGGTGGTGTGTAGGAAGAATGGTGAGGAAATTCAAGTGCTCAAGAGGCTAGTTAAAGATTAGATTAAAAAGCTCAGGGACACACTTTAGTCAGAGACTCGGCAGACATCTTAATTGACTCAGTTATATTATTTGTTAATTTGTAAATTCTCTCTTTTGTTCTTGTTTCAAAAATTTAAAACTGTTCTTGTTTAAAAAGTTGAAACATAAAAGGGGGATAGATAATCGATGGATAGGATTTCTGAATGCAAAGATCCAATCTGGGTCAAAAGGAAAATAGCTTTGATATGGGAAGACAAGGTTTAGGAATGTCATGGCAGTGGAACTGGAAATCTGATCAAACGTCCTGAAGGACAAATGCTGAATCCTTCATAGTCCAATAAATTATTGTCAGACTTCTTTCCCAAAGTGGGATAATTTTCTTAAGATCACAGAAGGAATATAACGTCATCAGCAAAATCATTATCTTTGCCACATTAAAAAGAGTTTTATCATATGACAATTTTATGTAGACATTGTCCTAACTTGAAGTTTCCCTATCATTTCTTGTTATTTTGAGCACTCGTAGACTGTACCTACTCAACAAAACAACCAGAACAAAAGGGAAATGTGTCTTCAGTCATTCAGTTGTTTTCAATTACTTGCATGTTTGATGTACAAACAGAAAAGTCCAAAAGATGGATCAAATTTTTCATGTTTCATTTGGATCTTTATTGTGTAGACTATTTACATAGTCAGTCTTTGAGTCAAGATAGATGAGTTACAGAATTTCTTAGAGAATTTAGTCATAGGTGAAGCAGAAATCATTTAGTCCAAACCTCCTTTGTTTTAGAGATGAGGAAAAGCTGAAGGAGAGGCAGAATGTTAACAGATTGTGATCAGATAAGGGAATTGCAGGGTTCCTAAACATAGACATGGACCACATATGAATGATGGCAAGATCAAAGGTATGACCATTTCTGTGTATAACTGAAGTAAAGTAGAAAAGTGGATCACGGGAAATGATTAAGTTGAGAAACTGGAAGAAAAAGGTATTTGAGGGAATATCAATTTGAATGTTAAAATCCCCGCACAGAAAAGCAATTGGAGAGGGAAGAAAAAAGAGACTATGAGCTACAAACTAAACTAAAGTTATTGAAAAGGAAGGAAAGAGTCCTGCAGATCAGTAGACAACCACTATCAGAATTTTGATTAGGTAATAAATGGAATAAATGAACTTCAAAGGAGGAGAAGTAACTGAGTGACGATAATAGAGAGAGAGTGGTCAGTGGGGGCCTGAAAAGGGCTTGAACAATGGCAGCTTGGAATTTAGAGTCATTGGAATGGGAGAGAATGATGGACAGGGAGTATATAAATCAGTGAGGAATGAATGAGTTCTAGTAGGTCATCATGGTCCATAGGAGTTCAGCCTGGGAATTGTCCACCAGCTTCAGTCAGCTGAGTATAGCTAATAAGCCTGAGGAGGCAGAGTTGTTGGAAGTAGGGGGTGCTCAGGTTGGGGCAGAACAGCTGCTGAAGAGATAAGGGTGGCCAGAAATGTGCCTGGGACATGACAGAATGGCATCTTAGGGAAGTCGGGAAGCCCTCCCAGGCTGGTGAAGGCAAGGTAACAGCTGAAGAAAATCAACAAACATTTACCAAACACCTACTACGTACAAGGCTGTGTTGGGTTCTGTGGAAAATACAAAAAATGAATAAGACATGGGAGCTTAGCAACTAATTAGGGAGATAAGACACAAACACATAAAAAATTGATAAGCAATTTAATATAACCATACTAATGCTGACATAAGGCATTTTCATAGATTGGATGAAAGAAGGCCCCACTCAAACGTTGGCTACTTCACAAAGAAAGAACTTTGCTGGATCAATTCCTTACTTCTCCTTCCCCCACCCCTTTCTACATGATAAGAAAATTCTTTCTCCTTTGAACTCTCTTAATACTTTGTTCTTCCTCTATCTACTTATTATAAATTTTCATTGCCTTTATATATGTACAAGCCTTATCAAACTTACTGGAATATAAGCACCTTGAGGGCAATGGCCCAGTCATTCACTTTGGTGGACATGTGTTGTCTACAAAATAGGGACTCTGTAGGTATGTGATGAAAGAATGAAGTACATGGGAAACTTTGAAATTCTTAGACCAGAGGCTTAGAAGGGCAGAGCAAGAAAGTAAGGGATAGGTTTCTTCTAGCTTCTTCACAATGAGTGCACTATTTTCCTTTCTACCTTTACTTCTATTGTGTCCCTGAAATAAAGAAATGTCTTCTTGCATTTGCACTGGGGAATTTTTATATGGGTTCTCATTCATCCTGGCGGTTCCCCAGACTCCCCTCCCCCATCTTTCCCAGACATTCTCCTTGAATGTTTCCTCCAAAACAAACATCCCGTTGTCACCCCACCCCCTCATCTCCTTCCCTTTCCTCTCTCTTCTTACTCATCCTTTACCCTCTTTCCCTGTAATGCACATAAACTCTCTTGTCTGTGAGAGCACGTTAGCATCCTCACAATGAGAAGGGACCCTTAAATTGGGGGAGATGGGCTGGGGAACCTGTACTCACCAACTGGACGACTTTGGGGGCCATATTTAGCCCTGGCTTTGATGTAATCTAATCCTAATCTCAATTTTAGGATTTGTTTTTAGTGTTAGTTGGACAGAAGCCGTCTACCAGTTAGGCCTGACCCAAGCTTCTCTGCGGGTGGAGCTAGATAACAAGTTAGCAGTTCAATTTCTAACCTTGAGACTATTATTTTTTCAGCTTCAC
The DNA here is from genome assembly GCA_028658325.1 of Potorous gilbertii. Lineage (NCBI taxonomy): Eukaryota > Metazoa > Chordata > Mammalia > Diprotodontia > Potoroidae > Potorous > Potorous gilbertii. The sequence goes on from CM053769.1 coordinate 181,068,951, forward strand.
TTTATAGAATGCTAGTAAATTAATGAAAATGAGCAGAACCTACCCTAGTCCTTACCTAGGATTATTTACTATAACTCTGAAAATTATTATTCCAGTGTAATTAGTTACTATGACAATATTGAGTTTTGTGTGTTTTTGTTCATGGTTGGGTTTTTGTTTGGGGAAAAATGTGTGTGTGTGTGTGCGTGTGCATGCGTGCGCATGCTCCAGGCTGATGTGTTTTAAACAGGGGTTTCAGAAAAGTGAGCCAGTGTTGCATCTTCACTGGACAATATACAGACAACCACAGTCTGGAAGTTTTGCAATTGTGTTAAGCCAAATGTGTTAATGAGCTTTGAGAGTCAGGAAAACAAAATGTTCAATTGTTTTCTAGAAATAGTAAATTATTTGGGTAAAAAGGATTTGACATTAAAAAAAAAACCACCCAACGAACTGTGAAGCCACAGAGGTATCACTAGAAACTACTCATTTTACAAACCAGACAGTTTTCTGGCATTAAGGGGCTATTATGGAGAACTAGTTTAAACTGGATTTTCTTTCAGTGACAACTCAGGAAATAAAGGATCCAAATCACAGAATTGCAGTATTTAGAGTCAGACCAGTCATTTAGTATAGTTCTCTCATTTTACGGATGAAAAAACTGAGAACCAAGAAATGAAGTTAACAGTAATTACCAGGTAGAATTCAAACTCAGATCCTCTTACTCTAAATCCAGTGCTTTTCCCACTAGGAGTAGTTATGTGAATATGGAAAAGCATGTGCTATAGTAGCCAAGGAAATGCTATTATCTGTATTAATGTTAGGTCATACTGACACCATTACTCCAATAATCTTGGTGTGTAACATTTCTCTCCCACACAGTTTGCCAGATGCCCACTGGTAAAAGGAAAAACAAAAAGTCTGGAAGGAAATCAGCACAGATTAGGAATCAGTTTTCAGTAAGGTTTTTTTAGTGACTAATACAACAAGAGTGTATAAGGTGGGGGCTACCACAGCCAATCATTTTATTGTCCAATACCTACTGTCTAATATATATAAATACATATTTTTCCTATTACATATTATACGGAAATAAATTTTCTATTACACCACAATTTCTTAAGTTCATACGTTGTTATTAGTCTCATTGATCCTTTCAAAAAATATTGATGTCTTCTTCAAAACTAGCCCCTTTTCAACAAAATCAACCCTAAAAACAAAAATAATTAAGCAAAACAAACCAACATTTACAATGTCTGAGAACATGAACTTCTTTCTACACTCATAGACTTCCATCTCTCTATTGAGAGGAGAAAGGTATCGACTTCTCTGGAGTCCACTGGCCCTTATATTGATTTGAATTCTAATGCCTTTTAGTAGAGATGTTTTCCTTTAATTTAAATTGTAATCCATTTCCAAATGGTTCTCTTATTATTGCTTACTTTGTTCTGTATCAATTCATACAAATCTTTCCAAGTTTCTCTGAGTCATTCATATTCTGTAAATTTTTCATAAAAGTTTTCAGAACTAGGGTAGAAAAATCTACCAGGATTCAAAAAAGCAATCCTTGATTCTAGAGTAGGCATTGTCTGGCTCTAGGCAAGTCACTTACCTTCTTTGTCCCTTGGTTTCCATGTTTGTAAGACTGGAATCATAATAGTTGTTTTTGTCTAGTTATCAGAGAAATTATGGGAAGCAAATGAAACAATGAATATGAAAGTGTTTTGAAATATAAAAATACATAAATATAAACATAAACTTATAAAAATATAAATACATATTTATTAAATACATAAAAATAAATACAAAGTATAAAAAGTATAACCTAATGCAAAATAGTTAATATTTTATGCATCACAATATAGCTATAATATCTATTATATATACCTATGTGAAGTATATATGTATATATTATCATTGTTGTAAGGATTTTCCTATGAATAGACTCTCTGTCAATCCAGATCAGCAACTATTCTGTTACACTCACACACACACATGCACACGTACATGTATAAAGTAATCTTTCTAGAATACTTAGACTAATTTGGTCATCTAAACAATGTGTGACCATATGACAAAAGATCTTTCCTTTTGGTGATACACAAGTGAAAATATGCTGTTGCTATTGCCTGTTATACCTTATTACTCAGCACACAGAAATTCTCATCATGCAGCTTCCTACTCCTGAACTTAAGAGTGATAGACTTTATGCCAAAGTAGATAAAAATGGATTTCCTCTTCCACTTCCATATGCTGTTTCAATTATACAATAAATACTTTAACCAGGTACTGTTCTTTGCTTAGCTAGGAGAATGGAGTGGAGGAAAAAGAAATCACTTCCTCCTGGGTGTTTACACCCAATGGGTGAAGAGGAGAACTAAGAAATAATTATACCAGAGTAGGGTGTAGGGAATAAAGGGGGACTTGCCAATGAGGGCACAGTCCTTAGATCATTCATAGAGTGCTTTGCCTGGTATCAACCCACATGGAGACTTGTTAAACCTGCTTCCAGAAATGCATGGTGTGATGGTCAAGTCCTCCCTCCACTCCCCTACCCCGCTTCTGAGCATACTCAGGTAACCTCTATTTCCTGTTTGTATACTCTATGGTGACAAAAAGTCTTTTAACTAGTTGATAAGCTGGAACTGAGTGTGTGTACACAAGGCACAACAGATGAATATGCTCTCCTTCCCTTTCCCCTACCCCCAGAAGCTTGAGAGGAGGAAGAAGAAATTATGTAAGTTTTTCGTTTATTACATCTTAGATACTCACTTAAGATCAGAAAAGAATACATTCTGAAGACACAGAAACAGAGACAATGTCATGCATTCATGGCTGCTGAATGGTGAGAGAGTGTAGGTCAGCAGGCAGCAGTCTGCTGTGGTTTCTATGGCTGCTAACTCTCCCCCCACCTCGAAGCTTACAGCAGTTCTCTTTCCTCCTCACCTGAAAGCCATCAGGGAAAAGAGAGTTTTTGACTGCTTGAGTCTTTTGTATGAGCACTCAGTAGTCAAATTTAAAAGGTTTTTGTTGCTATCCCCTAAACAGTTAGAGGATACTTGCATATATTCTGAAGCAGAGAGAAGAAGGTTCCCTCTGTCATACCCCAGATTTCTGAAAGCAGGTTCAACAAGCGTCCAGGGAAGTTGATAGCCAGCAGAGCATGTTGTGTGTGTTCTAAGGACTGGGTCTCCAACAGCCAGTTCCCCTCACCCCATTCTAGAAACATAAAGAGAATATTACACCCCCGATTTTCATATATATAATTGGAAAAGCATCAAGAAATCTCCCCAATCCACTTTTCACACCCTGCCTCAACTTCTACTACTAGAAAAGTATCATAGATTTATAGCTGAAAAGGACCTTAGAGGACAAATAGTTAAAATCCCTCCTTTTTCAGATGAGGAAACAGTTTCACAGAGTTTAAATGACTTTCCCAATGTCATACAGAGAGGACATCGAAGAGCCTGGATTATAACTCAGGTCCCATGACTCTAAATGCAAGGTTATTTCTTTTTTTTCTTAATAGTAATATTCAATTTTTTCCCAATTACATGTAGAGATTGTTTTCAGCATTCATTTTTGTAAAATTTTGAGTTCCAATTTTTTCTCCCTCCTTTTCTAATTTGATATAGACTACATATGTACAATCATGGTAAACATTTCAACATTTGTCATATTGTGAAAGAAAAATCAGAACAAAAGGGATAAACCATGAGAAAGAAAAAACAGAAAAAGGGAAAATAGTATGCTTTGGTCTGCATTCAGTCTCCATAGTTCTTTTTCTAGATGTGGTTAGCATTTTCCACCACAAGTCTCAGAACTGTTGCGGATTATTGTCTGCTGAGAAGGGCTAAGTCTATCATAGTTAATCACGGCACAATGTTGCTGTTGTGGTGTACAGTGTTCTCCTGGTTGTGCTCACCTCACTTAGCATCAGTTCATGTATGTCTTCCCAGGTTTTTCTGAAGTCTGCCTACTCATCATTTCTTATAGCACAATCGTATTCCATTGCATATATCACTTGTTAAGTCATTCCCCAATTGATGGACATTCCCTCAGTTCCCAATTCTTTGCCATCACAAAAAGAGCTGCTATAAATATTTTTGTACATGTGGGTTCTTTCCCCTTTTTTATGATCTCTTTGGGATACAGACTTAATAATGGTATTGCTGGATCAAAAAGTAAGCACAGTTTGGTTGCCCTTTGGGCATAATTCCAAACTAGTCTCCAGAATGATTGGATCAGTTCACAACTCCAACGATGCATTAGTGTTCCAGTTTTCCCACATCTTCTCCAACATTTATCATTTCCCTTTTCTGTCACTATGGTAGGTATGAGGTGGTACCTCAGAGTTGTTTTAACTTGCATTTCTCTAATCAATAGTGATTTAGAGCATTTTTTCATGTGATTACAGATAGTTTTAATTTCTTCCTCTGCAAAGTACCTGTTATATCCTTTGACCACTTATCAACTGGGGAATGACTAACGCAAGTTATTTCAAGTGCACCATTCCTTTGGAATTAAGTTCTTATGTCTCTAAATATCCTCTTTAAAATGCCAATTTTCCCAGGAAAAGTCAAATACTGGATTGTTATTATTGATTATTTATACCTCATTATGAATTATATTATTTCTTCCTAACTGCTAGCTCAGATCAGAGCACTGTAGAACATTGTAGTTTTGGTGACTAAGCTGGTTCATTCTGGAGGACAGAGGAATGCTGAGGGGAGGGTCAGACTAGAGGACTTTGGATGTCTGATATCTGGGGGCACAAGAGTCATGCTTCTAGGAAGGCAGGGCAGGAGTTCTGAAAGACCAAGGGGGCATGGTTCTATGGAAGGGCACCAAAGGCAAATGGCACCTGTTTTTCCATTTGTCAAAGGTCAGTTCTGGATAATGCTAAACAGAATTTCTCTTTCAGTGTCATCTAATGTATCATGTTGGTACTCGGGCAGCTCCCACTCCCTACTTCTTGGCCATCTGCCAGGCTAGGTCATACCACACCCTTTTGGGCCCTTCCTGCCATGGCAGTGAATGGAACATTGCCTCACCCTATAGCAACATGATATCTTTAGATGAGGTAGAGGAGGAGGGCAAGCTTTCTTCTCCGTTCCTTGGGCAAATTGTGGAGGGGCAATGAGGAGAGGGAGGTGGAAAATAAAGGAGAGTAAGTTATGACTCTTTCACTTAGTGACTGCTACATTTTTAATTTGCCTCCATTCTTTGAAATATGACTATCCTGAAAACAATGATACAAAGGCGTCTGAAAATCTCAGAGCCATTTTGTGAGTTTAACAACTTTATCTCATAAATATAATACCTTAGCTTGTAAACATCTTTCTCAGTCATAACTATTACTGACATTGATTTTATTTGGGGCTTAAATGTGGGGTAGATCTTTCCAGATGCAAAGTCTACATGCTTTTCTCTTTATGATTGCCTTCAAATTCAGATACTCCCAATACATACTGCTGGACTTTCAGGACAGTGGTCACCATTTAATAACTAATGCTAGACCTAAAACAGAGGGAAGATGGTTCCGGAATTGAGTACCATCAGGTCCAAAGATTTCTTTAGAAAATAAAAACACCCAACTATTACCCTCCTTTCATAGGCCCCTTCCCAAAATAATTCTCTGCAGGATGTAACTAGTTCTACAAGTCTTGTAAATTTTATTATTCCAATGAAACTCACCTTTGAAGCTTTGCTTGGAAGTTTGAACAAAGAGAAAATGCCCTTCAATCCTCTGGATCAGTATTATTTTGCCTTTACACATACTTCTTTTCTATATTTAGAGTGTATAGCCCCTAATACAGAATATGATATTTCATATTCTCTTTTTCTTTCACTCTCTGTCTCTTGTACACCTCATACACAGGCACATGCTTACCCTGTTGTGTAGTGGAAAGAGACATGGATACAAATCCCACCTTTGTCACTGACTACTGTTTGACCTGGATAAGTCACAGCTGTCTCATGTATAAAACGAGGGGATTGAATTAGGGTTCTAAGGTTCTTTCTGTCTCTAAATCTATCATATTATGATCATACTATGATGCAGAAAGGCTGCAAAATTGTGCTCAGTTTATAAATGGGAAAATATAGATAATGTTTTTTCTTTTCTTTTGCTAAAGCCATTTAGATAATGAACAGAGTTGGGAATGGAAGTTTAGGATTGAAGTCAGTGATATAAATTTAAACCCCAGGCTTTTAAAGTAAGTATTCCTGCCTTAACCTGATACTTTCATGCCCCTATCATAAATCATGCCAAGACAAGAGGCTCTTTCCAGTAATAGGAAGACCTTAAAGTTACTTAACTCTCTCTAGACTTTTTGAAGTGCTTTTTAAAGTGTCAGACTTGGATCTCACAATTATCTTCATATAAGACAGTGTAGGGCATCTTTATGAGAAGCAGAGTAATAGGAAGAACCTTGGAAAAGATCTATATTCGGGTCCTGACTTTGTCACTTACTAGCTGGGTGACCCTGGATAAGTCACTGAAACCACACACTGTTGTACTTGTCCTTCACGTGCCCCCTCTCCCCCCCAACCTTAATTTCTGTTTATTAATATGTAAAAGAAGGGTTATAATACCTGCCTGATCTATCTTACAGGGTGGTCATGGTATCATGTAGAAAGTCCTTTGTAGACTTAATGGACTATTAATATGTAAAGATCTGAGTAAAGTAAAGATCTTCCCCCCAGTCCTAAGGAATATGATTTCATAAGTTCAGCAGTCAATCAGGAGCATGAACTAGATGCAAACAAGTTCTTAATAGTTTGGAAGTAGTGAAAGGCCTTGATCCTTGGACTAAGACAGATGATGCCATATAATCAATTTCTTGTGATTGGCTGAATCAGACATACCTCTAGACTTGTGATTGGCTGAATCAGACATAGCAAGCCAGTTCAAAATTGAAATTTTAGTAGCAGATCAATTGAATGATGGCTGAATCCAGTGGTAGACACCTAAGAGGTAATTTTTTGGGGAAAGAAGAATTGAGTTTCTCTCTCCCTTCTGCTCCTGCCATTGACCAGGTTTTGCAAATTTCAAATTATGAAATTTGTAAGATCTGGATTTCTCATAGGTGTGAATAGCAATGGCCCCAAAGCAGCAGTGACCGATGGCAGCGTTTGCATGAGGAAGATTGAGAGATACTAAGGATAAACTAAACTCCCCGAGGAAAAACAACTTTATGAATTTACTGCTGGAGCCCAGCAGAGAGCTATACCTAAGAGGAAATTCATGAGAATTATACAAAGAGAGGGTAGTGGAAGCTATGAATTCCCCTTTTGGTTATGTGTGCTTTAGAAGCCTCCTCTTCTTTCCAGGGATATTATTTGTGCAAGGGGAGCCTGTACTGCTAGTCTGGGGGCATGTTTCTGTAACAAATGTTCTTTATACATCTTCTCAGTAATCCATTTGTAGAAACTAATAAAGCTTGACTAGTTGATTGATAATGAAGGAGCACATCCCAAACCCTCAGGGTTGCTCCTAGAATCCTAAGAGGGGAAACTGTCAGTCATCCTCTGCAAATCTAACCTGTCAGTATAGTCAAAATTGGGTGAGTGGCCCCAGGGGATGTGCTATACATGTGTAAGATATTATGCCTTTAAAGATGAAGAAACACACAGAGACATTAAGTGATTTTGAGCTATCAGCAAGCCATTGCCATAATTCAAGTCTCCTGGCTCATACTCAATACTTTTCCTACCATACCACCCTGGAGCCCTAGCCATGTAGAATGAACTTTTTTGCTTGATAGCTTTTTATACAATACAGAAAACTTCTTGAGTATAAGAACTGAGACTTACTTTTTTAATGTCTTTCTAAACACTCTGTATTCTCCTGAATACTCTAGGGAACTCAACAAATGTCTATTAATGTCTGAAAGCTGTCGATTAGGCCAAACTTTAGAAAAAGGAAACCAACCCTTCTCTACCCTTCTCTCCCCACCTGCCCTACTTGTTCATTTTAGATGCAGATTTCAGAGAGACATTTTTAATGAGAGTAAAGATAGACTTTTTTTTTAAGTTAAAAAATAATTTTAAATAATATAATTGGAGTGGTGGTGGTTTGTGCTTTAGTCATTTTCTACTAATCTTTTGCTGCATAGACCCTCCCTTGGGAGGAAAATAGTTCAGAAACAATAGACATGACTATATCTAACAGTGTGAACAGCATTTTTCCATCCATAGTTGTCACCTATCTACCAAGAGGAGCAACTCTGCACATTTTACTTTTAAATATATCTTAGAAAATTTTATTTTTGTTGATATCTTATTTTTATATCATCATCTTATTTTTTTCCAGTACTGACTCAAGGTCACTGTAATATATTAAAAAAAAAAGAAAAGAAGCAGTTTAGGAAAATTAACCAATACATCGACCAGGTTTGATAGTATGTGTGTTCATCCTTCATTGCCAAAGAAGACCATGGTTTGATAGTACTATATATATGAAAAAGTCCATAGCCCTAATGTCCCACTTCTGCAAAGAGGGAAGTGAGGTGCATTTTCTTAGCTCTAATTTGATGTTAAGCCTGGTTATTTCACTGGTTCTGCTTCCTTCACTCTTCAACAGTTTCTGGAACTCTTAACATAAATCTCTGAATTCATTCAACATATTTGTCATCTTATCACACAGCAATAGTCTATTATATTAATGGACCATAATTTGTTCATCTGTTTCCCAGTCACTGTGCATATCCTTTGTTTCTGGTCTTTTGCTACCAAAGAATGTTTGTATGAAAATTATGAGGTACATGAGACCCATATAAACCTAGCAGTAGGACTTTTGGGTCAAAGGGCATGACCATCAGTCACTTTTTTTAAAGCCTAGGTCCAGTTGCTTTCTAGAATGATTAGAATAATTCATAGTTCCACCTATAGTATATTAATGGGCTTGTCTTTTTGCAGCCCCTAACCCTGATCCATATTTAAAAAATCAATTGGAAACTGAGAGGAACCTAAAAACTGATATTAAGATTTATAATTTATTAACCCATATTAACCCTCATTTAGTTTCTATTTTTCTACCTAATCCCTTTTAAGTTTATTAAATTCCTTTAATTTAAGAGATAAAAGAAGGAATTGATGTCTCCAGAGGTCTCTGAAACTTTGGTTTCCAATAAGTAAGATTAAAGGTATTAATCACTAATATTAGTTAATGTCCACAATAGCAGAACATACGAAATTTCAGTACCCAAGGCAAGTAAGAATTTAATCAAAGCATGATGATTTCAAGGTGTAACTATAGATTTATGTATTTGCTCCATATTGGCTGGCTATTCCAGGTTGGGAACCCCACAGAACTTCAAGGAGAAAATTGGGTACAGGGTTTCCTGAATTGCATCAGGAGATTCAAATTCTGTTTGAATTCTGCCACACTTCCTGTGTAGTCATAAGCAGGTCATGTACTTTCTGTGAGACTCAGTTTCCTCATTAGTAAAATAAGAAGACTGTTCTCTGTTACCCCTATGTCTCTAACATGAGGAGAAATTTTGTACATTTTTTTTGGATAAATGTAATTTAGAACATCTTGATTTTTATTCATCTTCTTTTTATATTATCTTTGTTTCCAAATGTATGCCTCTTCCATCACTTACCCAGAGTTACCCTTGTAACTTATTATTCTATATCATAACATTATTGTTATTTTTTATTTATATTAATGGGCCTGTCTTTTTGCTGGGATCCCCTCGGTAAAACATGAGCTCCTCAAGGGCAGGGACTATTCCATTTTTGTGTTTTCTCTCTATTACCAAGCAGGGTACATGTAGAAAAGTAGGAACTGAATAATTGTTTATTGAATTGAATTGAAAATATATGTAAAATGTTTGCAATCCTTAAAACACTATGTAATTATCAGCTATTAGTATTATTATTCAGTGGTATGCTGGCAAATGTTTAACAATTGGCTTTATTTAAAAAATATTGGCAGGATACACTTTTCAATTTAATCAGCATCACTGATATTTCCTCCATCTTTTTATTAAGTCTAGACAATCAACAAACAATAAATCAAGTCTTAGTTTGTAGTTTTTTGCTGAATATCTGAAGTTTAAATACTCTCCCTGAAAATTTAATCATTTGGTTCTCAGCACCTCTCTGCTATTATAAACTTCAGGGGCTTCAAAACACCAGAATTCCAAATTCCATCACAAATTTTGGGGATATATTAACTCTGCTAGGTGTCTATTCTTTAAGTTATGGTAAAAGCTGACATTTATATAACATTTTAAGGTTTATATAACTATTTTTAAAATGTTCTCTTTTATTATGAATTTATCATCCACCAACAAACACAAACATTTCAATATACGATGGGCAATAAAGTGTACATTAAACTGAACACAGAGTGACAAAATTGCCCCATTTGTTTCCCATACAGAGCTCATTATGCACATGAGCTCTTCAGATCTTTATAACAATCTTGGTAGGTAGGTACTATAGCTATTATTAATCGAATTTTTCTGAAGAAGAAACTCAGACTTAGGGAGTTTAAGTGACTTTCTCAGTGGTCTTACAGTTAGTTTTATGTTCTAGGTGGGATTTGAACTTTGTTCCCTCCTGATTTAAATTCTATGCCACTATGTTGCTACTCAAGTAGATTAAAAAGAGGAGATTTCCTCTACTAGGAGAGCTCCAATATGAGAGCTAGGTCAATCAGTTCCAATAATAACTTGTTTATGGCAATAGATTAAGTCCTAGAAAATTTCTTGAGGCACATAGAAGTTAAATCATTGTCTCATGGTCACATATCTACTCTCAGAAGCTGAATTTTAACCTAGGTCTTACTAACCAAGCCCAAGCCTCTGGGCTCAGTACTAGGCCATTCTATTGTTGTTATGGTTTGCATTAGCATCAGTGTAATGTCCCCTCGAACTCACAGGTTGGAGTCCCCAGAGAAAAGACTACTATTTATTTTCCAGGGCTCAAGGGGGTAAACTTGAAGGATTGCAATTCTAGGACTATTGCTCATAGTCTCCCACCAGCATTTTTTCCATTGCCAGTCAGACAATTTGTTTTTGTAAAGAGCATATTTACTAGGAGTGTAGAAAGAGCAGTTGGCACAAAACATATCCACCTCATCCCCACTCCACCCCCTGAACAAAACCTGGGGAGCAGTTTCCCACAAGAACAAGAGTAGGTTTTAACTTAGAATAGGATATTGTTGGTGTATTCATTCTTTGTTCTCAAAGACATCAGGAGGATGATCTTGACTTGTAAGTGAATTGGATTTAAGTGAGGCAGAGCTGTGTGCAGTCACCAGCTTCACTATCTCCTCTAGAGTCCTCAGAGGCAATTGGAAGTAGGACAACAGGTGATGGCCACTAGAATAGGATGGGAGTGAGGCATCCATGTAGAGATGTGGCCAAATGGTAAACACAACTCCTTTCTTGAGTCCATAGGCATTCTCTTGAATCCAGTCTTCTCATCTTGAAGCTCTCTGCCCTTTGGTATTTTGTATTTGTCTCTGTCTGTATTTATTTATGTTTATTTTGGTGTGCCTCTCTCTACTCCTGTGTACAGCCTCTTCTTTCTCAGGTGACTATATGTTTGCCCTTAGTAAATCTCTCTGCTATTATTAGTTGAAAGGCAACTCCTACTGTTCTGTTCTCTGTCATGACATGGTCAGTGGAGGAGAGGGGAAGGAGAGAGAGAGAGAGAGAGAAAGAGCCATTCTCTTTTACCCCAACCCAGAGCAAGTCCCTCTGAATTGGTTTCGTTCTCCAATGAGCTGTTCCACTACTTGACTGAACAATGGGTGAGGTTTCTTCCACTATTTAAATCTTCAAGATGTGAGGTTAGTTTATAGGGTAAACTAATTATATTGAAAAAGTGTTTTGGACCTGATTAAAGGGTCTTATAGGTATAAGTAAATTTCTTTGCACATTTAAAAAAAACGAATCATGTCTGTTGCTTGATTGAGGTAGGATTGTAGAGTCCCTTTGGGTATTAGTACTAGCAGTAGCACTAATAATACTCAGGAGCAGCTAGGTGGAATAATAGATAGAGCACCGAACCTGGAGTCAGGAAGACGTGAGTTCAAATCCAACCTCAGACACTAACTAGTTGTGTGACCCTGGGCAAGTCACTTAACCTCTGTTTGCCTCAATTTCCTCATTTGTAAAATGGGGATAACAATATTTTTTACATTCCAAAGTTGTAGTAGGGATCAAATGAGATAATTATAAAGTGCTTAACACAGTGCGTGGCACATAGTAAGCACTATATAAATATCAGCTATTATTATTAGTATTAGAGTTATTTGAATGAAACATGCCATACCATTCTACCTTCTATAGGATCAGTTCACTAAACTTGGTCATTCAGTCTCACTACCTTATATGTAAATTACACCCACAGTAACTCTTCCCAAATCTGTAGATCCATTATAATGTGACTCAATTCACTGATCTACTAGCATATTCTACTATATTCTTTGGAGAACCTTGTTCCATTATAAATAAATTTGATATATACTTGGACTTTTCAAGCAACAGTGTTTATTCTACATCACTTTAATCAAAACCTGGCTCACCTCTGAGGATATCACAATCTTTGTAATATGCTCTATTAGAGGATAACTCTTCTATCAAAGGGCCAGAAGGAGAGATGGACCTGGAGATTTGATTCTCACTTCTTTCAGAACATTCCCCTATTATTATGTCTTAATGACCACTTCTCTTTTGGAGTCAATTTAACTCATACTCTCCCTAGCCTTATTGCGGTCATTTACTTGGATTCAGTTTTCCAAATTTCACTAATAACTCTAGTACACAGGTCAAAGTCTTTCCACTCTGATCACTGATGTAATTTTCATGGACTTTAATATTCATGCCAATTATTCCTTTAACAGTCTCAAGATTCCTAATCCTCCTTGATGCTAACAATCTCCTTCATCACACAGCTTCATTCATGTATCACCATGGTCATATATTAGATATCACCATCTCAGCATCAAACCACCTTCACCTGGAATGTGAAATTTTACACTTCATCCTTCTCCTATCACTCATATTGAATCTACTTTTCACCCTTATTGGTGACCCATTTCTGTTCTCCTAGTCTGACACTCTTACTTGACTTACTTCTATACCTAACCCTGACCCTATGTGGAGATACTTGAATATTTCTGTAACTGCTACCCTAGCCCACTAGCTCCCCAACCTTCTGTAATTATTGACCCACCCACAAATCCTTGTCTTTGGATAAGATCCATCATTTTATTGCTCTATTCCTATTATAGGGCTGCTGATCATTAGTAGAGGCAAATTACAAAAGTGAACTGATTTCACCTGTGACAAATTTGCTCTATAACTTCCTATGGACCCAGCATTCCTTCAGCTCTACTCTTACCAATTCCATATTCATTCCTGACTGTCTATTCAAAAACTTGTCTTATTTCCTCTCCTCTCCTCCTGTCCTCAACTCTACAATTAATATAACTTCCTACTTTATGCAGCAGACTGAGGCCACCCTCTAGGAGTTCCCTTAGCCTTCTTCTATTTTTTAGTGCTTCTCAATATCATTTCTACACTTTCTGTTCCTCTCTTGTCACAAAGTGAAAGGTAATCTTTGTTTTACTGAAGTTTCATTTTGTGCCTGTGATCTGATTTTCTCTTGTTTTATAGAGAACTTAGATCCAGGAGTTAAATATCCTCCCCCCATCTCCAGTGTCTTTTTTACAGATAAGGAAGTTGAGAGGTTCAGTAACTTCCTTAAGCCACCTTTAGAGTATGTGTCAGAGTTAAGACCAGAAGCTGACAAGCTAAGCTCAGCTGAGCTTATCTTCCTTATCATTGCTAAGCCCAGACACTGTGTCTGACAGCTCTTCCTTCCTTCCTTCCTTCCTTCCTTCCTTCCTTCCATTATTAAGTACCTGCTTAAAGTAGACATCTTGAATTGGATGTCCTATAGACCTCTTAAATTCAACATGTCCAAAACTGAACTCATTTATTTTTCTCCCCAATCCTTCCTCCTTCCAAACTTCTCTTTTACTGTTGAGGGAAACCCCAACCTCCAAGTCCCTCAAGCTTAAAACCTGGGCATCATCCTTAGCTCCTCACACTACTTCCTCCTTTCCCCCATATCCAATCTGTTGCCAAGACCTATTGATTTTACCTTTGTAACATCTCTCGAATACATCTCCTTTTCTCCTCTGACACTCTCTACCAACCTAATACAGTCCTTCATTACCTTATGCTTAGAAAATTGCAGTAGTCTGTTTATGGGTCTGCCTAATACAAATCTTTCCTTATCCCAATCCATCTTATGCTCAGCTGTCAAAGTGATTTTCTTAAAGTTCAGATCTGACCATGTCACCTTCTCCCAGCCCCCTCAGTAAACTCCAGTGATTCTCTCTCACCTCCAGGATCAAATATAAAGCCCTCTGTTTGGTATTCAAAGCCCTTCATAATGTGGGACTCCCCTCCACCCCCAGGCCTTTTCAGTTATTTTATGACACCCTTTACCCCTCACATTCTCATCATTTCAGGGACATGGGTCTCCTTGCTCTTTCATGAATGAGAGACTCCTTCTCCCTAGTCCAGGCGTTTTCACTGATTGTCCCCATGTATGGAATTCTTTCCTTCCTCATCTCCTCCTGGCTTCCCTGGATTCCTTCAAGTTCCATCTAAAATCTCATCTTTACAGGAAACTTTTCCTGATTCCTCTTCATCATAGTACCTTCCCTCTATTGATTATTTCCTATTTATCCTATGTGTAGTTCGTTTTTACATACTTGTTTATATATTTTCTCCCTCATTAGATTGTGAGTTTCTTAAGGGCAGGGACTATCTTTTGCCTTTCTCTGTATCCCCAGTCCTTAGCACAGTGCCTGGCATATAGTAGGACTTAATAAATATTGATTGACTAACTAAGCCCATTCCTGCCACTCCCATTCACAGACTCACTGTCATAGAATCTAGGGAGTTGGATGGCCAAGCATACTCAAACAAGAATCCTTTATAGGTGATGGTCTAGTCTTTCTTTGAATACCTCTACTCAGGTCAGTCCACTCTCTCCTAGGCAGTACATCCTACTTTTTTTTTTTTTTGGAAGGGGCCTCTAATTTTTAGGAGGATTTTCTTATATCAAACTTAAATCTCCCTTTCTGTAACTTGTACCCACTGTTCCTAGACTATCCTACTAGGGCCAAGCATGAAAAATTATAAATTTTAATTCTTTTTCAAGCATAAAATTGTTCAGGTGCTTCAAGATAGATCTCTTAGTCCTTCAAATACTAGATAGCTATGTTACCTACCCTGTACCTTGGAAGTCTTCTCTTGCCTAAACATCCTTAGTTTCTTCACCTGATCCTTCTATGGCAGAATATTTCATTATCCTGGTTACCTTCCTTTGGGTCATTCCAGCCTACGCCCTTTTGGAATGCTGATCCTGTCATCTAATATATTACCTAGGCCTTCTAATCAAATCCACTCAAGTTAAGTCAAGAATTAATTGTTTCTCAGAGCCAAGCATTGTGCTAAATACTAGAGATACAAAGAAAGGCAAAAACAGTTCCTACTTTCTTTTTTTCTAATCCTAGATAAAATTTATTTTTTGAATTTAACATTTTCTTTCCCAATTACATGTGACACAGTTCCTACTTTCAAGAAACTCACTATCTAATGAGAATTAATTTTGTTCATCTGAAAATTTGATAAGGTTGTTATACATGTCTTTATCCTAGTCATTCTTAAAAATGTTAAAACAGTATAAACCCAGCATAGATACCTGGGATACTTTACTACTGGTCTCCTTCCAAGCTGACATTGAACCATTAATGGGTCCAGCACTCATCAAAATAGCTCTGAATCCATATAAATGTATCAATGGGCCCATATCTTTCCATCTTAATAAGTACATTATAATAGACTTTTTCAAATGATTTTCTAAAATCTAAATAGACTATACCTCTAACTTTCCTTTGATCTACCAGTCTAATATTTCTGCTAAAAAAGGAAAGATTATTGTTTTGTAAAATTTATTTTACTTTTTGGAATAAAACAGGCATTTTCATAACACAGTACAATAAAAAGATTAGTCTACCTTGACCTGTTTTTGTTGAAGTTGTACTGCTTCTCACATAGTTCCCTTCCTTTTCTAGATGTTTACCAGCCATTCCTT
Organism: Potorous gilbertii; assembly: GCA_028658325.1. Classification (NCBI taxonomy): domain Eukaryota; kingdom Metazoa; phylum Chordata; class Mammalia; order Diprotodontia; family Potoroidae; genus Potorous; species Potorous gilbertii. The sequence goes on from CM053769.1 coordinate 181,085,070, forward strand.
TAATAATTTTAGAATTTAACAGTGATTTGAAATCAAACTTATTAACCTATAGTTTCCAGACTCACCTCTTCTTTTCTTTTCTTCTTTTCAAAACAAAACAAAACATTGTAATGGTATTTGCCCATTTCCAATACTAAACACTTCTCCCATTAACCAAAGTCTTTAAAAGATTCTCTCCCTGCTTCCTCCCCACCCCCAAGTAGAATGTAAGCTGGTTGAGAGGAAAGACTTTTTTCATTATGCCTTTGTATCGTGAGTTATGTAGTCCAGTTTCTTGTACATAATAGTTGTTTAAGAAATATTTATTGAATTGACATGATAGTAACTCAGCAATTATATCTACTAGTTCTTTTCATACTTAGGGATGCAATATGTGCAGGACAAATGATTTGAATTCATCAAGGCAGCTAAGTACTCGCTAATGATTTGTACTGAATTCTCCCCCTCTACCTTTTATTAGTTTTTTTTGTTCTTTCCAGACTAGAGATTAATCTTCTTGTCATAGAAAATAGAAGGAAAAGAAGAACTGAGTTGTTTCTTTTGTTTTTTCTGTTAGCTGCTCTCACCATCCCAGCCACTCTAGTAGAGTTCTACCTTTCAATTGACTTCTTTCCCCAACCTAATTCTCCTTCCTCTATACAATACTTACTAGAGCTTTCATTCTCAGCTTTAACACTCCTGACTAATTTTTTAGAGGACTATGCCATATTTTGTTGTCAACCTACTTCACCTACCTTTGCACCATATTCCATATGTATGTTTAAAAATGTGTCTTAAAATGTGTCTTAACAATACAGATGTGTCTTAAAAAAAATCTGTTTGTTATTTGTTCCACCTTGTTCTCTTTATAGAATTTACCTTTTTCTAACTCAATAGAATTGTTTCTTTCTGTGTCTTCAGAAGTTCATTCCTAGGAGCTGTCCTTCACTCCTTGTTGACTTCCTTTGAAGAATTTTAGTCTATGATATTTTATATATCCTTTCTCTGAATGCTTTGAAATCTGCTCTTTCCAAATTTTGAAGGTACTTCAGATGGTGCCCAGCTTTCCCCTCCTTTTCTATCCAAATTCCAGATGTAATTATCATTTCCCACTAAAGTTCCCATCAGTTTCATCCAGAAAACAGTTCTTTCTTCTTGGTAAGAACCAGTTCCATAATAACAGTTCCCCTTGTTGTTTCTTCTACCTTTTCAATGATGCAATTATCATTTAGGGAAGCTAAGAAATTGGTAGCTACCCTTCCTTAGACCGAGAACCCAGCAGATGTGCAGATAATAAAGTTCCTCATCACTAATACATAATGCCTCCACGCAAGATTTTTGTTCTATTTATTGAAATCCCCATCTGCTTTCTCCTTCTATCCAGGTAGTTTGTTGTATATTTTGATGACAATGTTGCTTCTTTTTCTGCCTTTATTATTATTTACCCAAATACTCTCTTCCCTGCTTCTTTTCTTTGACTCCTGGATTTCCTCATATGAATATAGTATCTTAATTTGTGCCATCATTTTCACAATCCATTTTTACTCCCCGCCCTTTTGAATAAGGCACATACCCTTCCAAAGTTATATGTCCTTCTACCAAGTCTCAGGGATTGCTATGATATCAAATTTCCCCTTTTGAGTTAGGAATCTTTAATTTATCTTTCTTTTCCCTCCTATGATGTATATAGACATCTTAGGTCAGGCATTTTATTGATGGTTTCTTTCTTGGATTTTGTTTCCTGTAAATTTCTGGGCTTCCCTGTTGTTATTTCCCTCCCTACTCTATCGCTGTTCTCTGTATTTCTAGCCCAGCTAATAGGATACAGAGGAGTGGTTGGCGTGTAGGCTTTTCTTCCAGTTCCTGCTTTTAGAGTATTTCTTTACCTCTACCCTTTAATACCCTTGCCTCCTTTGGAGATCAAACATCCATTTATACACCCCTTCCCTATTGTTACTATTACCAACAAGCTCACAGGTATTCTTAGAATTTTTTTCTTTTCTTCATCTATGACCAGATGATGGTAATGTCATTATTCAGACTGATGATTCCTCAAACATCTGGGATGGCTAGCAAAATAGGATATTTTGCTGATTTTGTTTTAATATGATCAAATGCCTCTGAATCTTCCCTTTATCAATCAAGAGTCTTCACTAGGAGTAAAGTACAGAAATAAGCATTTCTAAAACTAGAAACAGTATATGTATTTATATTGTTAATTATTTTAGTGTGATAAAAGATCTTCCCTACCCATTAATGGGCCTGCTCATTAAGGGGAGTTTGATTAGGGAAGGTTTATGGGAAGGCCCATGCCTTTTGTTAATGAGGTTATCAAGGTTATAATGGTTATCAAGGGTTGTAATGCCCTCTGTCTCTAAAAAAAGCTATAAATACACTGAGTTGAGGCTTCACTTCAGGGCTTAATGACTGAAAGTGTTTGTTTGGTCAGATGAGGACTCTGGGAAGCCACTAAAGGAGCCCTCCTCTCACCCCCGCCTTTGAAAACCCAGATATCCATGCTTCTCTTTTTGATAACTATGGTCAGACAGTTGGTCCTGTCTATCGAATTCAGGCAGAGGAAGACATGTCTGTTAATCTTTGATTTCTCTGTATTTTCTTTGAAGTTCAAGGTGCTAACTCCCCTGAACTAGGTGAATGATATATGTGCTTCGTTAAAGGAATGATACATGTGCTTGATTAAAGTGATTGTTAACCCCTTGAAAGTTGCTTTCTTTTTATAAATGCAGATCTAAGATCTTGTGATAGCAGACCCCCTTGTGTATGTTGGGATGCTTACTGTTACAGCATCCTAACTATACAATTCCTCAGAAACCTCAACTCCAACAACCTCCTCCTTTGCCCCACCTCATCCACAAACCTTAGGTTGCACTATCAGAAAAATAGCAACCTTCAAAGATGGTAAACATGGAAACTCCATTCTTTAACCACAACCTGTCCTATTTCTTTTCATTTCTTTCACTCATAAAAACTTGCTCTGTGCCTTCATCTTAAACCCCATGAATATGTATGTATGTATGTCTACACACACACGTATGTGGGTGACAGTTGTAAACTTTAATTGTCCAGACACATATATTTTCAATAAAATATATTAAAATATATACATATATACATTTATGTGTATATAGTTATAGATATTTATATATGTAGATATTTGATGCAGAAACCTCAAAACCTCAATAAATAGATAATGTAAGTTATATTTATATATTATAAAAATCATATCTATATATGCTACATATGTATGTGTGTATCTATGTGTATACATGTACACATGTATACACATAGATACACACAATGAGCTGGGAATTGCTGGGCAAGGAAGGCACCAAATAACATCACACAAAAAAGAAATTGATATTAGAGACAGACAAACAGATGGACAGACAGACAGACACACACAGAGAAAAATAGAGACAGAGAAAACTTAAGAATTTACTATATGCATTGTGCTAAGTGCTAGGTATACAAATAGATTCAAGTCAGAAAGTCCTATTCCTCAAGGAGCTTACATTTAAATGGAAGGGGGTGGCAAGAAGAAGACACATAAAGAAAGGGCTGTGGGAGAATACTTGTAAGGGGGAGGAAAGGTAATTGGCAATGATGAGAAGTCACAATGGTCAAGTCCTGTGAAGCACAACTAGGGCAACTCCTGAAGTAGTAGTCCAGGCTAGGAAATTATCAATCAGGGGAGTAGAGGCTCTAGATAGAGATTTCTCCTGGGTGAGCAGGTGAGATGGTTCAGGAGAAGAAGGAAAAAGAAGAGAAATCCAGAGCTTTGTTGTGAGTAATTACTAATGTGAAAGCCATTTTGGAATCAGCTGCCTGCTGACCATCAGCTTGTTAAATTAAAGCAGAATCGACGCCTAATAGAAGAAAGAACATGGGTTTAAATTCTGGCTCTGACATTTATTATTTCTGACCTTGATCTTACTTCTCTTATCCTCAGTTTCCTCATTTGTCCAAGAGAGAATGACCATGCTTTTTAGCTAACAGGGCTGTTAGGATGGAAAGCACTTGAAGTCTTAAAAGTGCTGCCTATGTGAGTTGTGAGAACACATTTTAATTCCATAGTAGAGGCTATTTGCTCTCTGCCCTTTGTTAGACTTCCTTCTTTGTGCAGCCTGGCCAGGCCTCCTAAGTTTGAGCTTATGGTTAGAGATAAAGCTGGACCCTGCAGGAGCAGCTTGTTTCTGATTCTGGGAAGAGCAGAGCTGCTTTGCTTTCTGGGAAATTTTTACTTAACTGAATAGGTAGGAAATCCTGTTGAGAGATCCAGGAGGTTACACTTTTGATACAACATAATAGTAATAAGAATAGAAACAGCAATTGCAAAAAGTTGTTCTGTATAATTCCCAGGCTTCAAAAACTTGGGATGCATTTAATGAAGAGGAAAAATGGAACCCTTCCAATACTGGCCTTCACCCTGCCTACTGCCTCATGAAACTGACTACTCAGTGAGCAGCGGATCAAAAGCAAGATTTCCTGACTGGACTGCATTGCTTGTGAACTATGGCAGAGCTGGGGATTTATTGTCCATATTTTAATATTCTCATGATTGAATTACTGTAGCTCCCTGTATTTTAGTCTGCCTGCTAAGTAGTTTAGTGTCTGCAGAATGTCCCAAGTGCAGTATGTGACCTTCCCTAGAGCTATTGGCCTTGTATGTTGGAGAAGTGCTTATGGAACTGGATGGATTTGCTATTATTGAGTACATACATTTTTCTTGAAATTATCATATTTATGATTTACAACTCTTCACCCCCCACCCCAAGTCAGGGACTATGGGACATAGTGAAAAATCTGTGTCCTTTGGATTCATTCGGGGGGGGCATCAGGACCATGGAAAGGGTTTTGAACTATTAGTATGAGAATGAGTTTAATTGCAGTTCTATCACCTCCTCCTTCATTGGGTAAGCTTGGATAAGCTACTCTTCATTCTTCTATGCCTCAGTTTTCTTATCTTAAGAAAAGGTAGGATCATTAATTTAGGGCTAGAAACATCTTGGGCTTCATCTAGTCTTCATCTAGTCTAATTACCTCCCCACCTTTTTTCAAATAAACTGAGATCCAGAGGGCTTAAGTTGACTTGACCAACGTCAAACAAGTGACTGAGTCAGAAATTGAACTGAGTACCCTGGCTCCATTTTCAGTGCTTGCTCTATCACATTATCTCAAGGGGTGTTTTAATGGCTGGGATCCTTCAGGAAGGGAGGGTAAGTGAGGGGAACTGAAGGGTGGTTCGCCTTTGAAATAACTGGTTTCCTGGCTATTTCAGTTAATACCAGGAACTTCTAGTAGAAGCTAAACATTTCTATTGATGTTATCAGAGGGCAATTAAAGTCTACATTTGTCAATGTCAATTAACCTGAAGAGATATTGATGTCTACGTTTTGAAGTTGGGTTGTAAAATCAAGGGGAGACTGGTGACTTTCTTTTTTGTGGTGGTCTCTTTTTTCCCTTTCCTAGGGGCACTTAGCTTTCACAACTTCCCATAGGCCTTAGGATGAAAGAGACCATTTCCATGGGGAAAAGCAATAAATAATTATGACTTTGAACCTCTAATATGTGAATTGGGGGCCAGCCTCGGGTAACTTTGTGGAGAGAAATCCTCAGCAAATTTAGGAAGGTGGATTTTCTGTGTGCCTCTTTTGTTTCCTTGTGCCTTAAAATGGGGGCCAGATATGTCCTCTGCATGGAGGGGGTAGAGTGTCAGTTAACTCACCATTCTACAATTTTTACATCTGAACACAATGGAAGCCAGTGGGTTTAATGCTGGTGCTGAAATGAGACATATAGTACATTATACTTGTTGGATATTTTTAAATGTTTTTTTTTTTACAAAGCACTTAAATATTCATTATTTTATCTCATTCAAATCTCAGATCATCTTTGTAAGGCAGGCAGGGCAAATATTTCACTGCCATGTTCTTACTCCTCCCTTCCCTCCCCTAGGAGATCAGTCTTCTGAAAAACCTTGCTGGATTCTTCATATCTCTTATAAAACCCCATTCCAGCTTTAAAAGTCTAAGATTTTACCTCATTTTCCCATAGAACCTTTCCATTCCAGTCAAACTGATCTGCTCATTTGTTTATTTGACAGGCCATGTGTGTTCCCCTCTCTTTCCTTTGCTTATACAGTTTCAGGATTACCATTTCCCATTTGTCTTCTTGTATAGGTCCTTCCCTTCCTTCCAGTCTTAACTCAAAGATCATCTAAAATCTTTTATCCCCCTAAGTAAAATCTTAAGTAATAATAATTCATATGGACTTAGAGCAATTCAGTCTAATCATTCAATTATTTTACAGTTGAGGACACTGAGCCTGAGGAAGTTTATGGGAATTATCCGGAGTCCACAGGCAGAAGAATGGATTTAGAGTGGCAAGGGAACTTTGGGACCATCTAGTCTAGGTCAACTGCCTTTTCTAGATGAGGAAAACTTTAACAGAAGGAGGTTAAAAGTGACTAGCCCAAGGTCACACACAGTTAATGTATATCAGAGGATGGGATGGGAACCCAGTTCTTCTCACTCTGGTCAGTATTCTTCCCAATGTACCATATGCCTACCTAGGTACAAAGCATTTTCCTGACAGCAACATTGGACTGATTTTATTACCCTTATTTTATAGATGAGGAAACTTGAGCTCAAAAAGTTGAAGTGATTTGTTTAGTCACATAGCTAGTAAAGTGCAAGAGCTGTGACTTGGACCCAGATGCAAGTGTTTTTTAATTCTAGACGCAATGTTTTTTTTTTTATTAAATTTTGTTTTTGTTTTAAATGGAAAAAAAAAAGCTATTTTCTACTTCTCCCTCCCTCATTGGAAAAAAGAAAAAAGAATAGTCAAGCAATTTACATCCAGAGAAGAAAGTGATGAAGTCTGAATGCCACTTTCTGTATTTCCACTTTCTGTATTTTTTGTTGTTTTTTTTTCTTTTGCAAACTGTAATTGTTTAGCAAACTGTTTCTTCTTTTACAAAAAGACTAATATAGTAATAGGTTTTATATGATTGTACATATATAACTTATATCAAATTGTTTACTGTCTTGTGGAGGAGGGAGAATAGGGAGAAAAAGAAAATTTGGAATTAAATTTTTATAAAAAATATATGTTAAAAATTGTCTTTCCATGTAATTTGGAAAAGAAATAATATTAAAAGAAGGAAGTGTCAAGCAAATCAAATTCCCAGATTAGCCAGGTTCAAAAAATATGTCTCAGTCAGCACCCTTAGTCTATCAGCTCTGTCAAGAGGTGGGCTAGCATGTTTCATCCACATTACTCTGCAGTCCTGATTGGTTATTGCTTAGTGTTCTTAGATCTCTTGAAGGCTTTTGTCTATATGCATGGTGATGTTGTTACTGTATCAACTCTTACAAATCTTTCTAGGTTTCTCTGAAACTCTCCCTTTTGTCATTTCTTATACCACACTAATATTCTACTACATTTATGTACTATAATTTGGTCAGCCATTCCCCATTGGTGGGCATCCATTTGGTAGTCTCTAGTTCCTTGCCAACACAAGGAGAACTGCTATAAATATCTCTGTACTTCTGTATCCTTTTTCTTCCTCTTTCTTTGACTTCTTTGGGATATACCTAGGGCTATACCATGATGCTTTCTTCAAAAAAGCTGCCCTGACTACTCTAAACAGAGGTGATAATTCCCTTCTGCCTCCTATGATTATACCACTTATCAGGCATTTATCCTAGTCAATCAAACAATAAGTATTTATTAAGTGCCTACTTTGTGCCAGGCATTGTTCTAAGCTCTGGGGATACAAAAAGAGGTGAAAGACAGTCCCTGCCTTTAAGGAACTTACAATCTAAAGGGATGGGGAGGGAAAATGACTAAGCAACTATGTAAAAACAAGCTACATACAGGATAAAATGGAAATAATGAATAGGAGGAAGGCACTAGAATTAAGAAAGGTTGAGAAAAGTTTCCTGTAGAAGATGAGGTTTGAATTGAGACTTGAAGGAAGCCAGGGAAGCCAAGAGGTAGAGATGAGGAGAAAGAGCATTCTAGGCATGGGAGAAAGTCAATGAAAATGTTCTGAAGTACGGAAATGGAGTGGCCTGTTTGTTCATGGACTACCGAAGAGGACAGTGTCACTGAATCAAGGAGTATATGGTATGGAACAAGTGTAAAAAGACTAGAAAGATGAGGGGGTGTATAGCTAGGTTAGGAAGGTCTTTGGATGTGAAATTTGATCCTAGAGAGATGATTGTTGCTAATTCTGGCCTTGAACCCATTGATGAGTGGGAATATATCTACCTCAAGCACATGAAGACTTCCCCCAGCAGAATTGCAAGATAAGAACATGAAGGGGCTGAATCATGTGCTATGGAGCTCTCAGAGCTTGGTCAGACATCAGAGAGGCCAAGATCATCCATTGCATTCTGGGGCATCACCAGTTGTTTTGACTTTTGTCTTACCATTAGACTTCAATGCCTCTGTAAGAGAAAGTGAGACTGAGGCTTTGGGAGATGAGTTTTAATAAACCTTTAAGATCTAGGTGTGTGTAGTATAGAAGCAAAGAAAAAGGAAACATTGGCTAATTTGCAGCTGTTGTAATTACATTAAGCTTTAAATGGTCTGATTGTGCCAGACTGAGTGAGATTTCCTTGTTGTAAGGGAACAAATACACTTGAGACTGTGACAGAGTTCAGCAGATACAAAAGGGGCTGTCAGGCTTAAGTACAACTATTATTTAGAGGAGAAAGGTGTTTACCTAGTGGATAAAAGAGAGCCATCTGGAGGAATTGTGGTTTTGCCCTGCCGTACTGCTATCCCTATGGCATGAGGAGGCACATGTATATGCAAGCTTGGAAACTCTGACTTGTGGGACACTTCAAAAAGTTGAATATTACAATCTACAAAACATTTTACACACATTATCTCATTCTTATGTCATTTTACAGATGGGGAAGTTGAGTCAGGTGACTTGTCCAAGGTAAGCCAGTTAGTACCAGAGAGATGGGGTTTAAATGCTCGTCATGCTCACTCTGAGTCTAGCATTCTCAGTGTTACTTTTTAAAAAATTTAGTTTTTAATTAAGAAGCATTTTATTTCTCTCTCTTCCCCACATTCCCTCATTGGAAAAAAAAGAAAGAAAAACAAAATTTCTAATACATATGAATAGTCAAGCAAAATAAACTCCTAAATTGGATAAGTCCAAAAATGTGCTTTCATTCTGTATCATGACTCCATCACTTCTCTGTCAGGAGATGAGTAATGTTTCCTCATTGACCCTCTGGAATCTATTGTATTGGTCAAAATTCTCAAGTATTTTGGTGTTGTCTGTCCATAATTGTGTTGTCATTGTATAGAGCATTCTCTTGGTTCTGTCCATTTTGCTCTGCATCAGTTCTCACAAGTCTTCCCAGGTTTCTCTAAAATTATCCCTTTCATCATTTCTTAAAAGAAGGAAACAAGTGTTAAGCGCCTGCAGTATGCCAGACTTTACAAATACTATCTCATTTTATTCTTTTAGCAACCCAGGGAGATAGGTGCTGTAATTATTCCCATTTTACACTTGAGGAAACTGAGACTTAGCTAGAAAGTATCTGAGGCTAGATTAGAATTTAGGTCTTTCTGACTCCAAGCCCAGCACTCTATCCACATCATTGCCTTGCCTAGCCAACAATTAAAATAAAATAGAATTTCATTAAATTCATAAGCCGTAATTTGTTCAGTTGTTCAACTGATGTGCATCCCCCTCTCCCCACTAGGAGCTGCTATAATTATTTTAAAGCATATGGGTCCTTTTTTCCTTTTCCTTTATCTCTTTGGGGATATAGGCTTACTAGTTACTTTTTTGAAGAAGGCTAAAAGAATTTCACATCCAGTATCTTGTTAAATATCACGTTATAGGATAAGTAAGAGACAGAACTCATTGTCTCCCACCCCTCCTCGTAAAACAGAAACCCAGGGAACTGAGAAATAAAGTACTTTACTTTTTTTTCTTAGTCATTACTTAAGCGTGACAGGAATTATCCTCAAGAGAAAGCAATCTTTATATAGCATTTTAAGATTCATAAAGCATTTTCCTTACAGCAGCTATTTTAGGTAGATAGTCTATTATCGCCCTTAGTTTTACTGATAGGGAAATTGAGACCAAAAAAGGTTGTGTTTCCTAAGATCACATAGTTGGTAAGTATCTGAAACTGCCAAGCTCATAAAAAACCAGTGAGCAATTGTCCCTAGATGATATTTCTTACTTACTAAACTACTCCCAGTGTCTGCCGTTTTATTAAGTCCTGGAGAATGGTGTCCCATGTTTATTGAGTGCTGGAGAATATACTCTCCCAAAAATAGGTGGCAGAAAAGGCTTGTGAGTACCTGGGCATCCAACTAATCCCATTTATTGTCAAAGAGATTAGTTCAAGTTACAGGAAGTTTGCTTCGTGGAGGGCAGAGGGTGAGAAAGAGTCTCCAGTTTCTCCAGCTTACTTCCAAATAGCATACTGTAACCACTGGGAATTGAACACAAAGGTTGCCCCTCCTCCTTTGTCCTCTACTTTCCTGCCTAGACAGGTTGGAGGAAGACATTTACAAAGCTTGATTCTTTGCAGTCTTTAACATGCAACTGATTCAGCCTTCCTTGGTCTCCTCCCTTTTCTGATGTGCTGAGCCTTCCTCAGTCCCCAGCAGGGCCAGCGACTCTAAGCTCATGGTTTCTGTCTTTTGAAATTACCAGGGACATGGATTGTAAGGAAACCTTATTTAAGTTTGCACAGTCAGCAGTATGTCCCTGTTCAATCCAGCTGACTGTAACCACAGTGTGTCTGACTGTGGCAGAAGAGTACACTACCGAGAGGGAGCTTGTCTTATTTTAGGAGAAGTTGAAAGAAATTTGTCTCCTACTGCTCTTCCCTGTCATGGCTGAAAATTAGTTGAAACTAGAGCTTTCATAGTGTTAGTTCCAAAGTGGGTCTGGCTATTCGCCCAGGAAAACACCCAAGTGCCCTTTCCATGATGGAAATCTCCCCAAACCCAAGTGCAGTTAGTTATTCAAGGAAGGGAGTTTAGCTTACATAGTATTTGAAATCAAGAGAAATGGAAAGTTCTTTCAAATGAAAGGAGAATGCCTTTTTATGTTCTCTCCCATCACTCTTCATCCTCAGGTCATTTCAACTAATATGAAATAAGCACCTACTAGGTTCAAGGGGGCTGTATAGAGTCCTGGGATATATAATGAAGGACCAGAGAGGGTGTCTATCTGATCTTGCAGCCCATCTGGGGAGATGGAACAGATGCAACAATTTAAAAACACACTATAAAACTGGTCAATAAAACAAAGCAAAACTGCGGCATGTACTGCCCATTCAGACTTATTTAATAGAACCGCTAAATTTAGAGCTAGAACACTTCAAGGTCATATAATCCAACCTTCTCATTTCATAGATGATGAAACTGAGTTCCAGAGAGGCAGTGAATTAAAAAGCAATTAACATCTAGATGCCACCTCCTGTATGAAGCCTTCCTTAATTCCCTACCCGCACCCTCCGTTGTCTGCTTCTTTTCTATGGTGAAAGTATTTTGTATCTATTTAGTAGCTACTTATTTGTTTTCACATTGTATTTCTCCAATAAGAGGTAAGATCCTTAAGGGCAGGGGTGTGAGCGTGAGGGTGTAGAGAGTGAGAAAAAAAAGATACTTGAGGAAATGCTTAAATGTTTTGGTCTTTCTGTCTAAAGACACTGTAGCACAGTTTCATCACATGAAACTGAAAAGCACTTAAATAAACAGTTCCTTCTTCCCTCCCTCCCTTCCTTCCTTCCTTCCTTCCTTCCTTCCTTCCTTCCTTCCTTCCCTCCTTCCTTCCCTCCTTCAGATTACCTTTAATCTACTCTGTATATATCTTGTGTGGATCAAATTATTAACATGTTGTCTCTTCCATTACAATGTAGTCTCCTTGAAGGCAAGGGCTATTTTTTACTTGTCTTTATATTCTAATACTTAGCACAGTGCCTAATGTATTTTGTTATTGTTTAGTCTTTAGTTGTGTCTTATTCTTAGTGATCCTATTTGGGGTTTTCTTGGCAAGGATACTGGAGTGGTTTGCCATTTCCTTCTCTAGCTCATTTTACAGATAAGGAAACTGAAGCAGAATGAAGTGACTTGCTCAGGGTCACACAGCTAATAAGTTTCTCAGACCGGATTTGAACTCAGGAAGGTGAATCTTTCTATTCACTGCAGCACCTAGTTGTTCCTGGTGTATAGTAGGCAGTAAATAAATGTTGACTGACTACTTTATCTTTTTTACTTTAACTGTTGTTTTAGAGTTCTTGACTTTTGGGACTTTTCTATGATCAGACCATGTGAAGATTATTGAAGGAGCTAAAGATGGCTAACCTTCAGAAAAGAAGAATAGGAATGGTAATAAAAGTGCCAGATGAACTGAGAGGGTGTTTTTTTAAAGTATTTGAAAAATTGCAAATAATTAAACCAACTGCTACAGGCTTTGCCTGTCATAGCTGGATAGGTTAATGCCTAAAAGGAATAGGAAAAGACTTTTGTTTAATACAAACTGCTAAAATTTCCAAATTAAAAAAAAAATCACAATTCTCATAAGGGATAGGAGCAGTTTGGGGCAGAATATATACTGTGGCATAAATCTAAAGGTTTAAATCATTTTGTGAAGGATGTAGGGTCATGCCTTTTTTGTATGTCAACAGTTCCATTGTTTAAAGGGGGAAGAGAAAGAAGTTTTGCTTATTCTAATGCTGTTACTGTGTACAGTGCATTTTTGGTTCTGCTTACTTTCCTTTGCATCAATCCATATAAGTCTTCCTAGATTTTTCTGAAACCATCCTGCTCCTCATTTCTCATAGTACCATAGTATTCCATCACAATCATATACCAAAACATGTCTAACCATTCCCCTATTGCTGGACATCCCCTCAATTTCCAATTCTTTGGCACTGCAAAAAAAGAGTTGCTACATGTTGATACATAAGAAATGATGGGCAGGTGAATTTCAGAAGAATCTGGAAAGATTTATATGAACTGATGCTGAGAAAAGAGAGCAGAACCAGGAGAACACTGTATACAGTAACAGCAACATTGTGTGATAACCAATTTTAATAGACTTAGTTCTTCTCAGCAATGCAATGATCTTGAACAATTCCAAGATTCATGATGGAAAATGCTATCTACATTCAGAGAGAGAGAACTATGGAGTTTGAATGAAGATTGAAGCACACTATGTAGTCTTTTTTTTGTTTTTTTTTTCTTGTGGTTTTTCCCTTTTGTTCTAATTCCTCTTTCTCAGTGTGACTAATATGTAAATATGTTTAATATGACTATATACAGATGACCTGTATTAGATTGCATGCCATTTTGGGGAGGGAGAAAAATTTAAAATTCAAAATCTTATAAAAGAATGTTGAAATGTTGAATGTTGGAAACTAAACCTAACTAAATAAAACAAAAATTGCTGCTATAAATATTTTTGTAGGTCCTTTTCCTTTTAAAAAATTTTTGATATTTTTGAGAGGTAAACCTAGTAGCTGTATTGCTGGGTCAAAGGGTATACACAGTTTTATAACATTTTGGACATAGTTAGGGGATGTGTTCTTAGATGATATGAAGACCCCCCCCCCCCGATACATCAATAAAAATTTATTTTAAAAAGAAAAAAAGCCCTTAGGAACTATCATGCTAGATAGGGGGAGTAAATTCTTCTCCCCCAAAGTTCCCTATACAATAAGGGTTACTCCTAGGACCCTGAGAGAGTTTGCATGTGACCATGTGATGATGGCTCTTTGGAAACCTAGATGTATTCATTTTAGGTTATGTTGGAGTAATCATACCTAACAGATCTTACCCTAGATTCCCTTGGATTATAACAACATGCCACTAGAACAAATTAGAAAGTGACTGCAAGAGTGAGTAACTGTTGGCCCTGCCACTCCTGTGATAATGTGAAGGGTCACTTTATTAATTTGTGTAATGATCCATTGTATGGGCCACATGGTTCTTAAATAATCAATAATTATTACCTTACATTAATTGACTTTTTTTTTTGACTGACTGTACTCCCTTGACATAGAACTGGCGCAGCATCAGTAGTAAAAAATAATGAATTATGTGATCTCTTTGTGACTCAGTTTTCTTATATGTAAAACAAAAGAGTTGATCTAGATGACTTCTAAAGATCAGGAGTCAATATCAGCTTGATATCCCAACGGGAATCCAATGGGAGAGTCCTTTTCCAGTAGGTAATGGAGTGGTTTTATATTCTTTTATTAAAAATAAAAGTAGAAATTGAGTAATCCCAAGGATGGCTTGAAACTCTTGCTTTGTTCATAGAATTGAATTATGACTTCTATGTGCCGGATCTTCCTATACAAATACCAGCAGCACTGATAGAATGGCTTGAGATGGTGGCACTGTAACTTCTGATTTTCTGATTCCACATTTCTCCCTGCCCCACAACCTTTAAATAAAAAACTCAGGTAACTCTTGTATGCTATTTTTATTTAAATGTTGTTGGACTTCCTGAAAGCTTTCTTTAGTTCTTTCTCTGTTGCACTGAGAACCAGGACATCATCTAAATATGGTATTACACTGTAACCTTGGAAAGCAGTATTTCCATGAAGCACTGGAAAATTCCAAGGACACTAAAAGTTCTTAACTGAAGGTAATTAACTTGGAAGGCCCTTCAATGAAGGGTTATTTGGAGGGAGCTTCATTGAAGAACCAGTGTTGATAAATTTGGGTAGTGTTAAGCTTTGCAAGGTATAGCTGGGAGACTCAGTGGATAGAGCACAGGGCCTGGAGTCAGGAAGACTCAATATCCTGAGTTCAAATATGATCTACTAGCTGTGTGATCCTGGGCAAGTCACTTAACCCTGTTTGTCTCAGCTTCCTCATCTGTCAAATGAACTGGAGAAGGAAATGGAAAACCACTCCAGTATCTTTGCCAAAAATCCCCCAAATGGGGTCACAAAGAGTTGGATACAACAAGTTTTGCAAAAACCTTCTCTCTTCCCCAGGAGAATAGCAGAATGTACCTCCTGCTCTGAGAGGACACAGCCATAATACATGGGTCTCTAGCAAAGGATAGAGACACCAATATGCCAATTGTATCCCTGGATGACTTCCCAGTCCATAAGGGCAGCTACCACAGCTGCACCTTTCTTGTGAAGATTTACTTTGCTCAGTTCTTTTTTGAATAGATAAGCCTAATTTCTCTAAAAGTTGAGAAAAGTCTTAGGTCTACTAGCAATCATAACCATTGGTCCTTCTTAAGTACCTCAGCTAAATACCACCTCTTCATGCAAGAATGGCCATACAATGACTAAAGGGAGACCTGCTCCCCATATATGTAGACCTGGCTTCTTATCATTACAATACTAGTACAGAGATTAGCACTGGTACCTTTGATCCAGTATTAACTTTCCTTCAAAGAAAATTCCTTTCTTAGTTGTTTGGTCCCATGTCAGTTGCGTTTGTTCCCACCTCTGTCCTGAGTATATAATATCTGGTCTATAGTGCACTTCTTTTGCTCAATTCCTTCCCTTCTGATACATCTCCTCATCTCAAATACTCTCCTTTCTCTTCTCTATTTTTCTAATTCATATATAGTCTTCAAAGTTTATCTCTGGCCCATAAGCTTTATCTCTTTAAAGCCTTTGCTGACTATCCCAGCCCAGAAACTACTCCAACTTATAAATACTTATAAAGCATATATTCTGTAACAGTCATTTATAATGTTGTTTTCTGTTGTCTCTCCTGTTGTTACTGACCTTTTTCCTGTGTATATTTCTTGCCTCTCCAAATATATTGTAAACACATAGGACGGCATCTCCTACCTCCTTCTTTCTATCCCACTATAATTGGTGTCTTTAACATAGCTCAATAAATAAATATTTATGGATTGGTTAATCTAGAAATCTTTGTGTTCATTAGAATCCTTGTTCCAATGAAGAAGAGTAGAGAGCCTCATTGTCCTTGGGAACAGTAAGTACTTCTTAGAATTAGCTCCTTTTACTATGATGAGGAAGATAATGAATTCCTTTGTCTTACCATATTGCCTATGAGAATATTAACCCACCATCAGCAGCTCTTATGCTTTGACCTGATCAGTATTTCCTAGAGTCAAAATAGACTTCCCCTGATCCATTCCTACTATCTGACCTGGCTCACTGCTTTTGAGACAACTAGCTCAGGTAGCCATGGGATACCATTTATCTCTAAGAGGAATGACTGACGTTTAGGGACTCAAACCCAAAATTATAGCTTTTGTTACATCATGCTCTGACCAAATAGTTAATAACTCAAGAAGACACACAGAGGTACTCAGTGAATAAATAGTACCTTAACTTACATCCAGAAAGATAGAGTTGAAAAAGTAACCAATAACACACAGTTGTCATGGGAAGATGAGGTAGCAACAGCAAGCATGGATAGGATCATCTTACCTATTCTCTTAACTGCAGATTTAGGCACAGAAAAATAAGGCAGTAGGGTGGGAGGTGAATGGTAAATGGGAAGGGAGTTAGGGATAATGTTCCTTTATTATGAGAACTTTTATTTATTTTAGTTTATTTATTTATTATGAGAACCTCCAAATTGTGGTAAAATTTTGAAAAAAAAATTTAATGGCTGAATTTTGTATTTTCCAGTACACCAAACACAAAAGTAAAAGTTGCAGAGAGACGAATTTAGACTTGGTGTTATGAAAACTTTTAAAACTAGAATTATCCAGTAGAGGAATGGATTGCCTGAGGACATGGTGGACTTTCCCCTCTTGAGAAATCTTTAAGCAAAGGCTTAATAGCCTTTGGGATGGGATTCTTGTTCAGGCTGGGTTGCCTTAGGTGACCTCCGGGAAGCTTTCCAACTTTGTCTGTGATAATTATATTTATAATTGTAAACAAACTAAGCACATTTCTGTATTCTTAAATTAAAAGTGTGACTTTCAGGTTGCACAGGGCACTTAAATGTACTATATGTACTATAGATAATCTTGGTTTTTAGCTAAGCCTGGGACATTTTGCATGAAACTCTCCTAATTGGTAAAGAGAGCCCTGACACAACATAGCATGACTTTGTGAAGGGAGGGGTTGGTGCAAGAGCTTGGGAATGGAGAGAGATTATTTTTTCTTTTTGAAAGAGATTGCATTTCCTTCACCATTTAGGAGAAATTCAAGTGCAATACGTCAGGCTTTTCTAGAAACCTGGATTACATATATGTATTTCAATTTTTTTTCTATTTAACTTAAACATTTGCTAAGCACTTATTACATGCATGGCACAGTACTAGATGCTAGAATAAGATGAAAAACGAAGCCTCTGCTCTCAAGGTGTTTATAATCTAGTAGAAAGAAAGAGACATTTACTTAAATAATTATAAGATAATTTAGAAAATGATTAAGTACATAGGACAGGTTGAATAGAGTGGTTTGAGAAATTCAAGAAAGGATGGAATGCTTTCTGGCTGAGTGGCCAAGCCTCCAAGAGAAGGAAGGGAGTCAGGAGTTAGAGATATTAAACATATGACTTCAAAATTTCCAGAAATGTGATTGTTGTTACTGGTTTTATTTAGAGCCCTTTGTGAAGGTCCCTTAATGCTTCTTTGTGACTGGGTTATCACAGTGACATTGTACGTTGACCTCGATTCTCAAGAGCTATGTCAAAGAAATCAAAACTGGGGCAGATTCTTCCAAATTAGAAAGTAGAGGCCCAGGGATGGACTGTATGTCTGCCATCAAAGGCCTAGTCTAGCTAAATTCAGGCATGTTGGTCATTACCTGAAAGGTAATGCATTATTTTTTTTTTTTTGGCCTTTGTGAGCCTCAGAGACTACCTTCTTACTAAGTGACGGAGGGATTGTAATGAGCATGAATGGAGTGTATTATAAAGGCAAAATGATGTAAACTTCAAATACTGAAGTGTTTGCAACCATCCATGGGCAGACTCGGCATTTCTAGGCAGAGAAGGGGCATTTGAGTGTTCTTTAATGCCTTTTCTTGGTCTCCTTTTCCAATTGTTTTGGGGTGGTCTTAGGGTAATTCTCTAATCAACACTCTTGTCAACATTATTCATTCTTACTCATCGCCCATTGAATCCCTATATTCAGGAGCCTCTGCTATATTTGATGAAATACCCCATTATAGCTAAGTGTACGTAGCCACCAGTATGACTGCGTCACCCCACTTTGTGGCCTAATGTTAATATGTATGTGTAGGAAGAGTGTGGAAAAATGTCCCATTTCTAATTAAACTGCTACTCCCACTTTTGCATGGTGAGTCAACGTACTCCCACAAGATCAGACCTAGTTAAAAAAAAAAAACTCAACAAAACAACTAACCCAAAACAAACCAAAAAGATTGTGTTAATTCACTTCTGAACCTTCATCCTTCCTGCCACCTGCCATGTGTCATGGTTTTGTAGGGAGATGGGACAGTTTTCCTTCTGTTTCTGTGGTCTGATTGCTTAAAGCACTCCTCACTTGCTTGTATCATTGGAGTGGAAAGCTTTGCAGTCAATGTTTTCATTAAGTAGAGTCCTGGGCAACAGAGGTTTGAGGACTGATTGGGATCTTAAATTCATAAGGGCAAACATAGCTCTCTCAGCTTTTAAGAGATTTGGGACTATGAAGAACTTTGAAGGAAAGGCAGGATTGAGTTATGACCTAGAGTTCTTTAAAGAGGCTTTCATTTTGAGAGATTGAGAAGAAAGGGAGAAGTCAAGAGCTGAGCCAGAAAAAATTGGAAAAAATAATAAAAAAGAAAGAAGGAAAAGAAAAGAAGATGACAAATGTTGGATGGGCTGTGGAAAAGCAGGCATATTGATGCGCCATTAGTGGAGCTCTGAATGGGTCTGATCATTCTGGAAAACAATTTGGAATTATGTATAAAAAATTACTGAACAATGCATGTGAACTTTGACCCAGCTATGTAAGTGCTAAGCCTATGATTTCTAAAACTGAAAGATAGAGGCTAAGGATTCATAAGTTCAAAGAGATTTATAGCAGTTTTTTTTTGTGGTGATAAAAAATGGGAAACTAAGGGAATTCCTATCAATTTTGAGATGACTGAACAAACTTTGGTATATGAATGCAATGAAATGCTACTATAAGAAATGAAGAAGATGATTTCAGAGAGACATCTACATTCTTGTAGCTGATGTGGAGTGACGTGAGCGGAGCAAGAAGAACACTTTATACAGTCATCAGTCTCTTATAAATGAGCACTTCTGGAAAATGAAATGATCGACTGATTCTGGAGGACTAAAAAAGAAGAACATGGTTTACCTCATGAAATGATGCACCCATATGTGGAATAAGAAATTCATTTTTGGATGTGACTAATATGGGAATATTTTGGACTACATTTATATAATATAGGGTTCATTCCTTCCTTCCTTCCTTCTTCACTCTTTCTTTCTCTGATCCCTCATTCTCTCTCTCCTTCTTTCCCTTTGTCCCTCCCTCCTTCCCTCCTTTAACGAGCATTTTTTCATACACAAAGTGCAACAGGTAATGAGGGTTGTAGAGGAAATCATGAATCTTTGTGACATTGAACTTATTTTTCCTTTTAAGTACGTAATAAATTCAGTGTTTTTTTCAAGGCTATTCTGATCAACTATTTCCCCCACCTCTTTATTTTTGCTTCTATACATTAAAAAAAAAATGACCCTCCGATTCTTTTCTTCTCTTTTTGCGGGGATGATGGTGGTGGAAATACTATTGGTAAATTCCTTCTCCTCAACTCTCTTCCCTCCAATTTGAAAAAAAAAAAGAGAAAAAAATAAGTCACCTTCTTTTCTAGTAAATTATGTCTTCGGTAATGACCTTGAAGTCATTTATTTGATCTTGGTAACATACTGTTCAGGCTATCTTGTTTCCGTTGTTCTTTGGGTTGTTTAAACCTTAAAGGATGAAGATGCTATTTTCCCATGTTTTAGGGTTCAACTTCTCATTGAATTCATCTCTAGTCCCTTTTAGACAACATGAAACAATGTGCAAGGTTTGGAGTCGGGAGAAACCTGAGACTGAATCCCTGCTCAGACATTTATTAGGTTTATGATCTTAGGCAAAGTATTGAACCTCTCTGAGCTTCTATATCCTTATTTGCAAAGAGGGGCTCAATATCTGTGTATAGTACCTATCTTACAGGATTGCTGTGAAGATCAAGTGAGTTTAAGGATGTGAAGGGCTTTGTAAATCTTAAATCATTTTACAGTAAAGCCACTACTCTATCTAAAGTCACTACTCTGTGTTAGAACTAAACAATCATCCGTATAGGGTCCAGGCAGGAAAGGTTGTCTTTGTACTTCCCACAGTAATTAGTACAATATTTTATATGGAATAGGCATTCATTTACATGTTTGTTGAATGAGTGAACAAATATTCACTTAATTTAATAGGACTACAGAAGCTCCAAGGCACCCTCTTAAGTCTTAGCTTAGCACAGTGCCTGGCACATAGTAGGGACTTAATAACTATTTATTGAATTAAAGTCTAAATCCAGTTCCAAATGGCAGCCAGTAAGGAGATTTTGCCTTTTGGTCATGCCCTTTTCTGTCTCTTCAGTGCCTAATCCTTTTTTGAAAAGACTGACAGTGTGTTGGGCTGACTGTTCTTACTTTGAAAATGACTGGTGCCAACCTGGCCCCTGACACTACATTTTCTCCTCTTGCATTGCCCCAATACTTTTGGAAGGGAGTGAACACAGAGTTCATCCAATTCACCTCCTCACACATTCCCTCAGCCAGACAGCATAGGGTGGGGAATAAAGAGGGAGAGAAGTAAGTAAATCAGCTGCTCTCTCAGGAATTCCTAATGGTGTCTCCCTCAGTCATCAAGCCCACAGGGCTCATCTGTCAGCCCCCTAAATTGCTCCACACCCAAGATTCCAGTCCCTGTGAAATCTAAACATAAGCACACAAGAGGTAGAAGGTTTCAGAA
Source organism: Potorous gilbertii (assembly GCA_028658325.1). Lineage (NCBI taxonomy): Eukaryota > Metazoa > Chordata > Mammalia > Diprotodontia > Potoroidae > Potorous > Potorous gilbertii. The sequence continues at coordinate 181,105,993 of CM053769.1, forward strand.
CTCCCTTCCAGCTCCAAGTTTTCAGCGTTTTAAAACCATCACACTAATTCAAACGTCTTTTGTAGATTTGAAGAGTAGGTGACCTTTAAGGTACGCAGTTTGTGTTGTCTCTGCAAGTCTTTGCTTGAAAAGAAGTCATTGAATTACCATGAATTTGTCATCCCCATTGATTGTCTGTTAATTTGAGGGTTTGCTTCTGGTAAACTATCTTCCTGTCATCAGTCTTCAGTAAAATATGGTGGAATGGACCAAACAACGTCTAGATTTTGAGTCAAGAGAGATGGGTTAGAGTTCTAGTTTACTCCTATTAACAACTTTTATTGAAATTTTCTGTTCTTACATTAGTTTTATTTTCAAATGTATTTCTCCCTTGTCTCTTACCCAGTGATTTTTTTCCCTTCCAGTAGGAAATAAAAAAGGAAAAGAAGGAAATTTTTTTAGTAAAATTAAGCAATACATAAATCAAGTCTATCTGATAATGTTCCATAACCATAGTCTTCCACATCTATAAACTAGAGAGACAGGTTCATTTTCTCAGTTCTTCTTTGTTGAAAAACTTGGTCACAATAACCATATAGTGTTCAATCTTTCATTCTTTCCATTCATGTTGTAGTCATTGTGTAAGCTGTTTTCCTGTTTCTGCATATTTCATTCGGTATCAGTTCATACAAATCTTTCCATGTCTCTCTAAATTCTTCCTATTCATCTGATCTTACAGCACAATAATTCTATTATTTTTACGTACTACAGTTAGTGAAGGGTAATTATACCTGAAAAATCAACCACACAGTGTTGCTCTGAGAAAAGCATTTCATGAGACTTAAAAGGACTACAGAAATGAGTTGATCGAGAGCTCTAGAAATGGAACAGTAATCATCTAGTATAATTTGAAAGTGTAACAGTGGGGTTGAGTCTGAACCACCCTATCCTACTTTAACTCTGATATTTTATCTAAGTGAGAATATTTATCAATCAATTAATCAAAAGATCTTAGACTAATTCTGAAATAGCCTTCAAATAAGAAATCTTTAGATAGACTGAGGGGACTTGAGGGTTTGTCTATAAATTATCTATCAAGTTGAGAAGGAGGGGGTGGAATTCTAGAAAATAAATTCAGTATGAGGTTCTAGCTAAACTCCTGGAGAAGGATCTTTTGAGCTTATATGGGTTATAATTACTATTAATATCTTAATATATAAATTAACTCAAACCTTTTCTCATGCTCTCAAGTTCCTTTGAGGACAGAGACTGAGTCTTTTTGATTTCAGTGGCCAGCATAATATCTTCTGGATAAATGATTGAATTGAAATGCCAAAAATGCAATGTGGTACTCTACCAGTCATTAATACCAAAATTTGGACATTTTTGTCCTCATCTTTCCCTCTCCATTTAACCTTAATCTTTCTTATCTCCTTTCTTCAGGGTTCAGGTCTCTGCCAATGAAAAAACAGGTGATGACGGATTAATTAGATAAAAGGGAGGCACTGGGCTCAACAATATTCTCTCTACCTTGCTCTTTGTGTTCAGTCTTAGGACAAATTGCCCAAAAAGTGAACGAGAAGAGGCCTGGTTTGAATAAAAATACCAGTGTCAAAGGAGTGACTCAAATGACATTAACCAATCCCCCCTAGTAGTTAGGCGATCTGAGCATGTGAATAGTTCTCAAAAGAAGAATTGTAACCTGTTAGCAACCCTGTGAAGTGCTGTTCCAAACCGCTAATGAGAAAAATGCAATCCAGGTCTTTTGATATGAGGATTATCTCCCACATATCTTCATCTAATTCTAATGACTTATTCAGCCTTGTTCTTATGGAGAAAAGTCAGAGTGCTGACTCTAACCTGGGTATTTGTAGCCTCCCAGAGGCATGAAGTGGAGGAAGGCTTGAAAGAGAGGGTTCTACCTTAGCCTGATGACTACTTTTGATCTGTGTAACAGTTAGGGACTTAGTCATTCTTTTTGCCTTGCCCCAAGGACTGACTGTGAACACTTGACCATCCTATTTGATGGTTTGAGTATTCTGTTCCACCTCGAACGTCTTGGGGAGTGGCCATTGTTGGTTTTGAGGAACCCAGAGCCCCGACTCCACTTCAACCCTTTTGGCCTTTTCTCTCTGTATGCATCTATTTTTGGCATATTGTCTTCTTCCTTAGAATTCGATCCCCTGGAAGGCAGAGATTATTTTCTTCTTTATATCACTAGGGTTTAGCACATTTTCTGTGACAAAATTTGTGCTCAATAAATGCTTATTTATTGATTCCCAATGGTGGTAGGCTATGCCTTTCCAACCCTTCTTCACACACTATTTCAGGGTACATGGCCTTTTAAACTTGTTTTTTGAGAGGGCATATCCTTTCACATCACTTAGCTAAATAAGGAGTCTAACTATAATCCTTCTAGTAAAATGGAGGACCACAAGACTTCATCTGCCGAACCATTGATTCCTTAGATCTACTAGACCTTGCCAACTTCCTTGCCACTCTGACCTCCAGAACTTCAGACTCTCTAATGAAGCCATTTGCCTTGTACCTACACTGTTAGGCTCACCAGGCTCTTCCATCCCACTCTATTGGTGAACTCTCTCTTATATGTAGTGTCCTGTGATTAGAATGTGAAGTCCTTGAGAGCAATGATCTTCAATTCAGTTAGATTAAACCAATGCTTATGAAGTGCATATTATAGGCAAGTCACCCTGGTGTGTGTGTGTGTGTGTGTGTGTGTGTGTGTGTGTGTGTGTACAAATATAATAATGAAACTATTCCTAATGCCTTTCAAGGAGTTGACATTCCATTGATCCCTTATAGCTTGAATATTCTGTTTGGATATTATTCCTGTTAATAGCCTTTTATCATGGCTGTTGATGTGGGTGGCATTGAGAATACTGTAGAGAAAGGAATCTTCTCACAAAATTCATCCACACTAGGGGAGAAACCTTTGTGAATATGGTTTGCCATTGAATTTCAGTAAGTCCTTGGCAGAGAGGATACTGTGTTTTGGGATTGCCCCTATGACATGTGATTATCAGACCCAGTTTTATCATCTAATTATAGGAGTGGCTTGGGGGTGGGATGGGAGGAGGAGGTCAGAGGAAGGAGGGAAAACCATATTCCTGTTTTTCTTTTGACAGCTTTAATTTTGCTCCCCCACATCTGAGTGCAGACTGCCCTATAATCCTCTTTCATTTCCTCCCTTTTCTACCTTTGTTTCTTCTTGTCCAACTCCTGTTTTTTCTTTTTTCCATAGCCCAAAGTGTCAGTGGCTTGGTTAGGCTTGGTGTGTGTGTATGTGTGTGTGGGATGGGGGTGGGGGTAGTACGGGGTTGGAGATTATGTTCATAGGACTAAGAATGAACTATGGAATTACCATAGAACAGAAGCTTCTTGGAAACAGGGACTATTTAATTCATTTATATCTGTATTTCTAAAGCCTGGAACAGAGTAGGTCCTTGATAAATGCTTATTGCTGGGTTGGGGAGGTATTCCTTTCCCCTGTTCCTCCTCTCCAATCCCCTCTCAAAACTGAAACAGAAAGTTCAGGTTAACTTTGTGTTATTGTGGAAAGAGCACGGGACTCCGAAGCAGAGGACCTGCGTTCAAATGTTGCCTCTGTTATTTACTACATGTGTGACCCTGGATGAGCAATTTAGCCTTCCTGGACTTCAGTTTCCTCATATATAAGATTAGAGGGATGAATTGAATGGTCCCTTCGGTCCTTTCAAGTTCTAAATTTTTGACTATGGTCCTATGGAAAGCTACTCCTTTGCCCTGATGCCTCATAATTTTCATTATGCATACTACCTACCCTTTTTCTCACTCTTTCTGGAAAGGCTGAAAATAAACAACTTTGCAGTGCCGACTTGCGAATCACACATTTCTGATATCCTGGCTGATGTGTTTGTTACCCAAAGTGCAGTGTATAGTCATTAGAATGTGCTGCATTTCCTATGGAATCTAGACTGTTTGAATCAGAATGTTTCATTAGAATTACTATACCAACTTCTAAGATGTATTTAAGGGATTAAGAAGCTTTGGGTTGTTAGACTATAGTTCTGAGAAGTGGGTGAAATTTCTTGTCCTTGGACAACAAAGACAGTAAACAGGATGTAAATTTCTTGTTTTCTGTTGGGTAAGTCTAGATATGTCTGAGCCTCAGTTATCTTTCTATAAAATGAGAGTTTTAGGTGGGACAAACTCTAAAATTTGGGATCATTCCTTTTCCAAGGTCTGATCTCTCTTTTTCTAAATTTTCTCCCTCAATTACATGTCAAGACTATTTTTAATATTCATTTTTATAAGATTTTGAGTTCCAAATTTTTCTCCCTCCCTTCTTCTGAAAATGGTAGTCAATTTGATATAGGTTATATATATCTTCTCATGTAGAGCATATCTGATCCCTCTTTCTTAAGGAGGATGATCCTTAGTACTGAATGGAGTTGAGGACATCAAGTAATCTCCTACCTTCACCCTCCTTACTGAAAATGTAACATAAAAACATTTCTATTGAGGAAAGCCTTCTCCTAACTCCTCTTCATTTCATTTCCTTCCCTCTGTTAATTATCTCCTGTCTTATACATAGCTTGCTTTGTAAATATTTGTTTGTATATTGTCTCCTACATTAGATTATAAAGTTTTTGAGGGCAGGGATTGACTCTTCTCTCTGCCTCTTTCTCTTTGTCTCTCTGTCTCTTTATCCCCAATACTTAGCACTGTGCCTGGTACCTAGTGACACTTAATAAATATTTGTTGATTAATTAGTTTCTTCATTCCCAGCCTCTTTTGTTATCTGTTTTCTAACAATTTTTGCTTTGTTGATTAAAAAAGTGACTACAAAACCCCCATCAAACCCAGCAACAACAACGGAGAAATTACAGGGACAAGCCTAGGAGATACTGGGTAAGAGAAAGAACAATGACCCTGTATCCAGAAGATCTCAGTTGTCATCTCAGGAAAATCCCTTCTTTCTTTGGGCTGTGACTGGGGGGGTGGGGGCACAGTATTTTATGTCACACCTGGCATCAAATCTGGCCTCAGACATATACCTGTGTGACCTTGGCAAAGTCACTCAAATTGTTGGCTCCTGTTCCCTCATCTGTAAAATGAGGATGGTAAGAGCAATTACTTCATTTTTCAGACAAAATGAGGTAATATTTGTAAAGTGCCTTGAAAACCATTACATTCTAAAGGCTTAAAACTGTTCTAAGACTTTTAGATAATCCTGTAGAAATGCAAGCTACTATTATTGTTCATCATCATCATCATCATCATCATCATCATTGTCCTAATTTATCTGTAAAATGGGAACAAAAATACCTGTACCAACTACCTTGTGGTTGTCGTTCATTGATTTCAATTGTGTTAGACTCTTCATGACCCCATTTGGAGTTTTCTTGGCAAAGATACCATTTCCTTCTCCATTTTATAGCTGAGTAAACTAAGGTAAACAGGATCAAATGACTTACCCTCAGTCACACACTTAGTAAATGTCTGAGATCAAATTTGGACTCAGGTAGATGAGTCTTTTTGACTCCAAGTCCAGCACTCTACCTACTGCTCCATCTAGTTGCTTACCAACTATCTAACAGGACCTATGTGGGGAAAACTTTTGTGAAGGAACAATGCAGAGGGTTTTTATTACCAATAGTAGAGGGGAGACCTATCCGTGTCCTAGTACAGAGAAATGTTAAGGAATATTGAAACCATCTGCAATATTAATACACTTTGAAAGAGGTTTATTCCTGATGGAAACATTGAATTTCTGGCAGTTGTGATACTTGCAGCTAAAAGACAGTGTTAGAGAAAAGCTAGGCCAGCTGGCTGCTTCCTGGGGGCCTCCCTGAGTCATAGCACCCTGGTGGGGTCATGTTAGGTCACAGATCTGGTCCTCAGCTTTTCAGACTCAGGAACTGATATTATCAGTCCACCCTGAGGTGGTCAGGCTTTGTGTAACTTGATTCATGAGCACTCACCAGAGACTGATTTATAAAGCAGGATGGAGATTTATTAATTTACAGTCAAAGATATAGATCTAGCAAGATAACTGAGAGAGGTCATTTGCCCAAGGCACTCCCTTCCTCTTAGTGGATAAATTCACTCAGTATATCAAACTGTACATCAAAAAAGGTTGTTTGGTGAGCTTAAAATGAAAGCGAAAATACCCCTCTTCTCTTGGCAGAGGTAGGGGACTATGTGTATGGAATATTGCAAATATTGTCAGAAAAGTGTTGATGAGTATTGTTAAACTGTCTTTTTTTCCTTCATTTTTAAATCTTTGTCTCTGGGCACAGTTCACTGTTTGGAACTTGGGGGAGGGAGGTGGATGTATTTGGAAATGAAGGTGATGTAAATACCAAGATGTTGATAAGGTTAGATTTTTTTTATAAGCACCAGAGAAAATGATTTATTTCTTTCAAACTGCAGTAAATAGCCTAATGAACTATTATTATTGTTTTTTTAACTTTAGGGATAGTTCCATCTGGGCAATATATCCCTCTGACCTGGATGGTGCTAGAGGCTGATCCATTTTTAATCTTTGATTTAGCTCTTCTGCTGTCACATAATTATCTGGGATATGTTACAATACAATGGAGCAGGCCATACCTTTCTCTGTAGTCAGTTATAATCCAGTCCAGGGGTGGGGAGCCTGTGGCCTTGAGGCCACATGAGCCTCTCTAGGTCCTCAAGGGTGGCCCTTTGACCGAATCCAAACTTGACAGAACAAATCCCTTCAGTAAAAGGATTTGTTCTGTAAAACTTTGATTCAGTCAAAAGACTTAAGCTAAGAACCTAGAAGGCTACATGTGGCCTCAAGGCCGCAGGTTCCCCACCTCTGATCCAGTCCCTCTTTTCTGAGGAGGTTCTAGGAAGCATCCTGATTGTTCAGAAGACTTCTTAATGCAATGGGTCACTTGTCAGAAACTCCAAAAATGACATTCCCTCAGGTTACGATATAGCTTAAGTAAGTTAACAGTTTATTTGACCTTAGATTAGGGTTTCTCACTGAGAGTTTTGGGAGGCAGCCTAGTCTCATCAATAAACCCTGTCCACATCATCTCTTAGGGTGGGTTCCTTCAGCAGCTGGAATGATTCTGAAATCTGAATCATTCACTGACTTTGACTCCAAGTTCTAGGGGTACAGCCTTTTGGGGATTTTAGTCCCTTATTAGTTTTAGTGATGGAAAAAATAAGCTTTAGAGATTAAAAAAATCAACAAAAATGAAGTTCATTAGATTGGAATTGTGATAAGGGAGTCAAACTGAAAGAAATAGGAGCTCTGTTCAGTGGGCCTTCTGATGTTTTGGTATATTAGTTTAAAAATTGTATAAATTCAGTTCTAGCTCAACTGGTTCATTATTTAACAGGGAGAAATATGTTCAGTTCACAATATAGTAAAATTAATAAGTCATAGAATTATAGATTATTGGAATTGGAGAGGCTTTTATAATTTCACTAGTCTACTGCCATTAAAACATTCCTGATCTAGTCTTTCAGCTTCTGGTTGAACATTTATCTCCATGAATATATGATTATACATATGTGTATATATTGCTGTTGTTTAATCGTTTTCAGTTGTGTCCAAGTCTTTATGACCCCATTTGGAGTTTTCTTGGCAAAGATACTGGAATGGTTTGCCATATCCTTCTCCAGCTTATTTGACAGATGAGGAAACTGAGGCAAACAGCATTAAGTGACTTGCCCAGGCTCACACAGCTAGTAAGTGTATGAAACCAGATTTGAATTCAGAGAGATGAGTCTTCCTAACTCCAGGACCAGCACTCTATCCACTGTCCTTGTGTGTATGTACAACATACATACCCACTATATATACAATATGTTTCAATATATGCATATTGATTGATTAGGATTTATGATTTCACCGATATAGGGAATTCTTGGTATGGGAATGTTTGTCCATTTTCCATAGATACAGGTCTGCAACTCCTCTGTTACTTAAAATTTTAGACAGTTTTATCAATGACATATAAAAGAATACACATTACACTCAAAAATTTCAGATGATACAAAGCTGGGAGGCATATCTAATACAGTTGATGACAGAATCAGAATCCAAAAGGATCTTGACAGACTAGAACATTGCACTGTGGTCCAAAAATGGTGTATTTAATTTCTGCTTTCCTGCATTTATTTATGAAGTTTTTATGCCCTAATACATGCTTAATTTTTGCGAAGGTGCCATGTACAGCTAAGAAAAAGGAATATTCCTTTTTTTCCCATTCAATATTCTCTCAGAGACCTATCATGCAAAACTATTCTAAAATTCGATTCATTTCCTCAACTTCTTTCTTGTTTATTCCATGTTTAAATTTATCTACGTCTAAGAGGGATAAATTGAGATCTAGTATATTTTTTTAGTAGCATAGTTTTACTCTCTGTTTCCTCCTATAACTCATTTAACTTTTCCTTCAAGAATTTGGATGCTATGCCATTTGGTGCATATGTTTTCAATATTAATATTAATTGTCTAGAATGTGTTTTAGCCAAATGTAGTTTCCCTGAATATCTCTTTTAATTGGGTCTATTTTTGCATTTGCTTTGTCTTAGATCATGATTGCTACTCCTGCCTTTTTTTTTGCTTCAGCTAAAGCATAATAGACTTTGTTCTAGCCCCTAATTTTAACTTTGTATGTGTCTTTCTATTTCAAGTGTATCTCCTACAGTAGCATATTGTTGGATTCTGGTTTTTAAGCCATTGGGCTATATACTTATATGAGTCAATTTATTCCATTTACATTCACAGTTACAACTGATGTGCATTACTCTTCATTCTATTCTCTCCTATTTAACCTTCTCTTTCTTTTTTTCACCTCCCCTCTTCAAAAATTTGTTTGTTAAATCTATTTTCCTTTTTTATCAGCCTTCTCCACTTTCCCTTAGCCCCTTCCCTTCCTGCTTTCATGTTGTACATGATGAAATACTATATTCAACTCTCTGTGAGTGTGTATGTCTGTGTGTATTCTTCTATTTCTGAACCAGTTCAGATGAGAGGTCAAAGCATTGCCTACACTCCCCATCACCATTTCCCCATTTATTGTAAAAATTGTTTCTTGTGTGCCTCTTTTGTATGAGATGATTTTCCCCATTCTTCCTCTCCCTTCTCTCTTGTTCCAGTGCATTCCTCTTTCTCATCTTTCTATTCCTTTTTTTATATTCTTTTAACATAACAGACTCATATTCCTGGCCTCTATCTATATAGATTCCTTCTAACTACCCAATTAATGATAGCATTCTTGGGAGTTATTTATGTAGGAATATAAACAGTTTAATCTTATTAAGTCCTTCTTTCATGTTTACCTTTTTATGCTTCTTTTCAATCTTTGTGTTTGAATGCCAAACTTTCTGTTCAGAAATGATCTTCATCAAGAATGCATAAAAGTCCTTTAATTCATTAAAGATCTATTCTCCCCTCTCCACAGGATTATACTTAGTTTTGTTGGGTAGGTTATTTTTGCTTGTAATGCTAGCTCCTTTGCCTTCCAGAATATCATCTCCTAAGCCTGCCACTTCTTTATAGTGGTAGCTGCTAAATCTTATGTGATTCTGACTGTGAATTTGAATTATTTCTTTCTGACTGCTTGCAATATTTCTTCCTTGACTTGGTAGTTCTGGAATTTGGCTATAATATTCCTGAGAGTTTTCATTTTGGGATTTCCTTTGGGAGAAGATTAGTAGATTCTTTCAAGTTCTACTTTGCCCTCTGGTTCTACGAACTCTGGGCAGTTTTCCTTTATAATTTCTTTTAATATATAACATTTAGAATTTTTTATTATAGTTTTCATATAGTTCAATGATTTGTAAATAATCTCTCTTTGATCTGTTTTCCAAGTCAATCATTTTTTCTGATGAGATATTCCATAGTTTTTTCTTTTTTTCAGTCTTTTAACTTTGTTTTATTGTTTCTTGATATCTCATGGAGTCATTAGCTCCCACTTGACCACAGTGCCTCATTATGTCTTAGTTTTCTCATGTATAATATGAAAAAAGATGGCTTAGCTGATCTCTAAAAGTTTTTCCAGTTCTCATTTTCTATGGCTGTGCTTTGTTTTGACAAGCACTTTTAGTTGCTACCAGCTCACTGACTTGCCTCTTTGTTGTGGTCTTCTAATGCTAACTAGTTCAATAGTTTAACATATTTATGAAATTGATTGGTATGAGATGAAATCTCTAAGTTGTTTTAGTTTATGTTTCTTTTATATTAGTGATTTTGGTCGCTTTCTTATAGGACCGCTAATGGTTTGAATTTCCTATGTTGAAAAACATTATAAAATTTTTCATTTAAAAAAAAATTAAACTTAAACTCTCTCCCAACCCATTAAAAAACAAACAAAAACATGACAGTAAAATTGTATAGAGGCAAAACAAATTCGCACATTGGCTATGTCCAAAAATGTGTATCTCATTTTACATCTTGAGTCCATCACCTCTAAGTCTGGAAATAGGTATCATGCTCAATCATTAGTACTTTGAAATCATAGCTGATCATTTTATTTATTAGAATTCTTAAGTCTTTCAAAGTTGTTATTGTGTACATTGTTTTCCTGGTTCTTTATGTTGATCAGCTTACACAAATCTTCCTCTCTTTCTTCCATGTCATTTTAAATGATAGTGATAGTTCATTATGTTTACATATGTGAATACACACACATATATGCATGTATATACATATATTTTTGCACACACACATACCCACACTATAATTTTAGTCATTTCACAATTGATGGACGCACCTTTAATTTCCAGTGCTTTGCCACTACGAAAAGAATTGCTATAAATACTTTTGTACATATGAGTCCTTTTCCTCTTTGTTTGAACTCTTTGGGGTATATATAGGCCTAGTATTTTATCACTGGGTTAAAGGATATGTGCAGCTTTGTTACTTTTTGGGCGTAGTTCCAAATTGCTTTCCAAAATAGTGTGCCTCTCTTTCTATAGCCTTTCTAATATTTCCTATTTCCATCTTTTGACATTTTTGCCAATTTTCCAAGTGAGAAGCAAATGATTTGCATTTTTTCTACTTTTTAGTGATTTGGAACATTCTTTCATATAGTTTTCAATAGTTTCGAATTCTTAAAAAAAAACAACTTCTTGTTCCTATCTTAGACCATGAGTCTATTGGGGAATAGCTTTTGGCGTTATATATTTATGTTAGTTGCCTATATATCAGTTAGATTAGATATTTTATCATATATTTCATATGATATCATTCCATTTGACTTCTTCCCTCCTTATCCTAGTTGCACTTCTGCAAAAGTTTTTCAACTGCATGCAATCAAAATATTTTATTTTGTTTTTTGAAATTGCCTCTATCTCTTATTTGACTAAGAAATCACTGCCTACCCATAGCTATGAAATGTGTATAATCTAAATTTCTCCTTTTTGTGATATGATTTTCAATATTCATATCATATATCCATTTTAAATTTTTTGTGGAATATTGTGTAAAGTATTGGTTTAAACCTATTTTTTTTTTTTATTGCAAGCCTGCTTTGCAGTTTTCTCAGCCTACTTGTTGTTATTGTAGAGAACCATTATCAAGTATCTGGTTATCTGGTGTCTCTGAATATGGAAGATTAGAAAGGGTAAGCTAGAAATGTGTGCCTGGGTGCTAATGCTGCTAAGGAAGAAGTGACAGCAAATAGTCTAAAAGTAATGGAGGAGATAGGAAAACTATTCAGAGCACACACAAAGATTAAAAAAGCGCAGCAGTCAGGATTTAGTGGGTGGGAACACAACACAATAATCTAACTTTCCATGATTCTCAAAATCATCTCCATATTACAGCATGGGGAAATGATCAATGCTTCTCATTATGGTTCTTAATCATTCATAAAAGTGTGAATTGTGTCCATTTTATGAGCTTAATAAGGCAGGGAATTTTATGTGATACATTTCCATAGAATTTCCAACAAAATATTTAAGAAGACAAAAAAATTAGTTTTGGCCTTCAAAAGGATAGGGTTCAAGTTATCTGGAAAATTTCCTTAGGTAAAATGGCTTGATCTCCCATAATTCTGAGGAAATGGAATGTTACTATATTCAGATATAGATAGGACATTTTAGCTGCAACCTTCCTATTCTTATTCAATGGTTGGCAAAATTATAATTAAGGTGGACCTTTGTTTTTGGTATCCTTTTCTATCTTTTCTCCCATCATACTTTAACATTTTTCTTTGCTTCCTTTCCCCAGTAGATTCTTTTGTGTCTTTTTCTTGTTCTCTACTTTTGCTTAATTGATTATACCTAAGATTTTATTGAAACACTTAATGGAGTCACTGCTGATGTCTTCAGCATGATGCTTTCCAGCAGATCTCTGGATTTTAAAAGGAGGCGCAGGAACATGGAAGAGCTCTTCAGGAGCTAAAAGAAAGAAGTTTCAAAGATATAATGAGAAGCAGTGAGTTTGATATTTAGAGACTCGCATTGTAAGAGAAGCTCTTCCCAGCATTCTTGCAAGACATAATATGCAGTTAGTTCCCCTCTATGTTTATTTGTAAGACTGGCTTGTGAATGATTATTTTAGACATTTCCCAGTACATTTTAGCCTCTGTAGAAAAAGAAGGTGGATGGGCAGGGGCAGAAAGGTTGGAAGGGGCAACATAACTTCAATATCAAACTGTGGGTGGAAACGTGTATTGGGCCAGATTGACGTCCTGACTAATATCAGTCTATTCAGGAACTGCTGGCAATTATATATTTCAATTATATTTTCTAGAAATTCCTTATTTGTATTTATGAAAGTTGTAATTTTTACACAGGTTATAATTTAAGCAAGCTGACTTACATTTTTGTCATGTTCTGATTTTGGAGCAGACTAATAATCATAAAATGAGACAACAACTCAAAATGCTTTCTTTGTGAAACAGAATTGGGCATAGAGGTTGGCAGCCGAAGCTGGGCTTTTTTCTGCTCTTTATTGGGAAATGAGAAGATTAATGGTTTGGAATTGTGGATAGGGATGTTCACAGGAATATCCAGCACCTATGATTTCACTGGTATAGTTTAATAGGGGTCTGGCAAATGCACACATCCCCTTCAGCTGCTCAGCTGATGCTACCCCTCCATGTGGAGAATCTGAAAAACTCACTTCCAGAAGAATCATGATGATGTGTAAAGGAAACGCTTTGGAGGGACTAGGAGCATGTGTGGGCCTTCTATAACTGATTCCAGTTGGCTAAAGGGAAAGGGGAGGGAATAAACAATTATTAAGTGCTTACTATGTGCCAGGAATATTTCTTTAATTTGTAAAGTGCTTTACAAATATTATCTCATTTGAACTAATCAATGGTGGGAAGAACTTTTTGGGTTGGTGAAATTACCAGAATTATTGGTTTCTTCAAAAAACTTTGACTCTCTTTGTTTAATTCTCATCCGGAGGAGTTAAATTCTCTGTCATGAGGTGAAATGAGAGACCAGGTGGAGAGGAACTTCTCCCTCTGAGGTGATATGTCTCCTGAGAAATAAATAAGGCTTTCTATGGTCTTTTCATTTGTTCTTTTCTATTCTAGTGGAACAAAGCTTTCAAATGTTGGGAGAAAGAGCCATAGGATCCAGAGTCTAGGCTAGGTTTTATAACCAGTATAGCACCAATGCCAGGAAGAGCAGGGAATGAATTTTGGAACCCCAGCACGGTAGAAGGGTTCATATTCAATTTGTTGCTAATTCTGACAATTCTACCCTAGCAGTGTCTCTCTCATATACATATACACACATACATACATTGATACATACATACATACATATATATATATATATATATATATATATTAGGTAGATAGAGATAGCGATAGATGTCATATATGACATCTATCGTTATCTCTATCTATCTATCTAGCCCCTTCTTTCTTCTGATACTGCCACTCACCTCGTATAGACCCTTATCACCTCACAACTAGACTATTGCCATGGTGTTCTGATTTGTCTTCCTGAATCAAGTCTCCTACAACTCTAGTTTGTTTTCTTTTCAGCTATTGAAGTGATCTCATTAAAGCACAGGACTGATTATGTCACATCCCTACTCAGTAAACTCCAATGGCTCCCTGTTACCTAGGATCAAATATAACATTTAAAGCCATATATATCCTGGACCCTTTCTTTCCAATCTCCTTTTACTTTTCTTCCCTCCACACGTTGTGTGGTTCAGTAACACTGACCTCATTGCTATTCTTTCAACAAGATCCTTCACTTCCTGACTCCATGTATTTTCATTGCTTTTCCCTGTGCCTGGGACACTCCCCCTCCTTGTTGTCTGCATCTCCCAGACTCCTTGACTTCTTTTAAGTCTCAGCTAAAATTTCATCTTCTACCAGAAGCCTTTCCTAGTCCCTCTCAGAGCTAGGATCTTCTATCTGAGATTGTTGTGTTTTTGTTGTTTGTGTGTACATAATAGTTTAAATGTTGCCTACCCCATTAGAATGTTAATTCTTCAAGGGCAGGGACTACTTTTGTCTTTCTTTGTATCTCCAATGACTAATACAGTGCCTGCACATAGTAAGGGCTTAATAAATACTGATTGACAATTTGGCTTGTACCATGTTTAGTTATCTACTTGTGCCAACATTATCCAATGATTTGTGTTAGGTATAAAGATACTTTTCAAAAGTGCCTTGTAGTTTCATCATATAATAGTAGGTTAACTTCTAGATACAATATGAGTTTTAGCATTATTTTGGATGACATTTCTTTCATTTCCTCCTTATTTATTTTGGTTCAGTAAAAAATACATTTGAATTTTATGGCTTTATTTTGGATCCTACTACTTTACTAGAGCTATTATCTCAATTTCTTTGTTGATTCAATAAGGTTTTCTAAATAATCCATCATGTTGTCAATAGAGGAGGATAATTTTGTCTCTTTTTAGGCAATGATTATACCTTTAATTTCTCACCAGATTATCTTTCAAGATTTTTTCGGTGAAGCAACAGAAAAACAGTCAGGTTTGCTTAATTTGATGGAGGGAATAAAACTGATTATAAGTATATAAAATCAGAATTCATACATGACAATGTTATTGAGTTTATTTTCCCTTTTCCTGTAGTTAATAAGCTATCCTTTTGGACACCTTCTCCACTATACAAGGGTCCTCAGGATGTTTGGTAGGAATGTCTGGTGATGTGATTTCAGAAAAGATGGGGCTCTGAGGGCAGAACAATAGAAAACAAACTGGAAATGGGAGCAATTTTGCTTATATATAATGAAGAATCTTATGACAATGATGTGTACAAATGAGGTTAAAGAAATTGGCTTCCTTAGTATTTTTAAAAAAATTTTCATTCCATTTTATCAATTAAAGATATTTTTTATCCATCCTCTTTCTCCTTCCACTTAAAGGGGAAAACCCCCCTCATAATAAATATGTATATTCAAATAAAACAAACTCCCACAGAGTTTATGTCCAAAAATATGTGACTTCCATACCTTGAATCCATCATTTCTCTTTTAGGAGGTGAGTAGCAGAGTTCGTCTTCAGTTCTCTCGAATCAAGCATTGATCAGAATTCTTAAGTTTATCAAAATTGCTTGTCTATATCATGCTATTGTTACTATAATACAAATTATGTTTCTGGTTCTGCTGATGGCATCAATCTATATAAGTTTTCCCAGGATTCTACAAAACTTCCTCTTTCATCATTTCTTGTGGCACAGTAGTCTTCCATTATGCACACATTACACAATTGTTTATCCATTCCCCAATTGATGAAAACTCCATCTATGGTTCTTTGCCACTAAAGAAAGATCTGTTGCATATGATTGTACATATGGGACATTTCTCTCTTTGATCTCTTTGGGGTATAGGTCTAGATATGGTATCAGAGGGTCAAAGAGTTTGCACAATTGAGTGACTTGGTAGGCATAGTTCCAAGTTGCTTTTCAATTCATAGCTCTGTCTATAATGCACCAATGTATTTGTTTCCCTATTCTTATTTGTCAACTTTTTCAATTTAATAAAAGTAAGATGGGCCTTAAGAATTTCTTTAATTTTTGTTTCTCTAATTATTAGTGCTTTGGATCAATTTTTTAATATGGCTAGCCTAGATGTCTTCCTCTGAGAACTGCCTGTTCATATCCCTTGGCAATCTTTATCAGTTGGGAATGGTTGCTTTTCTTATAAATATAAATCAGTCTCTTTTATATCTTATTTCCTTGAGAGTTTAAAGAGAAAGATATTAACCTCCTCTCCATCCCTCCCCACAATAAGACCTTGCATATATTAGGCATTTAGTAGATATTGTGAAATATTTGTTGAATTAATGAATTCAGACATATCAGTCTGAAATGGTTCAGATTAGTGATTCTCAGCTTTGGGGACTCGATGCCCTATTTTGTATATTTTAGTTTGTCATGCTTCTATCTTCCCCCCCCCAAACAGCCTACTCCTTCATGTAAAAAAAATTCTTGTGAATTAAAATTAATTTTGTGCTTGAGAATACTCTGAGAATTTTGTGGAATAATTAGAGATACCATGGAACAATCTAGGAGATGTGAGATTTCTGGAAATTTTGAAGTCATGGAAATTTTGAAAAATTTAAAATGTGTATAATATTATTTTAGTATTTAAATCTTTCCTGAGCAAAAGTTATTTTCTTAGTTTGGGGATATAAAAATGTATTATGCATCACTTGGCTTGCTTATAGCACTTTCAAATCATCAGACTGATTTGGAAAAGTTAAATAAACCCTTGGGGTAAAAAACACCATGGCAATTTTCAGCATTTTCCTTTCCTTTCTTCTTTCTATTTTCCTTCCTTCCTGCCTTCCTCCCTCCCTCCCTCTCTCCCTCCCTCCTTCCTTCCTTCCTTCCTTCTCTTTCCTTCTACCTTAACACTTCTAGGTATTGCAAAATCATGTTTTGGAGTCATTGATTTAGAACTAGTTCTGCCTTTGAGGAAGTAAAGGAGAGGCAGGATAATTCCTTGAAGATTTATTTTATCCTGAAGTATTTGTGAGCATGAACACAGACAACTTTGAAATGACCTTTCCTGTTGACCTGATACAGATATATGGAGTCTCTTGTAGAGGGAAAGATGCTTTTTGAAAGTTAATTTGTTGAATGATTTCCATTTTCAAGAGAAAAGTATAGTTTCAGAAGTACATATGAGGGAGAGGATGACCTTTGAGTTAATGTGGAAGGCATGAAATCTGTGTTTTTGTGGGAAAGGTTTCTCTTCTTTCTCTCAGAGGTTGGTTTCCTCTCTTCTTAGTTAAAACATTTTCCCTGGAAGAATTTTACAACAGGGTGGCCAATTTTTTTCTTGGTTCTTGTTGAAAAGAACAACTCAGATTTATTGCTTCCAATCATCTCTCTGGTTGTAAAATTTAGGAAATGGAGCTCAGAAAATTGAGAATTGAGTTCACTACGTCTTCCTCTGGAGTTTTGAAATACAACTGTGTGGAGTATTCATTAAGGAAACCATCAACAGAGTTTGAGCTAATTATTAAGTTGAGGTGTTCTGAGCAGGGAAAAATGAGCTGAGACTAATATTAAAAGCAGCCAACTGTAAATGTGTAAAAAAATGTAACAAGGTGTTAATTATGCTCCTACCTTTTAGCTGGGTGCAAAGAAATCTCCCCCCTGGCCCTTGGGAACAATGGCTGGAGTGATTACCTAGTCAACAGGGAGTGAAATACAACAGTGTTTAATGTGGCATATCAGAAGCTGGCCAATAAAATAT
This sequence comes from Potorous gilbertii, assembly GCA_028658325.1. Classification (NCBI taxonomy): domain Eukaryota; kingdom Metazoa; phylum Chordata; class Mammalia; order Diprotodontia; family Potoroidae; genus Potorous; species Potorous gilbertii. Next base: position 181,123,672 of record CM053769.1, read on the forward strand.
TACAGCATTGTCACTAGCCAACCCTATAGTTATGGTTACAACTGTGCTTAATTATAGCTCATTTTCATTTGGTTTCCTCTTCAGTATCTCAGCAATTTCTTTTTAATTAAAAAAAAGCACACAATATTTTAGTAATAAGAGGTTTTTGGAGAGTGCAGGAAGTATGACAATCTAATTACTTTTTCTACTATGAAGATATGTAATATATTTTGCATCTTTAAAAATATATTCATTAGTAGTCAATAGAGTACTAATATTAAACAGGAATGTGAGTGTGGTACAGTGGAAGGAGCACTATCATACCTGGAGTCAGGTTCTAAAACTTCTAGTCTTGACTTGGCCACTTACCAGTTAAATAATTATGATACTCACCCTGAGTTAGTTTCTTGATATATAAAATAAGGATAGAAATAGTCACATTGTTTACCTCACAGTACATTTTTGTAAAGAGGAAGCAGGAGGTTATCTGTAAAACATTGCCAACCACTACTGTAATTATACAAATATTAGCTTCTTCATTCCTCTCTGGATTCTGCTCTGATTCTCCAACCTTTTTTTCTCCATCATTCCTCAGCAGAATTCTCACTCTGGAAAATTCCTCCAGCCTGGCAGCCTCTGCCTCTGATTGGTAAGTTTTTAGACCCACCATTTTAAGGAAGGACTCTGGCCTGCCATGTTCATTCCACCTTTCTTTTCTTGGACTCTACTCCTGACTTCTTTCTCTCTCCCTCCCCCATACCTTTCTTTCCTTTCTTTTCAGTTTCCTTTTTTGTGTTCTTTCCCATTAAGCTCTCTGAGGGTAGGGACTGTCTACCTTTTTGCTTCTGTTTGTATTCCTAGTAAGTGCCTGACACACTGTTTAATAAATGCTTATCAACTTGACAAGTGATTTTTTTTTCTATCCAAAATTTTTAACTAAGAAAATACAAAGCTTGTTTTACTTCTGGTCTCTTAGATAGAAGTCTAATTCATTCCTACAAAACTGAGCGTTCAGATGTAATGAAACAAATTTAGCCCAAAGACAGGATGTACTCTTTCTTATAGGAAAAAGCTGAAGACCTCAGGGGCACAGGTGGTATTTTCATTACTGATACCAAACAAAGGCATGAGCTTCAGAAAAAAAAGGCAATTTGAGAAGTGAACATCTGGTTAAAAAGATGGTGTTTAAGAATAGGATTTGGATTTTTGGATCATAGCTTAAAATGTAGAAATGAAAGACTCTTGGCAAGGAATGGGGAATACCTAACAAGAGATGATAAGAATGTATTTGCCTGGAGTTTTACAAATCTAATCAAAAGAACTTTTAATGGAAAACAAAGGGGGAGGGATTTGTTCTGTGATGTTTGGATTCAGTTAGACAACTACACTTGAGGACCTAGAGGCCACATGTTTCCTTGAGGCCACAGGTTCCCTATCCTTGACCTAGAGAGTAGCCACAACCTAAGAAGGACAGTGGTGATGAAACCTAGAAATTCACAGGAAACAAAAATCCAAGAAATCAATTAATAGTAAAATAAATGCCTTGGATAACTATACCCAAATACGCAAAATATAGGTAAAGAGGAAACTTAAAAAGAGATTCTGATGTTGACCCCCATCAGACCTTTCGGGCATCGCTGAGATGTGGCAGCATGGGACCTATGACTAGAATATAGCTCAGGACTAGTGTATTCTTATTCAAAAAGAACAGGTTTGCAAAAGGCTGGGGATAGGGGTGGGAGAATAGAATTATACCTCACAATTGGACTATTATAGTAGCCTTCTGGTTGGTCTCCTTGAATCCAGTTTCTCAGTGTTGTAGTCTATCCTTTACTCAGCTGCTAATGTCATCTTATTAAAACATTATTAAAGTCACCTCCCTATTCAATAAACTCCAGTGACTCCCTATCATCTCCAGGATAAAATATGAAATCTTCCAACTGGCATTAAAATATTTTCATAATCTACTCCCCTTCTGCCTCTTTAGTGTTCTTTTACCTTGTCATTCTTACATACTCCTTGTTCCAGTGAGCTTGCTGTTACACAAGATCCTCCAACTCTTGACTGGGTATTTTATTTTTCTTTTTTGAAAATAGTATTTTTTTTCTCAGCTATGTGTAAAGACATTTTTTTTTAAACATTCATTTAAAAAAATTTGAGTTCTAAATTTCCTTTCCCTCCTTAGGACAGTAAGCAATTCGATATGGGTTTTGTGTGTGCAATCATGTAAAACATATTTCCATATTAGTCATATTGTGAAAGAATAAACAGACCCAAAGAAAAAAAACATGAACAAAAGTATGCTTCATTCTATATTCAAAGGCCATCAGTTCTTTCTCTGGATATGCATAGCATTTTAAATTGTGAGTCCTTTGGTATTGTCTTGGGTCATTATATTGCTGAGAATAGCTGTCATTCATAGTTGATCATGGTATGATATTGCTATACGATGTACAATGTTCTCCTGGTTCTGCTCCCTTCACTTTTCATCAGTTCATGTAAGACTTTCCGGGTTTTTCTGAAATCCCCCTGCTTCTGACTGGGTATTTTCCCTGACTGTCCATCATGCTAAAATTCTCTTTTTCTTCATTTTTTTGTTCCATGGTTTCTCTGGTTTCCTTCATGTTCCAGGTAAAATTATATTTTCCATAAGAAATCTTTCTCAATCTCCCTTGATGCTAATGGCTTCCCTCTGCTGATTATCTCCAACTTTTCCTCTATAGGATTGTTGCTACATATTTGTTTTTGTGTTTTCTCATATATTAGATTGTGAATTCCTTGAGATCAGGGACTGTCTTTTGCCTTTCTTTTGTATTCCTAGACCTTTTCACAGTGCCTGGCACATAGTGGGCGCTTAACAAAAGCTTGTTGACTTACTGACTCACTACCCTTTAGAGATCTTGCTTGCCTTATGTAATCACATGAGTCTTTTCCTGCGACTTTTTTTTTTTTTTTAGAGAAGGGGAAGGGAATTTATTCTTGCCTTACCCAACCCTGACTACTTTGGCAGGTGCTTGCAATTTGTAGTGGGCACATGTATGGCGTAGGTAGTTCTGAGCCTGGGCCTTCAGCAGAGATTATGCTTTGTGTTTCTTTCTCTGAACCTAGGCAATAGCTGGCAATTCTGAGATGGATATTTTCATCCTGGAGGCAATCTCTTGAGTTTAAGAGGTCAGTCTATTGAATGGGTAGCTCTTCTGTATCAGTGGTCAATCTATTGATAGATTCCTTTCCTTTTGCTTCTGTCACAGAATCCAAAGGATTGGGGCACCACCCCAAAGAACCAAGTCTTTCAGTGCTGTCAGAGCACACTTGGTCTGCTGGAAGTGGTCCAGGGAGCCCAGATCAGTACCACAAATGTTCTAATAGCCAGAGCAGAAAGGGAAGGGATTTCCTAATTACCCCTATCACAAGTATCTCTTTGTTCAGGAATTAAAGCAACAAGGGTAGGTACAACTCTGGTACTGATTTTCACCAGCAAGGAGAAATAGGTTGCTGAGTTGGAAATGATGGGAAATTTGCTAGGGTGGTGATTATGGTGATTAGGAGGTGGGCAAGGAGTGAAATTTGTGATTGAGAAGGGAAGAAGAAAGGGGTGTAGTCTGATATGCACTTCACAAGATTTTCCTGACCTTCTAACCTACAACGATATAATTTTTCTTGGTACACAAGAGCTTCATTAAGTGTCTGCTAAGTGCTTACTACTGTGCTAGGGGGTTGCCAAACAAATAGAAATAATGAAACAATCCTACCTTTAAAGAGTTTGTATTTCCACAGGGGAGAAAGCAGTCTTTGGAAAATTAATCATTGAGGGTTAGAGACTGTGTGCTTTTGTCTACACATACCCAGTTCCTAGGGTAATACCTGGTATACAAGAAGAGATTATTGTTGCTGAGTCATTTCAGTTGTGTCTGACTCTTGGTGATTTCACTTGAAGTTTTCCTGGCAAAGATACTGGAGAAGTTTGCCATTTCCTTCTTCAGCCCATTTTACAGATGAGGAAGCTGAGGTAAAAAGAGGGTTAAGTGACTTGCCCATGGTCACAGAGCTAGTAAGTGCCAGACTTTAACTTAGAAAGATGAGTCTTCTTGATTCCAGGCCAAATGCTCTATCCACTTTGACACCTAACTCAATAGGTGCTTAATAAGTACTAACTGATTGGGAGACAGTAGAATGTAGCGGAAATAACAGGGATTTAGAATTAGTCTAGTGCTAGATCTGAATCCTGGCTCTCCCACTTTCCTCCTGTATGACTTTTGGGCTTCAGTTTCCTTTTCTGTAAAATGAGGATTAAACTAAATGTCCTCTTCGAGGAAAAAAATCCTATGATTAATAGCATGAAGAGCGTGATTAATAGTACCAGGCTTATGAAGGCTAGTGTGTATGTATATTTTGGCCAAAACAATGAATTTACATGTCAACTTTATTCCAAGAAGCTGAGAATATTACTAATTTCCTGTATCTGGAAATATCTTTGAAAGGTTGTAGAGGATAGGAATTATTCACATTTGAACACTAGGAAATCAAAGCATGGATTTCACTTTGGTGTATCTATGGAAAATATATTGCAGAGGGAGAGACATGAATCAGGAGACCAAGAGACTATTTCAATAGCCCAGGTGAGAAAGGATGAGGGCCTGATGCAGAGTGGTGGTGGTATGAGTGGTGAGAAAGGGACAGATGTTGTGGAGGTAGAAATGACAGGATTTAGCAACCGATGGGATATGTGGGTTGAGTGGTGGTAAGGAGTCAAGGATGATGATGAGGTTGTGAATGTGGGTGACTTGAAGGAAAATGATCCCCTTTATAGTAACAGTGAAACACTCTGGGAAAAGGGTGGGCTTGGGGTGATGAGATCTGCAGTGGAGATCATAGCTCATCTATGATTGCTCATCCTGGTCCATGAGCAGGTCCACTTACTCAGTGGTCACTGCTCTGGATTAAAGGTCTTACTCCCTGAAGAATATTTTCCAGAGTTTCAAAAGAATCTGAAGAACAAGGAGTGGGTGTCCTGGGTAGGAGGAATTTTTCCAACGGTACCTGTACAGATAGGTACTAAGAGAATGACTAAGTTATAACTGCCATGAGGAACTATTGCCCATCTCAGAAGGCCAGAGGGTAGGAGCTTGCACAGTGGAAGGAGGAAGCTGGGTAGGGAAATGTTGCAGCGTTGGGGGGTGGGGAGAGGGGGGGAGGTATTATTTTGTCACAGACAAGCACCATGATTGGTTATCATGGGGAAGGTGGGATTTGATCTATCATCCCGTTCCCTGGTTTATACCTTGGGGTCCGGTCATGCCTCTTTGGAGTCATATGGAACCTTGGTCACCACTTTGGATATCACTGCACTACAGAATACTTACTCACTAAAATGAAATCTCATCAAACTGGCATTCCTTTTAAATTAGGAATATTAAGCTGGCAATCAAGAAGAATAATGTAAGTTAGTACATTTGGGTTTCAGTAAATACCTGACAAATGTATTCAATACTATCCAGTGAGCAAGATGGAGAAATACAGACTATATGGTTGTATGGAAAGGTGGTTTCAGATTTGCGCTCAGATTTTCCTGGTTCTAGGCACAGTACTCTATCCACAGAGCCACCTAACTATCTCTTAAAAAAGTGCCAGCACAGACATATCATAGGCCCTTAATAAATGCTTATTGATTAATTTTGATTATTAAAGATCTCATGCTTATCAACTACGTTGGTGACCTGAAGCTAGGAGAGATAACCAGAATATGGGATGACAGGCTCAATTTAAAAATAATGATGGGCCTATAAACTAATAAGTTAAAATTTAATTGGGTTGAGGATAAAGTCTTTCATTTATACTAAAAAATAGTGGTTGGCCAATACAGGATGGGGCAGACATTTGTAGAACAGTTCAGGTGAATAAAACAACAATGACATTGCCTTCTTACTCTCTTGTAGTGGTAGTTGTGGGTACAGATGGAACCCTGGCAACCCTGTGTCCCTGCCTCCCTTATACCCCAGAGCTAGCAATCTCTAGTCACTTCTCTCCCACTCTGCTGAAGCAGGAAGTGGTGATACTATTCCTTGTGTGTACATCCTACTGTCATCACTGTCATCATCACTTTATGGTTATGAGTCATTTTTTCTCATTCAGCCCCTGTCTCCTGTCCTGGTCTGAACCTTCTCTGGAGCAAAACAGCAAAATTTAGAAAAGGATGAAATTTAAGAAGAGAAAAGAAAAAGCAATATGTTGAAGAAATATTATGTGTGCATATGCATATATGTGTGTGTACAAACACACATGTATGTATACACACATGTATATACACACACACCATAACTTCTTGAAATGGTAGAAATGGAATATAAACCATATGATACAACTTTATAACAAAGAGAAATGCAAAAAGGCCAGGAAAGGTAGAGGAGGGGAAAGAAGAAGGAACGGGTGGTGTTTGGGAGGCAGATGTAGAGACTATGCTACCATAATATAGAATTTCAGAATTAGAAGAGACCACACTGGCAGAAGTTGAATTAACCTAAGGGGACTGGGATTATACCCCAGAAATTAAGATCCCAGGGACATTTCCTGGCTCCATATTCCCCTTCTTTATATCTACTGCCTGACTACTTGCTCCCTCCCTTGGCCCTAGGCTACCCACCCTTCTATCATGGTCTTGTGTTTAACATATCTTCCTTCCTAAGACCCTGTTACACTGGGGCAGATAGATCATGAATTCCCCTCCCCCTCTTCTTTTCCCACCCTTGTCAGGAGTTGCCTGTGTGCTTGCAGTTGATATCAGGATTGAGGGCTGTGAACTTTTGCCTCCTATAGTAAACTCACCCTCGCCCAGTCACTATCTTCCTTTGCTTTACATTTTCAGTAGTGTCAATTGGTCAAGTCAATGATTATATTTATTAAGCACTTACTGTATGTCAGGCCTTCACTAAATACTGGGGATACAAAGAAAGATCATAATATGGTTCCTGACCTTGAAGAGCTCACATTCCAATGGGGTAGACAATGGGTATTTGTCCTTTGTTGCCGAAGAAGACCATGACATCAGAGAAATAATGACATGACTTGCACTTGACTTTGTTTTGAGTGAGGGAGGGCTGTGCAGGTCACCAGCCTCACTTCTCCTCCAGAGCCATCTGAATCCAGTGATCAGATATTCATCAGGATGACTGGAGATGACCCAGGATGAGGCAATTGGGGTTAAGTGACTTGCCCAAGGTCAGCCAGCTAGTGAGTGTCAAGTGTCTGAGGTGAGATTTGAACTCAGGTCCTCCTGACTCCTGCACTGGTGCTCTATCCACTGCACCATCTAGCTGCCCCAATGGGGTAGACAATACACAAACAATAATTGTGCCTATAAAATATATATGGCATAACTGGAGTTAAGCACAGATGGAAGATATTAGCCGTTGGAGGGACGAGACAAGGTCTCCCATAGAAGGTAGGATTCGAGTTAAGTCTTGAAGGAAGCCAGGGAAACCTGGAGGCAGAGATGAGGAGGGAGGGCATCGTGTGAAATGAAAGTAAAGTCAGTGTAACTGGACCATAGAGTATATGGAGGGAAGTTGAGGGTAAGAAGACTAGAAAAGGGTTCTTATTATGAAGAGCTTTAAATGCCAAACAGGAACTTTATTTTCTCTTTTTGAGGATATGGGGTGCCATTGGAATTTATTAAGCTGGGGAAGTGGATGGTGACATGGTGAGACCTACACATTAGAAAAGTCATTTTGTGAGAGGGATGAAGGATGAACCAGCATGGAGGGAGATAAGTCAAGAGGACTATTATACCAAGCTATTATACCAAGGGTGTTGAGGATGAACTAGGGTGCTCTTTGGTAACCTTTTTGTCTTGTCATGTAGTGATCACTGGATTTTGGGTCCAAGGATCTAAATTTAGATGCCAGTTCTGACACAATCTTGGTCAAGGTACTTCAGTATTCTGGGTCTCAGTTTCCTTATCTGTACAATGAGAGAGTTGGGCTAGATAGACCCCCAAAGTTCTTGTGAGTTTTTATTATATGATCTTATGATTAATTGGGGTGCTGGAGACAACTTTTGTGAGTTCCTTGGACAGCAGGCAATAGTTACTTAAAGAAATTAACTCACACTATTCACAGGAAGGTCTAATACTGAAGCTGAAGTTTAAATATTTTGGTCACATAAAGAGAAGGGCTCATTGCAAAAGACCTTGATGTTGGGAAAGATTAAAGGCAAAAAGAAAAAGGGATGGGAGAAGATCAGATGGATAGATGGTATCATGAAAATAATGAACATGAACTCAGACAGACTTCAAGAGATAGTAGATTAGCAGATTAAATTTAAAAGTATGTTTTTCCTTCTGCCCCTCTACCCCCAGAGAGCTTGTTGTTAAACATTCAGCACATATTTAATGGCTGAAAAGAGGATGAGAAGTCAGTGAAGGGAATAAAGAAGACTGGTTAGAAAAATGTAGTATCTTTAAAGTCACGGGAGGAGAAAATATCCAGTAGGATGAAATAGTCAGTATTCTTAAATGAACAATGGTCAAAAGGATGAAGATTGAGAAAAGTCCATTAAGTTTAACAATTAGAAGAGCAGTTTCAATTGAGTACTGTGGGTGGAAGTCAGATTGAAAGGAGTTAGGGACAGAGGAAATGGGGAGGAGATAAATTTTTTCAGTTATGTTAGCAAATTATTTTCAATGACAAGCAATTTTTTTTCTCCTTTCAACCCACCCTACCCTCCAATTTAGAGAGGGGAAAAATAAAACTTTTGCTTAGTCAATCAAAACAAATTTACCATTTTAAAAATGCTTTATTTCCAAAAACATGCAGCCAAGAGGCATCTAGGTGACCCACTAGAGAGGTTTCTAGGCTTAGAGTTAGGAAGATCTGAGTGCAAATCCAGTCTCAGGAAATTATTAGCTGTGTAATCCTTGGGCAAATCACTTATAACCTCATTGTCTTCAACTGCAAAATTACTGCAAAAAAAATTGCAAAAATTATAAGACCTACCTCCCATTGTTCTTGTGGAGATCAAATGAAATAATATTTATAAAGTGATTACCAAATTGCCCTGCACATGATAGGTGCTTAATCAGCACTTGTTTCCTTCTTTCATTATTTGGCATCTTGAGTTTATCACCTTTCTTTCAGGAAATGTAACACACATTATCATCATTCTCCTGGAATCTTGGTTCGTTTTTGAAACAATCACCATTCTTAAGTCTTCAAAAGTTACTTGTTTTTATAACATTATGGTATAAATTGTTCTCCTGATTTTGCTTACTTCACTCCACATCTGTTCCTATAAGTCTTCCCAAGTTTCCCAGAAACTACCCCTTCCATCGTTTCTTCATTACAATCACATTCCATGGTTCATTCTACCATTTCCTAATTAATGTACACCCCTTTAGTTTACAGTTTTTTGCCGCCACAAAAGATCTGCTGTCAATATTTTTGTACATTCTGATCCTATTTCTTTTCCTATGATTTCTTTGGGACATAGACCTAGTAGGGATATTTGCAGGGTCAAAGGAACTACTTTGGACAGCGTTCCAAATTCCAGAATGTCTGGATTAATTCATAACTCCACTCACTGCGCAGATATGCCTGTTTTCCTACAGCCCCTCTGATATTTGTCATTCCCCTTTTTTTGGACAACTTTGCCCATCTAAATGAATATTAAGTGGGACCACATTGCTGCTTTTATTTATATTTTAAAGAGTTGTTTTCTCCCAAGAAGTTTAGCAGTGAAAGGAAGGAGAGACTTGGGATAGAATAGGATTGGATAGAAAGATAAAAGAAAAGCTTTTTTAGGATTAGGCATTTTTGCTGACTGAAAAAAAAAAGAAGCCAAAGGAAAAGAATAGATTGGAGATGTATAAGAGAGAGGATATGTGCTGAAGCAAGGTCCTAGAGGAGATGGAAGACTGTGGGATCAGTGGTAGAGATGGATGGAGTGATTAGATTTAGTGAGGAATGGGGATACCTCATCTTCTATGCAAACAGGAGTCCTAATACAACAAAGCTTTGAGCAATGGGGGCAGGTTGCTGAAGGCTCTTTTGTGGGATGAGCTGTCTTCTCATTGAAGTCGAAGTCCAAGTCATCTGTTGTAAATGTGGGATGTAGAAGTGCAGCTGGAGATTCAGTGAGGGGAAGGTTTGGAGCAGTCACTGGAAATAATGAGATAGGGTTGTGGCTTCTAGTGCTGCTACTAGAAATCCTTTATAGATTTTGATCTGGAGGGCAATTAGGAGGTTATCTAGTTCAATACCTTCCTCCTCTCAGATGAGGAAATTGAGGTTCAGAGAAGGCAAATGACCTGCCCAAGGTCACATAAGTAACAAATAACAAAGGTGAGACTTGAGTCTGGGTCTTCTTTCTCCAAATTCAGCATCCCATCCGCTCCACTCTACCACTTCAACAATAATAGTCTTACATTATAAAAAAATGAGAAGAAATGTTTGAAAATTTCACTGTTTTGTGCTTGAAGCAATTTAATGAGGTAATGGGGAGAACTACCCTCCCCAACACCAAGGAGACAGGCTTTGGCTCAGTCCCACCCTTTCTTACTTCTCAGTCCCAGGTTTAATAGGGAGGGTCTGGGGTTCATTTCACATGCCTCAGATTCTAGCCATGAAACTTAGTATCCTTTAAAAATTTTGCCCACTCTCTTGGGATCTGCTACAACCTGCATATTTCTCTCGCTGACCTCCATCCTTCTTTCACCAATTGCCATGTACCAGCATGCCATGATTAACATGGTAGGTAGAAGGTTGGAAAAGATATCATAAACGAGTATGTCCAGAGGAGGAGCTATGTCTGGGTGGAGAAGTAGTGAAATTTAAGAGGTAATAAGAAGGCACTATGATCGCACCCTGAGGCAGCTAGGTGACTCAGTGAATAGAGCACTGGGTATGGAATCAGGAAGACCCAAGTTAAAAATCTGGCCTCAGATACTTACTATGTGACCCTGGGCAAGTCACTAAACATTTGCCTTAGTTTCCTTAACTATAAAAATGGGGATGATAATAGCAGGTACCTCCCAGGACTGTTGTGAGGATCGAATAAGATAGAATATGTAATTGCCTTGGCATTTAGTAGGTGATTAATAAATGCTTATTTCCTTCCTTCCTGAAATTCTTCCATTAGAAATTAATTTCTTTGGTAATCTTTCTTCTGCTAGTATTTAAAAATGCAAATGCTCCTGAGAAGGATAACATGTTAAAATAATTTATATTCATGTGTAAGTAACTCATCAAATAGCTAGATGGGTGAGGAAAGGGGAAAAGAAGGTCACTGAAAGGTGCTGTGGTGTGGGGCATGCTGAATACAGAATCTCTTCCATTACACTGAAGGCCACTCCTCTGCAGGTGAGAGGGGCTGGAAATGGTTTTTAGCAAGTCCTTGAGTTGAGCTTTTTCAGTTATGTCTGACTATTTGTGACCACATTTGTGGTTTTCTTGGCAAAGGTACTGGAGTGGTTTGCCATTTCCTTCTCCAGATCATTTTACAGATGAGGAAACTGAGGCAAACAGGGAAGTGACTTGCCCAGGGTCCCACAGCTAGTAAGTGTCTGATGCTGGATTTGAATTCAGAAAGTGGAGTCTTCCTGACTCCAGGATTGGTGCTCTGTGCCCTACAGTGAGACTTAGTTGCCCAGAGTGATGCCATATAGATTCTCAGATCACTGCTGTTAGACACCAAGAGGGATTGTGAACTCAGGGAACACCAATCTTAGTCCTGGCTCTACCACTGACTACCTTATATGATCATATGGTCATATAACTTAATTTATATTAAATTTAATTACTAATCACTAAAATTTAATTATCTCAAATATCCCTTCTAACTATAACATGCTAGAGGACCTGTGTTCAAACTCTACTTCCAATATTTACTACCTGTCTGACCTTGGAGAATTTCCTTCACTCCCCCAGGCCTCATTTTTTTCATGTATAAAATAAAGTGCCTTCCAGTCCTGAGTCTACAACGATGTCTACAATGATCCTACAACCCTCCAGCTCTGGGTTTGAAAGTGCTACCACATTTTTTGGTGATATGATGAAATATAGTGGTATGAAGACATAAAAAAAACAACCAAAACTTGTGTCCTTACAGTTTAGGCTCTGGCCACTTTGCTGCTTTGGAGAACCTCCTTTGTTACTAAAAATGGACTGTTTTAGTGTGGTCCATAAAGGAACTGTTAGAGTTTAGGAAACAAAATTTCCCTAAACAAGTTGACGTTTTTTTCCTTTTTCCTTTCTTTGTCTTCCTCACCACCCTCTCCCTCCCTGCTTTGTACTGTACTCTTCTTCCAAGAGGGTGCTTTACTCTGTGGCCTTAGCTTTTTGGCCCATCTTACTTTGGTTTGCTTGCCTGTCATACTAAGGTTTCAAATAATTATTTCTATTCAGTTTCAGTGGTTTCCCTTGAGTTTTCTGCAACCTGAAACCAGTGTGTCTCCTTCCTCTTCAAATCTCAGAGTATGTTTCAATCATGATTCAGTCAAATGGAAATGAACATGGGCTTTGGCCTTGGAGGAGCTGACTCCCAGTTCCAGCTCTCCCTCTTTGGACCTGTGTGACCTTGAGTGAGGGAGGGGGAGCCTTCCCCTCTTTTGGTCCTCAGTTTTCTCATCTGGAAAAGTGGTCAGAGTAGATGATGATGAAGAAATCTTCCAGATCTGAATCACTTACCCCTCTGATTTTAATCTCTGAACAATGAGAATATATCGCTTCAGAGGAATTCTGGCCAAGCAGATTTTACTCAATAAGAAAAAAACACCTCAAACCTCACCTCAAGACATGAAGATATGACTGATTTACTTCATCCCCATCTCACAAGCTCTGCTGTTTTTACCTTGTCCTTTATCAAAGTTTCTAGATTTACACTGAGATGGAGTGGCCAGATCTGGTGGTAACAGTCTTCTATATCTAGTTGGGAGTTACCTTTTTTTAAAATAGAAAAACAACAAACTTTTTTTTCCCTCTCTGCTTTCTGGATCCAGGTGTGAGATTCTCTGTATTCAAAGGCTAGATTTATAGTCAGAAGGCTCAAAGCATTCCTCGTGACTCATTCGCTTTAATGTCTTTCAGCTTATGCCTCTTTGGGCTTTCTGGACTGACTGGTAACCACCTTCCTGGAGTCTGTACAGGTAAAGAAAAGAAATTAACTGTCATAAAAAAAGGGGGTGGCTCTGCCTGAACCTGTCTGTCATGTGGTCAGGCCACCATGCAAATTGCTCAGGAGCTCCTGCCAAAGCTCTCAAGGTTTCCTGGAGCAGGCTCAGCCTCACGATGATACTACCCTGAGAGCACAGTCTCTGGGGATGCTGGCAAGGCTGAGGGTGCTTCCTGGGAGGCACGCTTGCTATGGGGCAAGGCTTGTAGCTGCCACGTGGAATGTGGTAGTGGGAGGGCAGATGAGGGAGGAGGCATTTCCAACGGGAAAAACTAGGCTGTCAGGCAATTACAGAGAAGTCAGTAGGACACCTTAAAAAAAAACTTTTAAATGCTTTTTCCTCTTTGTGGTTTAATGCTTACCTTTTATGCTGGAAAATATGGGTTTCTTGTCCTGTATATTTTTAAAAAGCTTTCCAGGCAGGGAGGTTCCAGTTCTCACTTCAAAATCCTGTCCAATGTTTAACCACTCTATTATACTAGGTTCTTCCTCTTATCTTATCTATATTTGTCCTGCTGCAGTTGAAAACAGCTTCCTCCCCTTTTCTATTCCATGCAGATAGCAAATGGCTGGTCTTTTTCCCTGTGGAGTGATGGGCTGTTTCATTCTCTTACACTCACTCCAGCAAAAACCTAAAAATTTCTCTAGGCCAAATAATGATAAGAAATCTAATGAAAAACTAGTCACTTCTTCCCTCCAAGAAACAGTACAAAAAGTCAGCCCACAGGCAGTAACAAAGGGGGCATCCAGCAAAGCCACTGCCAGCCCAGGCAAACAAGCTAGTCAATTCCAACTAGAGAAAGGCCAGAAACACATATAGCCAGGCTCTGTATCCTGAGGCAGCAAGAGAGGAGGTTTCCTTCAGAAAACTTCAGGGTGGTCAGAAACCCACAGCAGAGGCCTTTGAAATCATTGGGGTCTCAGTGATTAATGGAAAAGTAACAGGGCTTTTGGACCGCACCCCCCCATCCCCAGGGCTCTGAGGTCTCTGTTTCCTGAGAGCCTGTAAAGTGTCCTAAAGAACCAGCACTCTGAATCTCAAAAGATCGAGGTGGGAAGGGGGAAACTAATTTCTTCTAAGGAATCTAGGCAACCCAAAGCAATACTGAGCAGGGCTGACCATCTGAAAGCATAGCAATGAACACCCTGACACAAAGTCCCATTTTAGGAACTAAGATTGGAGAAACGAATAAACCAAAGAAGATAATACCCATTATAGAATTTGTTGTAGCTCTAGACATGTCAAATCCAACTTAGAAGGAGACAGTAATGCTTTAACAACTGTAAGCAGAGATTCAAGAAAAAATGCATTTTCCCAGTACTATCTTGATGATAAAGGTAGATAAAGAGATAAAGGAATGAAGTAAAAACTCAGAAGAATTTGAAGAACAGTTTAGAAAAGAAAGTGGACTTCCTGAAACCAAAGAAGTCCAAAGGGAAATCAATAAGACCCCATGAAACAGAAAGAAATATTAGAACAAAAATTTTAAAAGTGAAAAATAGAAGAAAATATAAGATATCTGATATAAAAAAAGCAACTGACTTGTAAAACACATCAAAGAGTGATACTTTTAAGAATCATTGGACTCCCTGAAAACTATTGCAAAAGAGAAATAGCTTGGACGCTCTATTTCAAGAAATCAGTTTTAAGTGAAAACTGCCAGATCCTTTAGAGGGCTAAGTGAAGATAGGATCTGCCAATCATTTTCTCAAAGAAACCTCAAAAGGAAAAGGCCCAGGAATGTCAGAGCTAAAATTCAGAGTTCTGACTAAAAAAAAAAATGCTGCAAGAATCCAGAGTACAAATGTGCACATGATTTTGCACATCCTCAGAGTTTATTTCATTTAGGACTATTTCCTCCCTTAATCTACTTTCCTTCTAATCCCCCCTTTGCTTTCTCCCTTTTCCTTCCTATTGCTCTGTTGAGTGAAATTCTGCAACTGACTCTGTGTGTGTATGTGTACGTGTGTGTGTATTCTTCCCTCCTTAGACTAGTTCATATGAGAGAGAGGTTCAAGTTTCAGACATTCTCCTTCCCCTTTCTTCTTTTTAGAGCAAATGCTGATTATATGAAATAATTACCCCCTAACCTTCCTTTACTTCCCCTCCCCATCAGCATATTCTTTTAACATCAGGACGTAACAGAACGACTCTCAGGTTTTGTTTAATTAGCCCCCCTCTATAAGCCCTGATGATCCTAGGGTTCAGAGAGGACACATACACCGTGTCCCTATATTATAATCTAAGCAGTTTTTTCTAGTTTAGTCCTTTATCTTGGTTTATTAGCCCTTACCTTTAAATTTTTTTTTTAATGTTTGTCTTATTGTCTGTGCATGAACACCAAGCTTCTATATGGCTCTGTTCATTTTATCTGAAATTGTTGGAAGTCTGTTTCTTAAATGGACATTTATCCTTGTGAGTTTATACTCAGTTTTATGAAGCAAGTTATTCTTACCTGTAAACCTCTATCTTTTGCCTTCTGGAATATTAGCTATGGTTGCTAAATCATGGGTGATCCTTTGATTCTTTCTGGCTGTGTGCAGTACTTTTTCCTTCTTTGATCTAAATGCTCTGGATTTTGGTTATAATGTTCTTAAGAATTTTAATTTAAAAGTGTCTTTCAGGTATGACTGGTGCATTCTATTTGCACTTTGTTCTGTGGTTCTAAAAGATCTGAATATTTTTCTTTTAATATTTCTTTTTTCTTTCTTCGTTTTTTGGGTAGTTTAATAATTCTTATTTTTTCCCCTCTTCATCTATTTTCTAGGTCAGTTGCTTTTGTTGAGATAGCTTATATTTTCTTCTATTTTTCAGTCTTTTGATTTTGTTTTAATATTTCTTGTAGCCTCATGGAGTCAGTGACTGCTATCTGGTCCAATTGAATTTTCAGGGAGTTTGTTGCTTGGGTAAGGTTTTATAAGTCTTGTGCCCAGCTGTTAATTTCCTTTTCAATTCTTTCTTCCATAGCCTTAATTTCTTTTCCAATTTTTTCTCTAGCACTCTTTTATCTATAAAAATGTTTTAAACTCTTTTAAAAACTCTTGCTTTATCTTTTCCAGGAAGCCTAGTTGAATTTGTGTCCATGCTATGTTTTTCTTTTTGTATCTGCTTGTAGATGTTTTAGATCTGTTCTCTTCTGGTTTTGTCTTGAGTATCCTTATCACTATAACAACTTTTACGTTAGGATTTTTTTTCTTGTTTGCTCATTCTTCCAGTCTATTTCCTGACCTTAAACTTAATTTTAGAGCTGCACTCTGTGCACTTCTGGAGCGATCTGAACTGGTCCTGCTTTCTTGGGATTCAAGGATCTCAGGTGTAGCTCAGGCTGTAACTTGCAAGCTTTCTGAGGTTCAAAAGGTTTCTTATCCAGGGCAAAGTCTGGTCAATTCTTTCCTTATTTGAGCTCTGCAAATTCCTGATGTGATAGGAGCTTAGCAACAGTAGACTGATGCTGCACTCAATCATAATCAGTCAGCAGGAAAGCTCTGCTAGTTCAGAAGGACAGAACTGCAAGTTCCCCTCTGGCCTGGCATTCTTGCCCTGATTATTTCTTTGAAGGCTTATGACTAGTCTAGAAGGTGGAACAAGGATTTTGCTCTGCTTCTGGAATCTGAGCCACACCACTGCTGCTTATTTCTACATTTTCTTTTAGGGTTTCAAAAGCTCCCTACCCGATAACATTACCCCTGGGCTTAGGTCCCCTCCTCAGTTTACCCTAGGTTGGTGATCCAGAACTGAGCTGTGGTTGACAAAACTGCCATTTGTGGTACCTATTACCAAACCTAGCACCTGGTCATAGTGACCTGCCCAGTATTCCCTGGGATCTCCTCTTGTTCTTATGTATAGTTTCTCTCTCTCGCTGGAGTCCTCTGTGTTGCACTCTCCAATTAGACCCCACTGTCCTTCATATGTCTCTTTCTGTCTTCTTGTGCTAACCTGAATGAGAAAAATGACTTGTGACTTTCTTTTGGATTTTTTCCAACAAGATTTGGTTTGATGCATTTTTCTAGATCTAGTTGGAGGAGTTTGGCAGTGAGAGGAGAGCTCATTATATACTTTTCCCTACTACTCTGAAGTAACTGTCTCTTCAGAATCCTAATGTATTTATCATGTACTGAGAGCATGTTACACATCTCTTAATAGAGGTGAAGGACTCAAGATGCAGAAAGAAGCATACATTTTTATATATAACTACTATATGGTTTTGTTTTGCTTAACTGCTTAAAAAACAGTATTTTCTCCTTCTTCTCCCTTTATCTTTCTTTGCAAGTGTTGGAGTTGAGGTAGGGATGGAGGCAATAAGAGAGAGAAAGAGAGAGACTGAGAGATGAGGTGCTGTATAGCTCAGGCAATATTCATAGCACTGAGGACATGAATATGGCAACATAATTCTGAATCACAAAGTATAACAGACTCTCCATATAGAAGGCAGAAGAAAAACATTTATTCAGACACCAAAAAGCCAAATCTGTCATAGTAACCCAGAAGTCAATAAACATTAGCATTGCTGAGAATAAAGGCATTTCCAAGCCTGACCACCCCCTTCCCCCA
>CM053769.1:181141863-181187459 GCA_028658325.1 Potorous gilbertii
TAGGTGGCACAGTGGATACAGTGCCGGGGCTAGAGTTAGAAAGACTCATCTTCATGAGTTCAAATCTGGCCTCAAACACTCACTAGCTTTGTGACCCTGGCTAAGTAACTTAATCCTGTTTGCCTCAGTTTCCTCATCTGTAAAATGAGCTGGAGAAGGAAATGCCAAACCACTCTAGTGTCTTTGCCAAGAAAACTCCAAATGGAGTCATATAGAGTTGGACGTGACTGAAAACAACGGAACAACAAAACCCAACCCAAAGAAGCGAGATATTCTCTAGTAAGCTTCACTTGCTTTGTTCCAAAAGTACATTGTTCAGAACTCAGAACATTTTCCCC
This sequence comes from Potorous gilbertii, assembly GCA_028658325.1. Classification (NCBI taxonomy): domain Eukaryota; kingdom Metazoa; phylum Chordata; class Mammalia; order Diprotodontia; family Potoroidae; genus Potorous; species Potorous gilbertii. The sequence goes on from CM053769.1 coordinate 181,142,202, forward strand.
ACAGAAGCAATATATGTGGTAGTTAGGTTGCCAGTTCAACATAAGAAGTCTTTTCATCCACAATGAAGCTGAAAGAGAGTACTGTTTTAAGTTACCTATGCCTTTGCGCTAAAACATGTCTGCAGGTATGGTGATGAATATAAATCAAAAGTTTTTCTGAAAATTTTGAAATTTATTTAGTTACCTTATGTGTTGATGATGAGAAAAAAAGCTATGTTAACTTATAAATGTTAACAAAGAAGCTGTGCTATGAAGTAGGTAAGGGGCACACCTTGGAGTCAAGAAGACCTGGATTCAGATCCAGGCTGGATATGTTCCTTGGAATGGCTCCCTTAATCTCTCATTGCTAGAAGCAACTCTCTAAAATGAGAAACCAATCTCAGTTGAGAGAGGGAGTGTCCTATAACAATGATATCACAGGTTCAGTCAATCAGCCAACATGCATTTGTTAAAGGTCTACTATGTGCCACACATGTCCCACATACTGGAGATACAAAGGCAAAGAACATTCCTATCAAGGAGCAAGCACACAGTCTAATGCGGTATGTATGTAGGGAGGAGATAACATGCAAACAACTATGTACAAACAAGATATAGATTGGGTAAATTGGGATTAATCTCAGAGGGAAGGTACTAAGATTAAGGAGGATGAAGAAAAATTTCTTGCAGAAGAGACTTTACCTGAGGTTTGAAGGAAACTAGGGAAGCCAGGAGGCAAAGATGAGGAGGGGAGTGTTCTAGGAACAATCAACATTTAATCCTCAGATCTTTGTTTCCCTAGTGCCTAGCAGTGAGTGTGCCTTGCACACGGTAGGTGCTTAATAAATGTTTGTTGAAAGAAAATGTAATAAAGCAGAAAAGTATTCAACTTCAAACATCCTCATATCTTTAAATAGACTACTGATTTATGCTTGCTTAGTGTTTAGAATGGGGAAAGATACAAGGAAGATACTTTGTAGCAAGATCAAGGAAAGGAGACTGTGTCTGAGTGAGCTGATTTATGCACTCTTCATTCATTCATGTTTTGTTTTAGATTCCAGACTGAAACATTTGCTTCATCCTAAGATGTGACTTTTGGCGAATATACTTTAGTTGTTGGCTGATAGGGACCATAGCTCATGCTAACTGTTAAAAATTGCTGCTAATAGTCTTCTAAGGAAGAATTCGTTCAGTTACAATTTGAGATGCTAATTCTCCCTTTCTCCCTTCCTATCCCCAAGGGTGTGGGGATAGTTCCTTGCTCCCCTTCTACATCCTGTCTCCATAAGCAGGGAGAGGCAGGAAGGAGGGCCTGATCACTTGAGGCAGGGAGTCCAAAAAATAAGGGACTGGAGAATGGGGAAGGATGAAGATAAAGGCTGGTGGAGACTTGGGATTGCGACAGTGGCTTCAGGGCATACAAGATGGTGGCCACAGGGGACTTTAAGCAAGTGTGAAACCCCAGAGATACTACTTAGTTTTAGTTGGCTCTCTACTAGTGCCCCCTTTCTTCCAAGGACACCTGGAATTCCTTGGTTTATCTACTATTCTTTCCTCCACAATAATCTTTTTCTTCTGATTAGGGTTTTTCTCCTTCCAGGGTTCAGTACAAGTACACGAAGCAGCCTAACCTATTGCTTTTGAATATTCTTCAAGTTTTTTTCATGGTATTAATAAGGAGGAAACAGAGAAGGAATTGAAAAAAACCCTCCTTCCTAGAACACTCTTAGATTCTCCATTCTTTCTTCCTTAACCCCCATATGGAAAGACAAAATTACATTCAACATTAAACAGATCCAACTCAACATTTATTGAGTATCTATTACTTCAAGACTCAGGGTTAGGCCTGAAAACAAGGTGACAAACCCCAAGTTTCATTACCATTTCAAAGAAGCCTCACTTATACTCTCTAGGGCATTAAATCACAGGAAATGACTCTCTGTTTGGGGTTCTGAGAAGTCCTGCTGAGAAGGTTTTACCCTTCCTTCCTGATCTTCTTTTCCCTTTCATCACTGCAAAAGATCATAGATCTAGAATCTTAAGGGGTCTCTAGAAGACAGTAAGTCAAGCTTTCTCATTTTACAGATAAAGAAATCTAGGTTCAAGGAAGATGGTCCAGGTTCGATGGCTTGAAGGTTCTACAAAGATTTTATTCAAGGATTTGAAACTAGAGCTTCTGACTTCAAATTTAATATATTTTGTCTCCCTTCAATTACAAGTGAAGAGATTTTTTTTTTAACATTTGTTTTGTTTTTTTAAAGTTTTGTGTTCTAAATTCTATCTCTCCTTTTTTTCTTCCCCCCTCCCTGATACTGTAAGCCATCAGATACAGGTTATTCATATGCAATCAGGTAAAATATTTCCACATTAGTCATTTTGTACAAGAAGACTCGAATAAAAGAAAAAGAAGGAAACAGAGAAAGTGAAAAATAGCATGTTTGAGTCTCTATTCAAACAATATAAGTTCTTGCTTCAGAGGCAGATAGTATTTTTCATCATTAGTCCTTTGGGATTGTCTTGGATCATTGTATTGCTGAGAATAGTTCACAGTTCATCGTAAAATATTGCCTTTAACTGTGTGCAACATTCTCCGGCTTCTGTTTACTTCACTTTTTGCATCAGTTCTTGTAAGTCTTTCCAAGTTTTTTTTAAATCATCCTGCTTATCATTTCTTTAGCACAATAATATTCTATTACAATCACATACCACAGCTTGCTAAGTCATTCCCCAATTGATGGACATCCTTTTGATTTCCAATTACTAGCCACTACAAAAAGAGCTGCTATTGTACAAACAGGTACACTTTTTTGATATTTTTGGGATATAGACCTAGGAGTAGGTACTGTTAGATCAAAGGATATGTGCAGTTTTATAGCCGTTTGGGCATAAGAACTTTTGATATCAGAGATAACATGCTGCCTAAGTTTCCAATATTCACCAATATTATATTAATATGATATGATATAATATAGCTTTTAGAACAGTGTCTAGCATGTAGTAGACTCTGTAAAATGTTTATTCTCCTGTATAAGCTGAGGTTAATCTTGATATTAGCCACTTTTATACTTTAGCTATAATTTGTGCATAACTGAATTGTCTTTTTTTTTTTAATACTGAAGCAGTAGATAATAGATTTGATAGTGTCAAATAATGTTGGTCAAAAGTAACTCTTAAAAAGTCAACTTGTAAGTATGCTACGTATGATTTTAGAGATTGGATTAAGTATCTGTTACTTCACTCAGTAGAATGTAAAACCCTGAAGTTAGGGATTATTTTATTTTTGTCATCGTGTCTCCAGGACCTTGGTCTGGCCCGTAGAATCATAGACTTAGAGATACAAGGGAGCTTAGAGGTCATTGAGTCTACTCTTCTCATTTTTCAGATGAGGTAACTGAGACCCAGAGAAGTGAAAGTGATTTGCTCCAGGTCACACAGTGAGTTAGAGAGCTTTCATCCTTCCCATTTTCAAACCATTCTGCCTATATCTGGCTATCCTCCTCAGCTCCCTCCCCTGGAAGTTGAACTCTGCTCCTGGGACTCTGAGCTCTGATAGGTGAATGTTGGCCTGTTCTTGTCCAGAACTAGATCTCCAAGTCATTTCCTTGACATTTCTAAGGTGTGCTGCCACACTTACACCACCCTCCTCTTCTTTAGGTGTTATCTGTAGACTCCTGGGGTAGAGGGAGCAGAAACTATCTTTTCTTCCCTTTTATTTTTATTTTCAGGGCAGAGCACAATGCCTTGCCTATAATAAGTGATTGATAAATACTTTTTCATTGATTACGTATGCTGCCTGTACTTAATAAATGATTATTTAATTGAAATTAATTCTATAATTAATATATTTTAAAATATCAAATTAGACTATTAGATTTGTGTGTCCATAAATGGGCAAAACTCTATACCCATATTATGCCATTGATGTCAGATTTTATTTAATTTATACAAATGTAAACACCATGAGATGAAGACTCTTTCCTTTTAATTCAAGTGCTTTCTGTCTTTGGTCCTGACATAAATCCCCAAAGAGTAGACAAGTCTCAAAGGAATGTTTTTGTTTGCTTTCCTCTCCAAACAGGAAGGGAAAAGGCAACCCTAGTTAGTAAACTAAGGTTAACCAACCTTTCTGATAACTCCCTCAACACACAGTTTTGGATTATAGTCAATTTTTTACTTTAGCAAAATGTATTTGCTTTTATAGGCATGCATATAGAGTGGGTTGGGTGTGCCTGAGCAGTGAATATTTTAAAGTTTAGTTGTTAATGAAAAATTATGTTTAGTTAAGTTTCCATTTCTTTAGCTTGTTTAAAGAATAAAGGACATTATTTTAATATCCTTTATGACTGAGTATTTAATATATTCTCCTTAATATAGTGCATACATAGGCCAGTGAAATGTGCTGTCCATGCTTAAGTTTGCCTGGGTGATAATGCTTGGTTAAAGTGGAAGGGACCTATTCCTATGTTCTTTCATTTATTCTCCCCTGAGATTCCAGGAGCAGCGGGAATACAAAAAGAGGCACATCGCACAAGTGAACCACAGTCTCTGTCAGCCCCTGGCAAAGTGGTGAAAAGAAAATCAAGTTGGTGTACTGAGGGACCCATCAGCCCCTCTCATCCAATTTCTTCTTCCCAATTTCAATGCTTTTATGCTCTCTTTCCCCACTTCCCAGTCATCCTCCTCTAATTAAAAACTATTATTAGATCTTTCCATCTATATTAAGGTGTAGGGTTAGTCAATAGGTAATATTTCTATAATGCTTTAAAGTTTGCAATGCTCTTTCCCAATAATTATTGTTGGGATAAGCAATTGTTCCTCACAACAGCCTTGTGGAGGTAGGTGCTGTCATCATCCCCATTTTACAGATGAGTAAACTGAGGCAGAGAGAGATTAAATAACTTTCCCATGGTGTCATGGCTAGCTGAGTGGCTGAGGCAGGATTTGAATTCAGGTTTTCCTGATTCCAGGGTTCAGTGCCTAATGATAAATAACAACAAACCTAATAAGTGTGTGAGGCCATATCTAAACTCAGGTCTTCCTGACTTCAGGCCCAGTGTTCTAGCCACTGTACCACCAGCTGCTGATAGAAATAAAAGCGACAACTCACTGTTATTCCTGCAAGGGGAACTTATATTTCATGAGGAATTTGTTGTTATTGTTATCTAGTTGTTTCAGTCATGTCTGACTCTTTGTGATCCTATTTAAGGTTTTCTCAGCAAAGATACTGGAGGGGTTTGACATTCCTTTCTCCAGGTCATTTGACAATGACGAAACTGAGGCAAGCAAGGTTAAATGATTTGCCCAGGGTTACACAGCTAATGGGTATCTAATGCTGGATTTGAACTCAGATCTTCCTGACTCCAGGCACACTGCTCTATCCACTGTATTAGCTGTCAGGCCATAGGAATTATCAAAGACTTATGTTAAAGGTTTAAGTTAAAGGACTGAGGTAGGTTAATAGACATTGTGCAACTCTACTTTATTTCCTGTAGATTTTTAAGCATTGTAGATACTTTTGGGGAAGGAGGGAGTGGTAGTAGAAGTAGAGTTAAAAAGATGAGATCCTTGCCCTCTACTCTCTTAGCCTCAAGGTAACAAAATGAAAGGACTTTATTCACAAAGCTCTATGAACTGCTTTGATATAAAGCAGCCTGGACATTGCTTGATACTGACTGTGAACTGGTTTTCTTTTCTGGCTGGGGCCTCTCACATCCTGTCCAGAGGGTATTTGCTTGCTGTGATGTATTCCCTATGTGAAGGGTGAGGCTGCAGACCCATCCTCAGGGTGCCCTGGGTTTGAGTTGGATTTCTAAGAGTGTATGCACATTCACCTGTTCCATCCTTGTGCCTTCCAGTGGATACTTGTGAGGCAGTCGACTGACTACAGTTGCTCAAGAATGTAGCAAAGTTAATGTGCCTATGCTAGGATGGCTAAGGTAATGAGTCTCACACTAGTATAGCATTAATCAATTCAATGAGCAAATCAATCATAGCATTTTTTTTTAAAGCAAGGTACTCGAGTTTATCCCTAAGCCATTTTTCTACCCTCTCCCTACCCCAAGGTTTAGGCTCATGGACTTGAATTAAAAGAATAAACAAGCAATAGTTCAGGGCTTCCTAACTTTTTTTTTTTGTATTATGGACCCCTTGGGTAGTTGGCCCAAGCCTTTGGATGCCTTCTCAACATAAAGTTCTTAAATGAATAAAATAGAATACATAAAATTACAAAGAAAACTAACTACATTGAAATAAAGTTATAAACACTTTTTGAAAGAAACAAGTTCATGAACCCCAGGTTAAGATCCCTGGTATAGAGAAGTGTATTCACTTGCCAAGGAAAATTGTCATCTGTTTGGTGGTGATTTGGGGCTGCAGATCTGAGGCAAGCATATTGCATGCAGTCTCCAGAGAAAGGTTTTCATCCCATTTTGGGCCAGGCCAGAGTACTACATCAGATTCCTTCCTCCAGCCCAGCTGGAGGGAGGTCACTCACTGTTGCTCAGATTGCTGGAATGTCCCAAAACAGTGGGTGAGTAGAGAGCTGAAGGAGTGTCTTAACTGGAAACTGTGTGCTTTGGGTCAGCCTGACTCACAGTGTTTGAGTTTAATATATGGGAGTTTGTTGGATCCAATTCGTCTAGTGGTATTCCTTGGCCCAGTCGTGTTCTTAGTGGAAATCTGTTTACCCAGAAATGGAATAGATGTTTTCTTTGATGTTGTCTGGCTATTCATTGTACCACAGAGACAATCCTACTATGAGTTAACTCAAGTTTTACCACAAGGGAAGAAGGGTCCTTTATACTCCTTTCTGGGATAGAAAACAATTATCCAATAAGATCTGGGCACAAGTTTGTCTTCATAAATATCACATTCAAGTTTTCACAATGGGTATTTGATTTGCAGTACAGGAATATTTACTGTCAAATCCTCCAAATGCTCTTGAAGGCAGCCTCCACACAGATGTTAATTGCTAAACCCACTTATTCTGACTCAGTGACTATTTGATAAAATTTCTAGAGATGCAGAAATCAGGGAAGGAAACTGTATAAAACGGGCCCAGATGCTCTTCTGTGACTAAGAGCATGTCCACCCAGAGTGGGGAGATGAGAAGCATGTTGGTGTGTGTCATACATAGGTGGGTGGGTTTTTCTCATACATTCATTTTTAAAACTATGTCCTATTGTGCTAAAATTATCATTTTGAATAAGCATTGTGTTAAAGTCACTGGGCAGAACAACCGACTCACTATGTGCAACTAAGAATTGGGACCCAGGAGTATCTTAGGACTTAGTTGTCCCTACAGGCAGGCAAAAAGCAGAAAATACCAGATCTAATACACAGCATGCCCAAGCAATCGCTTTCCCAGTTGTAACTGACAAAACCCGAGCAGGATTGTTGGAGTTTTTCTTCCTCCTACTGCCTCCAATCCACAAGGACCGAAGAGATCCTTTAGAAAAAGGATGGAGTTGTGTGGCTATGATTCATGTGACCTTGATTCCAGGCCAGTTAAAGGGACCCAAGGGCTGCTGACATGTGCTGGGCTGGAATTCCAGAATGTGAGACTTGAGAAGTCATCTCCTCTGTCTGCCTCTTTCCAGATGGGCATTTGTAGGAAGGTGTGTGGGTGGTGAATACAGGTTAGGTTTGGGGGGGAAATAAGAACTTTATGAAGTAATTTCAAGGGATAAATGCTAAAGGTTGCCTAAACTTTCTAACGTTTGTCTCTCTTCTTTTGGATCAAAGCAAGGGGTTGGAAACTTTTCAAATGGGGCATGTCGAGCTACTAATCTCAATATTTTTCTGGCTTATTGAGTGACTAATTGCAATATACCTGCCCGGAGGCATGTTGTGGAAGTGTGGAAAATCAGAAACACAGCTTGGAGGAGAATGAAGATTGGTTACCCTGAGTCCCTTCTCAAAATGGAGGTGTAGGGAGGAATTTACCAGTGGAGAGGGGACTTAGAGAGCAGTGGAATGTTCCAGGGAAAGAAGGCTTGCAGGGGGTAGATGGATGTGGAAAGGACAAGATTTGGCAACTAATTGAGCATATGGGGTGAGTCACAATGAGGAGTCAAGGATGCTACGGTGGTAGTGAACCTGCGTGACTGGGAGAATAGTAATATCCTTGATGGCAAGAGGAAAGTTTGGAATGAGGAGAGGGTTTGGGTGGAAGATGAGTTCAGTTTTAGATCTGGCACATTTGAGATGCTTGTAGGGCATAAAATTCAAGATGTCTAAAAGGCAGTTGGCAGTGCAAGATTGGAACTCAGGAGAGATACTAGGGCTGGAAATCTCAACTTGGGAATGATCTTCATGTAGAAGATAAGTGAACTCATGGGAGTTGATGAGATCACCAAGTAAATATACTGTGAAGAGAGAAGAGAGCCCAGAGGGACGTTAGTAGGAAAGACATGATTAAAGTCCCAGCAAAGGAGAGTGAGATGGAAGAAGTGGGGGCCTGAGAGATAGGAGAATCAGAAGAGAACAAGAGACATGAAAAACAAGAGAGGATGGATTATCCTGGAGGAGACTGTCATTGGTGTTAAAGTCTGCAGGGAGATAAAGAAGGATGAGAATTAATAAAAGTTCATAAGATTTGACAATTAAGAAATTGTTAGTAACATTGGAGAGAGTAGTTTCAGTTGAATGAAGTTGGAAGACATATTGCAGAAAATTTAGAAGAGAGGGAGAGGAGAAATCTGGAGCTTCTCGTGTGGAAAACTTTCACAAGGAGTTTAGCCAGAAAGGGGGGGAGGTATGTGGGATGGTAGCTCATGGAGAAGGGGAGATCAAGGGACAGTGTTTTAAGGCAAGGGAGATAAGGGTGTATTTGTAAGCAGCAGGGCAGCAGTCAAGTAGACAGGGAGAATCTGAAGAATTGTGAAAGATTAGGGATGATAGAGAGGAAAGCTACTGGAGAATATTAAGGGCACCACCATCTTCCTAGTCATCCAAGCTCTAAACCTAGGTATTCCAAACTTCTCACTCTCTCTCATATGCCATATTTAATCTGTTGCTAAGTTCTATTTATTTTACCTTTGAACATCTCTTGAATATGCCCCTGGTACTTGCCCTTACATCTAGACTATTATAATAACCTGTGGTTGGTTTCCCTGCCTCAAGCCTTTACTCACTCCGTCCATCCTTCTCTCAGCTGAAATTAATTTTCCTAAAGTACAGGTGTGTGATGATGGCAAGCTCAAGGATAAGACTACCTTTGGGTAGCTTGGGTAGAGTAGAGGAGGATGGGAAATTAATGAATTAAGAACTAAGAAGTTAATCTATTTGAGGAAGAATCAGTATTTATGTTGAAGTTCTTTGGAATAAGGGCAGGAGTTGGGATGCAGAGAAAGACCGTAAGTTAGACACTGAACTCATTGAGGAAAGGGGGAGAATGTCCTGGGGTAGGGGTCACATGTGGCCCTCTAGGTCCTTAAGTGTGGCCCTTTAACTGAATCCAAACTTCACAGAACAAATCTGGTAACCCATAGTATGTATAAAAATTCACTGAGATACAAAGAAATGCAAAAATATGAGCCTACCCTCAAGCAGTGACTTCCTCCCCTTGTCCCTTTCTTTCATTTAGGCCCTGGCAACCAGCATCTGAAAAAATGACTCTCATAGACTAGCAGCCAGCCATTCCCACCAACTGCTAACCAACTTCCACCCAGAGGGCTGGTAAATCCATCTAGCATGAGTAGCAAGACATCTTGAAGGAGAGACAGGAGACAGCATGTCCCAAGCAAAGTTGAATAACCTTGACCATCAACCCTGCTGGAAATGGCCCAGGACCTCAAACCCAAGAGTCTTGGAAATAGAAGTGTCTATTAATCCTCAGGATTTGTTTCCAGCCCAATCCCAACAGTCATCTTTGAGGACTTGAGACCTACTTTTTTCATCACTACAAGCAACAACTGTTAACCAAATGCTACCAGTAGGTAGGTAAACACAGGAGCCTTGGGAGTGGCAGCACCTCCAAAAGTCACAAATCCTGCTTCTAGCTCAGCCCTCACAGCCATCATCTGGAGAAGAAACTCCTGAGTAGAAGGGACAAGCCATTCTCCATCAGCTGCTAACAAAGTACCATTTTTGGTAGTTTACTGCTGAAGCAGCAAGTCACCCTGAAGGATATACAGAGTCAGCACCTGGCACAGCACCTGCCACTCAAGTCAAATCACCACAATCTTGACTTAAAAAAAGTCTACTGAAGAGAGATGACTGAGGGCATGAAGGCACTCTCCCAGCTCCTTCCTTCCTTCCTCCCTTCCTTCCTTCCTCTCTTCCTTCCTTCCTTCCTTCCTTCCTTCCTTTCTTCCTTTTCCTGTTACATGTAAACACAATTTTTAACATTTATCTAAAATTTTTTTTGAGTTCCTAATTTTTTCCCTCCCTCCTTTATGTCCCTCCTCCCTGAGACAGTAAGCAATTTGATATAGGTTTTACATGTTCAATCATGCAAGATATGTTACCATATTAGTCATATTGTGAAAGAAGACCATTTCTGTCAAACTGGAAAAATGCTTGGATTAGAATAATTATAAATGAATAAGAAATATTTCTTGCAGTCTTGTTCCTCCAGTGCAGAATATAGTATCTTACAGGTTTTTTTGGACACATCTAATTCAACCTTCTCATTTTAGGCAGGCCAGCCCAGCCAAATAACAAGGCTTCCTGGGAAAGAGAGCAGAAATACTACATGCCAGGAAAAGTCAGAGCTCAGCCACCACCTTCTCTTCACCCCATTGGAGGCAGTCCAGCACCCAGAGCCCCAAAAGACTAGAAATAGTCATGTAAAAAGTTTTTGGGGGGTTGACTTCTAGGTCTGGGCTCTCATTAGACCATACATCTCATCCATTTCTCGCTAGACCACTGTCCCTGTTTCCAGCCCAGTTCCTTTAACTATCATATAGGGAGTTAATCCTGCTAAAGAAAATTATTGTCCTTGGCCATCTCAAATGGTTCAATACAAGAAACAGAAATAGTGTTAAAAATGGAAATGATATTAAAAAAGATACATTACCATCGCCTTTGCATTGTATCCTTAAGGACCATGGGAACTTTCTAACTGACTTGTAATTGAAGCCTCCTCTATGCAGGTATCTCCCACTACTGGAATGGGAGTTCTTTAATAGTAAGGTCAGTCTGGTTTTTCTATTTGGGTCTGCAGCACTTAAGCACAGTGCTTTGCACATAGGAAGCAATGTTTCATTCATTCCTTCATTTTGTAGGTTAGGAAACCAACACCAACAGGAGTTAAATAATTAGCTCATGGTTATATGGCTATAACTGGCAGCAAGAGTTAGACCCATCATAACAAGGGAATCAGGTGCGTTCCAATATGGTTGAATGGGGGCATGCAGACCTGGGTTACATTAGCTGTTTGTATAGGATTACAAGTGTTAACTGCCTTGGGGTGCCAGGGGAGAGAAGCCTCACCTGGATCAGATGGAGGTCATCTGAACAGAAAGGAACAATTTTAGGAATGTAAGGGCGGGGAGGATAAACCCAAGGCAAAGGTGCCATCCTGAGCCCCAAACTGAGGCATTCTGTCACAAGTGACTTCTGGGGGCTCCACAGTCTCTGGAGCTTGATCTGCAGGACTGCTAGATAGTATCTGATCTCAGAGAAATTAAGTGGCTGAAGTGAGATAATGATTGTAGGTTTTTTTGGTGTTCTCTTCTGGCCTCATTTTGTTTATGCCCTTTCTGGCCTCATTTTGATATCTTAGGTCAATAGATAAAACATTTATTGATCACTTACTATATGCCAGGCACTGTACTAAGCATTGGTGATGGTGCTATATAAAACAAGCAAAAAAGAGAGCCCCTGATACTAGGGACTTTCTATGTCCCTCCACATACATATTCATAGACAATATGTGTGTATATATATACATCTCTGTGTGTATATATGTATACATACACACATAGACATGTACATATGTGCACACACACAAACATAATTCACCTTACCTCAGCTGGAATACCTTCCATCTAGCCTTCCCTCTGTCAAAATATTATCAATCTTTTAGGGTTCAGATCAAATCCTACCACCCACCACAGAGATTAGAGTTGCTAGAGATTCAAAAAGATAATTTCACAGATGAGGAAATGGAGACTCAGGGAGGTTAAATGACTAACCCAGGGTCACATAATATATAATATGGAGCCTAGAATATAGTTAGTGCTTAATAAATGCTTATTGACTGATGGACATAGGTAGTAAGTGCAAAATGAGGGATTGCAGTCTAAGGGAGAAAGACAACACATAAAGGGGTTTTGGAAAAGGAGGGTAGTCATTGTGGAGGAAGTACTCAATATTAAAAAAAATATACTGGGAAAATTAGGCAGCCATCTGGAAGAAATGAGGTTTGGACCAACAGTTCGTACCATATGCCAAGATAAGGTTCAAAAAGATGTAAAAGTTCACACCATAAATAAATGATAGGAGCAAGGAAGAAATTACTTTTTTGGATTCATTGCTAGGGGAAGAATTCATGACTAAATAAATGACAGTGAGAATCACAAAATTAAGGGGACAATTGTGATTACATAAATTAAAAATATTTTTGCATAAATATAATGTAGTTAAAATTAGAAGGGAAACTGGTAGATAGGAAAAAAAATTTGCAGCAAGGTCTCCTTTATTTATTTTTAGTTTACAACATTCAGTTCCACAACCTTTTGAGTTCCAAATTTTGTCCCTCTCTTTCTCCTCTCCTCTCCCCAAGACAGCATGCAATCTTATATAGGCTCTACATATACATTCGCATTAAACATGTTTTCACATTAGTCATATTGCAAGGAAGAATTATAATGAATGGAATGAACCATGAGAAAGAAGAAACAAAACAAAACAAAGAGACAAAATAGTATGTTTCCATCTGCATTCACACTCTGTAATTCTTCCTCTGGAGTGGATAGAATTTACCCTCATGAGCCTTTTGGAGTGGTCTTAGAACCAGCAAGGTCTTCTGATAAAGATCTCACATCCTGTGCATGTAAACAATAGACTCAAATTTATACGTTTAAGAGCCATTCCCCAATAGATTAATGGTCAAAGGATATGAACAAGCAGTATTCAATGTAAGAAATCCTTATGATCAACAACTATGTGAAGAACAGCTCTAAGTTATTATTAATTAGAAAAATTCTGACTAAAGAAACTTTGAGGTTCCACTTAACACCTATCAGATAGTCAAAGATGGGAAAGGAGGAAAATAACAAATGTTGGAGGGACTTTGGGGAAAAAATAGGCATACTTGTGTTCTGCTGGGGGAGCTGTGAATTGGTCTGGCCAGCCAGGAAAGCAGTTTGGGACCATGGAGACCCCTTGATGATTGAAGAATTTGATGTAGCACCAGGGGTTGCCCCATGACTCAATTGATGCTTTAAGCATGGGGTAGCAGCAATTAGGTTGATCAAATAAACTGTTTGAGACAGGTGGCAATCTAGATGAGCAAACTACAAAGGGAGTAGTACAGATATACTTTGGAAGCTATTTTTCCCAGCTCAGAGGGCTTAGGAAGTATGCCCTTGCAATAAAGCTTGCTTGTCTGCATTACCTTGGTATCTCTGTACTCAGTTTTGGTAACTTTCACGCTTATCACATAACAGGAACTATATTTAGAAAAAAGTAACAGAACAGTGCCACTGTGCTCAGGGAGAAAAAAAGATCAAAGAAAGAGGAAAATTTACAAAAAAATATGTATAGTAACTATTTTTGTGGTAGCTAAAAACTGGAAACTAAGAGCATGTGCTTTTTATTGGGGAATGGCTAAATAAACTATGGCATATGAATGTAATAGAATATTATTGTGCCATTAGAAATGATGAAATGGATATTTTCAGAGGAAACTGGAAATTTATTTATTTATTCATTTATTTATGAACTGATGCAGATTGAAGTGAGAACTAGGAGGACAATTTAGGGGGTGAAAACCATATTACAGAGTAAAAACAATTTATAAGATTTTAGAACTCTGATCAATGCAATGATTGACCTTCGGAAGACCAAAAATGAAGTATTCCATTCACCTCTTGCCAGAGGGATTGATGTATTCCCAGGTGTGGCTGATGAGGAAATTGGTTTTGCTGGATTGTGCATGTTTATGATGAGAGGTTTTTTTTCATTTCATTTTGTTTTTGTTGTGTTTCAATTGAGGGAAAGGCAGTAGGAAAGACAAATTGTAAATAAACGTAAAAAAAGAAATAAAAAAAGGAAAGGTGTGTGTGTGTGTGTGTGTGTGTGTGTGTGTGTGTGTGTGTGTGTGTGTGTGTGTAAGCTTGGCAGCATGATGGAGAGGCAATAGGTAAGTGGTGGGCCCAGGCAGAATAAGGCAAGCCTATTAGAATTGGGGGACCAAGATGCAGAATCCAGTGTTTCAGTGGGAGGGAGGTAAGGATGATGGCCCAAGAGCAGAATGCATGATTCCAAAGTGTCACCAAAGCATAAATGGGCACATTGGGTCAGAGCAGTCAGAAGGACAACCATCCATCCCCATGTTTTGCCTCTGGTGAATATCTCAAAGGGCTTGGTGGTCATTCTTGACATCAACCCCAAATCACAAGGGATTTCCCTTGAAAAAGTTGGTCTCATAATTTGCCATTGTACATCTGTTATCCATGAAATGAAGCTAGACCTTCTAGGAAGTATTGTGCATTTCCAGTCTGCATGATCACATATGCTGTTTTTAACTTTGAATGTGGAGACAGTAGTAAGTATTTTTTAGTCAATTCATCTCAGACCAGAAAGGAGGAGGGAGATATGAAATCTGGTATCTCCTGCCCTCATTAACTAGTATTTCATATAACATTCATCAGAAGGAAGAGGAAATCTAAAAAAAATAAAACTAATCTTTGACATTGATGAGGCTTGTCAACTGACTGAGTAAGCAAGGCAAGGCCCATAGCAAATCACTGTGGGAGAATGGACTATTTTTTAATACAGAGGAACTTAGGATAAAATGAACACCTAGGCCAGCTCTTGGGGGAAAGCAATTATAAAAGAACAACATGTTGACGGAAAGGGTATGGTAGAAGTGGAGAGGGATAATGCCAAAGCTTAGCCTAGGTGACTAGGAGCGGGGCAGTATGGAGACGATGATCATCTGTATATATGAGCACCAGAAGGTGGAATAATTCCTCATCCATTATGATTTCTTGAGTTACTACAGAACATCTTGGTTTCCACAGTGGTTGGATTTTCCCCTAAAACTTGGGGCACAGATCCAACAGATCGGAAGAATAGGTCTGAAGGGAGACCCCTGGAGCTCCTTTCTGGTTTCATCTTGCTGTAATCAATCATAAATCAACAAGCATTTATTAAATGCTTATTCTATACTAGACCGTGTACTAAAGATTGGAGATACAGATATAAAACTGAAGTGTTGCCTGTCCTTAAAGAGTCTACATTTTATAGAAGAGACAATGTGTATGTAAATAAGTATATAGAGAGTAGATATTAAATAAATACAAGGGAGTTTTGGGAAGGTGGTTACTAATAGTTGGGGAGGTTCAGGAAGGGCTTTATGTAGAAGGTGGTACTTGAGTTTTCTTGAAGGAAATGAGGGATAACTAGAGGTAAGGAGGAGATACATTCTAGACTTTGAGATAGGAGCAGATTATGAAGGAATTTAAACACCAAAGAAAGGAGACTATATTTTATTCTATAGGGAGCCATTGGAGTTTACCACGTAGGGGCATAGCAAACATGATCAAACCCATTCTTAAAGAGAATCCCTTTGGCAGGTATGTGGAGAATGGACTAGGGAGGGGATAGGCTTGAGGTGGAGAAATCAATGAGTGCCTTTTGCACTACATGAGAGGTAATGAGGAATTCAACTAGGGTAATGGCTGTATGAGCAGTGAGAAAAGGTCAGATGTAAGACAAGTTATAGAGATAGAAACAGGAAGATTTGGCACCTCATTTGGGCTTGTGCAGCAAAGCGTCCAGGATAATATGGAAATTGTGAATCTGGAATGTTGAAAGGATGGTGGTAGTACCTTCAACAGAAATAGGCATGTTGGAAGAGGGGTGGGTTTGGGAGAAAAAATAAAGATTCCTGTCTTGGATCTGTTGAGCTTGAGATGCCCATGTGACATCCAGTTAGAAGTGTCCTGGATGTATTTGGTAATCTGCAACTGGAGCCCTGGGAGCAGGAGTATGTTGATAAATGTTTAACAACTGGCTCTCTGAAAAATATTGTTCCAGAGTACTTTAAAGTTTAATAATGCAATTAACATTTTCTCTGTTACTTTTTAAAGTCTGGACAATCAACTAGACAATAAATTAAGCCTTGATTTGTAGCATTTATCAGTTTATGAGGTATAAATGCTCACACTGAAAATTTAACAATTCTCCCTCCTGAGTCAGTTCAAGTTGGTTCCAGTATACCCTTGCCTAAGAGTCATCAGGATAGGGATGATAATTTAATTGATGTTAGCTTATAAAGTCATCTAATCAGAGGGTAGAGAAGGAAAAAATGGTGAAAAACTGTTTGATTGATTAAGAGTGGGAAATCTGGTCAATGGCCAGTAGTGTCAAACAAATACAAGTAGGGTCCACTAAATGGTAATAAGATAATCATATATTAATATCTCTATTTTATTTTAATTTATCCTCAAATATTTCCCACAGATTTGTTCTAAAGAGAGCATGTCTCTGCTCTACTGTATTTTTATTTATTTTGTTAACTATATCCCAATTGCCTTTTATTCCAGTTTGAGCATTCTTGGGAGTATTGCAGTTTGACACCTTAACTTTACAGAATCAGCGAATTTCTTTGGAAGAGGAATCAGAGGTCATTTAGCTTAAACCCTCCCTGAAAAAGAATCCCCTTTATGATTGTACCTGACAAGTGGTCATTCAGTGTTTGTTAGGGGACCCTAGTGAAGGGAAACCCTTGGCTCTTGAGGTAGGCTATTCTACTTGGGGATAGTTCTAATGTTCAAGAAGCTATTCCTTACATCATGCCTAAATAGGCCTCTGCAGTGCTCTACCATTGTTTCTACTTTTGAACTCTGGGGCCAATCAGAATAAGCCTATTCTTCATATGTTTGAAAACAACTGTCAACCTTCCCCTTTCCAAATCTTGGCTTCCCTAGGTTAAGCATTGCTAGTTCCTTCAATTGAACCTCATGTGATACAATCTTTAGGCCTTTTGCCATCAAAATTACTCTCCTTTGGATGTTTTCCAGCTTAACACTGTTGTTTCTAAAATGTGGTACCTTGGATTTCTGGCCTCAACACTTAATAGCTGTGTGACGCTGGGCAAGTCACTTAACCCCATTTGTCTTGGCTTCTTATCTGTAAAATGAGCTGGAGAGGGAAATGGCAAGCCACTCCAGTATCTTTGTCAAGAAAACCCCAAAGAAAACCCTGTCTCAAAGAGATGGATACTACTGGAACAACCACAAATATGGAATCAGATGGTCTTATCTAGACTGCATCAATCGAGTACTGAAGATGTATTTATTTACTTAAAATAAGTTTTACTGATACCTTTTGTTTTTGCATCAAATCATTTCTGGATACACCTTTCCCCACCATAAGCTCTCCCTGTAAGAAAGGATAACAGTTAAGGAAGACCAAAGGATATAACGATGGTGTCTGGCAGGGTATGCAAAGTTCCCCTCTTGTACTGTCCCTCAGGGGGCCCTCCATCTTGATTGTATGGATAGAATCTCTGAACTGGATAGAGATAATATAACTCTGCCAAAGACACTCCTAAAGTTAGAAATTAAGCTTATCAATTGATTTTTTTCTGTGTATTCTGAACACCCAAGATAGAGTCTTGATACAGAAAGCTCTCAATGCTTGTTGAAAATTGATTTCCTATTGGAGAAGATGTGGGAGAGTTGGAACACTAATTCATTATTGGTGGAGTTGTGAGCTGATCCAACCATTCTGGAGAGCAATTTGGACCTATACCCAAAGGGCTACAAAAATGTGCATACCCTTTGACCCAGCAATTTCACTCCTAGGACCGTATCCCAAAGAGATCATAAATGGGAGAGGGTGCCACATGTACAAAAATATTTTTAGCAGCTATCTTTGTGGTGGCCAAGAACTGGAAATCAAGGGGATATCCATCAATTGGGGAAATGACTGAACAAGTTGTGGTATATGAATGTAATGGAATACTATTGTACTATAAGAAATGATGAACAGGAAGATTTCAGAGAGGCCTGAAAAGACTTTTATGAACTGATGCTGAGTGAAAGGAGCAGAACCTGGAGAACATTGTACACAGCAACAACTACAGTGTCTGAGGAATTTTTCTGGTAGACTTAGTTGTTCACAGAAATGCAAGGACCTAAAAAATTCCCAATGGACTTTTGAAGCAAAATGTCTTCCACATCCAGAGAAAGAACTATGGAATTGGATTGCAGAATGAAGCAGACTATTTTCTCTTGTGTTATGTTTTGTTTTGTTTTATGGTCTCTCCCATTCATTTTAATTCTTCTATGCAACATGACTAAGGTGAAAATGTATTTAACAAGAATGTATGTGTAGAACCTATATAAGATTGCACACCATCTCAGGGAGGGAGAGGGGAGGGAAGGGGGAAGGAGGACAAGGGAGGGGGAAAAATCTAAGATATATGGAAGCAACTGTAGAAAACTGAAAACAAATAAAATAATTAAAAAAAAGAAAATTGATTTCCATATGTAAACTTCTATTTTTCTCATTTAGTTCCATTGTAAAACTAAAAGGCATGTTGTGTTAGAAATTTTGCTTTTTTGCTGCATGGCACACTGAAAAATCACAGTTAAGAATGTAGCAGATCTTTGAAAAAAATCACATATTTGAAAGCATTAGTGTGCTCAGTTGAACAAATTAGTAAGGGATTATAGATCTAGGAGGAAAGAAATGTTCAGACTTGGAAGAAACCTGATGTCAAGCAAATATGATTTTAAATAAAAATTCTAAAATATATCTTTTGGCATGACTACTGTAGCAAGGTGCCCAGGCATGGCCCAAGAGCACATCCTCCTTCCTCTTGGGTCTTTTGGACAAGGTTCAAAGTTCTCATTGTTTCAGGTCATTGTTCTGGAACTCTATGGATCCATGGCTAATTCATATACCTGAGTTACACTCTTGAACTTGACCTTTAATAGGGATTCTAGAAAAAGTGGAAAAAGAAATCAAACCATAAAAAAAGGACTACATATATCAGGATTCTGGTTCCCCAAAAAGAGGTTTACACAGCCACAATGGTCCCTATAATACCACTACAAAAAGAGTTGCCATAAATATTTTTGTACAAATATGTCCTTTTTCCTTTTCTGTGATCTCTTTGGGATACACTAGTGGTACTGCTAGATCAAAGAGTATGCACAGTTTGATTGTCCTTTGGGCATAGTTCCAAATTACTCTTGTCATGTTAGCCAATCTAATAAGTGGGATGTGGTACCTCAGAATTGTTTTGATTTACATTTCTCTAATCAATAGTGATTTAGAGCGTTTTTTCATATGATTATAGATAGCTTTAATTTCTTCAACTGAAAACTGCCTGTTCATATCCTTTGACCATTTATCAAATGGCAATGACTTGTATTCCTATAAATTTGACTCAGTTCTCTATATATTTTAGAAATGAGGCCTTTATCAGAGACGTTGGCAGTAAAAATTGTTTCCCAGCTTTCTAGTCCTTGCTCTCCTAATTTGCTTATAGTCTCTGTAAGTGTGTAGGCATTTTGACCTTACCTTGGTATATGGTGTGAGATGTTGGTCTATGCCTAGTTTCTGCCAGTTTTGTTTTCCAGTTTTCCCAGTGGTTTTTGTCAATTAGAGAGTTCTTATTCCAGAAGCTGAAGTCTTTGGATTTATCCAACAGTAGATTACTATAGTCATTGACTATTGTGTCTTGTGTACGTAACCTATTCTACTGATCTACCACTCTTTTTCTTAGTCAGCACCAAGTAGTTTTGATGATTGCTGATTTATAATACAGTTTTAGATCTGGTATGACTAGGCCACTGGGAAGTTTTTATCTATAATTTTGGAAGACAGCATTAGTCCCTAAAAGTGTCAGAGATTCATTGGACTAGGAAAAGGAGTTATCTGGACTATTTAAAGGCTTGTATACAAATTGGTTTTGTCTGAGTAAATAAAATTTGTCCTACATTTGATATCTTAACCTGAGTGCTTCCATGAGAGCTAAGGTGCTGTTTTTCTTTTGTGTTTATGTATTGGGGAGGGGGTACTAGAAACAACTACTGTAATGTTAATAGAATGTAAGATCTTCCCCACCCATTAATAGGCCTCACATGGAGCCCATTAAGGGAAGCTTACTTAGGGGAACCTCGTTTATTGGAAGGCTTTCACACCTTTTGCTAATTTCTAAATAGGCACTGAGGGTTGTGATGCCTTCTGGCATAAATACACTCTGAAGTGAGGTTTTGTTTTGGGGGCTCACTTATGAGAAGGCTCTTGTAATTCCCTGGTTGAGACTCCCAGTAGTTGTATGTTCAGACCCTGTGACTGCTCAGATGTAAAGGCTCTCTTGACGTATGTAATGTATAGTGATATTGCTTTGATTTGTGTTTCATCTTTTGATACAGGCAATAGAGCCCTGTCTGTTGGTCTTTATTTCTCTGTTTGTATTTTCTCTGTTTATATTTTCTATGAAGCTGAGGGTGCTGATTTTTCCTCTGAATCAATGAATGTAGTTAAAAAAGACTGTTGACTCCTTAAACAGCTACCCTTCCTAGTAAAACAGATCTAACAACCTGTGCTATTAGGTCTTCCTGGATGTGTCAGGGTGCTTGCCATTACAGCCACATCTTGATGTTTCCAGGGCAAAATGCTGTGTGGGACATGAAGAAAAGAAAAACAGTTAAGATTGAACCCAGTCAATACAAATTCTGAGCTTTGACAATAGGTCACAGGTTACACTCTATTATTTCAAACATTTGAACTAACCATAGCAGCAAATCTAATCTAGGTTATAATTTATCAGATGTCTGAAGTATTCTCTTGGTAATGGCTACAAAGAATGGAATACTCTTGTGTATCACAGGGCAATCAAAATTGTGGATGACCCAAACAAAGGTCAATAAAAAGGCACATTGATGAATATAAAAATTATTGTCATTTGTTATTGTTTCAGTTGTATCAGACTCATCATGTTCCCATCTGGGGTTTTCTTGGCAAAGATCCTGAAGTGACTTGCCATTTTTGTCTCCAGCTCATTTTACAGATGAGAAATTGAGGCAAACAGGGTTAAGTAATTTGCCCAAGGTCACACAGCTAGTAGTCTACTAGTCTACTAGAACTCATGTGAATGAACATTCTTTAGTCTAAGCCCAGTGCTCTATGCTCTATGGTGAAATCTGGCTGCCTCAAGTGTAATATAGGTGAAAGCATATTAACTGGGATGACTTGTGCAAAGGAAATGCAGAAAACAGTCACTGAGGACATGTTATTCCTTACA
This sequence comes from Potorous gilbertii, assembly GCA_028658325.1. Taxonomy (NCBI): domain Eukaryota; kingdom Metazoa; phylum Chordata; class Mammalia; order Diprotodontia; family Potoroidae; genus Potorous; species Potorous gilbertii. Next base: position 181,163,620 of record CM053769.1, read on the forward strand.
CATGACACTCTATCTCCTAACTCCAAGTAGGGCAGTCCTGTTCTTTGGTTATTCTCCCCAGGCCTGGAATTCTCTCTCTTCATCTCCAAGTCTTGCTTCCTTTGGCTCCCTTGAAGTCTCAGCTAAAACATTGCCTTCTGCAAGAAAGCTTTCCTCCTTAATGGTAGTACTTTCACTCTCTTGATTGTCTCTCATTTTTCCAGTACCTGTCTTGTTTGTATGTAGTTGTTTGCACGTTGCCTTCCTCATTAGATTGGAAGTCTGTGGTGGACGGCCTGCGTCCCCACATGGCTCGGTGACAGTAGTGATAGAGAAAGACACATAGACGGAGAAACAAAGGGATAGAGGTAATATAGACATGAGCCAATGAAACAAGGATGCAAAGGGATTTGTATTAGCAAAATAATCCCAAATCATACTCGCAGCTTCATGGGGGTCAAGATTTTCCTTGGAGGCCCAATCTATATTATTAGCAATCTGATTAAGATCTTCAAAATATCCAAAGCAAGACTGCTATTCCCTATATTCCATTCAAATGATTTCTAATCTTAGTCCAATTATATATAGAACTATTATAATAGATAGGAGTAACACAAACAGAAATTAACCTATAATCGCATCTCATGGACAATCTTGTTTCAAGAATATCAACTTCATTTCCCACCACCACCCTTAAAGCATCCATTAAGTGGTATGTACAGATAAATCAATTGATACAGAGGAAGCCAATGCTGCCACAAAGCTTACAATGCCTAAAATAATGCAATTTGTACATCTTTTCTGTCTTACTTTCAATATTAATGGATTAAAAGTTTGATCAGATATAGACATATACCAGCCTTTACTTTTGATAGGCATTAAAGCAAACCTAGGACACATAATTACAGAAATAATGCTAGTATTAGCTATACAAGAATCAATGCATTCAGGGATAGTACAATTAAAGCGTGTTATTTCCCAATCATAAAAGCAAAAATTCTATCTATATCAATTTGTTTCCCAAAAACTTTTGACCCATATCCTACCATAATTACCTCCTCTATCTCCTCTTCCCATGTCACCACCCTAACCCAAGGTGGATTATGTACAAAAGTCCATCTATTTCCCTCTCGATCAGTTCCTTCTGCTGCAGTACTCAGCTGGAGGGTGCCCAGTAGCAGAATGAGTGGCTTCTCTTTCCTCTTTTCCTTGACCCAATCCGTATCTTCTCCAATGTGTGGCAGAGGTCGGATGTTTCTTTCAGGTATCCAGATCGTTTCTTCACCATTTCCTATGGAAATACAAGCATACCCTCACCCCCATGCTAACAAAGGGCCTGTCTTTGGGTTGTTCCATTTCACCTTCACTTTTTTCCAATCAGTGAGGTGCATTTTGCCTTTTTGAAACTGTTTTTGAGCAGGTGTAAGACTCTCTCTATCTGATGTCAGGAAATTTATGGTATACGACACCATGTCAGCTCTTCTCCTTATTCTTTTGCCTTCTTCTCCCTCTTTCTTTTGTTTTTGGGGAAGAGTTTTTATGTCACAATTGGGACGTTCTGCAATGGCCTGACCAGCAGGATTATATGGGATGCCAGTTCTACGCTGTATTCTTTATAACAGACAGAACTTAGTAAAGGCTTGACTAGTATAAGCTGGACCATTATCTGTTTTTATAATTTGTAGAATACCTAGAGTTGCAAAACACCTAAACAGATGATCATTAACAAATTTTGTTGATTTCCTAGTCAGTGGGGTGGCAATAGTATAACCTGAATATGTGTCTATAGTCACAGGAAGGTATTCATTCCTTCCAAATTCTGGGATGTGTATGACATCCATTTGCCATGTTTCAAGAAGATTGCATCCTCGAGGACTGATAGATGTATTTGATGGAACTGGCAAAAACTGAATGCAATGTGGACAACACTTTGCTACAATGCTTCTTGCTTGCTCTTTAGTAATGTGAAATTGCCTGTGAAGCATGGAGGCTGACTGATGAAATTGGTTGTGGGAATGCTGTGCTTCTAAAACTGTCAGTGTGAGCAAGCTGTCTGCTTGTCTGTTTCCCTCTAAAATAGGCCCTGGCAGTTGTGTATGAGATGGAACCCAAGATCTTTTGGGGAAAGGGATGAAGATCTCAGCTCTGAAATTGCTTCCTGCTGTGATTGGATGTAGAGCTGTCCCTGCCTCGATGGGTCCTGTTCAAGGGATACATAGCCTGAGCAGTTATCTGGAAGTTGATGGCTTGCACCTTGGAAAGACAAACCTGGCATGGAGCTTAGACAAAGACCAAACAGGCATAAAAGGAATATAAATAAAAGACAATTTCCCTGGCATAACAGACATAGGAAGGCCAGGCTAGGCCAAGGGCAACAGATTTGAATATGAAAGGCCAGATTAAGTGGGAAGATTCAAGGCGAGTTCAGGGAGATTGCCAGAGTCTGAACCTCATCATTCAGACTGCTTCACTTTCCCTTATATTTCTAGACAAGATAGCTCCCAAGTTATTACTCTTCACTAGCATAACTGTATTGTCTTTTGAATCTATCAGCTGAATTGAGGGAGACTTCTGGAATATAGTCCAGAGGCGCCCAGTCCCCTTCTTTTTACTGGAGAGTTCAGAAGCTCTGAGGTGTCTATTTTTCCGATCAATGTATTTTTCCCAATTTGTCTTAGTGCTAAATAATATAACAATTTCTTATCTGTCTTAAACATCCAATTAGGAGTGACATTTCACTTAATATATGACCAGAATATCTACTTTTTGGTTATTTCCCATTATACAAAAGCCTTTTCCTTTTAGGTGAGGCATGAGATAATTAAAATGCCAGTCAATCTGCCTCTCTGATATGAGGGAAAAAGTTTCTCTTATCTCTTCATGTCTTTCTTTCCACCTTCACAACCTGGCCAGGGCTAGAACGTAGAAAGAGAGAGAGAATTTTACCAACAACTTTCCATCAATTTCCAAAACTTTTATGCTTTCCTTAAAACTGCACATGCTTTATTTCCTTGTATACCTTATCTGAAACTGCCTTTAGCAATATAAGATTAGTTTCTCACTTTCTTTCTCTTATTCCTCTTTCTGATGCTGCAGTCATCAGAGAGAAAGGATGAGAGGGAAGAAAAGAGAAAACATGGGAAAGAGATTAACACACAAACACACTCACAAAGAACATACAGAGACAGAATACATATACAGACAATAAAAAAGAATTCAAAAACTGAGAAAAGATCAAAAACTGAGAAAAGATTATCAGAAATCCTCTGCACAATTTAGATCTTTGGCTTGATTTCTTTTACTTTGTTCCAAACATCTTTTACAAAATCTCTTTCAAGAGTGGTTTTATCTAAATTACACCAATTAGTGGGGCATAGGTCTGTCTGAGAAATGTTGTCTAGAAGAGACTGAATGTAAGGATTACTTGGTCCATAATTGATTGCCCCTTGTTTTAATTCCTTTAAAAATTTAAAATCCAAAGGGGTGAATTCTCTTGCAACTCCTCCTGGGTTAGTGGGATCTGGGTTTTCTGGAGGAGTACAGAATGGCAGCGGCTCTGTGGGAGCTGAGGGTTCTGGGGATGCTGAGGCTTCCTCTGTCCAGGAGTCGACCTCTTCTCCCCCTTCCTCCTTCTGTGCGTCTGCCCCTGCCTGAGTGTTTCTGCCCTTAAAAAGTATCTGTCCCATTGTTAAACTTACTTTTACTATTTACCTGTCAGCCCTTGATTTCTTCTGAACAGAATCTGTTTTTTGATTCTGTAACACAGGGAATTCTTCCCCGTAAGCCTGCAATGTTGCTGAAGTCTTCACTGTGCCTGCATGAACCCTCAGATAAAATGAAATACCCTTGCAGAGGCTCTCGAGGATTCCCCTTACCTTAGTTGCTTTGTCACAACACAGAGCTCCTTCTAAGGGGGCCACTATCACTGAAAGATCAGTCCCCTTCCTGGGTCAGGTCTCTGTTTGAGGTGCCATTTGTGGCAGATGGCTTGGCTTGCATCCCCACATGACTTGGTGACAGTGGTGAAAAAGAAAGACACATGGGCAAGTGGGAGAAGATAGGGCAACTCCCTTTATTGATCTGAAGGTCACAGAAACTGCAAGCCTACAAGACAATCTACTCGCCTCCATCCTAGTAATTTGGCCAGTCTTATCGTCTTAAAGAATGTTAGCCTAAAGGGCATCTATTTTACATATTCCTTGTATTCTGTAGTTCTGTTTTTCTCACGGAGACAGCAACTTGATGCGGGGTACTGGAGAACCATTTTGGATGATTAAGAGCACAATCACAAAGAATAGGTTTCCTGAAGGTCTATTTGAAACTTGCTAACAGTACTCCATCCTAGCCCTCAACAGTGAGTCCTTTGGAGCAGCCTTTTGCCTTTCTTTATAATCTCAGAACTTAGCACAGTGCCTGTTACATAGATGCTTATTGACTGACTGACAGAATAGCCAGAAAATGAGGCTGACCATTCATGGAACAAGAGTGAAGAATATCGACATCCAGTCAGAGTTCTTGCATGGATACTCATGAATTAACAGAAGAACTAGAGCTAGGCCTCCTGGAGTGTTGGATACCCTATGGAGGATTTACAGAAACATGACAAGAATTGCATAGGATAAGAAAACTTGGATCAGTTGCAATCTTCAGTGATGGAGGGAGTGCCTTTATTGATGAGACTATGGGGCATTCCAAGTCATGAAGTAGTAATACTAAAAATAAATCACTGAGTGCAACTATAGTACCAAGGCAATTAGGTGTGGCTGTAGATAGAGCACTGGACTTGAACCTGGGTCAAATTTTGCCTCAGACACTAAGCTGTGTGACCTTCAGCAAGTCACTTAGCCTTTGCCTGCCTCAGTTTCCTAATCTGTAAAATGGGGTTAATAATAGCAACCAACTCCCAGGGTTGTTGTGAGCATCAAATGAGATAATATATGCAAAGCACTACAAATCTTAAAATACTAGTTGTATTTGGTAGTATTAGTAGTAATACAAGTAGTAGTATTAATATAATTACTAGTATTAATGCTATTATCATTAGCAATGGTAGAATTAGTATTACTGGAGTTAAAAATATTGCAGCAAGTGCCTATCTCTTCCTTCCTCTCTTCTTCCTTTCTTTCCTTCCTTTCTTCTTCTCAGATCTGATGTTCCATTGGCATAGTCTTTGGGAACCCATGGTCAATTTCACGCTACTTTCAGGAACTGGACAAGTTCTTGAGTGGAGGATTTATGTGAGCACCATAATTTTGTGCTTCTTAGGTTTCAAAGCATTTTTATATTTATTCTCTCATTTGACCTCCTTTGATCCTCATAATAGCCTATCAGATTCTTCCCTCAGAGTAGGAATCCTGATTTGTGGATATGGTCTACTGGATAAGTTGTAATCAAAAGATGTTTTAGGGGCAATCAGTCCAGTATTAGGGATGATCTAGATGCATATATTGGAGCAGCTAAATGACTAAAAACAAATTTTATAAGCATCTTTTTAAAAAACCAAACACATCAGTGTTAGTCTGATAATGTTGTCTATATAGTGATGTGTCATTAAATGCTATAGTCTTTCAGGAAATGACAGGAAAGCCCATCCCCAGGGCATGGCGAAGGTGAACTTATGGGAAGTCATGGATACCTAGGCTGGGCTAGGTAAGGGTGAGTTGTTAACTGTAATATCAGTGAGATCACATATCTAAAGGAGAACAAAATCTTGGCATATTAAAGTGGATCTCTTAGGGGTCATAGTCTGAAGTTAAAGTTTGTGCTTGAGTCCCGTTGCTGGATTGGACCATTCAATGTGCAGTGGATTGTGATTTCTCCAAGTTTCTCTGCTTGTCTTGGCTCAACAGGTATTGAGGATGTAGTCAGTCATATTGACAAGGGACACAGTGTCTAGGTCTTGCCCTAGGCAAAATGGTGAGGTCAGTAATGGTTGTTTTTGGCTCCATCAGCTTCCCCTTTCTGCTCTTCCAGATTTCTTGTCAAGTCTTTCCACTCCCTGGTTTCTCCTCTTCCCCTCATTCCTATTGAGCTTTGTTTTCAGCTGTCAACTAATCATAGATTTGATGTTAGCTAGTCAGACTTGAAGTATTACCCTTTTCAGGGATATTTGCATTATAACAGCAAACTCTTGAAGACCAAATGATCCTTAAGATACAAAGATAGGCATCTCTAGTATTAATAATTTCAGATATTCTGATAGTTGGTAGGAAGAGGATTTTTTTTTTGTATAGATTATTTTTTTCTGAAATCATACTTTGGAAGTAGCTGCCAAAGTCAACCCTGCCAGTTTCTGTCTTACGCACTGATTTTTATATCTCCTCACAATCTACACTTGGGATCTACCTCTCTGACTTGCTTAGGGAGAAGAGGAAAATCTTAGTTTCTGTTAAATTGCTTCTTCCTTCAGGGTATCATGTCTCAATCTCCTCCCTTCCCCCCTTCCCTTTTTAACTTCCTGTTCAGTGTTCGGTACCATGAAACTCTCTCCTCCCTCCCTCAGTGGTCTAAATGAACATTTAATCACACATCCAGCTAATTCTGTTGCATTTTGTCATGTGAGAGATAATAAAACCAGATATAAAAAGATGCCTCAAATGCTGTCTTTGGAAGAGCTCACAGTAGGGAGTGAGGAGGAAGAAGGAGGTAGCATATTGCCTCTGTAATAATTATGTGACTCACACCAAATAGCATTTCATCTCCATCTTTATACTTTTGTAACAGGCAGTCCCACATGCCTGGAATGCTCTGCATCTTTACCTCTGCCTCTCAGAATCCCTGCCCCCTTTCAAAGTGCAGGTCAAACATTTTCCCCTATTATAGGCCTGTTTAAACCCTCCCAGAATAAGTGTGCTTTTCACCCTTAAATTACTTTGAATTTACTTGTCTGTTAATCTGATGCAACCCTTTCCTCTGCCTGGAATATAATTTCCTTGCAGACAAGGACAATTTAATATATATAGATATATTTTAAATTTTGCATTCCCAGTATCTAATATAGTGCCTGGGAGAAAATTACTGAGAACCAGTCTATCTACTACTAAAACATCCCATTCTGGACATTTTCTGGGAGTGGGGTGGGGGCAGGGAACAGCATGGCATAATGGATAGAGTACTGGACTTGGAGTCAGGACTTGAGTTCAAATCCCACCTGAGATACCAGCTTGGTGACCCTGGAAAATTCATTTAACCTCTAGCCTCTCTGCAAAATGAAAGGGTTGGATCCATTGACCTCTAGGGCCCCTTCATTTCTTTATGATTTTATGATGCCAGTGGGAATGGCTTGTTTCCCGGTAACAAGTGGCAGCTTGAAACTCCAATGAAGCTGCCGAAATGTTGGCACTTCTAATGCAATGTTAATATCAGGTGGGGTCAATAATGAAGGTGAATTTAAACATAGCCTCCAAATCCTCCCCTTTAGAAAGGCAGACCAACATGTTCTTGCAGAAATGACAGCCCTGGATCTCCAGAATGAGCAGTGAGGGCATGTAGTAACGCAGCCATCTCTGGCAAATCTTGTTTATGAAAAAAAGAAAAGTCATCTCACTTATTGATGGATCTGTATTAGGGTTTTTATGGGAAGCAATTCAGACAAGTTTATGCAGCAGAAGAATATTCTGAAAATTTCCCGTTTGCCTGGGGTGAACCAAAGCTATTTAGCAGTTATTAGCATGCTACCAGTCTCTTCCCTTGACTAAATCCTTTAGAAAAGGGCTTGGCAGGAATTTTCTGACACAACTGGATTTTGTCCCAGGTTGTTGCATGCCTAGATCAATTCAAATATTTTCTGAATTTTTGGCACTCGGTTGAATGCCTTCCTCCATTTCAAACCTCTGCATGTTGAGATCTCGCCCGGACGTGTGACTGAAGCAATGGTCTGGGACGGAGGTTTTCTTGGCTGTGGTTATATGTAGCTAAGACTTCCTTGCTGTGGATTTAAGGAAGTTCCTTGATGAAACTAAGCCTCAGAGAAGTAATTTTTAAAAATTGTGTTGAAGAACTTTGGAGGGAAGTAGGCTTGGGTTCTACAGATGGTTTGCTCTTTCTTTTAAACTTGGTTTCCCTTCCCCTGTCTAGTAGTTGGCTGTGAGCAAGTAAATTAGCAGTGCTTCCCAACCAGATCAGCTGGCTCTCACAGTCAATGTGGTGAATACAGTTAGTCAATCAATTAGTAAAATGTATTGAGTGTCTACTATGTGCCAGGGGCTGTGCTAAGCACTAGGGACACAAAGAAAGGCCAAAGGTAATTCCTGCTCTCAAGGTAATTCTAAATGGAGGAAACTTACAAGAGTGGTGCAGACAGAAGGGACTTGGGTGAGGGCATAATGGAGAAGTTCAGAGGACAGCAGCTGGATGGGAAATGAAGAGATGGATTTGCCTGGACATTCTCCTTAAATGAGAATACAAAATTGTAGGTTAATTCCAGGTCTTCCCCAAGAAGGTAAGTAAAGATAAATTTGAGATGTTTATGGGATACCCAATATGAAATGTCTAATAGGCAATTGGTATGGAGTACTGGAGCTTGGGAGAGAGACTAGAGCTAGGCATATTGATTTGAGAGTTAATTTTGTGGGGATGATAATTAAACCAGTAGAAGTTATTGAGACCAATAAGTGAGACCAATAAGGGGCGGGGGGAGAGAGAGAGAGAGAGAGAGAGAGAGAGAGAGAGAGAGAGAGAGAGAGAGAAAGAGAGAGAGAAGGTAGGTATCACCGTGCTGGACTTGGAGTCAGAAGACCTGAGTTCAAATCCTACCTCAGACTTTTGTTTGCTGTATGACCCTTGGCAGGTCACTCAAATTCAGTCTCAGTTTTATCAACGGAAACTGAAGAAGTTGGCTACTTGATTTTTCTAGCTCTAAATATATAAGAACAGAATCTTGGGGTACACTCACAGTTACAGGGAGAGATATGCATCATAATTCAGCAAAGGAGACTGAGAAGAAGAGCTCAGACAGATAAGAGGAGAAACAAGAGAGACATGTGACAAAAACCCAGAGAGGAGAGAATATCCTGGAGGGGACTGTAGTTAATGGAATCCAATGCTGCAGAGAGATTAAGAAGGAGCATTAGAAAATAGTCCTTCAATTTGTCAATTGAGAGATCATTGGTAACTTTAGAGAGAGACTGTGGATGTAGAATATTATATAAGAATATAAACTTCTCTGGTTTTTACATCTTATTACAACCTGGTCCCAATCCTTTGTAATGGTAAGGGAATTTGAAAATCTTCCCTGCCCCTTAATAGACCCATGTGACCTGCTTTGAGCTTTGACCCAGGTCACAGCCTGAGTCACATGAAGGTGATGGGGGGAGGAATTTGCTGAATGGGTGGAGCAGGAAGAGAGAGTGAGACAGAGCAGAGCAGCTAGTGTGAGTGAGGGAGGGAGTAATTTTGCCTAAGGGAGCTTGTTTGGGGGAGGCCTGACAGAGGGAAGACCTGGGGACGGCTGTGCTCCTGGCATTGATGATGAATATAGATTTCCTTGTTACTATGATGGATTTGGCTTTCTGGTTTCATCTTTGAGGAAGAGATTTATATTTTGCGAATTTACCCTGGAAATACGCATGCATATCCATAGTGGCTGCTGTGGGTATTGCATTGGTGCTACACCCTTCCAATTTTAACTTTCTCACCTTATCACCCTCTGTGGTCCAGACAGACTGGACCTCACACTCAACATTCCATCTTCCATCTTCATGTCTTTGTATTGGTTGTCCCCTATACCTGCCATGCTCTCTCTCTTCAGTTTTGCCTTAGTATCCTTGTTTCTTTTAAAATTCTAACTCACATATCATCTTTTACATGTAGATTTTTTCACCATCCCCCCCAAAAGACAGCATCATCCCCTACTTCTTTTTCTTTGGATTTATTTTGTATTTACTGATTCAGGGTATCCCCAAAGTCTTAGTGCAGCTGAGACTTAAACCTTCATTAAAACTTCATTCAGTATAGAACAACATATATCATTGTATACCAAGATGAAGTCAAAATGGGTACATGATTTAGACATAAAAGGTAATACCATAAGCAAATTAGGGGAGTATGAAATAGTTTACTTGCCAATCTATGGATAAGGGAAGAATTTATGACCAAGCAAGATATAGAGAGCATTACAAGATTTAAAATGAATAATTTTGATTAATAAAGTCAAAAAGTTTTTGCACAAGCAAAATCAATGCAGTCAAGATTAGAGGAAAGCAGAAAACTAGGAAAAGTTTTTACAGCAAGTCTCTGATAAATACTGAATTTCTCAAACATATAGAGAACTAAGTCAAATTTATAAGAATACAATTTATTCCTCAACTGATAAATTGACACTCTTGTTTAGATGTAGAAATTAAAGCCATCTATAGACATATGAGAAAATGCTCTAAATCACTATTGATTAGAGAATTCATATTCTGAGGTACCATTTCTCACCTATCAGAGTGGCCAATATGACAGAAAAGGAAAATGATGAAAGGATGTGGGAAAATTGGGACACTAATCCACTCTTAGAGTTGTGAACTGAGTTAACTATTCAAGAGAGCAATTTGGAACTCTTGTTTATGTCCTTTGATCCTGCAATAGCACTACTAGGTCTGTGTCCCAAAGAAATTTTTTAAAAAAAGGAAAAGAACTCATATGTACAAAATTATAGCAACTCTTTTAGTTTTGGCAAAAATTGGAAATTGAAAGGATGCGCATCAGGTAAGGAGTGGCTGGACTAGTTGTGATATATGATTGTGATAGAATACTATTGGACTGTAAGAAATGATGAATAGGATGGTTTCAGAAAAACCTGGAAAGGCTTACATGAACTGACCCAAAGTGAAATGAGCAGGTAGAATGTTGTACACAGTAATAACAATATTGTGCAATGATCATCTGTGAATGACTTAGCTATTCTAAGCAATACAATGATCCAAGGAGGACTTATGATGAAAAATGCCATCTATCTCCAGAGAAAGAACTAATGGAATCTGAATGCAGATCAAAGCATCTTGAAAAAAAAGCTTTCTTTCTCTTTCTTTTTTTTTGTCTGGTTCTTTCTTTCACAACATGATGAACACAGAAATATATTTTACATGACTGTACATGTGTAGCCTATATTGCTTGACTTCTCATTGAGAGTTTAGGGGACAGAGGAAGAGAATTTGAAACTCCAAATAAAAAAAATGAATACTAACAATTTTCTTTTACATGCAATTGGAAAAAATAAAATATCTGGAAAAAACTGCACTAACACTTTTTGAGTCTTTCCTATAGAATGCTAGTTTATTGAGGACAGGATCTATTTTATTTTTGTCATTGTATTTCCAGCACAATGACTTGTCCATACATTTTTGGATATTTCCCATCTCTACATTTTTTCTTCTCTGGGGCTGAGTTTGGTCATTATAATGTCATTCATTCACATTATTATAATCACTGTATATACTGTTTTCCCTAATCTTGTTAATTTCACTGTACATTACTTCATAAAAGTCTTTACGTTCTTCTTTGAATTTTTCTTCATTTTTATAATTTATTATATTTTTAATTCCAGTTATAATAGCCCCATTATATCTTCAAGAAGAAATACAAGTTTGGCAGTTTAACCACCCTTCTAGAGACCGTAGAATTCCTCATTTGGAGAAAGAAACAATGAAAGGACTAAAAGAACTTCTTTCCTGGGAGACTGAGGAAGTTAACTGTCATGCATAAGAAAACTAAAATAGGGTAATATCAACATTTATCAAGACAAAAATTTTTGAAAGACATAAGAACTCTGATCAATGTAATGACCAACCATAATTTCAGAGGACTGATGATGAAGCATGTTACCTATTTCCTAACAGAGAGTGATAAACTCATATTGCAGAATGAGACATTTATTTTTTGGACGTCTCCGCAGTGAGAATTTCTTGTCTTGTCTATGCAAATTCTTCAAGGCTGTTTTGGTTTTTTTTTACAGCGAGGGGGGAGAGAAAATAAATTTTTATAAGTTAAAAAAATAAAAATAGAAAAAATGAATGAAATATTTTCTGAGTTAACTTAGTTAAATTCTAATGTGTTGGAGAAAGTATCCTGAAAAGAATTCTTGACAGATTTTGACCGTCATTCTGAGAGAGATAAATAATGAGATTGTGTCTGAGCTTTGATCTTCCTTTTCACCATAGTAGCTTTCTCTAGTCAGGTTTTTTTCTCCATTGTTGGCTCATTTTCCCAGCTAATTACTTGACTTCTAACTCTTTGTTAAAGTAGAGATCTGCTCACAGGGTGGAGGATGCACCGTTCCAAGCTTCAGTGGTTTTGTGCAACTGTTTTCAGAGATACTTCTAGGGACCTGTAAGTTTTCATTTCTTCCAATGTGATATGATCTAAGGACAGGTGTTTACTACTGTGCTCTGTTCTGTGAATGACCACAAGCATTCTTTTCTGCCCAGGAACTTTGAGGAGGGTCTCCCCTTCACTGTGGCCAAGCTCTCTTGTGCTAGTGCTCCTTCTCTCTCTGGGATTGCCACTGAGGATTAGGAACTGGATTTGAGAATGGGCAGAGTAATAGAGTCCTGCCTCAGTGCTAGCAAAGAGACCCCTGTTATCTCCTGCTGATCAGTTGTTCAACCCCGTTGCCATTTGTGGGCTGAGAGCTCTGGAAGTAGCCATTGCTGTTGCTGATTTAGTCATCCCTAAAGCCTACTCCTGGTTTGTTGGGGCCTGCTCTGCCCTGTGCTAGATGAGCTCCTCTTTCATCCTGATGGAGCAGATCTTTCCTACCAACCTTCCAAGTTGTTCCAGGTTGCCAATTTGTTTTGTTCCACCTTTTTGTGGGTTCTGCTGCTCTATAATTTGTTTAGAGTTATTTTTAAAAGGTATTTGGAGGGGTTTGGGGAGAGCTCCAGCGAGTCCCTGCCTTTCCTCCACCATCTTGGCTCCATCTCATATGATTGTGTCCAGAGTTGAGAAGTCGGCAGTTACAGTTGACAGTCATTAAATCTACAAATATTTATTAAGCATTTACTTTGTGCCAGGGACTGTACCAAGTGCTGGGAAAACAAAGAAAGTAAAAGACAGTCCCTGCCCTTAAAGATCTTGTAGTCAATGTAGGGAGTGACATGCAAACAGCTATATACCAGTGTGGTAAATTGGAGCTTATCAAGAGTGGGAAGGCATTAGCATTAAGAGACATTAGAAAAGGCTTCTTATAGAAAGTTGGATTTTGGAGGGAACTCTGGGCATGGGGATAGCTAGTAAAAATGTTTGGAATTGGGAGATAGAGTGTCTTGTTTTAGGAATAGCAAGGATATCAGTCTCACTGGGTCACAGAGTACATGGCTGTGAATAATGTATAAGAACTCTGGAGAGGAAGAAAGGAGTTCATTTATGAAGGGCTGTGATCACTGGAAGATTTTATATTTGATCTTGGGTAGGATGGTCTGGTGAGAAGAAAGGCATGAGGCAGGGGATCAACCAGAAAGCTTTAGTAATACCAGACATGATAAGAGCTTGAACCAGTCTGTTGTCAGGGGTAGAGGAGAAAAGGTTTATAGGAGAGCTGCCAGAAGGGTAAAATCATAAGACTTGGAATAGATTAGATGAATGAGGCATTGAGGATGACACCTAGATTGTGAGCCTGGGTTATTGTGAGGATGGTATGACCCTCACCCATAGGAAAGGTAGAAAGAGGTTCGAGGTAATTGTGGCTATGATCTTCATAGATTCCTTTGGTTGTTGTTTAGTCATTCTGCCAGTTGGATCCAACTCTCTGTGACGCCATTTGGGGTTTTCTTGGCAGAGATACTGAAGTGGTTTGCCATTTCCTTCTCTAGCTCATTTTACAGATGAGGGACCTGAGGCAAACAGGATTAAGTAACTTGCCCAGGGTCATATAGCTAGTACGAGTCTGAGGCTGGATTTGAACTCAGGAAGATGAGTCTTCCTGACTTTAAGTCAGCACTCTATTCACTAGGCCACCTTGCTGTCCCTACCTTGTTGAAAAATTTAAATGTGCATGGATTATTTACTATTTGTTAATAAATTATATAGCTCGTAACAATGAAGTTTGTTCAAGCTTGTCATAGTCATAGTAATAGTCAGCATTTTCATAGTGCCTTGGTTGTTGTCTTTTACCTTCGGAGGACCAAGATGACATCACCATTGTAGAGTGAGTGTGTCCAACCATGACTGATCAGACCAATGTAAGTTTGGAATGCTCTACCGCAGGTTGAGCACAGGTAGTCTGTATGAATATTTGGGGTGGATATCCCAAATTTGCACATCCTGTGTTTACTTTGTGCTGTCTCAATTCTGCTTTGCTCAAAGAGCGCAGCACCCTTTCTTATGTGGGCACACCATGCAGAGTGGTCCCGTGCTAGTGTCTCCCATGTTGCACAGTCAAATCCAAAGTTCTTGGGAGAGACCTTGAGAGTTTCCTTGTATCATTTTTTCTGACCACCATGTGATCACCTGCCCCACGCAAGTTCTCCATAGAATAGTTTTTTTGGCAAGCATACATTTTGCATTCGAATGATGTGCCCCTGTGCTTTCTTGGTGTTAATTATTAGGCCAAAATCAGCACAGGCAGCAGAGAATTGATCCATATTTTGTTGCATCTCAGCTTCAGAGGCTGCATTGAGTGCACAACCATCTACAAACAGAAAATCATGCACGAACATTCCCTCCACTTTGGTCTTGGCTTGTAGCCTTTCCAAATTGAAGAACCTACCATCACTATAGTAGCTGATCTTGATGCTGTGTTCATCCTCATTGAAAGTATTTGACAAAATGGCTGAAAATATCATGCTAAAAAGCATGGGAGCAAGCACACAGCCCTGTTTCACTCCATTGATGACTGGGAAGGCACGAGAGCTTTGTCCATTATCCAGAACCTAGGCAAGCATGCCATCATGAAATTGAGGTACAATATTGATGAACTTCTCTGGGCAACCAAATTTTGACATAATTTTTCATAAGCCCTCACAACTAATAGTGTCAAAAGCCTTGGTCAGATCCACAAACGTTGTGTACAGACCTCTGTTCTCCTCCTGGCATTTCTCCTGGAGTTGTGGGGCAGCAAACACCATATTGACTGTTCCTTGGCCCTTTCTGAAGCCACACTGGCTCTCAGGTAGTGCCTATTATGTGCCAAGCACCATAGAAAGTGTTTTACAAGTATTATCTCTTTTTTGTCCTCACAGCAAGCCCTTGAAGGTAAGTGCTAGGTACTATTGTTATCCCTGCTTTACAAATGAGGAAACCGAGGCAGACAGAGGTAAAAGTGACTTGCCCAGGGTCACACAGTTAATAAGTGTCTGAGGCCAGCTTTGAATTTAGGTCATCCTGACTTGAAGCCCAACATTCTAACCCTTGTACTACCTATGATCTCTCTTAGACTGGGGTTTGAGAGAGAGAGAGGAGAGAAAGCTTATAGGATAGATGTTTCCCTGGTTTATTTTCTATCTAGAGTTAAGGATCAGAACTAGTTGCTCCGCCAGTGAGAGGTTTTGTTAATTTCTAGTAATTTCTAAGGAAATACCCAAACACACTCTTTGATGGCTTTAGAACCTTGGGAAAATTAATAACGAAACTGGCAATTGGTTGTTAAAGAGCAGGGTCATTATCAATAGAAGTTGCTGCATATTCATATACCATAAATTGTTTAACCAACTCCTAATTTATAGGTGTCTATTTTTTGTTCCCATTGCTTTGATGGACAAAAACTGCTATGAAATTTTGGGTATGTCAAAGACCTTTCTTTCGGTCTTTTGACCTCTTTGGGGTCTGTGACGAGCCGTGGGTTTCAAGGTCAAGGGTATGGACGTTTAACTCTTTTAAAACATTGTGATTCTAAATTGCTCTCCAGAATGATTGGAAAGCACCTAGACCTGCTGGCAGCATATTAGTGCAGAAAACGTTTTGAAATGGTGCTCTTGAAAGGTGGGGACATTAGTTTAATTTTCCACAGCAAAGGAAGGGAGCCATTGTGCTTTGTGCTGTCTTGCAGAAGATGGATTAGATTTGTTTTGCTTGGCTTTGGAGGACATGAGTAGGATTAATGGGAAGAGGCTGGAGAAAGGCTGATTTGGTTTTGAAGTAAGGAAAAATTTCCTAATAAGTGGAGCCACCCAAATAGTGGAATAATTGGGAGGCAGTGGGATTCGTCCTCACAGGAAGTCTTCAAATGGAGCCCCCATAGAGGAGATTCCCATTCAGACGTAGTTTGGGCTGAGAACTGGTCAGTGATTTTATTTTATTTTTTTGGTCTGAGGAAATTAGAATTTTTTTGCTCTTTATGAACTGGATCTGTCCCTGTGGTCTGATTTCTTAGACTTCGGTATGAACTGCTTAATCTGCGGCCAAGGAGAAAATGAGAAATTTTGCTTTGGGGCTCTCACTTTGGACTCAAAAAGGTGAAAGCACATTCTGAATCCACTTGTCCTTGTCTTTAGTTTGGAGTAATTAATGGTCTAGAACTAGCCTCCAAACCTTAGGGGAGAGCGACGCCTAGTGGCAGTTGCTTTTGTAGAATTTTAAAGGTTTTTTTCCTCTGGAAAAAAATGGAAACCATTGCTACAGTTTAAGTGAAAACAAATCTGGGAATATTATTTGACCACCATCTTAATAGGATTCAAGAAAGTGCTGTGACTTTAAAAAATATATATGGTCTTAGGCTGCTTAATAGAAAAGTAATATTGACATCATCAAAAGTCATAGTCCCACCCATGGAATTTTAGACATGGAAGGGACTTTAGACGTCTGCCCTTGGCTGGATCCATGCTGGTCCTTAGTTCTCCCAGGGCATCCTGGGTCATCTCCTGTCATCTTGAAGAATATCTGGTCACTGGATTCGGATAGCTCTGGAGGAAAAGTGAGGCTGGTGACCTGCACAGCCCTCTCGTACTCAAAACAAAGTCAAGTGCAAGTCATGCCATTATTTCTTTGATGGCATGGTCTTTCTTAGGCAATGAAGGATGAACACACAAAAGTTCAAGGTCAGGATTGGATGAAATTGAAGGATGAGGCAATTAGCAGTACCTCTTTTATTGAGTAATAGCAACAAGGATATAAATGTTTAACATTATATGTTTGCATATTTTTACATATACACACATACACATATACATATACACATATATAAATATACATGCTCTCTCTCCCCCCTTATATATATGTATAATGGATACTCAAAGAGAACTAGCCTCTCTGGTGTGAGGGCTTACTGAGCCCTTTTGTGTCTGCTCATCCACCTTTTGTGTCCGTCTATCTCAACAAGTAGGCTAAATCAGGTTGAGGATAACCGAAAGGCCACACACCTGCTGATGAGATAGGGAGTAGGGAGTATCTACCTGAAGCATGGGAAAACTTCCCTTAGAAGAATGGGTCAATGAGAACAATTTGTTCCAATGGCCATGAAGTCAAGCACTGTGGAACAATGTGGAGCACTTTGAACTTGGTCAAACATCAAAGACACCAAGGTCATCCACTGCATCCCGAGCCACCAACGATCATCCTGAGTTTTGTCTTGCCACTGAACTTCTTTGACTCTGGAAGAGAGAATGAGGTTGATCATTTTATGAAACTCTAACTCACTTAAATCCAACTAGCTTGTGAGTTAATACATCAGTCTTAACTGTGATGTCATTGGTGCTCTTAGAAAACAAACAACTATATATATATATGTATAAACATACATGTATACAAACATATGGTATATATAATATAATGCATTCATAGATGTAATATTATGTATATGTATACTCATATACATATATACACATAGATACATATATATGGATAGATATAGATATATAGATATGAAATATCAACAGGTATAGCTCTCTAGGGTTCCCCCTATTCACAAGCACCCATTTAGGGGGGTAATGGCAGTAGACAAGGAGTTGAATGAGAAGTCTGTCAAATCATTAACCACCTACTGTACGCCAGGATTTACTCGCCCTTTTTGATGTTGACTTGCGTGAGATTTCTCAGTCACCAAAAGCAGGATGTAATGTAATTTGGCAATCACCCCAAAACAATACTCTGTTATGGTTCTCCCTCTGTTTTCCTGTGGGTCTCTATGGCTTAGGACTGTGCACACTAATGCCCTAGAGGCCTGTTAACCGGGTAGTGCCCAAAGCTTGGCCAGAAAATGTGATTCCCTTGACAAGGTCATCTAGTCCTCCTTCTTCCCTTCACAGGGCTATGATATGGATCTAATACACATAAGATGTGGATATAAGATTGTGTTCAGTTCTCGGTGACTTGGAGAACCAGAGAGCTTTAGAGGTCATCTAGTACAACCTCCCACCTAGTTCAGAAATCCATTCTCATACAGCATCCCTTGACCCATAGTCATGCAGTCTTTGCTCGAATACTTGAGTGGCGAGGATCCTGCTCCTCCTAAGAAGGCAGTTCATTTCATTGTGAGCATCTCTGATCATCACAAGCCTTTCTTGTCGCTGAGCAGACATTTGTCTCCTTGTAACTTTTGTCTGTTGGTCTTACTTCGTCCCTTGGTATTGTACAATCTTTGCCTAATTCTTTTGTCTTCTGAAATTCTGCCCTGGGAAGGAACATCCACAATTACCGACTGCTCCACCGGATCCCACTACTTCAGGCAGGTCCCCTGGCCATGCTTTCCTTCACTTTCTACTCCCAAACTCATCAGTTCTCCCAGTTCTAAAACCATGATTAAATTAATTCTGCCATAGTTTTTGGAAGGGGTGTGATAATCTACTCCCCAGTGGTCTCACTCACAAAAGATCAAAATTACTCTCTCTGTGTTATCTTCCATTAGAAAGTAAATATATTCAAGGAAGAAATTATATTTGCATTTTTATTTGTATCTTTGCTTCAGCTTCAGCTCAGTGCTGGGCACCTAGTGAGTACTTAATATTTTTTCATTTGTAACACTAGGGGTCGCTGTATAACAAGGTTTAGGGCGAAAGTGACCCTGAATTCACAACATCTCTCACTCTTTCTTCCAAACCACCTCTGGGTTCATCAGTGGGTCTACAAAGAAAGTCAGGCTCTTTGGAAGTGAAAAATCCTGAATTCCCCTTTGAAATTCTGCTTTGGAGAGTTCATAACTAATAAAAATATTGGATAATTGGCTTGTCAGATATGTCTAACAATGGACCAGGAATTGGAGTTTCCAGCCTAGAGCCAGGAAAAATGTTTCCTAGGCAAAAGGAAACATCCTTTCGTCTGTGTGGTTAAAACGACCAGAGCTGTCCCACTGAATATTCAGTCTTTGAACACACATCCAGGTTGATCACCAGGTACTTTACCAAAATATCACATATAGCCAAGTAAATAAAAGAGTTCAGAAATGAGGGCCAGTCACTTCCAGTCAAAGTAGGGCCAGGAAAGAGGGAGGACAGTTAATTCTTCCATTCACTGCAACCCCTCTACTTTTACTAGGCTTCAATCACGTGAGCAAGTTTACAGTGTTAAAGAGCAATCTTTATACTTTTCCACCGGCCGCCATTGTTTTCATCATGTGTCCTCATGGGCTCTGGAGGGTAACCTCATCTTAGTAGGTGCCTTCGGTGTAGCTGCTGTTAAAACTCAATCATTTCCCATCCTCTCTGCTTCAGATGCCATGGTGATCAGAGACAGGTGAACTGCCCCATCCCTTCTCTCCTCTTTAGTGGTTCCTTCTTTTCTCATTTTCTCTCCAGGTCTCACTTGCATCTTAAAAAAACATATGATATTTCCTTGTTTCAGGATATGAGTGAAAACTCAAAATTTCAGAAATCTCTGCTGGTCCATGTCACACTTTTTACCTGTGGACAAGGTGGAATCTGTCTCTTTCCTTCAAAAGTCCTATTCCCCATTTATTCTTTTATCTACATGATATAGCCCTTCTTTATTTGATGGTAGCTTTTACCCCTCTTGAAAGTCTTTTTTTCTTAAGCTAAGCTACCTTGGTTGCTTCAGGTATTCTTTACATGACATAATTTCTAGGCCATTCATAATCTTGGTTATACCTTCTCTGGGACACTTTAATTTGTAAATATCTCCCTTAAAATGAGACATCTAGAGCAGAGCATTGACTAGTGGCCCAAGTAGTAAGAATATTAACCATTTTTTTCTAAACACTAAATTTCTAGAATTGCAGTCTAAGATTGCACTGGGGCTTCTGGATGGCTCAGTGGATAGAGCACCAGACCTGTGGTGAGGAAGACTCATCTTCCTGAGTTCAGATTTGGCCTCAGACACTAGCTGTGTGACCCTGGGCAAGTCACTTAACTCTGTTTACCTCATCTTTCACAAAGGGTAATATTCCCTCTTTGGACAAATGCTTCGGATGAATGATGACCAGAATCTGAAAATGAAAACTAGGAGACTCACTTGTGGGCAATTACTCAGAACTTTCATTGGTCCCAGCCATTACAGCAGCTCAGTTCTACAATACTGTGTTCTTCTGGTGTTGCTACATAATAACTCTGAATCATGGAACACGGTCATGATAAAAGAATTAAAATTATAAACAACCCAAAGGGGAATGTAATGAAGCCTGATCGACATAAGCAGGCTATAATATTCTCCTAACAGTAACTTAAGTGGGAGAAGTGTCCTAAAATGTGTGTTACCAAGGATCTGTTCTATTAGAAAAGGAAGTAAGCTGGGCAAGGATGGAGAGTGAAAGACTCCCAACAAGGGAGAGATGAAATGGCATCTTAGTAGCCTTTCACATACTAAAAGAATAGAAGTTATCTCCAGTGGATGGGGGAGATCCTTTTTGGGAAAATACAGACAAAAAGTACACAGAGAAGGGGTGAAAATGTTAAAAATTTGACTGTGTGGCTTGAATGTCACATGGATATTTAAAACTACAAAAAAGACCCAAAGTACCGGTATGATCATTCAACTTATATTGATCTTTTCAGTCCATAAAGATATCACGAGAAACTTTATCAAATACTTTGCTTATATAGAGTGTTGAATTTGGAGTCAAGAATGTTTGAACTGGAATCTTGCCTTAGGTCCTCATTATTTGTGTATCTTTGGGCAAGCCACTTAACATTTCAGCCTCAGTTTCTTGGTCAGTAAAATGTGGTTAGTAATAGCGCCTGTCTAATAAGGTTGTGGTGAGAATCAAAAATTAAATGTTTTACAAACTAAAGTAAATTTGAGCTGTCATTATTATTTAAAGATCTAATAACCTCCCCCAAAGTAACATATTAGGGGTGGGTCTCATATCAATGGCATGTTAGTTCACGTTAGATACTGGGATAAAGTGAGACACACTAAAACCACTGAACAGTTTATAAAAGGAGGTTCACTTTGCCCTAACGCAATAAGGATGCAGTGGCACTTAGCTTGTATAGACAAGGTTCCTTTGGTTTTCACATGGAAAAGTGTCTGGTTAACAGGACAGGATGTGGTTTCTTGTATGATCATTAGATACACACCAACTCTGAAGGGCTCTGACTTCACATGGATAGGGTTTTTTTTTATTTTTGGTAAACTACTTCAAGGGAAACAGGGGCCAATCAAGTCCCAGTGATGGCTTTGTTATCTTTTACTGAAATTGATCCCTATTTATGGAAATGAGAAAGGAGAAATCTGGTCCATTACATGGTATAATTAGTGAACCCATCCTGGATCCTTATGACTACAGCTTCCATTTGTATATGCTTACAAACTTCATCTTCCATTCTAGAAATTTGAGAGCAAATGATGCTATCACCCTGGTGAACAGCTTCTGGGATATATTTTTAAAAATGTAACAATATTATGGTCTTCATTCATCTGTTATTTCTTCCTGTCTCCATGATTCTTCAAGAGATGACTGGAAGTGATTCTGATGTCCTCTGTGTAAGTTGTTTCAGCACCCTGGGATGGAATTTGTGTTGGCCCGGAGCCTTCCTCTTGTTTAAGGAAGCTAGCTGCCCTCTCCCCACCTCTTCCCTTCTTGGGCTGCAATTTCTTCTTGGCCATGCTTGTTTTCTTATTTCACCTTGAAGATCATTCTCCGAGATAGAAAAGACAGAAGAAAAATAAGAGTTGAGTCGTTTTGTTTTCTTTCTGTCATTTATTAAACTCACATCATCTCCTTCAAACAAATGAACCATCTCTTCCTTTTGCTTGGAACATGACTAAAGAGCCCTGCACTCTCACCCCTCTGAATGTCCTTAGCATTTTCTTTTTTTTTGCAGGACTCAACTAATTTTGGACTTTGGCTTTCCTAACACTGTTTTCATAGATTCATGCAACCTTCTTTCTTTCTTTTTCTTCCTTCCTTCCTTCCTTCCTTCTTCCCTCCCTCTTCTCTTTCTCTCTATTAAGTGATTTGCCCAGGGTCACACAGCTAGTGAGTGTCTGAGGCCAGATTTGAACTCAGTCCTCTATCCAGGGCTAATGGTCTATCCACTGTTCCACCTAGGTGGCCACTATCCTCCCTCCACTCTTTTCATGCCAATTTCTTATATGGTTGTGTATGCCTCCATCCATATTTATACTTGTCATTTTAAAATACAAGTTCATGAGGAAGTTTTTTTTATATGCCTCTTCATTGTTTCTTCTTAAAGGATAATTTGTAATTGTATTAGAATTTTGTTTTTTAGAGTCTTCTCAACTCTTATTCTCCTTTGACATATTGGTTCACACTTATCTATCCTTTTGATCTTGAAATTTTGTTTTCTTAAAGTCTGATAGCACATGTCTGACTTGTAGCCCATATTCCTGTTTTTGGCTTTTATGAATACCAAAGTGACATAGTGAATTTTCCCCAGGTTCTTGTCACTGACATATCGCTTAAGAGTTCTTTATTGTTTGTCAGAATTGTGCCCAAAATACTAGCTCTCTTTGCTGTTTGTTCTACTTTCAGAGAGATGAGATTGCCAACACAGTAAATCAAGAATTTATTCTTCTTTGAGCAGAATGAGTGCCTCCCCACCCCCAAAGATGTCAAGGTATTTTAAATTATATAATATGATTCATACGATTTTATTTTTAAAAATTTATTTACTTATAACAGTATTTTATTTCTTTTCAATTATATGCAAAAACAATTTTTGGCATTTATTTTTACAAGATTTTGAGTTCCAAATATTTTTCCCTCCCTCACCTCCTCTCTCCTCTTCCTACTTATGATATTATATTGTCTCTCGGTCAGTTTTGTAATTTGCATGTAACACATGCTCTGAAGCTACCATCCCAATGCCATTCCCTGATTAATTGGGTGCCTAGAGTGTGGCTAATATGTCTCCTTTCAGGGTCCAGGGGTAGCCCTGAGGGATTGAGGCACTGTTTTTCTAATGCTATGGATTATGAATCTCCACAAGTCTGCTTCTTCTCCTTCCACATGGATTATCAGTGATTTCAATTAGGTAACCAGTTTTTTCTAAAGAAAGAGTTATTTATCAAGATGTTTTAGTAAGAATAGTAAATAAAAGTATTTCCCTAAAAGTCTGTAACATACCAGACCAAAAATCCAGGGGGAAACTGGGCTAAAGCTTACAGAGCCCATATGGCAAAGAGGTAACTCCCAGCCCCTGGAAATCCTTTTGTTAGAGATCTCAAAATATTCACTTCAGGAATGTTGTAGAACATTGTTATAGAAACTTGAATCTGTTTTCCTCATCTCATTTAATCTGTTCTTTACTTTCGAGGCAGACTTTACCTTCACGTGTTCCTGGAATGTTACTCAGATGCTAATGGAGAATCTCAAACTCTCCAGATGGCCAAAGTTTTCAAGGAACTTCTCTGGCCAAGGGATAGGGGAATGATTAGCTTTATTTTGAACATGCTAAGTTTGAAATATTTATTGGATATTTAATTTGAAATGCGATGGTAGGACCAGGGCTCATGAGAGAGAGTAGGGTTATATATACATATCCATATATATGTATATACATATACGTACATCTATCTATCTATCTATCTAT
>CM053769.1:181187959-181207993 GCA_028658325.1 Potorous gilbertii
CCTTCCATGAAGAACCACCAAAGAAGAGTGGGAAGGAGTGATCAAAAGGTAGGAAAACCAAGTGAAAGCAGTGTCATGAAAACCCAGAGAAGAAAGGGTATCCAGGAGAAGACCAGGAGTTGTCAGTGGTGTCAAATGTCGCAAAGAGATCAAGAAGGATGAGAACTAAGAAAAAAGTCATCAGGCAATTAAGACATCATTGATAACTTTGGATGAGGTTAGAGGTCAATCTGCCTGTGGTGGAGGAGCTAGCGATGGGAGAGGAAGCGGAGTGACATGAGAAGGGACAGGGATTTGGTCTCAGACACTGGCTGTAAAACAGAACGGAGATATAGGATCATGTTGTCACTGGAGCTAGGGTTTTACAGAAATTAGCCTGATGTTTCTCTTACTTTTCAGGTTTTACGATTTTTAATTCATTGTGGAAGAAATAAGTAAATATATTCCCCATGATCCCTCTCTCTGTGCCTCTGTCTCTCAAATGGAAATAATATTTGTTAAAAGTGCTCAGCCCAGTGCCCGGCACATAGTAGGTGCTATAGAAATATTAATTCCCTTCCCTGCTCCCACTGCTTTCTGTCCTTCCCTTCTTCTTTGTCTCTCTGTGTCTCTGTCTGTCTTTGTCTCTGTGCGTGCACACACACACACACACACACACACACACACACACACACAGTAGCTCATTTAATTCCCCAGCTGCCAGTCTCACTTCTAGTAAATGGGTCCCCCTTTACTCCATGGCATCTCTCTCTTCAGCTCCACAAGGGGCCTTCACATCAAGTTTGTCACACTTCCCGCTTTCCTCTGTAGAAATGGCCCCCCTCTGGGCCACCTTTTCTACCTGTGTTGGCCAACTAGTTAACACCTTGTAAGAACAGGAAGAGTGAGCTCAGAGGGGGTCCCTGCCGAGGTCATTTTGTTCTTTCTCAGGGAATGAAAAAATCAAACAGCAGGAGGAGGAAGGCTGTCCTTCCCAGTGTCCTTCTCACCCTGAATCTCACTTAGTTTCGTGTTTCTTTTTTCCTTTCAGAATTCAATGGCTCTTTCTCAGAACTGACCCACTGAGCTATCTTTGGAGTCTCTGTTAACAACAAAGAATAGTGGCAGCTCTCTTCCCACTGTTTCTTCTGCTTTTTCTTTGATAAAGAATCTGGGCTGGGTATTTCCAGGGGAAAAGGAAGTGTCAGTGTTCTGTTCAGGGCTTCTGCTCTGATAGTAACATGTATTCACGTGCTTTGTTCACACTCATTGTACCAATTATCATGAGTAACCAAGATTCATAGGTTCTTAGCACCAAAAGGTGCCTTATGTGTAATTTAGTACAAATCTCTATTTGGCAAATGAGGAAACTGAGGCCTCATGGAATCCTATGATTGATTTAAGATCACACAACCAGTTAACGACAGAACCCTACCTCTAATCCAGATTTCCTGAATTCCTAGCTTAGTGCTCTTTCCACTGCCTCATTCTGAATGATTTAGAAAGATGTTGTCTTTCTATAGTGTTTAAATGCTTCCTTTTCCTCATCTTTTGAGGAATATGCCAAATTTTGCCAAGCAAGGATACTTTCCTCAGTATTTCCTATCCTGACCTACTGCATAACTTATAAAATCAGTCTTCTTCCATTAATTTTTTGTATCCTCCTTAAAATCTATAAAATCCCAAATAGAATTACTGACTACAAGACTACATGATATTTGGAAAATTCTATTTATTTTTGACCATCTTTCCCATCTCTACAGTATTTTAGGAAATGATTGGGAGATTAAGGGTTAGTGAAATGTCCAGTGGGGCACCCAGATAGGGTTTCTTCCACTTTCACTGTTTCAGAAATTATTTTCTAAGTACTTGTTAAACCTAGTGAGCCTATCAATTCAGTTATCTTGGCTTAGGTAAGATAGATATACAGACAGATAGACAATGAGTTATAAAATCAAATCCTAGGTTAGATAGTAAGCAAAAAGGTAAGATTTCAACCCAGGCTCTTTAGGGCCCATGCTCTCTATTATCAATCTGATGTATGTACAGGTTGAAAATCTTTGTCTAGGGTCAGGATGACACTTTTTCATGGAAAGTTTGGAAATTCCAATCAGTGTCTTTTAAAAATTAAAATAAAAAAATTGTTTTTAAGAGCAGTGAATTGGGCTACCTACAAAATAAATATGTGATTGGATCTCAGAAGGAAGGACTCTTGATAAACTGGAAGCAAAGTGAGTTGGCAGACTATTTCAGACCTTTTGCCCATTTGTTTTTTCCCTGTTGAGAAGACAGACCAGCACACAATAGAGCAGACCTGTGTTCTAGGTAGGGAACAGGATGTCTGTGCAATTGAATGATCTTCTGCCCTCAGGAACAGGACCACAAAAGAGTTATATGTGCTGGTCCATAGCTTTCTGAGTACAAGACCAGACAAACCAGAGAGACCCAAGAGACCTGAGAATGGATTTTCTTAGCCCAAGAGATAAAAATAACAACCAGCATTTACATAGCTCTTCAAGGTTTTACATGTATTCTCTCACCTAATCTTTACGAGAGATGATAGAGCAGAAGGTCACGGAAGAGTCAGATGATTTGTTTGTCCACGTATATGAAGGGATTCGTTTAGGAATCTTCTGTGTGAGTCGGGGAGGGCTTGGATTTTGAATCCTTAAGTAGCATGACCCTAGAATCTAGCCTTCTAACCAATAAGGGAGATTTCCTGGGTAACTCTCACTTTAAGGATTGCCTCACCTGGAACCCCAAATTTACCAACATTTATTAAACGCTTACTACATGTCAGGAACTGTGCTAAGTGCTTAGAATACATGCAGAAAGAAAGCATGATATAAATACAAATATAACTATAATATAGACAAAATAGTGTAGTATGCTATAATACATAAAATTTATAATATAGTATAGTATAAAGTCTAATGTAGACAATATAATATTAATATAAGCAGAAAACAGCCCCTGCTTCTAAGGAGCTCATATTTGAATGAGGACAGTACATATAAGGGGGCTAAAAATGGGACAGGGAAGAGAAGGTATCAGGCACTGGGCCATGGCATGGTAGGGAAAGTCCTATGGAGATGACACTTCATCCCTCTTCATCCCAGCTACAGCTGGGAGAGGAATGAAGACAACTTTGGCCCAATCTCTTCCTTAAACTGGATACAGGTGGAGAACCCCTGTTGGAGGAAGGAGCCAATTAGAAGGTGAGGTGTTCAGGGAGATGGGTATTTCCATTGTAAGGAAGATTCTAAAGGTGGAGTGCACTTCCAGGGTGAAGAGATTTTTTATGACATTGTAGACAAAATCTTATAGAGATAAGTCAGCAGTACTGCTTCAAGAGGAAGGAAATATAAGATGAGGTTCTCAGCTGAGAGTGTGGGAGCAGAACTGCTGGGAGAGGTTTGAGGAGGGTTAAAAATATTGGGAAAAGCTATTGTGGTGACTGAGATATTGAGTCAATGTAGGATTGTCTTGGCACAATGAGGGCCCAGTTAACATTATATAACATAAATTTGTTGTGGACCTAGTCAGTGTCGTCTCGTCACTTTCTCCACCTTCATTCAGCAGCACATGTGTAGGAGAGAAGACAGTGGATGGGAGGAGTCATCCAAAGCTGAGGTTTGGCAGGGTAAGATTAATAAGGGGTGAGGGACTTGAAGTGACAGTGTAAATAAAATTGAGCAGGTTCACCCAAGTCAAGATGGAAGAGGCAGGATTCTATAGCCACTTCAGGGGTGATGGCCAGGAAAGAGCTAAAGGATGCTGGGATTGGAGGTGGCAGTAAGGATAAAGAATTGGGTTTGGGGTTTCAAGGAAGAGCTAGAAGTGGAGTGACAACAAATTGTGACAAATAAGGGGAATTTCAGAAGTCAGGTACACAGAAATGGAATATCTGTTGTTCAGTCATTTCAGTTGTGTCTGACTCTTTCTAATCCCATTTGGGGTTTTCTTGGCAAAGATGCTGGAGTGATTTGCCATTTCCTTCTCTAGCTCATTTCACAGATGAGGAAACTGAGAAAAACAGGGTTAAATGACTTGCCCAGAGTCACACAGTTAGGAAGTGTCTGAGGTCAGATTTGAACTTGTCTTTCTGACTCCAGGCCCAGCACTCTATCCACTGAGCTACCTAGCTGCCCTGGAATATTTTTAGGGGATGACAATATCAGCCTCTGTGTATGTGGCTGTGGTGGGGTGGAGGAGCAGGTTATTGGAAATGAGTAAATTGGGGAACTAGAGGTTAGGGTGTTCAAGGGAGTACCAATACATATATTGAATTTCCCTCATATGAGTGCAAGAGTTGAAAAGACTGAGTTAGGCATTGTACATAACTCATTGAGGAAGGAAGAAGGCTGTCCTGTGACTTGCTAGATAACAGCTACTAGAATCTTGTGGGAGGCATCTAAGAACGGAAGTTCAATGATAACCCTACTGGAGTGTCTGTAATTAATCATTCAGTCAACAGGCATTGATCAAATGCTTCTGTATGGCAGTTGCTATGTCAAGTGCTAGAGATATGAAGAAAGTAAAAAAAGAATCTTGGTCCTCATGGAAGTTGAATTATAAAAGGGGAGATAAACATGAAAATAGTTAGGTACATACAGGATACATGTAGAGAGAAGGTAATTTCAGAGGGGAAGGCACTAGTAATTCAGAGTACCAGGAGAAGCCTCCTGTAGAAAGCAGGATTTGAGATGAGTCTTGAAGGAAGCAAGAGAAATGAAGAGGTAGAGGTGAGGAAAGATAGAATTCCAGGTACAAGGATGGCTAATGCAAAGGAACGGAGATGGGAGGTAGTGTCTTGTGCAAGAAATAGCAAGTAAACCATGGAAGCTAGATAAATTAGTGAAGGGGATGGAGGGGAGAGTAAAGTATAAGAAAAGTTGGAAGGGGTCAGTTTGTGAGGAGTTGTAAATGCTGGGACCCTGGGCTCTGATAGTGGTTTACAAAGCTTAGTTTCTTCACTCAGATTCAGACAAAGCAGGTCTTTTAAAAAAAGTTTGGGTCTTTGGTTCAAGACAGACGGCCAATGACTATCCTTTTATTAATAAAGTGCAGGCCTTATTAATAAAATGATTAATCCCCCCCCAAATTTGGAAGTTAAGTAAAAACAAAGTAAATCTAGCTCTACATCAGTTTCTACCTCTGAAATGACACTATAGGATATTTATAATGGATCACATGAACTCCTTTACCCCAATTTTTCCACCCAAGATTCTTGCGAGAAAGTTGTTATTGGCCTGGTGCCTCCTCCTCTCAATGTGAATAGAAAAGAAGTCCCTGATCTCTTCCTAAGGGAGAGTTCCTTTCCATTTCCACAAATTTTATTAGGGAAGAAGTATGGGGATTATTGAGATTGCAAGTCAATGATCAGTAGGTTGTGATGGTATAGATCACTGATGATTGAGATGAGGAATTGAGGAGGGAGACAGAGGAGGCATCTATTAGTTTTAGGTTCCTTCCTGATGATAATTCCATTGATTTGTGGAGAAGACAGCTTCCATCTTGGAAATTTACCAATATGGACTTTTTAAGTATGGTTGACTTGTTGATGATCCCTAGAGTAGCCTATTTCCAAAAGAGAACAAGAGTACTGTGTAAGAAAGAGAGAATCCTTTTGAAAGGATTTTCATTTTTTTGTCATCCCTGCTCCTTCAACAGAAGAAAGAGAACATTCATATGCTAGTCACAGGATCAAACATATGGCAACTTTTGGAGGTACTTGTTTTCCAGCTGTTACTGCTCTCTGTGGAGTCCAGAATGGACACAAGTGGATATGAAAAATTCCACAAATTGTGTCTGAAATGCCAGTAAGTAGTCAAGCAGAATACTTGTTTAAACAAAATAAATACCTAAGGATGTTTATAGATGTTGCATTTTGCCCAGTGTTCATGTATTAATCTTGTAATTGAAGTTCTGAGATGGTATTGATTTGCTGAGAAACCATGCTCTGAGATCCCTGGACCTATTTTCTCTTTATATTGTAAACTTTACATGTTCATTTTTTTTCTTGCCTTCTCAGTCTTCCCCTCCCTTCCTTTCCTTTCCCTTCTCCTTTCTTTCCTTTATTTTTTTTCATTTTAAGATAAATAGTCCACTTTTTCCCCTCTTCTCTCTTCTTTTCCTCTCTTCTTAACTCTAAATCAGACTGTCCTATGAATGAATTATTCTTTGGAAATCACTTTTAAGTAGCACGTTCAATCTGCTCTAAAACCAGTTGTGATTTTGGCCATGTGAACATCAGTTGAGTTTCCTCCAACACTTCAATTAAGATGACATATGAGAACAAAGTGGGGAAGGCTATTTGATAATGTAAATGGCCTTTTGAGAAACACATAATTATCATTGGTATTCATGATAACATACATGAGAATTCCAAGGTCCGTAGCACAAACAGATAAGATTTCAGAGGAAAGAAAAAGCTTTTGATGTGTCAGAATACATTTATTTTCCAACTTGTAAGTTTTGATCTTACAGTGAATGAACAAGCACTATCAAAACATGGGGCATGTTTTTATTTCAATGTTCAGTTCTGAACATTTGTCTTAATTCAGCTAATGCTTTCATTAAATCAAAAATAATGAGGAGGAGTACTCAAAGTGTCGATTTAATAGGAAAATTAGATGTCATTGCTAAATATTCAATACCCTGAGGACACATCACTTATAGAATTCAAAGCTGGAATCGGGCTTAGAGGTCATCCAATCCAAACTTATTACATTACAGAGGATGAAACTGAGGCCCAGAGATATTAAATGATTTGAGCAAGGTCATTCAGATAGCAAATAGTACAGAGGGCATTTGAACCCATATTTTCTGCAAGTGCAATGCTTTAGTAGGAAAATAGTATAATTCTATAATTTAAAATAAAGTGCTTTTGTAGTATTTTTATATATGTATATGAATAGATTTTATACATATATATATGCATATACCCATATATCTATATATCTATATGCCTATTTCTCCCTCTAGACTCACTTGCCCAACTCCTTACACTGGGTAGGTTGAGTCCTTTGCAAATTCAGTGCTTTAGTGGAAAAAACATTCAATATAATTCTGTAATTTAAAAAAAAACTTTTGTAGTTTTTTTGTACCTCCACAGGTGTGCATGTGTACATACATATACATACATGCACATATACCTACATATATACATACATATGTGTAGCCACCTCTAGGTTTACTTGCCCAGCTTCCACTTGTACTGGCAGGTTGAGTGCTTAGATGATTGCTGGCAATTATTCCCCTTAGGGTTTGAAGGGTAATTCTGAAGGGTTTTTGTAGTGTACCTTATAAGTCCCCATCTGATGTGTTCTCTATTATCAAAAAACAAGTAAAACTATTAGCTTTTAGAAAAGGGATTTATGGAGAGAGTATACATAGAAGAATAACTATAAAACCAATTCCCTCCACTTCCCCATTCAGGGGTTCACTTTCTTCTTACATGGACAAGGTTCCTGTGGAGAGTGGGCTCAAATTTAAAGGACAATGGTAGTGTGGTGAATATATAGAGAACACATACTGACAGGGGGGTACCTCTGACTTAATGGCTTCAGGAGTCATTTTTCTCCCTTCATGGAGTTCTCCTGAGCTATCTAGGGAGTATCTCTTTGTGGGACTCTAAGGACTGGTGCTTTTCTAGAATCCATAGGCAACATTTTGTCATTGTCCTTGTCAGACTGTATTTCTCCATCTGTCTATTGATACTTCCTCTGGTACTGACCACTCTTGTTCTGGTGGACTATGCTACTGACTCTATTTGCCAGTGATACCTTTGATGGATCTGACTGATCTTTCAGTCACTTGGGCACTTCCCTTTCAACATTCTTATTCACCTAAAATGAGGAAAGAGTCAACACATATAGCATGTAGCCACCTGCTCTGTGGCTCCCTCTCCACATCTACCCTTTGGGTTCCAGGGATACTTTGGAAGGATTGCAGGTATTTCTTCTCTAGTGCCATTGACTCTACCCACCAATGACTGTGTTTCCTCCATTGTTGCATTCTTTGATTTTGTGAGTGGTTTAGCATTCCAGTTCCATTTAATCACTTAATATCAATTGGCTTTTACAAAAGCATATTAACTTCAAAGAGCTATCAAGAACAAAGTAAACCCATTTTGCCCCAGTACCTTAAGGGACACACTCTTCCCTATACCACCTTAGGCAGCTTGGTGACACAGTGGATAGAGTACCTGGGCCAGGAGTCAGGAAGACCTGAGTTCAAATCTGGTCTCAAACACTTACTATATGTGTGACTTTGGGCTAATTCTTTTTGCTTCAATTTCCTCAACTGTAAAAATGAGTTGGCAAAGAAAATGGCAAACCAATCCAGTGTCTCCAGTCTCTTCATCCAGAATAGAAAGAGCAAATATAGAAAACAAGAACAGAGGCCCATTTCTTGGAACCACATGACTTTAATGAGGAGAGGATCCCAAGGCCTCTCTTCTTTCAGCTTTGTTTCTCAGCAGATGCCGTCAGCAAAGCAGTCAGACCCCCAGGCAACACCTGATGAGAAAAGACCCAGACATGATCTCTTAACCAAGTGATTTGAAGACCAGAACGAGTTATAGAATGTTTATGAATTCTCCAGAGTCTCTACAAGGTTCTTCCTTTCCATGTCATCATGACTCCCCTAGAAACAAGCTCCTCACTTTCTCCATGGGGGGATGTGTCCCTGGTATGGGGGGTGGCATACCATCTAAGGTGCTCTGTGCCTCTGGGAGAGTCACAAAAAACATATGCTCACAGAAGCCTGGCAACCTAGGCTACCCTGTCTACCCCAATATGCATTCTAAGTGTCCATTTTAAAAATGATTTTCATATATGAATAATAATGGTCATAGTATTTTCCTCAACATATTCTTGCATTTCTTTTTTTCCCATGTTTAATAAGAGAGAAAAATAGTTCTGAAATCTTTTTCCTTTTGTTATTCACAGAATCTGTAGCTCTCCTTTGGCAATTAATCTTGTACTAAAGGCCCCAAGGGCTCCTAGGGCAACCTGGGCCATCTCCAGTCATCCTGATGAATATCTGGTCACTGGATTCAGATGGCTCTGGAGGAGAAGTGAGGCTGGTGAGCTGCACAGCCCTCCCTCACTCAAAACAAAGTCAAGTGAAAGTCATGTCATCATCTCTCTGATGGCTTAGTCTTCTTTGGCAACGAAGGACAAACTCTATAATCATGTACTCCTTTGAGGAGTCTCATTCTCTTGTTTAGCTTTTTGTGTGTTACATCCTTGGGTTCCTGTGTTGACCTCCATCTCCTGGATTAGGCCCTCCTGTATTTTTGAGGTACAGAGGGCTGGGTTTTCTAGGTTCCCTGATATTTCATGATGCGAGGGGCCTTGTGTGTCCTACTCTGAGTGCTTTGCCATTGTACCAGTTGCTGACCGTTGAGTACCTGCCACTTTCAAGGTTCCTGCCATTGGGCCTTCTGTCTAGCCTGACTCTTTCCCAGGGGATCTCTCTTCCCAGAGACTTGCAGGCTCTACAGACTCTTCTATCTCACTGCTCTGGGAGGCTAATTTGTGGTAGCATTTACTTTGCTGATGGACCCTTTTGCCCTGAGGCATTCAGCTGACCACTTGAGTAGCTCTACTGTGAAAGAAGTCCCTTACTGTAGTTTCTTACTGAATTTCTATTTATTTTGATGTGAAATTATTGATGTGATATTATTTAATTTGATGTGAAATTCAGTGTTTGTAGGATTAAATATTTGGTTTTAAGTGAGGCAGAATTGTGCAAAGTTTACAACCTCATGCTTTCTTTTAGTCATTGAAGTCCAGTGGCAGGACAAAAGTCAAAATGACTGGCAATGGTCTGGGATTCAGTAGATACCTTGGCGTCTTCAAGGTCTAACCAAACTCCAGTTGCTCCACAGCATTCTGCTTCTGCTGCCTTTATGGCCTTTGGATCAAATTGTTCTCATCCATTCATTCTGCTGGGAGAAGTCTTCACATGGTTGGGCTGGTCTGAGATCTGTTAGTTATCCTCAATCTGGGCTGGTTTGTCTGCCAAGATGGTTTTACTCATGTACCTTTGGTGTCCCTACCTTTCACCCACTCTCACCTGTGGCTCCTAGAAGTTGTAGCATGTACAATGGCCACATCCTGGCATTATTTATACCCAAATCTTGAGTTGGTATACAAGAGATCATAAGTGATAAGCCCTCATTGATTTGGACTCTTCCAATTTGGGGTTTGCAATAATTTTATAAACATTAATTTCCTATTATTGGCCTACAGTTTTCTTTGTTTGGCTAGACCTTTGCCTGAAGGCATTGCTAAATAGTTGAGCAAATGTGTCTGCAGGCTTGAAATGATGGAGTTATAGAATGCTAAGCTGGAAGGAAACTTGGACATACTTTAATCCAACTAACTCATTTTACTGATGAGAAAACCAGGGCCCAGAAATGTTAAAGGTCACACAGGTAGTTAATGATAGAGCAGGCCTAGAATTTAGATCTACCAACTAACAAGTGAGTACTCTTTTTTTTTTTAATTTTCTTTTCAATAGACCATGATGTCCAATGTTAAGAAATGCTAACATAAAACAAAACTGTTTTTTAGTACTTAAAGGACTTTAGAAACATCCTTTTACACAAGGGAATGCTGATTAAAAATGAGAAAGACCATTTAATAAATCCCCTTAAAGACTTCCGCTACACAAGACTTGATGATTGTAAGTTTGACTTAATGCATGGATTTGAAAAATAATGAGGTTGGATTTCTTTAAAAATAAAGATTGTTTAAAAGATCAAGCTCTGGTGGAGTGTACAACCTGGAGATGCTTTGAGTATGAAGTGTATGGCTGTTCTCCAAGGTTCAGGAGGCTCGTTATCAGAAGATTATGGAATTCTTCAGCCACCTCAATTTAGAGATAGTTCCTCATTTTAGAGAGAGAGTAGTCTACTGAAGTAGAAGGACATTAGGCACCTATGTTGGCGAAGGACTCTCACTGATGGAACCACAGATTCTTAAAGAATCAGGAATCATATGTATGACTGTTAAGTCAGCTGTAACTTTATTTTAGAGAATTATATACTTTTTATCTCCCTCCCACAGCCTTCTCCTCATTGAATGACAAGAAAGTAATCAAAACTCTTACAGTAAATATGCATAGTCCAGCAAAATAATCCCCAAATATGGATGTCTCATTCTAGATTTTAGGTCCATCTCTTGTCTGGGAGGAGGTAGGTGACATGATTCACCTGCAGTCATCTAGATTCAACATTTATCACTGCACTGATCAGAGATCTAAAGTCTTTCAGAGTTGGGTTTCTCTCTAATGTTGTTGTCATCATGTAAATTATTCTCTTATTTCTGCCCACTTTATTCTGCATCAAATCTTACAAATCTTCTCAGTTTCCTATGAAATCATCCATTTCATCATTTCTTATAGTACAATAATATTCCATTACATTTGCATGTCACAATTTGTCTGGCCGCTCCCCAATAGGTGGGCACCCTCTCATTTTCCAGTTTTTCCATTATGAGTTTGGATTTAATATATCATGTAATGTCAAGAATAATATCCCTGCAAAAAATACTTTAAGTAATGACAGAAATATTTGTATTAAAGTAGGTATACATACATTCTAGGTCATCTCCCATGTTAGATTGCAAACTTCTTGAGAGCAGCGACTGTCTTTTGCCTTTTCTTTTTTTTTTTTTGCATTCTCAGCTTTTATCACAGTGCCTGGCACATTGTAGGCACTTAATAAATATTTAATAATTGATTGGGCTAAATCCTTTTTCTGATATTTACTGAGTCTATAATGCTAGGCAAATTGCTTAACTATCTCAGGATGCTTTCTAATATGATAAATTTCAGGACAGCATCTTGTCTGCATTGGTAGAGAGGGAACTCCCAGCACTGATAAAATATTTCTTTAATAAATAGGACATAATCCAATGGAAAAGTAAGACCAGAGAGGTAGCATTGTGTAGAAAGAGCATTGGACCCAGAGTAATTTAGAACTTGAATTTCAACTCTGTCAGTTATTATTTGTATGACCTTTGATACATCACGATTCCTCTGACCCTCATTTTTCTCATCTGTCAGATGTGTCTGTTATTTATACTATCTAACTTACAGGATTTTTCTGAGGAAAACATGAAATGGTGCTGATTTAACAGTTTGAATTTGTAAAGCAAATATTAGTTGTCCTTCTTCTCGAAGAAGACAATGACATCAAGATGATATGACTTGCAGTTGTCTTTGAGTGAGGAAGGGCTGTGCAAGGTTACCAACATCACTTTCTTCTCCAGAGCCATCTGGGTCCAGTGGCCTGATATTCATCAGGACGACTGGAGATGGCCCAGGATGCAATGGGAGACCCTGACCCTTTCAGGCTTAGCTTAAAATACAAAGAATAGTGAGCAATAGACCTGATTTCTAGTTCTAATTTCCCCATTAAGTAGGTACCACCTCAGGCAAATCATTTAACCTCTTTGTATTTCTCTATTTGTAAAATAGCAATAATAATACGTAAGGAGAGTTAGATGACATTGTGGATAGAATACTCAACTGGCAGTCAGGAAGACCTGAGTTCAAATCTAGCTTGAGACGTTTATTAGTTGTATGACCTTGGGCAAGTCTCTTCACCCTATTTGTCTCAGTTTCTTCATCTGTAAAATGAGCTGGAGAAGGAAAGGGTAAACCATTCCAATATCTTTTCCAAGAAGACCCCAAATGGGGTCATGAAGTGTCAGATGCAGCTGAAACAACTGAGCAACAAAAACAAACAAGAAGTCATAATATCTAGGTTTTGTTCTGGACAAATGGGGTGAACTAGGTCATTTCAGAAACAGTGTTAGATTTGGCATCAGAGGACCTGAGTTTGAACCTTGGTTCAGACACGCTACCTGTGTGTCTTTGAGCAAAGAACTTGATTTCTATGAATAGATTTCCTCAGTTGTAAAATGAGGGGCTAGGCTGGATGTTCCTAGAATTTTTGTGTGTTTGTTTAGTCAACCCCTTTCAACAATGACAAAAAATGTGTTGTGAACCTCTAAGCTAATTTAATATGCTAACCAAAATATTCTGCATTTATTTACTGTTTAAGGCTTTATTTTTTTTTTCTTCTGTTTTTTTAGTGTAACTGCCTTGGACCATTGCTGCAGACTCTCAAGAGGCTGACATTAAATAGGGATTGCTGGGCTAAATGAACCCTAAGGTCTCTTCTAGCTCTCAAGCTCTGATTCAGTGGACTCATAGTTTTGCCTTTCTCTTCTTTTCACTTCTATACATAGTATCCTTTTCCTGAACTGGAAGGAAGGCAATGCCTTTTCCTATATGAGTACAGTTTCTTAGGTAAGGATATAATAATAGTCATTTACACATTCATTTGAATTTAAATCACTTTGTTACCTTACCCAGGGAAATCTAGATTCTAACCCACCTCTTCAATATGGACCAGCAAACCCCTGAAGAAATAATTTCTTTTTAAAAAATTTTTTTAACATTTATTTATTTTCAATTTTCAACATTCACTTCTATAAAATTTTGAATTTCAAATTTTCTCCCAATCTCCCCCTACCCCAGGAGAGCATCTATTTTGATTGTTCTTTCCTTCAACCTGCCCTCCTTTCCATCACCCCTCTCCATTATCCCCTTCCCTTCTATTTTCCAGGAGGGAAAGATAGATTTCTATACCCCATTGCCTATATATATCTTATCTCCTAATTGCATGTAAAAACAATTTTTACCACTTATTTTTAAAGCTTTGAGTTCCACATTCTTTCCCTTCCCCCCTCCTTACCCAGGCTCATTGAGATGGTAAGCAATTCGATACAGGTTATACACGTGTAGACATGCAAAACATTTCCATAACAGTAATGTTGTGAGACTAACTGTATTTCCCTCTATCCTGTCCTGCCCTCCATTCATTCCATTCTCTCCTTTAACCTGTCCCTCTACCAAAGTGTTTGATTCTGATTACCCCTTCCCCCAATCTACTGTCCCTTCTATTATCCCTCCTCTCCTGTTCCCTTCCCCCCTGCTTTCCTGTAGGGTAAGACAGACTTCCTTACTCAATTGCGTATGTATGTTATTCTCTCCTGAAGCTATATTCAATGAAAGGAAGGCTCTTCTCTCTTAACTTTCCCTTCTTCCCCTCCACTGTAAAAACTCTTTCTTGCCTCTTTAATTTGTGATGATTTACTACATGGAAATAATTTTAACATCACATCCTGTAGAAGAGGCATCTATTGGGAGGGGATAGGAGACCACTTTCCTCCAACCTTTTGTATTTGAAATGAATTTATAAAATCAACCATTAGGTGGCTGTCTGTATTGGGAGACTACATTATAGATTAGATAAATGACTGTCACATCAGGCATGAATTTTGATCCTATGTGGGTTGTAACTTCAAGAGTAATATCTTTAAAAGGAGATTCTAGGTAATGAGAGATATGTTTGTATTAAATAAGTCAGTCAGTCAATAAATAGATCCAATTTTAGAGTCAGGGATATCTGGGTCAAATTCTTCTTCTGACACACTGGCTATAAGATACTGGGCAAATCCGAATTCCTCTTTTGATTACTTTGATGTTGGGATGAGGCAGAAGCTGAAATCTACTTAATCATCATTCAGAATAACCGCTAGGACTTCTCCCACTTCCTCTTCAGGAGGTTGAACTCTTAGGTTTGTCCTTTATATCCTGCCCTTGTCAGTCTTAGTTGAAGTATTGTGTTCAGTTCTCGGTACCAAAGTTTAAGATGGGCATTGATAAGCTGGTCAATGTCCAGAGAAACTCAGCCAGGATGGTAAAGGACCTTGAGTCCGGGATATATAATAGAATTAGTTGAAGGAACTGGAAATGTTTTACTTGGAGAAGACTCAGAGGGAGCATGAGAGCCATTCTCAAGTGTTTGTGGGGCTCAAGTGTGGAGGAAGGACTAGATATTCCATTTGGTCCTGAAGGTCAGAGTTAGGAATGATGGATAAGAAGTTGCAAAAGAGGCTTAATGTTAGGAGGTAGATCCAGTCAAAGGTAGAATGGCTTGTCTTGAGTGGAATTAGGTTCCCCTCTTTGAAGATCTTCATGCAGAGACAAGAAGACCATTTGATGGGTATGTTATATTGGGGATTCTTTTGGTGCGTGGGTTGGTGTGGATGGCTGCTAACATCTCCTCCACTCTCAAATTCTGTGGCTTTGTGATATTAAGATAAAAATAAATGTCTGCCTTCAAAGAGCTTACATTCCATAGGTAAAGTCACCATGTAAACATATAAGTAGATGCAGTGTAAACACAAGGTAATTAATTATTTTAAAGTGGGGAGAGAGGTGGGAGAGGGGAGAGGCAGAAATAGTTAATGGGATAAGGAAAGGCCTCATGAAATCACAAAGTCCAGTCCAAACCCCACTTCTCCAAAACACTCCTGTTTGTTCATTATTTTCGTGGACTTCGTTAAAAGCCTCACTGTACATATACCTCATCCTGTAGAGCTCTAAGTAAGTGTAAGATAAAAGGGGCTCTGAGAAGTCTTGCAGACATAGGTCTATAAGTATGTGCCCTGTGTGATAAAGTAGAAGATTTGCTGGTCCCCCAATGTGACATACAAGACCTCTAAAACACAGATCTTAAAGTAGAGGTGAATGGTGACCCAGAAGTAGAGCCCCCTCTAGTACAAAGACCAGACCCATGCTAACCTCCCTGTAGATACTTTGTCTTTTCCACCAGGGTGGGACTACGTAGACCCAGAAGATGTAATCATTAGGGAACTTGAATAAGAATGAATCAGGTGACCAAATGCAGCCATAGCTCATTTTTTATGGGAGTGGCTGGAGATGGTACATTTCTCCTTATGGGCACCTATTCTTATGTGGAGGAGTGCACAGAGTTTGTTTCCTCAGTTGTGGGGGAGACCAGTTATCTCTCTCACCTTAGTCAAAGCTGTGCATGATGCCCATATTCTCTAATGCAATATAATAGACACGTATGACTCTCAAACACCACCTTTTCTGCTTGTACTTAAGTTTGCGGATAATATGTACACCAGAGCACAATGGGAGAGACAATGAAAACAATATGAGTGGAACTGCTTTGGAAAGTTTGAAGTTCTGTACAAACATGAGTTATTTTTATATATGTGATCCATTGTGTTCACAGCCACCTATGTAACATTTTTGTTAAAAAAGTCTCATACTGTTTGTATTAAAAAAAATTCTTAATGAAAGAGAGCCTTGGAGGGATAGTTTAATGAAAATATTTTAAAAAACAAAAGTTTCAGAATTCATCAATAGAGTGAATAACAATGACTTCAGAGAATTTGGTGGTGAAGTGTGACCTTTCTACTGGTAAAGGAGTGACTGACAGCAGGCACAGAAGAAGGTATACATTTTTGAACATGGCCAATATATTTATTTGTTTTCTTTGAATAGTAATTTTTTACAAGGGACTAGATTTTATTTTGTTTTGTTTGAAGTGGAAGAATCATTAGAAATTTCAAATGTATTTGTGTGTGTGTGTATAAAAATCATTTCATAAAACATTAAAAAATATAACAAAACTAAAATGGTATCCAAGGAAAGGATATCAAAATAAAAGGAATCAATAATATTAAAAGAAATTTAAAAATCACACACTGGAGAAAACTTAGAGGAATAGGGTAGGCATGAGTAATTTACTTACTTTTGAATCTTAAAACATACCTCCTATGTCACCAGTGCTCAGTGTGAATAAATAAATGGGCTGAAAAGTTAGTTTTGTTAGCAAGGTGCAGAGGAAGCTGGTGGATATGAAGTCACATTAAATCCTTCACCATATATATATGTGATCTTGGGTAAATCCTTTCACTTTTCTTGGCTTCAGTTTCCCCTTCTTTAAATTGACTGGGTTCTCAGGTACCTTCCAACTCTAAATTTGTGATTCTTTGATAGCTATGTAGCTATGCCAGAAATAGAATGAGATGCAGCAGGTATGGGGAGAAGGTAGGTTTTCCCAAAGTTTCTTAAACTAGAGAACTGGATTTACATGGGCAGTTTCACAGCCAAATGACAGTGGAACCAGTTGTCTTGATTTTTCTTGGAACTCCCCCCTCCCCACCAAATGAGTGGTTTTAAAACAAATTTTAGGCTGGAGCTCATCTTGCCGGATGAATTGGTGACCTCTGTTTATGGCTTGTCTGAGCCTTAGAAGAATGGCTGGCTTAAGAGGACCTCCATAAACCTGAATTGGTGTAAATTAATTTTTGCCCTGAAAAGCAGGAGGGGGAAGGGCACAAACTGTGAAAATAATTTGGGGACTAGGATTGGAGACAGGAGGAGTCAATCAAAGCTTGGGGCTGCTCCTTGCTCTCCAACCTTCTGCCTGCTAATTGGATCACCAGGGTGGTATTCTTAGGTGTGAGACGACAGGTGTTGGGCGGCCATGCTCCAGGGCCTAATTTGGGTCTGTTTCCTAAGTCAAATTTCATGAGACTCCCATGGGCTAATTACTGGAAAATAAACTGCTTTGGGGGCAAGTGGTTGCTGGCTGGTGTTTATGGGTATGATTTGCTATCTGAGAGAGAAAGCTGCCATTTGTTTCCCATGCCTTTCTTGAAATTCAAGGAGGAAGCCCCTGCTGTTTTCCCTGTCATTGGTTAATTTGGCTCTTTTCTTGGAGGAGAAAGCTTGAAGTATGTCTTGAGAACCTTGGTCTTAAATGCAATTTGATTATTGTCTAGAATTTCATGGTGCTTCTGTGAGGAAATGTGGCAGAAAGTCTGGAGGAGGGAGGAGTGGAAGGACAGATGGAAGGCTGTGTGATGGTCTCAGTTCATGTCTTATGCATCTGGCTCCACTGTTCCCTGAGTCCAGAGGTGAGAGAAATCTATTCATCCAGAATACGCAACAGGGTATTGGTTGACTGAAACTCTAGGAACCGTGAAAGTCCTTGGAGAACCTCCTTGCTTCTATGTGGGGAAAAGAACATGGGTTTTTGCCGGTATTCTTTCTCATTTTATCTATTGCTTAGGGCCCACCTCAAGATCCTTTTCTTCTATGAAATCTTCCCTGATATCTCTGGTGAGAGAAATGATTATCAATAACCAATGATTTGGGAAGATTCAGCCTTCTCCCTCTTTTTCTAAAGTCCTCCTATCAAGGTTCAGCCTCTGAAGGATGGGACTGATGGTAGCAGATAGGGTCTCACAATTCTCCTCAATCTAGTTATTGCTACCCCACCTGACCTTTTAAGGAATTTCATCTAAGGTGAAACTCTGGTCCATTGTGTTCTGCTCAGGCTTAGTTGGAGGATAGAGATGTAGATCCTTTGTCTGGGGGTGATTTGGAAGTAAATGACATGATGAAAGTCACAT
This sequence comes from Potorous gilbertii, assembly GCA_028658325.1. Classification (NCBI taxonomy): domain Eukaryota; kingdom Metazoa; phylum Chordata; class Mammalia; order Diprotodontia; family Potoroidae; genus Potorous; species Potorous gilbertii. Next base: position 181,206,265 of record CM053769.1, read on the forward strand.
TCCCTAGTCTCTCATTAGAATGGATTCACCTCTTATTTTAATATTCTTTCTCTCTCATTAATTGTTGACCAATCAGAGTTGATTGCCACTCTTAGGAATATCCATCCTTCCAAGAGCATATAAACTGTGAGCCCTCCTCCATGATTGGTCTTTGGCATTTGAGAGTGTCACTGACCCATTTTATTGGCAATATGCTAGCATTATTAATAAAGATGATTAATTATCCAGAAATGATGTCTCTTGAATGTTTTAAACGTCACACCAGCCACAGCCATCTCTTCTATTCTTGCAGACTCCTCCCAGTGATTGCCTTTACCCTTCATTTTGGCATTTCACTATTTACTTGATCATTTCTATCACTTTCTTTCTTTGAATTATCCTCATTATTTTATATCTTGTATCTACAGCAAAAATGTCATCTCTATAAGCGTTGGGACCAGGCCTGCCATAAAGAGAAGGCACAACCTTCTTGCAGTCTCTGATTTCCTTCAAGACTCAGCTCAAATGCCATCTTTTGAACAAGCCCTCTTCTGATTCTTCTCAGCTGCTAATAACTTCTGCTTCATGACTGCCTTTCTATCTGCCTTGTAGGTACTTTATATACCTATAAGCATGCATATTAGAAGTTAAGTTCTTGGGGGACACAGATTATTTCACTCATCTTTTTTTCCCCAGTGTCTGGCACTTTGCTTGACATATAGCAGAAGCTTAGGCAATGCTTTTTGTTTGATGGATTGATTCTATAGAACCTACCAGCACAGAACATGGTAGATACTCAGCAAATATTTATTGAACTGAATTTAGAGGAGTCTCAATGCTTTGGAATTCCTGTTTCCTCCATATGTAAAATGAGTAGGTTAGTGCTGATTGCATTTCCCCCCTAAGGGGTGAAACTGATCAGGGTCCTCCTGAACATTCTCTGACACAGACTCCCTGCTTTCCTTATTCATTCCTGAAATTCTAGACTGGGTAGTTAGGAGACAAAAAGGATATCTTTAATCCTGAAAACCGTTCCCCTGTGACTTTTGTAGGAATAGGAGGATGATTGTATTTGTAGGATGTCCAAGTTGGGAAAAGTGTAGGCCAGATAACAATTCATTTTAAAAAGTTCTAGGGTTTTTAATAGACTCAATATGAATTGTTGTTCAGTCATTTTACAGTTACGTCCAAGTCTTTGTGATCCCATTTGATGTTTTCTTAGCAAAGATACTGGAGTGATTTACTCTTTCCTTCTCCAACTCATTTTATAGATAAGTAAAATGAGGCAAACAAAGTTAAATGACTTGCCCAGGGTGACATAGCTAGTAAGTGGGGAGGCCAGATTTGAACTTAGGAAGATGAGGCTTTCTGTCTCCAGCCTTGGTACTCTATCCATTGCACCACCTGGCTGCCCTGTCCCAAATGAAATGGGTTGTGTGAACTAGTGGGTTTTTCTTCACTTGAGACATATAAGCAAAGGTTGTATGAGCCCTGTTAGGTATATTTTAGAAAAATTCCTTTCTCAGGTACAGGTTGGACTAGATGTCCTCCATGGTCCATTTTCACACTGAGAATGTGGCTATAAAGAAAACTAAACAGAACGGTCAAAACCTCTTTAACAGTTTAAGATTCTAAAGTAATGTTAGAACCCAGTGCAAAGAGAGGAGGTAATGAATTTCTCTCATCTTGTCTATTCCATTATTGCCATAGGTATAGGAGTGATATGTGCTTTATAAACTACAAAGTCTGG
>CM053769.1:181208493-181285604 GCA_028658325.1 Potorous gilbertii
CAGACTGCTGCTATATTTTAAAAATAATTTTCTTGTGAAGCAATACTCTGAAGCATCTCTTCCCAATTTCCACTAACACTGATCAATTGGATCCCCAGAGATGCTATATCTCCCACTTAGGGTCCTAAGGGTACCCCAAAGGGACTGTGGGAGTGACTTTCTGTGATGCTATTGGGTTAAGCTCTTGTTCTAGTATATTCCCTCCACTGTTAACCACTTGTGAGTGATATCCTAGTTCCTTTTAGCCAAATAACATCAATTAATTGGCATTTAAGAAGGTATATTTATTCTGAAGATACAGCAAGAACAGAAGTTCAAATGTTTTCTCCAACACCAGAGAGGATATACTGTCTCCTATACCACTTCACTACATAGGGAGGGTAGGCTCAGACTCAGCGTGGTTTTTATATAGCACTCACCCCACCAAAGTTCATATCCTAATGCATCATGACTGATAGGTAGATGAGTCTGAATCTACTTTTGCTGGCCTGAGTCAACCAAGTGACTTGCAGCTTTACTCCTTACTGTTTCGTTTCAGGCAAATACTAGCATAGGCTCCAGTTTCAGGACTTTTAGTGACTTGCTCTCCTGACTTTTCAAGGCGTGCTAGGTCACAGGCACTAACATTCTCTTTCATCTAAAGGCAGGAAATCTAGATGCAACCAAGACAGGAGTAATGCAGGGCCATACACTTTTGGCTTCATGCTGACCATGGGTAAGAGAAGGGCTAAGTCCCATCCCCCATGCCTAGAGCAACTTCCCCTCCTTGACTGAATACCAGCCAGACCAAGAGACTTGCATTGGCCGGTTCATTCTTGCTCCATGGCCAATCAAAATCCTCTTTACAACATGGCTAATGGACCAGAACAAGTTACAGAATGTCTGCACAAGTTCCAAGTTTAGGACCTTCCATTATTCGTCATCATTCCTTTTCATGAAGCAAGTTCCCCACCCTATTCCAGCTGGAAATTGAATCAGTCAAGTATTCTGGATATACTCACCAACTTCCCCCCAATACCCCCTTGCATTTCCTTTGTCATTGCAGAGGGAAGTCACACAGGTTGTAATTGTAGTTTGGAATGCTAACCCCTTGCTTGCTTATCTCAAGGACACTCAGGAGATAAGTTTGTAGAAATGGCTAGATGGCTGTTTGATCCTACTGCTTTATCTGGAGTAAAACTTTCCAGGGCTTCCTTGTGATAAAGCTGTGGAAAAAACAAGAGAAGTCAACCTTGGAGGGGAAATAAATAAATACTTCCTTTACTGTCAATTCAGACTCGTGATTGTTGGAGTTAAGAGTACCATCAAAATGAAAACATGGTGGGTACTGGGCCTATTGACCTTGCACATCATTTTCTCTGTGTGTGAATTGGTATGAAAACACCAAACCCAATAAGATCTTTCATAAATTGTGAGCTGAGATGAAAGGCATATCTGCTTTGGCTGGGGATCCTGATTTTTTTTTTTTTAACACTATCTCATGAGTCAGAATGGGTGTATCACTTATAATTACTGTTGATTACCATTCATGTTGGAACAGCTACCTTGCAAAGCTATCTTCTATCAGAAAATAAATGCCAACTTAGTGACCTGCATGAGATAGCTAGGTGACCCAATCTGCTGGAGAGCCGCCTGATGCCGGGTGAATTAAGAAGTGTGACTACAGTAATTAGCTTCCAGTTTCTGACTCTGGAGAGAGTCTTCCCAGGGCAGGGCTCACTCTTCTTGCTGGTTGACCTTGGTGAAAGAGAAGGGGGAGCATGGATTGGGGGTTAGTGTGATGGAGGAGGAGGAGTCAGGAGGCACTCCAGAGGTCACTTAGAGAAACCAATTTGATATCTTGAGCTTGTTCGAGGATTTTTTTACCCAGTGCTTACCGTCCTTGAAGGTGATGGCAGCTCAAAAGCCTGTTGACAACTATGTAGCCCTGGAGTTTATATTTGGGACCAGAAGAGTTAAGACATGCCTGCTTTGGCTCATGTATGCTCTTTAATGGAGGGCAAACACAAAGGAAGTGAGCGAGGGTTAAAATAGAATTGGTGCACAGATTGAAATGATACGTGATTACTTGCAGTTGTACAATCGATGGAAAAAAATGTGCATGCAGGTCTTTTAGGAAGTGTAAATAAAACAGACGGGTTTATGGGGGGGAAAGTATGCTTTACACACCCGTCCTCTATATCAACAAATGTTGCCCTCAAGGCAAAAACTTGTTTTTTTGATGTTCTAAGCTTGTATTAGTCACACCCATTTATTCCTGGCATAATTTGTGCACTATTTGAAACTTGGCAAGAGTGCTGATGTCAGGGCCAACATTCAGTCTTGCTTCAGGAGTTTCTATGAATATGAATGCCTGGAGTTTACATAGGCTTACTCTGTCACCATGGTAACACATGTTTGTTATGAAAACCTGGTATTCTAAAGTCAAGCATCCATACTCTAACCTCCAGCTCCACACAAAATAGGGTTCTGGTGTTTCGAAACATTTTTGTCATTATTGAGTTTTTAATGTGGAAGATAGATTGGGTCATTGGGTCAAGGGGGTGGCTTGATGTTCTTAAACACACACACACACACACACACACACACACACACACACACACATACACATGCTCAGCGGGGTGGAATGCTTGTTGTTAAAAACAACAGCAAACTCAAAGCCCTTTTCCTTCCAATTAACTCTTCTGAGAAACAGAACTGAACCAAATGAAACAGACTTCAGTTTCATAGAGCTGCTAATAAGGGGCAGGAGCATCAAAGATGAAGGAAATAGCATGGCACAGTGAGAAGAGCATTATCCATAGAGTCAGAGGACCTGAGTTCAAGTTGCTGCTCTGCTACTCTCTGAGTGATGCTGGCTGGATCACTTCACTTTTCTTTCACTCTGTTTTCTTATTCATAAAATGAAGGTTGTAAAATAAATTGACTAATAAAAGGTTCATTTTAGCTCCAAGTTAATGATCCTAGGAAATGCATGGGAAGAAACTGAGACTGGGTTAAATGACAATTTTCCATGGGGTATTAGGAATTTGGGGGTAAGCTTGAAGAACAGTCATAGGAGATGCCATGTTACCTCTGTACTCTGAAGAAAAGAAGGCATATATTAAGCATGGATAACTATGACCAGACCAGACCAGATCAAATTATTTGTTCAGTTAAATTTATCATGGCATCTACAGAACATTCTTCATTCATGCATTCATTCATCTACATTTCCCAATGCATTCCTTCCTCTCTCCCCTCATTTATAAAAAAAAGAATAAAACAGGAAAAAATAGTTCAGCAAAACTAATCAATGCATTGAAAAAGTCTTACGTTGTCATATTCCATAACCATAGCCTCCCACCTCTGCATATGTCTTCTCTGGGGCCATACTTAGTTATTGTAACTTCAAAGCCTTCATATTGTTTGTCGCTATGGCTCTTTTCATATTCACTGCTGTGGTCTTTGGAAAACATCGTTTTGCTGTTTCTGTGTATTCATTTTGTATCAGTTCGTAGAAGTCTTTCTTGACTTCTCTCTGGTCATTATTTATGTTAGCCCAGCAGTTAATCTTCCTTTACATTCAAGTTCTAGAACTTTTCTAGTCATTCTCCAATTGATCCTATTTTGTTTCTAGTACTTTACTACCACCAAAAAATATTGCTATAAGTATCTTGATATATATAGTACTTTCTTTTTGTCATTTATTTCTTTGGGGTATATGTGTAACAGTACAATCTCTGGGTCAGAGCGTATGGATATTTTATCCATTTTCTTTGCGTAATTTGAAATTGTCAGACTAGCTATATCAATTCATAGTTTCACAGGCATTGACAGGTTTTCCATAATTTTTCCTATAATTCCATAATTCCCATGACATTGACTATTCTGATCTTTTGTCGTCTTGGCTAATTTGTAGGATATGATATGAAACCTTGGAGTTGTTTTGATACCCATTTCTCTTGTTATTAGTGACTTGGAATATTTTTTCCTGTGATTGCTAATAATTTGAAATTCTTCTTTTGAGTATATCAGGTGCTTTTTATATCTCTCTCAGTGCTGAGTTGCATAGGACATAATGAATTTAATTAAATTAGTTATACTAAATGATAGAACCTGGGTACCTCTTCCTTCAATAAAAAGCTTGTGAGTACAAAATGTTAAGTTTCAACTTGACTTTGACCTATGACTTGCTCCCCTTTCAGTAAAATATGAGAGTATTCATATTCTGATCTGCTCTGAGCAGGTCTATACACCTTAGAGAAAGATCTGTTTTAATAAGTTCCCAGTACCTTGGAAATCTCACGTCTAAATCTAGTTCTAAAATCAGAGGATTTGGAACTGAAAGGGATACTCAAAGTCCAACTCTCTCATCTTACAGATGAGGAAAACTAGGTTCAGAGGTTAAATGATTTGCCAAGTGCAGGTGGTAGAACTGGCATTCAAGCTTAGGTCCTCCCACTGTAAATCTAGTGCTCTCTCTACTGCATTGGAGTTGTGGGACAAGTTGAGAGATAGCTGACTATTTTCTTGTTTGAATGTTTTCAGGAACAAATCAACTCACGGGTATAATAGGCCATTAGACCAAATAATGATAGATTTTGCCTCAGTTTCCCCAACTCTGAAATGTGAATAATAGTAGCACCTAGCTCTCAGGGTTGTTGTAAAGATCAAATGGCATAATATTTGTAAAGTGCTTCTTCCTGGCACGAAGTAGCCATTATGTAAATGCTGTCATTATCACTGGCATCATCACCATCACCACCACCACCATCATTTTTAAGTGGCAGATTAAGTGGTAGATCTTCCTCCTCATCTACCCCTATAATTCCAAGTAGAATGAGAAGAAAACGAGAGACACCCCCTGATAGAGTAGTTTGGTGGATGAGGGCCATGGAAACAGAGAGGAGGAAGACTCTGAGTTCCACACTTCCAATAGGAGCAGAGGGGCTATTGAACAAATTATTCGTTTTCCTTTGGGGCTGAAAACTCCATTGTTAGATCTCCTCAGCTTGACACCAATAAATATTTCACTGGAAACAAGCAAAGATCAAATCTGCTGATGAAAAGGTGGACATAATTCAATTAATTTCACTTCAGTTCAATTAATTTCAGTTCAACAAACATTTCTTGTTTCCAAGGATTCAAAAAAAAAAATCCTTTGAAGTAAAAAGTTGTCAGCTTCTTGGGCTCGTTATTCACTCTCCATGTACCTTGATTGACTTTGAGTCTAAAATGTGGGAAAGAGACACTTGTGATCTGTCATCCTTCCTCTTTGAAAACCCCCTTTTCACCACTGCCACCTCTAGAGACAACTGATTGCATCAGAATTTTTTTGTAGGGTGGGTCAGACTTTTAGAATGCAATTGTTTTCAGGCTGTGTCTATTAGACTTTTTATGATGTTTTAATTGGGAGTGTGTAATTGTACGGTACCTTGGCTGGGGAAGAGGGTACTTTCCAGATTAGATGATTATTATTAGTAGCGTTAATGGGAATTTATATGCCCTAAATCCATCATGTAGCAAGGGGATCATAGTCCTTAAGGCGGTAGTTACTATTTTGAGTATGGCTAACTTGTAAAACTGGATCTTTTTATGTGAACCTGCTTTTAGTTAAAGGAGTACATAAAAACCTCAGAAAGATAGAACTTCAATTTTGTGGCTGCAATCTCATATACTTTTAAATGGCAAACCCATAAATTTTTTTTAAAAATTAAAAAATACCCCCAAGTTTATGATGGAGTAGCAGAACGTTCATTCTTGAGATGGGACTTCACAGAAGCCAATGGAACAAAAGCTACAAAATTCCAGAAGAGTTTGATTGAATTAGTCTTCTTTCTCTCCGAAGAGTAATTCTGAACTTTTGTGAAAAAGGTTTCTCTTTCATATCTTGCAATAACAGAGTGAAAAAAAATCTTGATGGCTCATGGCTTTAGGAGGTCACAAGACATGGAAGGATGATTAGAATACTCGTGTCTATTCCAGGAGACTGGGGTTCAGATGATTTCAGTTTGTCCAGGCAGCAAAAGAGTATCTGAAAGACTAAACTGTGTTTTTATATACATCTGTTCGGCACGCATCCATGCTAGATTACACAAAAGCCAGACAGACTGCAGGTCTACACATTAGACTAAGATGTGGGGGAGGGATGCCACTTGGGGGTCTGGATTGTGAAGTTTAGAGGTTTATATGGGTTAAGTTAACCGAAGTGTGGCCAAATCTCTACTATACTTGGTGATAGATAGATGTAAGTATAGTTGGATAAACTAAAAAAACGACATAGCCATCGACCCTTGGTTATCTTTGTTATGGAGTGCTCTTGGCATTTCCATGTGTATCAGTTGACAAATTCACAAGCATTTATTAAGTACCTACTATGTGCCAGGAACTGTGCTAAAGCCATGGAATACCAGGAAAAAAATGAAGTAGTTTCTGCCCTCAAGGAGTTTATATTCTATGAGAAGAAAATTCACAACTTTTTGAATGGAAAGGATAAGTGGCTCAGATAATATGAAGGCAGAACGCCCAAGCTATCTATGTTTGACTTTATTGTTTTCCTAATTATTCTCTTTATGCTGCTATGAACACATTACTATCTTGTACTCATTGACTGCTGTAGTGTGTCAGTGTGCTGAGTGACCTGAAAGGAGCAATTCTGGGGATGAAAACTTTGTTGCAGAGATTGATGACTGACTGACTTCTTTCCCCAGTCTTGTTGGAAAGCTGTGAATATCTGCGATGCGCTTCTAAATGTCTCATTTATAGTCGAAGATGGCACAAGTTTTCTTCTCTTCTCTTTCCTGTTCCCTTTCTTTCATCTGATTTTTGATACAGAAATTCCTTCTATTGATCTTGAAGGAGTTAACCATGAAATGATTTGCATGGGTCAGACAAGAATCTATAGTCTCTAGTTGGACAATTAAGTCCATTTACAATCTGGCTCCAACCCTTATTTGGACCCAACAAAAAGAGCCCAATTATTGATCTTTAAGTATATTGTGTACATACTTTAAAAATACTATTTAGTTTTTTTCCAATTACATATAAAGACAATATTAAATATTCATTTAAAAAGAAATTGAGTTCCAGATTTTCTCTCTCCCTGCACCCTCCTTAAAATGGTAAGCAGTTTGTGCAATCAAGGCTATGTATATTCTTGACTCCAGAACTTCCCCCTGCTCCTCTCAGCTTAGGTCCTAAGTCCTTAAGTCTTTCAAATGAAAGGTGAAAACTCTTTTTTCTAGGAAGCCTTCCCTCATTATCTTAGACTTTAGTGGTACTTCCTTCATTCTGAACTCCTGTGGTATTTTCTGTCTTTACCTTAGACAGCTATGGTACTTAACACATGTTATCTGGTTATATTGGTAGTTATATTTTTATGTCTTAGAGTATTAGCTTCCTATGGTCAAGGATGAATGAATGAAAAGCATTTTGTTTTGGGCAGACACTGAAATCCAAAAGTAAGATAGTCTCTATTTTCAGGAATTTTCATTATATAATAGAAGGAGGTAACACCTTTAGTGGAGTGGTAGTCAGGGATAGTATTTTGGTATGTAAAATTACAGGCATGATGAATGGAATCATAGAGGAATCCATTAACATGCCCTTTCTAGATGCAATGGTAGTGTTGATTTAGTTATGGATCCAAGATCTGTGCGCGCAATGCCTAACTCAGTGCCAAAGACTTAATAGTTTACCAGTGAGTGTTTCTGGTTGATAATAAAGATGGTATTATCTCCTCCATCACCTCAACTCCCTGGTTCCTTCTCAGCCATGACTCTTTGGCTGTGAATATATAACTTGGCAACTGAAGAGTGATGAATGCAGCCAGCCAGCCAGATGTTTTGGCTAAAGGACATTAGATAAATGGTTTGACTTTTTTGTTTTTTAAACTAAGTGGACCAGATGTTTTAATGTTGTTAATCCAGAGCCTTAGACCCAGTGGCTCACTGAAGAAGATACTTGGCAGGGATGTTGTCTTATCTCTGGAGCTTGTCAAAAAAAAATCATATCCTCTTCGGTCACAGCAGACAGACACTCTCTCATCAGCTGGGAATTCCCTGTAGAGGAAGAGAAAAGGGTTAGCAAAAGGACTCTAAGATGCCTTACAGCTCAAACATCCTGGGCATCCATGAGATGGCAGAGGTTCAGTGAGAACTAGAGAGTAAGTTAGAAATGTATCTCTTTTGCAGGATATTTGCAAATGTCTGCTTTTGGGTAACTTGAACAAAGTATGCTAGATTAGCAATCTGGAGCTTTCAGGACTCTTCTTTGTTTGCTGTCTCCTCCTTCTCCTTCTTTTTCTTTTTCTTCTTTTCCTCCTCCTCCTCCTCTTCTTCCTCCTCCTCCTCCCCTCCTCCTCCTCCTCCTCCCCTTCTCCTCCTCCTCTTCTTCTTGTTCTTCTTCTTCTTCTTCTCCTCCTCCTCCTCCCCTCCTCCTCCTCCTCCTCCCCTTCTCCTCCTCCTCTTCTTCTTGTTCTTCTTCTTCTTCTTCTTCTCCTCCTCCTCCTCCTCCTCCTCCTCCTTGTCTTGCACCTCCTCTTCCTCCTCCTCCAGAAAATCAGACTGAAAGTAGACTTGACCTCTGCCTCCCTTAACCAAACTGTGGTCTTTCCCATCTCTTCTCTGACTTTCCAATGCCCTCAGAATCAATGAACACAATTTAGTCCCTCAATCAGACTACAAACATTTGTTAAATACCTGTGCTGTGCCCAGTGCTGGGTATACAAAGGAAGGCAGAAGCATACAAACAAAAACCTAGCTGCCAAACCAGTCGCTCTGCTCCCAAGGAGCTCACAGTCTAATGAAGGAGACAATGCACAAATGATGATGTAAAATGAAGACTTTCTGCTAGTGCCTTCCCTCTGTGGATTGTTTCCAATACATCCCATAAGCATTTTGTGTGTATATAGTCATTTGCATGCTGTCTCTTGCCTCTGACAGTAAGCTCCTAGAAGGCAAGCATTTTTTTTTTGTGCTTTCTTTATAGCTCCTTTTTAGCCCAGTGTGAGGTACAGAGTTGGTAATGAATCATGAAATGATCGATTTAGATTTGTTAATCTCTCATCCCCTTTCCTTCAAGATTTTCTATTCCTTGAGAGTAAGGATTATTTTTATACATTTACAGGTACATGAAACTCCTTGATGGTGGCAGTGGATAGGGCCTGGACTTAGAGTCAGGAAGTCCTGAGTTCAAATTAAGCATCAAGTACTCACTAGCTATGTGACCCTTGGCAAGTCATTTAACCTTTGTCCACCTCAGTGTCCTCGACTGTAAAATGGGATAGTAACAGCACTGACTTCAAGGGTTGTTGTGAGATCACATATGTAAAGTGCTCTGCAAACCTTAAAGCCTTTATGGAAGCTAGATATTGCAGTACCTTCCATTGCATTTAGTATAGTATCTTGCACATGATAGATGGCTGAATTAATAAATGCTTCTTAATTGGTAGTTTAATGAAAAAAAGGCAAATTCTTCATTTTTCCTTGGGCTAGTGATGAGTTAAAACATGCAGCTAATTTGGGGGTCTATTTGGTCATGGTTGAGAATAGTGCTGATGGAGAGAAGTAGGGAAAGTTAATCACTCAGATCTTGAGGGCTCACCTTGTATAAAGGAGAAACCTGAGAGGTTAACCTCTTGAAGGGGAAGTTGGAGAAGTCCTAGCAGTTATTCTGAATAATGATTAAGTAGACTTCAACTCCTGCCTCATCCCAACATCAAAGTAATCCAAGGAGGAATTTGGATCAAGTTCTCATGGGCAAGGATTGAACTTGTAGGAAATGCGGATGCAGTGTGGGCTGGTCTTCTGCCCCTTACGTAGGCCTGGTCGTCTACCTCTTAGGCGCAAATTGAGATTGTTATCTTCCTTAGGAAAAGCGACAGCAGTAACAAACTCCATTCCTTAAACCCTGACTCTGGAAATCCTGCCTCTTGGAAACTTGACCTGATTTCTTGGGCTTGGTGGGGATTGGCCCAACCTGAGGAGCCAGTTTGACCCTAGGGCTTACCTCCTCTTTACCTAAAGTGCTCTTGACTGGGTTAGGAGTCAGTGGCCTAGATGGAGGCAGGGTAGGAATCTATCAATCAACACATACTGGCTGAATGCCTAGGACCTGCCCAGTACTGTGGCAGGTTCTGAGGTGGAGAAGGTAAAGAACGTAATCTTCAAAGTGGGAGTTATGAACTGATCCCAAGGGATGTGGTCAACCATTTGGAAAGTGGGAAGATAGTTGAGTCATATTTGTAGTTCCCTGAGGTTCCAGTGAAAGGTCTCTGCCTTCCATTTCCTTGCCATTTCTTGGTCCCTTAGGGCACTCAAAATCTAAACATCACATGGGTACTCATCATAGCCACCCAAGTTCCATTGGGAGAATCCCTACCCGCCCCCCCACCAACCCCAACTTCTGTCCTCATCAAGCTCTCCCTAGAGAGAGGGCTTTTTGATCTGGATCAAGGTTACTCCATCCCCTCACACCTCCTTTTGTTATCTCTTCTCTCTTTCTGAATTTTTCTGTTACTAGTGAGGCTACCAACATCCTTCCAGTTACCCAGGTTTGAAACCTTAGTGTTAACTTCAATTCTTCATTCTCTTTCATCCTTCATATCTTATCAGTTGCCACATTTTATTCCTATCTCTACAATATCTTCCCTATGCATTCATTCCTTTCCCTCTGCTCACACATACACCAACATAGCTTAGACTCTCATCACCTCTTATTGGAAGGCGACAACAGCTTCCTAATTGGTTTCCCTCTCTCAAATCTCTCCTCCCCATCTCAAGCTATTGTTATTGTTACCAAAGTAACTTCCTTAAGGCAGAGATCTGATCATGTCATCCTCTGTTCAGTAAATGGCTCCCTATTGAATTTAGGATCACATATTATTTCATATTTATTTCATCCTATTTAGAAATCTATTTTGTATTATGACATTTAAAAAGTTCAAGAGATAGAATTTCTGGGTATTTAGTCATTTTATTAATAATCCTGGCATTTTAATAAAAGAGGTCAGTGGTATTCTTCAATGCCCAATACTCTCAGGGGAGCGGATCAAGGCTTACATGACCTTGAAAGAGTGGTGTGGTGAAAGATGATCAGGTGGTCCCACTAAGTCTAGTGCCAATGTGGTGAATCTCTGAAAATGGGAGCCACTAGGCTCCCTAAGGAGGGGAGAATCAGCCCATTTCTGAAAGGAAACAGATCAAAGCTTCTGTACCAAACAGTACTGGAAATCAGGTCACATGTAGCCACTATACGTCTAGCCTGAGTGAGGAAGATAGATACCTAGTACTTAATATATAAAATAAAATAAAAATGACTAATAATAACGTTTGGATCTAAAATGTCTGATGACCATTGCTCCAAAAACTTAATGTCTAGTTGATGAAATAAGACGAAATGCTCTAAGGATAAGCTAACAATAGAGGAGTTACATGATAACATGTATACAATAAAAGAAGTCACCATCACAGCAGCAGTACAGGATTAATTGCTCAGTGGGTGGTACAGACAATAAATGCTGTGAATTCCAAGGATAGAGGGAGTACTCTGTGGGCTGGAGTCAAAAAAATTGCCTTGTATTCTCAGTTCAGTAGTCTGTAGCCCATAATTTAGCTCCTAATTATATACTGTCTGGTTTGTTCCCTAATGAGTTTGGTTGGGTTAGTTTTTTTCCTTTCTAATCTAGATTATAAACTCTTGAGGGCAGGGGCCAGCCATGTCTTATCACTTATTCATGAATCTAGCAAAGAACTGAACTTAACTATAATAACTACTCAATGAGGAGGGACTTGTTGGTTGATTGGCTGAGAGGGAAGATTGCTAGTTGAGTGCCTGATTGTGGGGGTCACATTAAAGATGAGGTCACTAGATTTAGGAAGAAGTGTTGCTCAGATCCTTGGTGTGGGATCATGCTACGAGGAAGCAGGGCTCAGATATCTTCAGGTCAGCTATCAGGGCTTCTTTCAAGATATGGCTCATGTCACTCTGCTTGAGGCCTTTCCTGGTTCCCTTAGTAGCTAGTGTCAACTTCACCCCCTCATCACACAAATGTGTTTAGTATAAACACATGAACATACATGTATTTCTATATATACCACACATATGTATGCCTATATACAATATATACACATACATACACATACTTGTACACATACATATACATATATGCAGACACATGTGCATGTTGTCTTCTCTTGTTGGAATGTAAATTCCTTAAGGGTGAAATTTGTATTGACTTTTTCTTTATGCCTCCAGTCTTTTAGTACAGTGCCTGAAACATAATAGATACTTATTAAAATGTTTGTTGATCAATTGATTGATTAATTCTTTGGAGTAGAACAAAGGGTCTGCATTTCAATTTTTTGAACCAATCAGTTGGTCTGTTGGTGGTTAATCAGTTGATTGTTGGCTTGACCTGGTTCTACAGGTAGCCTAACAAGATTGGGTATTGCTACTTTTTTTGGTTTTCAGTTGGTCAGGGTTGAGGACTTTGAGTGAAAGGTACTGTTGTCTTTTTGTCATCCAAGCTTTAATCCTTCAATCTCTTTCCCTCGCTCCCATATCCAATTAGCAGTCAAGCTACTTTTGCAATTTCTCTCACACATTTCACATTCGTCTCCTTTTTTCTACTTATATATCATTTCATGGAGACCATTTTGATAGCTTCCTAATTGATGTGCCTGCTCCCAGTTGATTTTCTTTCCAATGAATCTTCTCAGAGCTACAAAATTGATGTTCCTAGAATACACATCTGACCATATCATACTCCTTTTCAAAAATCTTCAGTGGATCCCTATTACCTTTAGGATAAAAATCTGAAAATCTCAGGTTGGCATTTAAAGACCTCTATACTATGATTCCTGTACATGTTCTCTGTCTTGTCTCATATTACTCACCTTTGCACTCTCTCCATTCTAGTCAAACAGGCCTGCTGGCTATTTCCTCTGCATCATATTCCATCTTCCATACCTATGCCTTTCTAATCTAGATTATAAACTCTTGAGGGCAGGGGCCAGCCATGTCTTATCACTTATTCATGAATCTAGCCCTGCATTTCTGGAAACCACTCCCATATTCCATCCACCTCATTGGATCCCTACTTCCTTCAAAGTACTGCTTAGGTGCCACTTTCCATGATCTTTGCTGATTCCCCCTCCCTATTCCCCTTTCTTCTTTTCCTTCCCCTTCCCCTAGCTATTAGTACTTTCACCCTCTTGATATTACTTTGAATTTCAATGTCAATCAACCAATAAACATTTATTAAATACCTACTATGTGCTAGAATTTACCAACCGATTTATTGGGTTTTATTCTCTTAATAGAATTTACGCTCCTTGTCAGAGTTTCTCTTGTAGTTTGTATCCCCAACTACCTAACACATATTAGACATTTAATAAATATTTACTGAAGTGAATCGGGTAGTGAGAGTACCGGGCAGGATGGAGGAGGTAAGCCAATACTATACATCTCATTACACCAATTTCTTTTTCGGTGACCATATCACTGGCTGCAAAAGAATTGTATTCTGTTTCCTCATGGTAATGTGTGGGTGATCCCAAATCCTTGAAGGCTATGGTCATTCAGCACAAGCTTTGGAGTTTTAGTAATGACCCAGGCAAGTCAAGTTAACATGCATTTATTAAGCACTTATTTTATGTCAGACACTGTGTTAGGTGTTTCAGAGTGAAAGAAAGGCAAAAGACCAGTTTTTGCTTTCAAGATACTCACAGTCCAATGGGGAGACAGTGTGCAATCACTGTCATATAGAACCCTATAGAAACAAAGTATAGGCAGGATTAATTGGAGGTAATGTTAGAGGGAAGGGGTTAGCATTAAGAAGAATTGGGAAAGTTTTTTTGTAGAAGGTGATCTAGTGAAGATGGCCTGTATCATATGTCTGCTGTCCAAAGACTCAGCCTTGCCAAGTTTGGAGAGGCTTAAAATGACATTGATAGAAGGGTGATGAGTTTTTCTGCTAACAATAATTCTTGAAGATTGCCTACCATATTACAGAGGGATTGCCATGGCAGCTGTGGAGTTAGTGCCCATGCTGAGGAAATCATGGAAATATTGGCCTTCTGATGGTATTTAGATAAACCAGACATTTCTCCATTTGAACTCTAATGCCTCTGTATTTGCACTCTTCACATCTGCAAGCTGGAGAGCTGCCGTTTGCTCTTTCACTAGCTACATTGCAAATAAAAGCATTTTATTTTCTCTTTGTTGTTATTGCTGTCCAAGGAACAATTTTTTCCACTCTTTGAATTATAGGTCTTATATGGTGGTTACCAGATGCAGACAGCACAGTAATCAGGGAGCAAGGTATTTCCTCGTCTCTTACCAAGGTTGACTTTTGAGCACTCACTTTTGGATGGGGTACCTCCTTAGCTTCTAGTCTCCAGTACCAGAAGCCTTGTCATGAAAGACAAATTGCATCCTGGTGATTCTACTTGTTAACCATGTGTTCCTGGGCTATGGGGTAGGGTGGCAGGGGGTGGGGGAGGAAAGAAAGTTAGGATCTATTGTCAAGTTAGGCTGGTTATAAATATGAGAAGGGCAGCTAGGTTGTGCAGTGGATAGAGTTCTGGGCCTGGAGTCAATAAGAATCATCTTCCTGAGTTCAAATCCAGCCTCAGACATTTACTTAGCTGTGTGACCCTGGGCAAGTCGTTTAACCGTTTACCTCAGTTTCCTCATCTTTAAATGATCTGGAAAAGGAAATGGCAAAGCACTCCATTATCCTCACCAAGAAAACCGTAAATGGGGTCACATAGAGTCTGTCATGACTGAAATGACTGAGCAACAGCAGCATATGAGAGACCAGTTTTATTCTGGAAGACACTGAACCATTTTCTGGAGAGAGTTTTTTTGACGTTTCCTTTCTGAACGAGTGATAGCTAGCGTCATGGACTTTTAGAACCAGAAAAGATCTGAAAGATAAACTAATCCAAATTTTCAATTTTACAAGTGAGGAAATTGGGGCAGAGATATGGAAAGTTATATGGCTCTAATCATAGCAGCTAACCTTTTGAATGCTTCAGTTCAGCAAGTGCTTTGTGGTGAGCCAGCTCTCATCTCTTTGGAAAAGAAGCTGATTTTCCCCATTTGGCTTTGGTTGGATGAAGTCTCTTTCTATATTATAACTTCCCAGCTTTGTAGGCTTAGGGTCAGTGGATATCCGATCATGGCCATGGCTCAGGATCCTAAGTACACTTTTGGATGCAGAGCATTTTGTGGACTTCAAAACCCTGCATAAATATTGGTTAGGAGAGGCAGAAGTATCTAGTGGCAAGAGAGCTGGCCTTGAAGCCAGGAAGGCCTCCATTTTATTTCTTTCTCTAACACATACTGATTGGGTGTCCCTGGGCAAGTTTCTTCTCTTGTTAGTGGCAGCTGAGGAGGTGGTTCTCTATCACTGTGAGTTACTAAGAAAATGCTCATGTGCATTAGCAGAGAGAACTTCTTCACACAAGAGTTCCCTATAACAATAAAATTGCATGTTCCTACTCTTATCTTTAAGAATAATAAAATAATAACTGTTATCTTATTTTTAATAACATTAAAAGATTTGGGGACCCCCACACAATAGTTATGGTATTAATATTTTATATTGTTGTTGAGTGATGTCTGACTCTTTATGGCCCTATTTGGGGTTTCCCGGCAGAGCTACTGGCATAGTTTGCCATTTCTTTCTCCAGTGTGACCCCGTTTTACAGATGAGGAACCAAGACAAAGACAGGTTAAGTGATTTGCCCAGTGTCGCACATCTAATAAATGTCTGATGACATATCTGAACTTAAATCTTCCTGACTCAAGGTGTGATGCACATCCACTGCACCACCTATCTACCCCATATTGAATTTTGTATATATTTATATGTGTTCTTTCCCCTTACAAAATGTAAACTTTCTGAGGGCAGTGACTTTCATTTTTTTTCTTTGAGTCCCCAGCACTTAGAACAGAGGCTGGCAGGTCCTCAGTATTTACTGACTGCTTGTTAGTTGATTGGTTAATATTCATTGTCTGCAAAAATACATAGTGACAAAAGCTACTGTGAATTTTTGTTAATGCTTATAAATTATTTTGCTTTCTGTTAATCACAACAACTTGTACATAACATCTATAGCAATATATACATGGATAGGGCATTATTTATTCAGTTTTCAGAAAGTATACTGAGTCACATTACATATTTTGTTGACACTAAGTGGAGACCAAAATAGCAATAGTTGGGATGTGTGTGTACAAAATGCCTTAAACTAACTCCTCAGATGCCCTGACTTAATTCATCTGCATTATTAAGACCCTGGGGTGTTGTAGGCACTGTTTGGGAAACACCTTTAGAGGAAAAAGGACCTTCTCCTCCAGAGTCATCTGAATTCAGTGACCAAATATTCATCAGGATGAATGGAGATGACCCAGGGTGCAATGGGATACCATGGCCCTTTCAGGTTAAGGCCTTTTCAGGTACTCACTTAGAGCAAGGTAATGTCCATTCAGTAAATAGATCTCTTTAAGAAATGAATCAAGGTTTTTGGTCATCTTGTCTTTCATCATATGATTTTTCTTCAACTTTAAAATAATTATTAAAGCAAGGTAATGCATGCAATGTCATGCATTGATAGGCATGAAGACACGACTTCAATTCCTGTCTCTGCTACCTAAGAGTTGTGTGACCTTGACTGAATTCCTTAGCCTCTTTCATCTTCTACCTCATCTTCTTTAAAATGGGCATAACAATATTTACACTCTCTATCTCATGGTTTGTTATGAGGATGTATGAAATAATGTTTGCCAAATACTTCTGTGACCCTTGGCTCAAAGGGCTAAATTGCATAGTATTCTCTCTCTTTTAGTGGAGATGGATTCCTTAATGCCCCTTGTTTGTAGTAGGAGTGTATGGTGTTAATGAAAACCAGAGATGGGAAAGATCCTGGTTTTCAACTTTGAGAGAGAAGACATGTCACTCCAACCTCTCTTCAGGTCCCTAAGGGGATAGAAAGATTTAGGGAAGAGTCCCACATGTTGTGTTGTGTTTGTCCTTCATTCTTAAAGAGGACCATGATATCAGGGAAATGATGACATGACTTGAAGTTGACTTTAATCTGAGTGAGGGAGGGCTGTGTAAATCACCAGCCTCACTTTCTCCTCCAGAGTCATCTGAATTCAGTGACCAAATATTCATCAGGATGAATGGAGATGACCCAGGGTGCAATGGGATACCATGGCCCTTTCAGGTTAAGGCCTTTTCAGGTACTCACTTAGAGCAAGGTAATGTCCATTCAGTAAATAGATCTCTTTAAGAAATGAATCAAGGGATGGCTGCTTTATTTAGAAAAAAAAAGAATCAAACTGGGAGGGGAAGACCTTCAGGGTTGCTGTTTCAAAGAGAAATAGTTACCACTGACATTTACTCTAAGCCAGGAGGGCCCAAAATATAGCCATTAAGTGGAGTTTGGGCAGGGACTTATTGTGGTCCAATCTGTGAGTTTCAGAGTGAAAGGTTTAAGGGTTTGTGAAAGAAAGAAAGGAAGGAAGGAAGAAATCTAATAGAAGAGTTGGGAATCTCTATCATGTTCCTATCCCCAGCTTACTACACTAGAGATGCTCTTCCTAGTTGTTCAAGGGAAGAATTCCATTGCCGTCACTGTAGTATTTTGACTGCTTGCTTGCTTCCTTCGCTAAATATGAGTCCTGTCCAAAACTGTGCTGGTAAATGTTTAATAACAGGCTCTCTGAAAAACACAACACATTTTAAAACTTAATCTACATTATTAATCTTTTCTCCATCCCTCCCTGAATTCTAAATGATCCACAAAACAAATGAAGCCTTGATTTGCAGCATCTATTCATTTCTGAGACTTAAGTGCTCACACTGAAAATTTTACAATCAGCTCTTGCAAGGTAGTTAGATCTGGTTCCAGAATACCCCTGGTCCTATCACATTTACAGACTGTGTTTCACAATTTAAGACTTTGTTATATCAAGTCACACTTTAATTGTCCCTTGGATCTACATCTCATGTTTCCAAATAGATTATACGTTCCTTGTGGGCCAAGAACATGACTTTCATTTCTTCTGGGCACCTGACACCTTGTCATTCAATAAGGACTCATGATTCATTTTTATTCATAGGGGAGGCCATTAGAGATGGCAGAGTAAGAAGCAGACTTTTCTTCATTCTATTCCACTCAGTAGTAGGTTATATAGATTGGCTAGGACATGTAGAAGTTTCTGGAAAGGACTGAAGATAGATTGTTTCCTCTAACCTGTCACTTTGCCATCTCTTCCATAAGTCAGTTAACACTTCTACCGACACCCTAATACGTTCTACTGACAAATGGGGATAATAGCACCAGGCTTCCTATCCAAGGTTCTCAAATGATTTTTAAAATGCTTTGCAAATCTAAATCAGAACAAGAATATGGAATCCTAGGTCTGGAAGGGGAATGTGAAGTCTAGAGTAGAATAAAAGCATTTTTTCCTTAAGCCCATATTGAGAACAACTGCCAGAGGTGCCTGGTTAGCAAAGGAGGTAGAGTTTTAGACCCGGAGTTCAGAAAACTTGAGTTCAAATCCTGCTTCAGACATTTGCTGGTAGTGTGACCCTCCCCAAATACTTAATTGCTGCCTGCCTCAGTTTCCTCATGTGTAAAATGGAAATAATAACGCCCTCAACCTGCCAGGGTTGTTGTGAAGCTCAGACGAGGTCATTATAAAGCACTTTGCAAACCTTAGAGTGCTACCATTACTACCAGATGTTACAGGTACTGGGAACATTTCCAAATCACAGGAATGTTCACCTTCTCCCTTCTACCAGGGCCATGTTTTCAGCATTTGTTTCTAACCTGATGTTTATGGGTAATGATATTAAGTGCTGAGACACAAAGAAAGCCCATGATTAAGTCAGTGCTGAAAATTTGCTGCCACCTTGCAGAGATTGAATGATTCTTTCTGGCGAATTTGTTCTGAATTTGCTCACTAACCTGGGATTGTTTGGCCATCAGATGAACTGTTAAAATACTGTAAATGTCAAGTAAATGTGTATTCAGGTATAAAAGCATTGTGAGGAAGAGGGGACTGAGTAGCAAAGGATTATTGGCCTGCTTTTTTGTATTTGTCATAGGAATCATAGGATTTTCTGAGTTGAAAAAAGACTTTAAAAGTCATGGGGTCCTTCTTCTTCATTACTAATTCTAAACTAGGATTTTATCAATATAGGAACTTCTACTACAAAGGACACTCCTTTCACTAATGCAGATCAGCAACTCATTTGTAATTTATAGTTTTGGAGAACTTCCTAGGACATGGAGAAGTTAAGTGACCTACCTATAGACACATACTGAGTATATTGTCAAAGACAGTTCTTTCTGAATTCATGACTGGCCCTCTCTTCACTCTAAAACATTGACCTTCCTTTCACTTAACACATAAAAATGGAGACCTAGAGAAGGTATCATTGACTAGACTAGTCACTGGAGTTGGAAATGAGAATTCAAGTCTTATTTCTTGTACCAGCATGGGTTTCCTTCACGTTTGGATTTTCCTTCGTGCACGACTGTGTGACTCTTCCATTCACTAGGAAGTTCTGTTGAAGGAAATAAAAATTTATAAAAAAATTTGCATATTTTGTGTGTATTTTTGTTTCCTACTCTGTGAAACTGAAGACTTTCCATGCTGATCATCCATGTGATGATGTGAAGATTATGTGTAAATCCCTTGTTTTACAACAATAAATAATTTTCAATAAATGAATTATCCTGTAAAATGGAAATAATTGTTGAAACAAATCAATTAAAATTTTACCCAACACTCTTTGGGAAGTTTGCTGTCACGAGTGGTCAGCTATAATAAACTCAATGGTGACCGATTTCCAACATAATGCCATTTCAAATGATGTGAAAGTTTTGGCCAGTGCACTCCCTCTTCCCTCTTTTACTGTTGGTGGAAGAATCTTTGTTGTTATTTTTTTCCTGTGTGTGTATGTGGGAAATGTGGACTTTTGTAGCCATTGGAATGTAATTATATATATTTTGTTGTTGTTTTCATAGAACAGATGCAAGACAAAGAACATATTATGAGATCTATTGGGATGTAATTCTGAAACATATGTTCTCCAAATTATGAAAACGCTCTGAATGAAAAATAAATCCTTTCAGCATCAGAGAGTTTAGGCTTGGAAGGCTGAAGGAGAGCAGAGTTCTGAAGTAGAAAGAGGAGGCTTTGAGCAACCAGGCTGAATTGTAAGCACAGTAAAGCCAATACAGCAGAAAGCCCCAGATTAAAAAACGCAAGAGTCAAAAGATTATTGAGAGTCATGTGGAAGCTTTGTAGATCCTATTTCAAATGAGGGGTAGAACAAAAGGATGTGTAGTTGGAGGTTTACAGGAGATTTATTTTAGCTGAAAGGACGGCATTTCACTCTGATCTCAATTAATCAGCAACTGCTACGTCATCAGCACCAATATTAAAAATGGAAATCCCCAACCCTCAGGTGTACAGATCAAATGTTTGGGTGATGGAATTCATAAGGGAATAACAGGAGGCATTTTCAAATCATACAGCTTATCTCTTTGCTCTACTTCTGGCTTTTTATAGATAGAAAAAACAAAACAAAAACCTGCCTGTCAGAGTCCTTGATTTGGAGCGGCCTTGCTATGATATGCTATCACTCATAAGAGCTAACATTCATATGTGATTTACGGCTTGCAGAGCACTTTGCAAATATTATCTCATTTTATCCTCACAGTAATCCTGGGAGGTAGCTACTGTTATCATCTCCATTTTACAGATGAGGAAACCAAGGCAGACAGTGGTTAAGGATTTGTCCAGGGTTATACAGTTAGTAAGCTGTATTTGAACTCAGATCTTGCTGATTCCAGAATCTAGACCCTGTTGAGGGGGTTTAATTATAGAAAAGACCAGAAGAAACTCCCTTTTCACTTTATTTCACCTGTTGTGGGTTCCTCTGACAAGGTCCTTATAGACAAGGATGTGCTGCAACCAGCTTCTATTGGCTTGCAAAAGCCTATTGTCAAATTTTCAGTGTGAGCATTTGCACCTTGGAAATGGATATACCCTATAAATCAGAGTTTGATTTCTTATTTTCTTGATTGTATGGACTTGAGAAAGTGTTGGGAGGGAATGCTAATAATGTAGATTAAACTTAAAAGTGTATGATGCATTTTTGGAGAGTCAGTTGTTAAACATTTACTAACAGACTTCTGCTTATAGACTACGTTATAGAGATGTTCCTGGATACCATGTCATCATGGCAAAGATCATCTTATAAAAGAGCAAAATATTTAGGAATTTCTGAGAGGAAAGAGTGTCTCTAATATTACTATATTGAGAATACTTTAATGCTTTTCAAAGGACATTCATGACCTGACTTGATCCTCAGCTAAGACAGGTCTTCTCTGTAGACAGTTAATAAGCATGGACACTGTGAGTCATTCAAAGCTTAAATGACCTGTTAAGGTCACACACTCCAATAGATTTGGGCAGTAGTAGACCTGGATTTGAAGAAAGGGGTATGTGTATTGCATCTGTTGTGGTATAACTACACACCCCTGTTAGTTTTTCATATTTAAATGTTTCCTTCCTTCCTTCCTTCCTTCCTTCCTTCCTTCCTTCCTTCCTTCCTTTTCTCTCTCTCTCTCTCTCTCTCTCTCTTCTCTCTGTCTCTCTTTCTTGTTAGAGCCATTTGAAGAGGGTACTTTTGGAATTGTGATGGAAGGAATGTATGGTTGTAAATTATCAAATACCACAATGTTCAATGAATTAAAGTTGAGTCACCCAAAAGATAATGGGGTGACATATGGTGGCCATTAGGTCCTGGCACCTTATAAATAATGAATTGCAAAGTATAAGTAACATAAGGGATGCCATCAGAGAAATGATGAATTTGGGGAAAAAAGAGGGACTGTTCAGTCATGTACCAAGGGCAAGGCATAATCAATGGACAGCCCATGTATTCCACTGATATACACACAATTTCAAGAGAACTGGAGAAAAGCCTCACGTACCTTCATTGGGAAGACCCATTGTGAAGGATATGGACAAGAGTTGCACAGAATGAGTGGGCTCAGATGGTTTGAGACCTACATTATTAGAAGTACCCACATTGATGAGATGGTACATCCATTGAAACATTCATGAAAAGAAATGGCTATAAGGAAGTAAACAGGACAGGAAAACCCTTGATGGAAGCATGAAGGATTGTTGGATTCCTCAGAACTAGTTCAGTCATAATCTTGAATTAAACTTGCATGGAACAAAATAGTCCTGAACATCTAGGGGGAGCAGTGGATAGAGTGCTTGCCTTGGAATCAGGAAGACCTATGTTACCTCAGGAATTTGCTAGCTGGGTGACCCTGGGGGAAATAATTTAACTTCTTCCATCCTCAGTTTCCTCATCTGTAAAACTAAAGGATTGGGCTTGATGGCTTCTAGGCTCTCTTCTAGTTCTAAATTTATGACTCTTTGATCTTTGCCACAAATGTCCACCATCTTTGTGACTGGAATTTCTCTGATTCCAAGATGTGTGGGCCTTTGGAGAAAGGAGGCATGCTGGAAAAATGGAGTGAAAAATGTCGATTGGAATATAGATGTCCATTGCTATAAAAATTTTCAACTCATCATCCTTGAACTAGGATAATAAATTACTTTACCTTTTGTATTTTGGTGCATTGAAACATTATCTTTTATGATCCTAGGTGTTGCTTCATTATTTAAAGCATACTTGTTATTGCAGGGGAGACAAGCTCATCTTTGATTTATAAGGGAGAGATTGTGCTTTGAGTTAAATGGAAGTTCAAAGGAAAATGAATTCTAAATAAGAATAATTGAAGAGATTCAAGGTTCATTTGAGTTTATATTCATCAAGTCAGTTGTCTCAAGAAATGCACTTATTTAAGGCAACAGGACAGACATAACTTTGCTTCCATGACATCACTTTATTGTATATATCATAATCAGAAATGTTCAACTTCAGCAGTAATTTATACAAAACGTATTGTTACAGAGTTATAAATGTCATTAGACAGCAGACTTATGTATCAGTGTCATGCAAGTTGAACCTTGAATTTTTAAAAATTACCCACAATGCAAGTGCTCTGTAAAAATATACTTGGTCCATTCTCCTCTAGAGTAGTTTCATATTAAAAGTTCAGTTTAATTTTATACCTGGACTCTGCACTGTGGAGTACAACCTTTATTTCTCCTTCATGTTTTTAAAGTCACCTTCTTAATTCTGGTAGAACATAAGTCAAACAACTGAAAATGTTAGGAATGGATTTACAGTCCCTCTGGATAATCTCTATCTGGGATAGAAAGGAAAGTGAAACTGGAGATAACTTTTCCTGCCATCAAGGGACATCTAGAGAGAAGAGGCGATTAATTATAATGTACCAACTAGTTTCGATTATTCAGGGACTGATTATATAATTTGTGGATTATCCAGGCAGGCCCTTTACTTTTCTTCCTTGGTCAGTTCACGGCTTAGCATCCCAGGTGGACAACTGGAATCAGTTCAATCTATTGGGCTTCTTATTAGCATGCAGAAATTTTGGGGGAAGGGAAGTTGCAGACATGTAGGGTACTGGCCAGAACGCAGATTTTCTTGTCTCTGTCAATTATACATATGCTCCTTTTCTGACCAGTGACTCCAGAAAACTGGGAGATGGGAGGGTTGGAAGGAGAAGGTGATTCATTAACTAAAAGACGGGATACTGTTATTTAGATGCCACTTCTCTGATATTAAAAGAGATGGATGAGGGAGGGGTGATTTCACACAAATGAAAGGGATAGGATTCTTTATTCACTAAAAACAATGTTCCAAAATGTTGCTCGGTGACTATAAAATCTTCAGAATGCTGCCTGTTTGTCCATTGCCTCTTTCTCCAACCCTGCCTCCCTCCAGTGTTAAACCTTTTTGGGGATTGGCCATTTGCCTGAAAAACTCTTTGACCTACTGAGGAATTATAGTAGGGAGGCCAATTAACAGTTGGAAGAATTGCTGGATCCTGGTCAGGACATTCCTCTCCAGGGTTTCCACCCACTCATTGTCTGGGAAGTAAAGATGGTGGAGAGACATGGGAGTCTGGGGGTGGGCAGAAAAAAGAACACTGGACCAAGAGTCCTGGGCTTTGGTCTGAGTTCAATTCAACCAAAGTTTATAAAGCATCTTTTACGTGTAAGGCACTGAGGATACAAAAGACAAAACAGAAGTTGCCCCTGTCCTCAAAAACCTTATATTCTACTGAGTGAGTTATAACATACACACAGATAAATAACTATAAGATCTACATAAAATAAAGTAATTACATTTCTTGAATATGTTGCATTGGTGATGTGACCTTGGGCAAGTCACTCCCTCTCCTATAAAGTGAGGGGACTGGGTAGGTGAACACTGAAGGTACTTTCTACGTTTAACATTGTATATTCATAGATTGACTGAGTCTGTGAGTTGAGGTGTGAATCACATCACTGTACCAGGCAGCGGTACAGGAACTGCATCTTTGGAATTATTAGCTCTTTGGGAATATTGTATAAGAAAGATAATGGAAATGGGATAATGGGAAAGATATGGAACCATATAAAGAACCATATAAAATGGGCTGGAGAAGAGGGAGAGGTGGGGGAGAAGCTGTAAGCAGATCACTTGTTTGATGCTTTAAAATTGAAGGGAAAAAAACCCCTACAAATTGTATAACCATCAACAAGGCTAAGAATGAAATAAACATACAAAGTAAAAAATGAAATCTTACACAAAATCTTCAATTTTAATGTTGACAAAGCAGAACCAACCAAATAAACAAATAGCAAGCAGCTCAAAATAACATTTGCTATTTCCACTTCTAATTTTGTGTGAATTTCTCACTACCTATGGCTGACCCCACCACACATCCAGACACCCACCCACTCACTCATTTATTTATGTGTGTATATGTGTACTATATACAACACGTATAGACATTTATGAGTGTGTATATGTGTATACACCATACATACTACATGTATGGATGATGTCATAAGAGGGATACATTCATGGAAAGCATAGTGAGCTAGTCTGATTGTGAAAATGAGTAAAAACCGGTAGTGTGGAGCTTCATCAGTGTCTTCGCTACATCGAGAGAACTAGAGATCTCCTAGTGCTAGAGCTAGAGGAGGTTTCCCAGTGCTAGAGCTAGAGGAGGTCTCCATCTGTTGTATGGACCGCCTAGGGAGGATTTATAGGAGGAAATGGACAAGAGTTACACAGGGGAGAGGAGGTAGAAAAGCTGCAATCTACATGATTAGAGGGAGTTTCCATATTAAAGAGCTTATACAGATCTGTTGAAAAATCCACGAAATGTGTAGGGGTGAAGTTAGTGTGGATACCTCCTCAATTCAACTCATCTCACTTTGCAATACACCATAGAAATCCTTCAGCATTTCCTCGCATTCTTCATATTTATCTATGGTATCATAATATTCTAAGACATTAATATACTATGTTCATAGAATGATAAATCTGGAGCTGGAATGGATCTCAGCAGTTATCTCATGCAACCCCATTATCTGACAGATAAGGAAACTGAGGTTCAGGGAACTGAAGTGCCTCTGGTCACATTGCTTGTAAGCTTCTAGAGGTGGGAGATTCGAATCCAGGTCTTCCGACTCTAGGGTCAGTGCTCCTTCCATTCTTTCAATTTGTATGCTAGATACAAGTATTCCTATTAGTTTTTTTGGCCTTTAAAATAAAGTTACTATGAGTAATATTTTTGTAGAAAAAAGGATGGTTTTCCTTTTCAATTATTAAAAAAAATTGATAAATGGAATGATAGCAAATCAGTAACAAGATAACATTGAGTAAAAGGTAAAAAATCCACAAAACATAATTTCTGTATATTATTGAAAACAAGGAACAGAAAGAAGATTTAAAAGGGAAAATTGTGTTAAATACATAAAACTTATATTATTGTCAATTTTCTTAAAAATAAAGACCTAAAAACATAAAAAAAATTTGGAGCAAAGCTTTTGCTTTCATCTTCTTAATTAGGTTTTTCTCAAAAAGGTCAGACTTAGGTAGATTTGGCTATCACCAGTATGGTGTTGTTTGAAGACTTGAGGAAGGGTTTTTCTCCCCATTGAAGTCCGAATTTCTACCATTCTCTATTTATTTCTCTCTGTTAAGCTCTGTCCTCTCTCTTCAGGGCTCTATGAGAATAGAAATACTCTTGAGAAGTCCTTTATACCCCGAAGTGAATTACCTTATTAAATAATTTTTCTCTGGATAAGAAAGAAGAACCATATAATGACATTAGGCACCTGGGGGAGGAAGGTGCAGAAAGTATTTGGAGAGGGTGCAGATGACTGGGAAGGCAAAATATGTGCTTCCTGAGCACAGTAGGGATCCTGTTCGCCTTTCTTTGTGCATCCTTGGCACTTAGCACATAGTAAGCACTTAATAAATGCTTATTCACTGACTAATAGAAAAACTAGATGCTTCATGTTTCTCCATTTTTTTTTACTGCATCTTTGCAAAAAAACCCAAAACCAATTAAAAAAAAAAAGTAGAGAATAAATCACAGTCTGTGAAGATAAGAATTTTGGCCACTAGAGGGAGGAAGTATGCAAGGTAATCAATTTATGGAGTTACCAGTTTAGAAAACCCAGGTTGGCAAATTTGTATTAGCATACTCTCTGTTTCCCGCTTCCCCTCCCCCCCTCCCCCCCTCCCCCCGCTCTCCCCCTGTAATTTGAAATCTTTCCTGGGTAGTGTGAACATAAAGGTTTGGACCATGGTTTAGAATACGTAGCTTCTAGCAGATAAAAGACATTTAATAGACGTACTACATTTGGATTACTGAGATATGCTGTCCTGCTGCAATTTCCCCCGAGATGACATTATTAAGACAAAGCAGTGATTTTTTTTTCTGATTCAGTCAAAAATGATTAAAACTAAACTTGTTGACTGAATGCATAATGGTGAATTCTTTACACAGGGATGAGAGAGTACATTTTGTTCTGCGTAATAGACAGGAAAGGTGAAGAAATCCTCACAGGATAACAGGCACTGTTCTATTAAGGATAGTTCTGTTGGTCCTAAATAAATCAGACTCATCTCTAGAGTAAATAACCAATCACAGTACAAAGCTCTAGGCATTTCACTCTGTTTGGGTAGTAAAACTTGGCAATATTCTTGATAGCTTTTTGTGAAACCATAATTGTTTAGGGAAAATGTTTCTGAATATCTTATAATGCTTAGAATTAAAGAGTAGCTGTTCCTTGGGGGGAAATTACCTGAATGTAGACTTCTGTGTGTGTGTGTGTGTGTGTGTGTGTGTGTGTGTGTCAAAGAGACAGAAAGTTGTTTTTTTTTCCTATGACTCATCTCTTGCATACACGAGGAGCTCATCAGTTCTATTAGGAACTAGATAGGGGTTTAAACAAAGGCATGGTCATATCTCCCATGTAGCCTGTGCCCATATAGGACTGAGATATGCAGATGTTGGCCTGTGATTTGGCTCCTATGAGTATCTATGAAAAATAAAAGAAGTTGCTTAAAGATTCAAATGTACTTAGGTAAGAAAAGTAAAAGAAGTTGCTTCAATAAAGATTCAAATGTATTTAGGGAATTATCTTTATGTGATGTAAGTAATGATGCCAGTTGGGTTTTTGCAATGCTTCTTTTTCTTTTCCTTCCAGTTTAGAGACTTTTAAAAATCATTGATACATTAATTAATTAATTATTTTTAAGTGCATTTATTATTTCTCCCTCTTACTGCCCCCCCCCCCCATGAACAGTGAAAACAAACTTCCCATAGCAGGTAATAATAGCCTACCAAAACAGACCCCAACATTGGCCATGCTCAAAAATGTAAGTTTTGTTCTGCATTTTCAGTGCATAAGACCTCTGGCAGGAGGCAGGTAACATATTTTTGTCTGCACTCCTCTGGAGTCATGAGTTATCCTTGCATTGATCAGAATTCTAGAATGTTTCAAAGTTCTATAGCAATTTTAGTGAATCAGTACTAATTGACAGATTCTTTTAAGGAAATTAACGTTATGAAATTGACCACAATGATGAATATTTTTGAGATCCATCTCTACTTTACTGTTACCTTCACCACAATGTTTATGCTGATCTCCTCTTTCCCATCCCCTGTGACATCTGGGCTACCATTAAAACTGTCTACATACTGTGAGCATAGGATAGATATATATAATACGAGCTGTAAGTGGACATATTTTTGTGAATAATCTTGATGTCCAATTCAACAACACTTTATTAAGTGCCCAATGTAGGCAGAACACTATTCTAGGTTCTGGGGGAAGTAGAAAGTTTAGCTAAGACACTCTCCCTGTACTCATGGAACTTAGCATCTGGTAAATGGCTCTGACTCTGTTTTACTGCTGTTTCCACAAAACTGTGATGCTGTTTCCTTCTCTGCTGTGCTTGTCCAGCTTTGATGATACTCAATCTCTTGGGATCAGGGTTGGGCTTTGTTGGTTCTTCAAATTCCTGTTTGATGAAATATTAAAATTTCTGAAACATATGGATAATTTGTTGGGCTATTGTTTACTTAGGCAATGACCATCTCTGATGCATTGTTGGGATCCTGGGTTCTCAATAGTTATGTCAATGGAACGCATGCTCTGGAAGGTTCTACTGAGCTGGAAAAGCTTCCTCTACCTGCTTAGTGACAGATTGGGTGCCTGCCATCTGGTGAACAACCTAGTAAGATTCAGAGAGGCTTGTTACCAAAGCAACAATAATGGTTTCTTTTAAAAAGTTTTATCTTGCTTTACATTTATGAAATAAAACTAACATAGCGTAATAAAAAAGATGCACAATAAAAACCGCAAATCTCTTAAGACACAACTTGCTATTCTTCTAAAATAAATAATAAAGTTATTATGTACACTTCTTTTTTTCTTCCCCCTTCTCCACCCTAAAGATAGCTATCATTAGATACAAATGATAATACTCATTTCTATGCCTCAAAGCTCTTTACATATGTTATCTCATTTGATCTTTACAATGCCCCTGGGAAGTAGGTGCTATCATTAGTTTCATTTTATATATGAGGAAACTGAGGCAAATAGAGGGTAAGTGATTTGAACAGGGTCACACAGCTAGTAAGTGTCTAAGGTGAGATTTGAACTCAGATCTTCCTGCCTCTAAGTCCAGGGCTCTATGGACATCACTCACCACCTGGTTGCCACCCTTGATGAATTCTTCCATCATGGAAACTCTCAAGGACTGTTTGCCAAGGTGTAATGTAATCTGTACTGAGGAAGTAATTACCCATGTTGATGAAATAATGTATTGAATGTATTGAAGTCTTGAATGGTGAGCTAAATAAAATAAAAGAGCAGAATGTTAGAAATGGGGTTTCTCAAAGATATGCTTGCCATATCATAGCAACTTTATTTAAGACTAGATTATATCTTATCATCCTTCTTGTAAGCTGTGGCACAAAGCTCATTCTCACAATGCTGCCTTCATTGGTGCAGACTGATTACTCAGTGTATGAGGAGTTGAAATGGTAGGAGTTTGTTGGAAGAAAGATCCTGGTTTTCTGGCTTCCAGATTTAAAGAAGGAAAGACTCTTTGGCAGACTTTCTTCAGGTCCATGAAGGGAGAGAAAGACTCAGGGAAGAAGCTGACAGGTATAGAGGAACTGGAACCTCCAGCATGGCCCTGTTCCCAGCTTAATAAGCTAGAGATTTTGGGAAATTTCCCTTCAGGTGAGATCTAGGACTCTCTCCCTGTCTCTCTCTCTCTCTCTCTCTCTCTCTCTCTCTCTCTCTCTCTCTCTCCCTCTCTCCCTCTCTTTCTCCTCTCTCTCCTCTCTCTTTTTCTGTCTCTCTCTCTTTCTCTCTCTTTGTGTGTCTGTCTCTCTCTATCTCTGTCTGTCTCTCTGTCTCTGTTTCTCTCTCTCTTTCTCATTTTCTGTTTCTCTCTCTCTCCCTCCCTTGTCAGATTTCTTGCTCCCAAATCTTTTTCACTTTATATATTGTCTGGCACCTTTTCATATATGTATAATTAGAAAAATTGTTTGCTATTGGTTGCATAAATGGGTTTATTTTCTATTCAACATATGTGTTCATTGTGGAGTTACTATCTGGTGAGAAAGGAATAAAGCCTTGTAGATAGGTGGTGCAATAGGTAGAGGGCTGGGTCTGGAGTCGGGAAGATTGGAGTTTAAATCTGGACTCAGACACTTATTAACTGTGTGATCCTGAGTAAGTCATCTTATCATTGTTTGACTTGGTTTCCTCGTCTGTAAAATAAGGAAACTACAGGTTTTTTGTGCAGATCAAATGAGATAATATTTATGAAGCGCTCAGCGCAGTGCTTGGAACGTAGTAGGTGCTGGATAAATGTTACCTGTTGTTCGTTATTATTATTTAGTTTGAGACATACTTTCCCCATTAAGGAAGAATAATTAAGAGCTATGCTTGATCCTAAAATCTATTTTCACTCTTTTAATTCTAGCTCAATATCTCCTCTCTCCGAGGAGATTAAAGTGTCAGGGGTAGGGAAACTGTAGCCTCAAGGCCACATGTGACCCTCTAGGTCTTCAAGTGCAGTACTTTCACAAGTTTGGATTCAGTCAAAGGGCTGCACTTGAGGACCTAGAGGACCACATATGACCGCAAGGCCCCCGGTTTCCACTCCTAGTAGTCTCTGGCCCCAGCTTTCTGCTCCCCTCTTGGCAGCAATCAAAGTCTACCTTGGGGAAGGGCAGGGGGTCTTGAGATATCTATGCTTGCTTACTTAAGAACCACATATAGACCTATGGGGACACACAGCCTATGTAGGCAAACCACATATACTGTATGTATTATATTATATGATCTTCTTCCCCCGCAGATAGAATCATAGAATTTCAGATTTTGAAGGGACTTCAAAGGCCCCCTGAAGGCTCATTTAGACCCAGCTATTGGATCTCTGAACTTATTCCACAAATTGCGGAACAGCTTTTAACACCAATTCAATGTGCTAAGTGAAAGCTATTCCTTTGTTTGATTTTGTTTTATTCAGAAAAGTAGGATCGGGTGTCTAAGAGGCAGGCAGCATGGTGTATGGAAAGCATTACTATATCTGAAGTCAGAAGGCCTGGTCTTGAATTCTGGATTTGCTGTATACTGGCTGTGTGACCTCGGGCAAATTGCTTTACCTCTCTGGATTTCCCTCAGTTTCTTCATTTGTAAAATAAGGGAGGGCTTGGATGGTCTCTGAGGTCCCTTCTAACTCTCAATTCCATCCTTCTAAATTCATTATTCCAAAGTTACAGAAGTGAGAGATATAGTCAAGGGGTTGGAGAACTTTAGAGCATGGAACTGATTCTGTTTTTCAAAACAGAAAAGACTGAGTTTAGGTTCTTGAGGACTTTGATGAGCTACCTTGTTCCCTCAGTTTTGCTGAAGCCTTTTTAAACTGTCTTTCAGAGGGCAGTATGGTAGTTGTAGGGTCAGCACATTCCTAGGAAAAGCAGTGAAGTCTTCAGCTTTCTCTTTCTGTTCCTTATTTCCAGCTTTGAGCCAATCCCTCTCCTCCACTCCCCCTTTCCAGGATCACATTCTGGTCTTGCTTTCTCCAACCTTCTTGTTATTGGCTAGCCATTCACTTGTGCCTCACTCTTCATCACCCCGTAGACCATACTGTCCATGAGGTTTTCTTGGCAAAGATTCTGGAGTGGTTTGCCATTTCCTTCTCCAGCTCATTTTACAGATGAGGAAACTGAGGCAAACAGGGTTAAGTGACTTGCCCAGGATTACACAGCTAGTAAGGGTCTGAGGCTGCATTTGAACTCAGATCTTTTTGCCTCTGATCAGTGCTCTATCCATTGAGAAATCTACCCTCTTCCCACTGTTAAAACCTATTTTCAGGAAAAGCTCTCATTATCAGTCATTTACACTCTAGTGTGAATCAAAGCCACTGCTTGAAAAGAGTAATATTTCCAGAACTTGAGTATTTTAGACCTTATTTGTTGTGGTTATTGTGTTTGTCCTTCATTCTTGAAGAGGACCATGACATCAAGATGATGACATGACTTGCACTTGACTTTGATTTGAGTGAGGGAGGGCTGTGCAAGATCACCAACCTCACTTTTGTAGTTGAGGAATGAAAGATGTCCTCTGCTAAATGAATTTTAAACATTAAGGAGGCACTATTTTAGGGGGCAGGAAACTCTTTTTCTGTAATTAGGGAAGAAAGACACAACTTACTCTGTGGAATACATGTCTCCTTATTGTTAGGACTGGAAGCACGTAAACATTTGCAGGTAGACATGGAGTGAAAACTTGAGTCCTGGGTGAATCATTTTATATTCTTTCTCTTAGGATGGAGATGTGAGGTTTGGACCTCAGCCCAGTCTGGGCCACTTGCTATTATGTGCCAGTCCTCTCTGGGCAGCAAAAAAAGATTGGAATTCTGTGAAAGGCAGGATGGAGCATGAACAAGCCTGGGATGATGCCTGCCTGTGAGGCAGCTATTGAGCAATAATTCTTACCAGGACATCATGTGGGAGCCCTAACCTGAGGGCTTTGCTTTGCTCTGCTTCCCCACTGCCCACTGTGGAGGAGCAGACTGATTTGAGCTCAGTGGTTTACAGGAATAATGAGGTTTGAGCTCTATTGGAGTTTGAGTGAAATCTTCAAACACAAGAATTCAGATGAAATGAAATCAGGCAATCCAAACCAGGAATGATAATATTTAACATTTGTATTGTACTTATAATATGCCAGTTACTATGCTAAGCACTTTACAGTTATTATCACATTTGGTCCTTACAACAACCCTGTGAGATAGGTTCCTTATTGTCATTTTACAGATGCGGAAACTGAGGCAAACAGAGGTTAAGTGATTTGCCCAGAGTCATACAGCTAAGGGTTTTCTTGGCAAAAACACTAGAGTGGTTTGCCATTTTTATTTGATCTCATTGTATTCACAACTATGAATAAATTTCCTTTCCAAGAAACTGAGGCAAACCAGGCTATGTGACTTACTTAGGGTCACATGACTGGATCTGAACACAAATCTTCCTGACTCTGGGCCCAGTGCTCTACCCACTGTACCACAAGACAGCAAGTAAGCAGACAGCAAATTGGCACCTTTTATCTACAGAACTAGATGCTGTTCTCAGTGCCTTGGGTGATATACTGACCCCCTAAGCTCCAGTAACTGTTAGTCTAGTTGGCCATGAATGGCTATGCAATCAGGAAATGGTACAATAAAAGTCCAAGACAGTATATGAGTCAGTGTAAAATGAGGGAAGGATACAGACAGGAATGGTAATATAAAAATCACAGGAGTAGGAGCTAAATGAAGCTTGGAGGAGTCAGAAAATGTTTTGGAGAGAAAGCGGCACTTGGCCTGGACCAGAAGAACTGGTAAGATTTGAATGTGTGGACAGGAGGAGGCAGGACATTTCAGATGGAGAAAACGGCATGAGCAAAGGATGGGAAGAGCATGTGGGGGACCATCCAGGCTGGGACAGAGGAGGGTTCATGTTGGTTACTGTTGGTTTATAAGATTTAGAGGAGGATGGCACCTTAGAGGTGATTTTACTTTTACTATGTTAATGCCTTTATTATAATAAGCATAATTAAAAATGCCCCTATTTATAGATGACATAAAAAATACAACTATCTTATGGTCTAGAGAGGGGTAAACAATGACATTCAATTCAGTGAAAAGTGCCTACTATGACAAGACTATGCATAAAAGGAGAGAGCCAGTCGATTAAGGCCCCACAATAAATACTAGCCCCCAGATTCAAACCTAGGTCCTTTGATTCTATAGTTGGCATGCTTTCCAGTAGGAAGGAAGGAAATGACTATTTATCAGGCACCTACTATGTGTAAAGCACTATGCTGAGAACTTTACAAATACTGTCTCATTTTTGTCTACACAACAATCCTGGGAGTTATACCCATTGTACTGTTGAAAAAACTGAGGCAGAGGTTAAAGCAGAGTCTAAGAAACAACCTCATGATGGGAATATGCTAAAGTTAATTGCCAAGCACCCTTCAGTAATTTAATTGGGGGAGGATCATTTTGGACCCTTCTCATGAGTATTTCACTTTCTAGTGAACATCTCTTCATTTTGGATAACGAGTTTTTCTACTCCAGCTATTAACTGAAGCTGTAAGCCTCCTCTTAGGAGGCTGACAATTCAAACTTAAGAATCTCTCCTGTTTCTGGGAATCGTTTTAAGCTGCTAACCCCATGGATAAGGTCAACTTGTTCCTGAAAAGCAGACTTCTCACTTAAACAATATTTTCTTTCTGATTAAAGATCCTCTTGGAAGAATTTTAAATTGGGCTTAAACTAGGAAGATTAAGGGACTAAGTAGTGGGAAGAAATATGTGAACTTTGATCTTTCAACTCTAGGAAACCTAGTCTGTGCTACAGACTTGGTGCATAGAACAAGGAACTTACTTTAGCAAAAGAGCTACATAAGGTTTCCTCCTTTATGGAAGAACATAGTATTTCCTAATGTCAGCCATTTTCCTCTCCTGGATTGTTAAGACCATCCATATTGATGAAGATTAGATAAGGAGGTTGAAGCAGAAGAGGAAGAGAAGGAGGGTCCTTTATCTTTCATAGGAGAGCTACTTGAAATGAGATTTGTGTGTTTTCATCTAGTTCTGGAGATAGCTAAGGCCTTTAGCTTCAATTTCTGACACTTGGGTCTATCAGTGCTCTGGAATGATATTTTTGAATGAAAGACACTTTCAAGGAGGGAGTGTGATGATAAAAACAAATACAAAGTGTCTTAAAGCTAGTAGAGCTTGTTGCCAACCATCTACACCTAATAATAAAGTAACACATTTGGAACAGAGCATTGAAATGGAAGGTGATACTTTGAAGTGGCTCCAATTTGATTTTTTTATTCTTAACTTTTCCCTTTTCCTCTCATTTGAAAGAAGAATAAAGTATCAGGGTGTGGGAGTAGGTTTAAAAACTAAAAAAAAAGCTCATGAAACCTGAGAAACACACAGATGCTGTAAGGTTTCTTTTGCAGAGTTCCTCTAAAATAGGGTTAGGTACACAATTCACACAGAGGATTAAAGGGTAGTTACAAGGAATTTCCAACCCTAAATCGGATTGTTATTTGGTACAGTGGTCTGAAATTTAACCCCAGGCACAGGTCAGGTCCAAAGATATGTCAAAAATATATGGGTTTTACTCAACTGACTGTTTGTTCTGTTTTCCAAAAGAGTTTGGACCTGGGGAAAAAGATTTTCTCCTTAAAGTATCAGAAGGATTTTTTTTTCCCTAATCTGATACTCTTTATATGAATGCCACGACTTCTTAAAAGATGTGTAACTTTAGCATCTGGGTTTTAAGCTAAGAGAAATAGCAGAAACTATGACCACCTACTTTCCTCCCCGCCTGCCCCTCCCTTATATGAAAGGGCAAGAGACTCTCAGCAAGAGAAACCATAAGTTAAAAGTAGAGAGAAGCTTTCCAACATTCTCAGAAATAACCATGAGACCAGTGGATCACTGTTGATCAGAGACTACCCTGTGAGACTGAGAGTGGAGCTGGGTGCAGGGAAATGCTAATGTAGAAGAAACAGCATGATGACATCATCAGTAATCAGTGACTCTAGAACATAAGAGGCACGAGTTACTCCTCCAAATGTGTACCCAGATCACATGTGTTCCCTACATCTATGACCCATAAACCATGTGCCCTGGCAGGTAGGTGGCTCAGTAGATGAAGTACTGGACTTGGAGTTAGGAAGACCTGAGTTCAGATCCTGCCTCAGACCTAGCTTTTTGACCCTAGACAAATCACTTAACCTCTGTCTATCTCAGTTTTCTCATCTGTAAAGTAGGGATAATGATAGCACTTACCCCAGAGGGTTCTTGTGAGGCTTACATGAAATAGCATATATAAAGTGGTTTGCAAACCTTATATAAATGCTGGCCTAGGTGGTTCAGTGAATAAAACTATGGGACTTGGAGACAGGAAGACCTGAGTTCAAATATGGCTTCTGACACTTACTAGTTGTATGACCCTGAGCAAGTCACTTAACTTCTCTTTGCCTCAGTTTCCTCAACTGCAAAATGGGAATACTTTTAGTGCCTATCTCCCAGGGTTATTGTGAGGATCAATTGAGATAATATTTTTAAAGCACTTAGCAGAGGAGCCAAGATAGCAGACTAAGCAGTAAATCATCATAACTTTCCCATATTCACCTCCAAACAACCATAAAATAGTACCCACATATAATAGACACATATATTAGATTGCTTGCTGTCTTAGGAAGGGAGGAGGAGATGAGGGAGGGAGGGAGGTAGGGATGGAGAAAATTTGGAGCTCAAAATTAAGAAAAAGTGAATGTTGAAATTTGTCTTTCCATGTAATTGGAAAAAATAAAATACTGTTTAAAGGACTTGGCATACTTCCTGGCACAGAGTAAATCATTAGTAAATGTTCTTATCTTTCCTTGCTCTTCCTTCCTTGGCCACATATGGTCTTTATGCGTGTCTATCATTTACCCTCACTAGGTATATTCACTCTTCATATTGAAAATACATATGTTTGTGAAATATTATGACCCACTCACATGAAATGTTTTAATGGCATTTTTTTGTACTATGTTATGTCATTAATTTGGGCAGCTAAATGGTACAAAATAGAGTGCTGCACCTGGAGTTAGGAAGACTTGTCTTCCTGAGTTTAAATCTGAATTCAGGCATTTAGTAGCTGTGTGACCCTGGGCAAGTCACTTAACCCTGTTTGCCTCAGTTCCTCATCTGTAAAATGAACTGGAGAAGGAAATGGCAGACCACTCTAGTATCTTTGCCAAGAAAACCCTAAATGGGTTCATATAGAGTCAGATTCATTATCTATGTCATAATTATGTAACCTTTAGGTGATGCTATCTGGAAAGGTTTAGAGTTTCAGGTGGAAATCAAAAGTGAAAGGAAGCTACTCTTTTGGACCATACTTTTTTCTTTCACCATTTAGCCCCAAGAACTTTTCTTAGTCTACTCCTCTACTATTTCCCTCTCTCTAGAGACTGGCAGCTTTATACAGGAGCCCCTTTGCACAAAACAGAATAGAAAAAAATTATATACATTATTAAAACTGTAGATGTCATTAGCATAGCATGCAAAAATAGCTATATATAATACAGGCTTATTAATAAGAGGAAATAAATGTAATATTCTTAACATGGTTTGTAAATTAAATAATATTCATAAAACTAAACATGTTCCTTGACTGCAGAGTTAAGATTCTCTCTCATTCTACTCTGCCCCATCTAGGGGAAGCAAGCAAAAACAAAAACTAAACAAAATGCTAGAATTTTAAACCTACATTCAAATCTCTATCCTGTTTATTTCTGTGAATTCTAAGCTATTCACTGGCTTCCTCCATTCCAAATCCCCTATACACAATTAACAAACATGAGTCACAGAGCTTTTGTGACTCATCATAGTTTACATGAAACCAAACCAGGAATTAAAAACAGCTTAAAGAAACAGAAATCATGTTGAAAATGCCTGCCAGCTGCAAGCATAGGAGAAGGGGGAGGGGAGTTAAATCTTCACTGTCCTTTTGCTGCTTCCAAGGGGTAACATCATCTAGCAACTTCAGTTCCATTCATCAAAGGTTTTTGTTTTTTTCCTAATGAGTATGTTGAGTATATAGCTAATAGAGCCAAGACGGTAATGTCCAGGTTCTCATCTCTGAACTTGCATCACAAAATAAATGCAGAGGTTCTCTGTCTCTTTCTGAAGTGTTTCAAATTATTTTTAAAAGTAAACAGAGTGATGAGGCTTTGTTTGTTTATTTTGAGGGCCTGAATATTTAAAGAGTATGTTGAACCTGGAGTAACTTCTGGAACCTAATGCATGAAAGGGACATATCCCAGATT
This sequence comes from Potorous gilbertii, assembly GCA_028658325.1. NCBI lineage: Eukaryota > Metazoa > Chordata > Mammalia > Diprotodontia > Potoroidae > Potorous > Potorous gilbertii. The sequence continues at coordinate 181,246,371 of CM053769.1, forward strand.
CCGCTTAATAATAATATTAGCTTACCTTTATATAGTGCTTTGTATTTTTAAAAGTATTTTTAGATACATATTTATTATTGATATCAACCCTATGAGGCAGGATGGGAAGGTATCATTCTCTTCATATTGTGAATAAATAAACAGACACAATGGGGTTAAATAATACAGCATAGTTTACACACTAGTTCATGACAAAGCTGTGACAAGAACCCGGGTGTACTGACTGAACATCTTGGGTTCAGAATATTTTTTAGCATATTCATTGACCCAGGCCATTGGAAAGTTGAACTCCCAGTTTTTCCTCTGTCTGGCCTGGGCTGACCTATTTTTTTTTTAAAACAGAGAGCATTGAGAGCATCCATGTGGGGACTGGAGAGAGAGGACCCTGCAGTGGGAATTTGGGAATACAAGCTTCTCTCCATGAGTTTCTGTATGGGAAAATAAGAGTGAAGCGTTGAAGCCATTATCCATATAAGTGAGGAAAAATACCCTGCAGCTGAAGGTAAGGCAGCTCTTTTGACCTAAATTAATCAGGTTGGATGACAGATATTTCAGAGTCCAATTCACTACATCATTCTCCTTCTTGTCTGGGTGCCTCAGGTGGAGTTTTCTGGGGCTAGAGAGTCCATTATTCAGACCCAAGGCACCCCTGATGAACCAGGACCCTAGGATCACTTGATGACCATGATTAGATAGATTCCTGGCACTTAGGTGAGGCAAGGACTTTTGCTATTTCCTGTCCTAGGGGCAGGAATTAAAAACAAATTGCAAAGAAATACAATTTTAGATAGGCAAAATTGCTCTTTCTGACCTTTACTGCAGCCCTACTACCCCTGGAATTAAGGAAAAACTACAGACTTGAGATTTCCACTAGGTCATGTATGCCCAGACCTTTTTCTAATAAGGAATGCATGAGCGGTGGACAGCATTTTGAAGAACACTTTTCACATGCATTGCCTTGCAAGCTGGGCTCAAATTCTACACCAGTGGAAGCTTTCCTTCTGTGAGAACTTCAGTTAGGGATATTGTTAGAAAGCAATATATCAATGATCGGTGATTTCATTGGTGTGAGAACTCTGAAGCACAGAGCAACCTTTCTAAAACCTAGAGTCTTAGAGACTTGACTGAAGCTCAGAGAGATTAAACATCCTGGTCATGATTACACAGTTTGTAAATGTCAGAGGTGGGACTTGAACCCAGGTCTTCCTGACTGCTAGTCTAACACTCTCCATCATACTCTGCTGCCTTAATGGATTAATGGTATGTAAATTATTGCATATGCAGGGTGAAGTGAACATAACCAGAACAAATTTATTCAAGAACAACATTGTAGAGAAAAGCACCTTTGAAAGACTTAAGAATTGTGATCAGTGGGGGCAGCGAGGTGATACAGTGGATAGAGCACTGGCCCTGGAGTCAGGGGGGAATCTGAGTTCAAATTCAGCTTTAGACACTTAGTAGATGTGTGACCCTGGGCAAGTCACTTAACCCTATTCCCCCCCACCCCCGGCCAAAACCCCCGAAACAAATAATGCAATGATTGATGCAGTAACTTACAATTCAAGAGGAAACATGATGAAGCATACTATGCACTTCCTGACAAGACAGGTAATAGATTCAGGGTGTGGAATCAGAAATATACATTTTTGGATATGACCAATGTGGGAATTTGTTTTGCTTGATTATCCATATAAATTTTTTGTTTTGTTTTTTTTTTTTGGAATGAGAGAGGAGGTAGAAGGAAAATAGACTTTGGTTAATTGAAAAAAATATAAATGAATTATCAAATAACCTTTTTTGGGGGGGAAGGGAAGAAAAGGACCAGGAAACAAGTATAAGCCATTGCGTCATGGAAATGGTAGCTTAAACTAAATTATAAAATCAAAGTGAAAGACTTTTATTCTTTTATGTCATGTTATAAGAAGCTTTTTTTTAAATAAGAAAATACAAATCCTTATGTCTTTTTTTTGAGACAGAATTTCAATTTCTGAAATGACATTTTCCTCCCTCCCCTTTGAAATTTCATATAAGGTTTTTCTTCCCTAGGATCTTCTGGAATAAAAGGAAAGTACATTTGCCATCAGGGCATATTTGACAAAATGAAATGCAAGCAGTTAGACTAATAGACTAATGTATTCAGGCTTATCTCAGAAGAAATGAGTTCAAAAAGTTATTCTTTTAAAAAAAGTGATATGGACTTTAACTGTCCCCCTTTACTCCCCTCCCCACCTGTTTGTTCTTTGGTCTTTCAAAGGTATTTATGGATAACAGAGGCCAATAAGGCAGCCAACATATTTCAGTGGTTGAAATATCAAATATTGAGCAATTCTTGAAATAGCTTTTCTATTTTGTTGCTATTTTCCGAGTCAAGTTTATAACATCCAAGAAGAACCTTTATAATTTGGGGATCATAATTAAGAAACTTTAAAACAAACAAAACTCTCCTACTGCTAACGATATCTTGGCTTTGTCCGATTAGAGCTGTTTCTGGATTTAGTTTTCAAAACAGTCTTTGGAACAATGAATGATATGGATTTAAGTGGATCCATTTGCTAGATCTCTGTTCGAGGAAAGTATGGTAATGCTGATGTCCAGACAAGAGCATCTGGGGAGAGAAATTTCAAGCACTTTGGCGTATGTAGCTACACAGATTCCTTTAGAATTAAGGGGGAAGGCACACAGACTTTTATCAGAACTATCTGGAATAGAACTGGATGCTCAAGGTGGGGAAAATAGGATTAGGGAAATTTCTCAGTTGTCTGGCTGCCAGGTAGGGTTTCTAGGGGTAGAAGGATTAATCTTCTAACTTTCTTACTCTTGGTCTTAGATAATTCAGGTCAATAGAGAACGTTGGATTCTGCTTTGGGGTAAGTCCAGCTTTTGAGAGGACTGTTTGCCATTAACTTCACTGAGAATCTTTCTCTTGTGGATGGTTATATTCTGAAAGCTGTAAGTATAAAAATAATAGCTAGCATTTGTATGTTATTTTAAGGCTTACAAGGTATATACATTATTTCATTTGATCCTTTATCACAACCAGTGAGGGAAGTACTATTGTTACCCCTATTTAAAAGGTGAAGAAACAGAGCCTGATAGAAGTTGGTGACTTTTCCAGGGACACACAGCTACTTAGAGGTGGGATTTAAACTCAGGTCTTCCTTAGTCTAAGTCTAGCTTTCTATCCACTGAGCTCCCTAGCTGCTTTGTATTTAGATGAGTGGGAGGTAGAGGGAGAAGAGAGAGGGACTGTAGAAAAGTGATATAGGCCAATAACTTATCTGAAAACTAGAAATCAAAACTCTTCTGTATTTGGAGCCAGGGATAGACCAGTGATTCCTTTGGTATACAAAATTCCTGGGTGAAGAAATGCTCCCCACCAATAGAGGTCAGTGCTTTCATTGAAATTTATATTACCCTACAAGGTTGCCTAGAACCTTGAGACAGTAAGTCACAAATGAGGCTTGAACCTAGGCTTATCCATATTACCAAAATATACAGGCAACTAACAGAAATATAGGGTTTTCAAAAGTCTTAGTGCAGTTCAAGTTCAAGTTATTATATTTTCATCAGTTTAAAAAATATTTCAATAGATTAAGTTATTAAAGCCTAAAACTACACTGAAACTTTTGGGACACCCCATATAGAAGACCAAAAGCCATTTTCCTTTAGAGAAGTGGTCAAAGAATATAAAGAAATAGCTGTCTATTTACTCTAGAAGGCTGCCTCTCAAGGATTAAAAATTTCTTTTTAAGAATGAGGACTTGCTGTGGATTTTTTTTGTGTGTGTTTAATAATTCTTTATTAAAGTGAATTATTCTTTCCTGCTTGCTTTTCTGAGTAGTAATCAAGTATGTGTACTAGTGGGCAGAGTGCTGGTCTTGGAGTGAGGATGACCTGGGTTAAGCCTATTTCTGACAACTGCTAAGCTTAGTGCCCACAGGCAGGTCACTGAGTCTCTCTCAGACTAGCCTTCTGCCTCTGTGAAATGAGCATGCGAATACTTCATAGTGCGGGTGGGAGCCATGGATGAGATGATCAAAAAGAGCGTTTACAAACTTGCTAGTATAATACGAATGTCAGTTATTATTAAAGACTTCTGTGTGAAGCCTTTCCTGATCTGCCAACTTCTGCTGCCACCCTCCCCAATTACTCTAGTTTGTTCTCTTTACCTTGATTCTATATGCATATAATGTTGCAAAATTATATATACACATGTATACATACATATGCAAATACAGGTATTTGGTATTTATTTTCTCTCTATTCCATCTCTATATATACTACATATTTATATATACACATATCTTTATACCTCTACACATATACAAATCCCTTACATTTATTTTCTTTGAATTTTTCTGTATATACATATACTTTTACATATGTATATACACATTTGTATATATGAAAATACACACATATAAATGCAAATGCCTTGTATTTATTCTCTTTATGCTTATTCTATAAATACTTACATTGCTGCAAAGATATATACACATGTGTATACACGTACATAGAGACACATGTATTTATGTATACACACATATACATACATAACTTGTATTTATTTTCTTTATATTTATTCTGTGTGTATATATATATATATATATACACACACACACCTGAATATATACACACTTGCATAAAATAGAAATATTCTGCATTTTTTCTCTTGTTTGTTCTATATATGTATACTTTTGTATGTGTATACACATACATAAATACAAATATCTTGTTTATTCTGTATTTAGACTTCTTCAGTGTACATAAATATCCACATGCACACACATATATACATATATACATATATACAAACATACTTCTTGTCTCCCCATTAGAATGGAAACTCTTTGAAAGTAAAGACTGTTTTTTTTTTTGTACTTTGATCCCCAGTGCCTTAGACAGTGCCTAGCACCTGGTTGGTATTTTTGCTCTCTTACTAATTATTGATTGTATATTAGATACTATGGATTTCCTTACCCTAAAGGAGTACGTCTGCACACATACATAGTGTGTGTGTATATATATGCATGCATATATGGAAAAGTTAAGAAACAAAAACCAACAATAAAAGAGAAGGTAGAGGATAGTGCTTAGGTGCTATAACACATAGCAAATGAATTTGGAAAAGATGAGTATCTATATTCTACCATAGCATGTTATAAAACAATTTGGATGGTTGGAATTTTGAGAATAAATCCAATCCTAAATTATTTAGAAGGTAGCTAGGTGGTGCAGTGGCTAGAATACCAGGCATGGAGTCAGAAAGACTCATCTTCCTGAGTTCAAATGTGGCTTCATGTATTTACTGGCTGTGTGACCGTGGGTAAGTCACTTCACCCTATTTGCCTCAGTTTTCTCATCTGTAAAATGAACTGGGGAAGGAAATAGCAAACCATTCCAGTATCTCTGCCAAGAAAACCCCAAATAGGGTCATGAAGAGTTGGACATGACTGAAAATGACTCAACCACAAAAATTACTCAGGTAAATACCAGTGTTCACCAGCTTAAATGGGAATGATTATTCCTCATGCTAGGTTGCTGTGATTTGTTATTCTGTACTTCCCTGAGTCTTAACTGGCAAGAGACTTCCCTCAGGTGTCCAGTAATTCCCTTACCTTCACTGAGTAAAAGATGGCATCTTCAGAGCTAGTGAAGACCAGGAGGTAGCAGAAGGTGCCATTGTATCTTGACCTTCAACAGGACTACACCTAGAGCCATGGCACATGGGAACACAAAGTGGAAAAGGCAATACAATTAGAAGAGGGAGAAAGATTTGTCCTAGCTCTGGGAGTTCCTGGTTAAGAGTTATAAAGGGAAAAAAAGGTCAGCTGTACCAATGTACAACTGTGTACCAATTAAATTTCTCTTTAGCATTTCTATCCTGCCATTTTAAACTTCCCCTCATTGGGTCCTTATGTTTCTCATAATGACCTGGAAAGTGATTTGTCAAAGGGATTCTAACCAAGTTACCAGTGACTCAATGTGTCATTTCTTCTAGAGCACTTGTTTGAAGTGGAAATGGCAGAATTGAGTCTTAAGAGACCTGGATTTGACTTCTGGCTCTGACCCTTACTAGATGTGTTATCCTGAGTTATGTAACCACTTAGATCCTCAGTTTTCTCATCTATAAATTGGGATGAATAATACTTGCATGATCAACTTCACAGAGGCAGTAAGGGTAGTTCTTTGTAAGTCTATACATATGTTAATCTTTGTTACTTAAAAAGTAGAGAGTGTAATGTGGTAGAGAATTGATTGGGAAAACCTGGTTTCAAGTCCTCTCTCTGACACATTTGTGATCTTGGGCAAATCTAGTTTTCTTGTCTAGTGCTCTAGCTAGACTATACATTGCAGAGAAGGTACTGACCTGTGTAGCTGGAGGGGGTTCCCCATGCCAAGAAAGCACAGGTCTAGGAGCTATGCCTATTTTATTCATAAAATACAAGAAGAAGGGGGAAATATTTTATTTAAAGAAATAAATAATTAAGTGCCTGATGCCATTTCCGGGAAACATGGTAGCTGAATGAGAGAAAAAAATTTCTGAACAGGGGACCTTTCCCTGATCCCTTTACACCACACAACACACACACATATGCACACAGATGTAGATAGTCATACTTACATGCATTTAACTGAATTTATAAGAAGATGAGCTTAGACACTTTGGTCCAGAATGACAAATTGCTGATGGAGATATTTTCTTTTTATAAGTTTGTACACCTCATTAGAAACCTGGGCTCTGAAAGACCAAATCCTGGCCTATTTCTCTAGGAGAATTTATGCTTATATGCCCCTAAGTGTTCTTTCCCTCAACCCACCCTTCCACTAAATCCCTTCCTTTTTCTATTTTCTCACAGTGTCATATCTAATCTGTTGTCAAGTCCTGTCATTTCTATCTTCACATTCCTCATAGAAGGGTCCCCTTTTCTCTGTTGACATTGCCACCACCCTGGTCCAGGCCTTCAGCATCTCCTGGGTGGACTATTGTAATGGCCTGAGAAAAGGTCCCTGACATCATAGATGGATGTCCTGTGGATGATTTGCATGTACAATACTTGTGCAAGATGAGAAGATATGGTTGCAGAATTTCCACTGAACTAGCTACAAGGATGCAATAAATCACAATAAAGAGAGCTGTATGGAATTCTTTCCCTCCATAAGGTTGATGCAGCTGAATATTCTACACCTGGAATTTTCTCCTTAGGTGATCAAGAAGGGCTCCCAATTTTCATCCTCTTTCTACCCCATGGACATTTCCTTTGCACAGTACTACAGGAGACTTTAACAGGTGAGCATTATCCAGGAGTCAACTCAAACAGTATGTTATGGTGGAAGGGGAATAAAGAGGTAAAAGGAAATGACCCCACTGAACTTTGAGCTTCCCTATGCCTAGGACTTTGTTCTCAAAGTCCATAGTAGAAGATTTAATAAAACAAATTCCAATCAATTAAGCATCCACTGGGCTTGGAGAGATACAACATTGGGATGAAACATAGTCTCTGCCCTCATAGAACTCATAGCCTGTTATTAGCAAGAGGATGTACAAGAACAAGACATGCTTTGTAGAATCAGGTAATGCTAAGAATCTTGAGCTGGTTTTCATCAGCAAGATGCCAGTGAATAATAATAAAATATGGTACCAGTCACTTAAAGTTAGTTATGTCATTTTATGCATACAGTATATATACTATTATTATATAGTTATATACATAAAGTTACATATAACCCTATAGCTTTAGGGTTTGTAAAGAGTTTTCTTTAACCCTGTCAGGTGGGTAGAATTTAAAACTCCAGGGTCCTAGGCAAGAAATTGTCTGGGGATTTACTGATTATCCTAGAAGCTGATGACTAGTGCAAATGACTGGTTTTTTTCCAGTCAATGTGTGGCATCAGTGTAATTCTTACATTTCCTACAGCAGTGATTGTACCCAGAATACTCTCTGGCAATGACTTTCCCCATTCAGAATCTAGAACAGTGCCATAAACACTCCTTAGAATAGCCTTCCACATTAGTGGAGTAGTTTAGCACCAATGTACTATGCTCTAAGCCTGAGATTTCATCAGAGATTCATGGGGGTTAGCCAACATATTCTTTTAAAATAACACATCCAAAGATGGGGTCCTGAGGGGAGGAAGGAAGGAGGAGGGGGTCAGAGTGGCCAGCTCTGGAAGACAAAGCCACTAGGAGCTTTCTACGTTCCTAAGGTTGGAGATGGGGGATATAAGAGTTAGATAAAGAAGGACTACTGAAAGGAAGGGCTCCCAAAACTGAGTCTTGTTTGAAATCTTGCTGAAAGTTTGCCCTCCCCTTAATAATAATTCACCATCAAGACAGGATAACTAAGTTCTTTATTTCCTCCGCTGTCTAGTCTGAAAGAGATTCTCAATGTAGCACAGGCAAGCTGGATTAGACATAGATGGAAGGGGATAGCAGCAGGATCCCGAGCAACTGCCACCTAGTAAGCCACAACAAACAGTGGTACAGAAGAATGCAATAGGGTTAGAGCTAAACCAAAGCCCACCTTGAAAAGATCACTGTGGAAACTATGGGACAATCACTATGGAAAACTCAGTAGCTAACAGACCAATTTGGTGTGCATCATTCAGGGTTAGGGGACCTCTCAGCCTTGAATAGGGAAACAAAGCAGAATGGTTTCTCCAAAGCCAGCCTGGTACAGGATGGAGAGATTCCTGGGGCTGCACAGATCTGTTGGCCCTAAGCACCTCCTGCCCTGTCACTCCATTACCAGTTATTTTTGTATGCCAAGGGCAATGCATTTTTCAAAAGATCCATTTCTCCTCGACATGCTTTTTTTCCTTTTGGTAGTCTTTCATTGCACAAGCAGTCCTTGACATTAATATTTTGTTTGAGTGTAATCTAAGCCAATTCAGAAATAAAAATGAATGAGGATTTATGTAGAGAGATTGCTTCAGTGTTTTGCTCCTCTCATTCATATTTTGATTACAAAAATTGGCCTCCAAAGGGTTCCTATTAACAACAAATGGTACAGGGCAGCCAGGTGGCACAGTGGATAGAACACTAATGGTGGAGTTGGGAGGATCTGGGTTCACATCTTGTCTCAGGCACTAGCTATCAAGTCACTTAACCCTAATTGCCTATCCCCCAAAACCCAAGAAATGGTATAGATAAAAACCATAGAAGGCTAAATACTAAAATAAAAAAAACTCCATACACATCATATACATACACACATATATGACATAAAACCCCCACAGAACAGAATGTATGGACATATGTGTTATCTCTACAAGAAGTCAATAAAGTGAATTTTCATTTTTCTGTACACATGGTTTATCTATAATGTGTGCATTATTCCATATTTTTGTTGCTCAGTCTGAACATGTCTCATCCATAGTTTCTATGCTATAAAGTGTGATACTGTTGTTTATATTTTGGAAATGAAGTATTTTGAGGATAGGTTTGAATTCACCTTAGTTACTGACTCCTTTTCTCCCCTTTGCCCTCTTCATTTTGTTGTGTATAAATGATTCCTTTGGGAATCTTTTCCGATTTCCTTAGCTGTTAGCAGTCTCTCGTTATTCAAATGATCTTTTATTTACTTCTCTATTCACTCATTTGTATTTCCCAGTAGAAGATAAGTGACTTGAGACCACAATCTGTTTTTCATTTCTGTCTTTGTATCTCTAATGTCTGGTACAAGACCTTGCACATAGTAGAACTACTATTTATAAAATGTTGGTTGGATTGAATAGAATTGATTTCCTGAGGGCAAAGACACTGAGGGCAGAGATGTGGGAACCAGCTTTTCCTGGACCACTCTCTCAGTTGTCCCATTCATCATAGATGCTCCCGAGGGGTCCCAGATTCAGATCTCAAGTCTGACATCTCTACTAGTCACCCTGGCTCTTTCTTGACCTGAGTACCTGGAGACAGAGAGGCCCATCTTCAGAAACAACTGCTAGGGTCAGAGACCTGAGTTAGCAAAGCTAGTTTTGCTCTGGGAATACACAAAATATGCAAACACGTGCTCTACTGAAAGATCAGTCAAGTGCCTAGAAACTATAGCATTTCTCTGTGGCAAGTTTAGATGTGGGCCTAATATATTACTAATGTAATTAATAGAATACTTCAAGGAATTGATCAAGGGCCCCACTATCTCCATAGCCCACTCTATCCAGTTTCTTATTCAGTTATTGAGAGATGCTTGGGAGATTATGTCTTAGAATTCGATGTCTACATTTAAAAATGAAAAACATTTAGTAAGTCAGGTTCATTGGCCATGGGTTTCTTTTACTACTGCTTCTAAAGTCACATACATTTATTAAAATAAAGCATGAAAATAGACATTGATAATTTTGAGAATGATTTAGCTCAAAGACAAATAAGAAACACATAGTTGATCAAAACAAGCATTAGCTCAGTCATATAACTATTTTGCATGAGGAACTTTGAAAATTTCTAATATAAACTCATGCACTTCACAGTCAGTGAGAGGAGATGTACAAAGAAGCAAGAAAAATAGAGCTTCATAAGAGGGAGAAGATATATGTATATATAGAGAATTAAAGACAGAAGTGGAGACTACAATTTGTAGAGACAGCTCAGAGCAGTAAAGATACATTTCTTAGAGTTCCTTTGAATCACTCATTCTGAGGGATGGTGAAAGTTTGTGTGTGTGTGTGTGTGTGTGTGTGTGTGTGTGTGTGTGTGTGTGTATGTGCATACGTGTGCACGTGATACAGAGGTATATGGATTACTTGAGACAACGTTAAATACTAACTTTTTGGCATACAATAAATCTTGCAACTTTTTACATCTCTAAAAAACTATCAGAAATGTGCAACGTTATTTTGCAGCAACCACTGGTTCTGCATAATTTAGCGTTGTTTGCAAGACTTGATAAATATTCTTTAATTTTCATCACACATCTCTGCCCTTATGAATTTAATTTTATTCAATTCAACCAACATTTTATAAATTGTAGTTCTACTATGTACATACTTTTATCACATTAACTATTAGGAATACCTTTTATTCAAATCCTGTGACAGACACTTTCTAGCCACGTGACTTTGGGGAAGGCACTTAATGGCTCTATCCTTTGGTTTCCTCATCTATAAAATGGGATTAACAATGATAGTACCAACTTTCTAACAAAGGGTTGTTGTGAGGACCAAATCAGATAACGTATGTAAAGTGCTTTGCAAACTTTAAAGCACTACATAAATGCTGTTATTGAGATTATCATTAACTTTATTATTATGAACAACCCATTTCCCCAAGTCTAGCCTGGATAATAACTCATCGATTTTCAATGGTGTTAAAATCTGGATGAATTTCCCGATCATTCAAGAATGTTTATCTCCATCTCTTAGATAGATTCCTTAACCTTTTGTAATGAGTGGTAGGTATGTTACAAGACTGTGTTGCAGTATTTCATCTTCATTTTGGAATTTCAATAATTCTCGAGTAATTCTGCTTTTCAATATATCAGTAAATCCATCAAATTCAACAGGATCAGGACTTTTAGGCTCAATAGAAGCAAAAATTCCCTAAAATGTATTTAGTTGATGTTTTAAAGTTTGATGAAGACGCCCAGGTCATACCAATTCCCCTGGCTTTTTTCGGACAATGGGTTTGGTATTGCCTTGATTCAAAAAGTCAGTTCTGCCAGGAAGAATTACATTTTTACAGTCTTTAGTTCTCTAGTCTTTCAGTTTTCTTGCCTATGATAAATGTTTTTCTTCAGAGAAATTTAGGATGTTTTTCCTTTGTTCCTTCTTTCATTCCTTCATTCCCTCCTTTTTTCTTTTTGCCCTTCCTCCTTCCCTCCTTTTCTCTCTCTTTTTGTCTTCTTGCTTTAAGAAGCCTATATTGGGCTATAGAATTATTAATAACAGCCCTTCTAGAGACCAAGTCCTTTTAAGAGGGGATTGTTTTCTGAGGGTTAATTAAGCTGTTTTATAAAAAAAAAATAATTTGCCAGTTCTTGACTGCACTTTTCTTTGCACTTTGATGTAACTAAAATTGTTCCACTGTGGGCTCAAATGATCCTCAAAACCTTTAACTTCCTAATACCAAGAGTCGCTGCAATATCTTTAATAGTTATTGAAGAGTGTTCTTCAAGAACCATAACTTTTACATGTCTCCTTAGAAAAATATCCATTCTTAAAAACCATGAAATTAAAAACACCACAAAAGAGATCTATGCAATACATGTTTATGACATGAAATCCAACAGTTAACTGACAGAGAAATAACTAAAGGTAGGAAAACCAGCTAAATTCAGTTTCATCTGGTTCGGATCAGACTTCTTAGACAGTCTAGTGTTATTGGAAGTATACACACATGGTTATTGTGGTCACAAAACAGAACCATATCAAAGCAATTGTTTGTCCAAACTAATTCATGTATCACTTTGTGCATTTTTTCTTTTGTTTGTGTATGTATGTAATGGGAGTATTGGCCCATGAATCCAGTCTATAGAATATGCACATTTTTTTTCTATTTGCTGCATATTTATGTGGAGACTTGATGAGTCTGCTTCTGGATATATGTGATGGAGGAGATCTTGCATGTCCAACCATGTTGTCTCTCCCCTTTTCACTGCCCCCATCCTTGCCCACCCTTAATAAATTCCACTGTCCTCTCATTACCTCCAGAGTCCAATACAAGATCCTCTGTTTGGTTGTTCAAACCCTTCATAGCCCAGGCTCTGCCCCCTAACTTTCCAGTCTTCTTATACCTTGCTTCCTACCTCATATTCTTAATCTAGTAACACTAATTCCCTTTCTGTTCCATGAACAAATTCTCTGTTTCTGCTTCTGAGCATTTCTCTGTCTGTCCTATGCCTAGCATATTATCTTTCCTCATCTGTCACCTGATTGTACTATTTTGGGACTTAAATGACTGACTTCTCCACCATGTGCAAGTGAGTTCATTACTGGGAGGAAATCCCAACAGCCTTGACACTCCACTTCATTATTGCCCTCTGCCCCTCTGATTGGATGGTGGAACCATGAACTCTAAAACCTTCACTGAAGGAGTGAGCTCAGCTCAGACATTCGGTTTCTTACCTAGTTGCACTGTTTTGGGACTCCTCTAATTTTGCCACCATGTCCTACCATTGGATGCTTTCTCCAGACTCTTTATAGCTTCCTTTTGTGAGTTCTCTTGCCTATTGGATTATAAGCTTCTTGAGGGCAGAGACTGTCTTCCCATTGCTTAGCACAGTGTCTGACTCATAGCAGGTACTTAATAAATGTTAATTTTTAAATTTTTTAATCTCTGCCTCTTGTTTACCCTGACTTCTTTCAAGTCCCAACTGAAATCCCATCTTCTATAGGAAACTTTTCTCAACCCTCTTAATTCTAGTGACTTCTTTCTGTTAATTACTTCCTAATGATCATGTATATAGCTTATTTGTACATATTCCTTTACTTGTTGTCTCCCCCATTAGATTATAAACTCTTTGAGGTCAGGGATTGTCTTTCATTTCTTTTTGTATCCCTAGCACCTAGTGTTGTACCTGGCACATAGTAACCTTTTACTTACTGCTTATTAATTAACTGACTTTTCCTGTTTTGAAGTAGACACAGCTATTTTGTGACCATTTGCTGTCAACTTATGGCATGGGGATAAAATACCTTTTAATTGGCTGCTAAGCTGGAAATGAATTAATTTGCATATAAAAAGATCAAATGGAAAAGCTCGGTTTTCCTTGGTGAGAAGTGAGGTAAGAATAGCTGTAAGTCTCTGGATGGATGGTAGGGGGAGGGACAGAGAAGTAGCAGTGATAGAAATGGCAGTAACCTGCCAAGTGGCAGATTGCCACTGGCCACCTCATCGCTCCATCCAGCAACCATGTGGCCATAAACACATGCTGTCCTTGTTTCTTCTGCCTTAGCCTAAAAGGGTCAGTGTCTCCCCTTGCATCCTGGGCCATCTCCAGTCATCCTGATGAATATCTGGTCACTGGATCCAGATGGCTCTGGAGGAGAAAGTGAAGCTGGTGACCTTGCACAGACCTCAATCACTCAGATCAAAGTTAACTGCAAATCATATCATCATTTCCCTGATGTCATGGTCTTCAAAAATGGACAAACACAACTTATTAAAGAAAACAAAGGCTCCCTTCCTGTGGGGTTGTGTGTGCCAAAAGCACAGGTGGATTACTTCAGGGGAGTTGATGGAACAGAGCCACAAGATGGAACAGTGATGGAATTCCCTGCCATGTATTTGTGATTATGCTGAACAAAGATGTTTTCCAAGGACCTAGGAGTACAGTAGCACCCCTGAGACTTCATAGAACAAGAAGGTAAGACATCCTAGTTGTGGAAATGCTGATGAAATATGACTGTAACAAGGGCTAGAGGTAGTATCTAAGACAAGTCAAAACAGGAGTTGCACTAAGAATGAAGGTGGCTAGGAATCAGGTAATCAGCTGAACATAAATGTGACTTTTACAGGTTTGTGCTGCAGCAAACTCATATTGGTTCTTAAGAGTCAATTGTTAAACTTTTATTGTGAGTAATAGGCAAATACTACAAATCGGAGTTTGATTTATTGTTCTATTGATTGCCTAGAATTAAAAAAGTGATGGAGAAAGTGTTAATAATGCAGATTAAACTTTAAAAAGTGTCATGTGTACATTCACCCCTTCTTTCCTGCCCTGGTCTTCTCAGAGTTTATTGTTAGATGTTTGCCAGCACACTTTTGCTTTTTACTATAGTAAACCAAGCCGGCATATGTCCAGTAGTACAAATGAGCTTACGACTTACCTATTAGAGCTATGAGTTTTTGTGGATTGTTAGTTTCAAATTACTCTAGGGGGAAAGAGGAATGAAAGTGTGCTTATTCAAGAACATGATTGAACTTTTTTGTTAGTTTATTATTTATTTTTGTCCTGATTAAATGTTTTACTGTTTCTTTTTTATATTTTATTTATTTTATTTTAAATTTATGGAATAAAGCAAACATTTTCATAATACAGCATAATAAAAAAGATGACTGCACATGAAGTAGAAAATCTATCATGTACAACTTGCTATTTTAAATATATAATAAAGTTATCATATAAATTTTTTTTTTTACTGTTTCAATGATATTCCTTGCCTGGGTCTTTTAGCACAATGCAACACTGAGTACCTAGACTTGATTTAACCTCAAAATTCTCAGTCTTGTAGCTGAGTGGGGGCAAACCAGCCAGAGGGACAAGATGCTAGTCTAAGGTCCCCATTATTTGTACTTAAATCTGATGTCTGGAATAGGTGAGACCCAGAGGCCCCCTCCCCCATATTTCAAGTGGCAAAATAGGTAGATGTTATTGGAATCTTGAACTTTACCATGGTAAGGATTATTTAAATGTTATTCTCGTATATCCTTCTGATTCAACTTGGTTTCACAAACTTTTATATCTTTTGATAAAGCCAAGTTGGTTAGCCACACAAATGACCATTATAGAACATATATACACACACCTATACCTATGTACATATGAACACACATATATGTGTGTATGTACATATACATACACACACATATTCTTCAAGACCAAAGAACTTACTGTATAAGGGAAAGAAGGAAACTCTTTGGGAACTTTTTCTATTTTGTGTTCTGCTAGGTTCTGATCTAGAAAACATAGCAATTTGGTCTACCTTTGTGAGTTTTGTTCTAGAGCACTCAATTCATGAAATATTTCTTCATGCTGATAAAGCAATTTAACAATCAAATTCATGGTAAACTGGGTTGGGGGATGGGGATGGGATGTATTGCCATTTTGATGTCTTTAAAGAAGGCTTTCCTCCTCTTAGTTGAGCCTACCTGTCTTGTGCTTCCTAAAACTCCTGGTGTTCACATAAAGCCTGATTCACAAGTCAGATGAAGCGAGTCATCATTGGATTGATTTTCAGCACAACCTTGGGATACCTTTCATGGGCACTCCTGTAAACAGGATATCAAGGAATCATGGAAGAATCACATCACTTCACAGAATTTCTGAGCTAGAAGAGAGCTTAGGATCCATCTAGTATAATACCCTCTGAAACTGTTAATTGGTTATCCAAATTCCCAGTTTCCTCTAGCAGTTCCAATCTGCCCCACACAGGTTAGTGCTGATGGGGCCCTGTATCACTCTCTAATTGTTGCTTCTAGATTAGTCATATTTTAATACTGTTTGTTCTGGGCACCCTATGACCTACAGAGCAAGCATCCCATCTATGAGAGAACCTGGCTGGTGGGTAGTGCAAAGGAGCCCTACCTATAATGGGTTGATTTGCTAGTTTCTTCCACTTTACCCCACCCCACCTAAGGATATTGTGGCTCTTGAGCTGTGGAAGCCTCTTCTCTCTGTAAAGAATACCTGTACTCTGTACTCTGTAAAGAGTACTTTCCTAGGTGGGCAATAATTCTCCTGTTATCTCTAGAAATGATGAGCTACTAATCTTATAACCCTCCCCCTCCCCCTGCCAAGTTCTTGTCTTTACTGTGCAAAAGGGAAAAATGAAAGGGAGCCAAAAGGTTAAATCCTTCCAAAGCATACCCTGAATATTTTGGAAACAATTCCTTTTAAATAAAATGCATGTGTGGTTCCCTATTTAGTATGCAGAATATCCTATGGAGACACTTCTACAAATGAACCCATTTCAAAAAAAAAAAGAGATTTCCACAAGGTACAATGAAAGCAGTCTGTGGAAGTATTGTATACCATCTCAAATCAGCGTCTGTTGTTACATATTTGAAGTTAATTTGACGTTGAAGTAAACAAATCAAAGTGTGTTTATAGAATAATTAGGCCCTATTCTCAATACTGTGGCTAAGAAGTTTTTGTCACAATTACCAAGGAACCCATCGGTGGTTTTCGTGGGTTTGTTTTCAGAGTTCCATGGCAACCCCCAAATAAAGCTGTTGTCATTACACTTGTACGGGTGCTGTTCCAATATCTTGTTTGCGGAGGATCCAAGCATCATGTTAGCAAAATGCACTGCCGGAACATCTCTCCGTGCACATAGCCAAGTTCCTGAAAGCATAAGCAGACCTGTTTCCTAGGAGTACAGAAACCTGGGAGTGTCTGTAGTGCAGCCCAGTCAGCCAAAATAACAGTGAAATGTACTTCTCACATTCATTACCTCCTTTTATACTCACTCAGCTTCAATTTCCCCTTGGTTTCCTTTCATTGTCTCTAGAGATACTTGTTTTAAAGGTCTGAGAATGGAAAGTTTCCATCTAGACCAGGGATGAGAAACATCAAGTTCTCTCTTTTTTTTTTAGAGGAATGATTGTGAAGAAGGTCTGTTAAACAAGTAGCAAAAAACCCTTAACATTTATATAGCATTTTAAAGTTTTCAAAGTGCTGTCTCTCTGCATATATATATATGTGTGTGTGTGTGTGTGTGTGTGTGTGTGTGTGTGTGTGTGTGTGTGTGTATATAAAATATATATGTATGTAAAATTTCATTTTATCTTCACAACAATCCTGTGATATTATCTTCATTTTATAGAGAAGGAAACTGAGGTTAAGAGGCTGAATGATCTCTTCAAGGTCACACAGTTAGTAAAGGTATGAGGCAGAATTCAATCTCAAGTCTTCCTGACACTAAGGTTGGTACTCTATTTGTGATGCCAAATGGATCCCTCATGCTGGTGATGCAGCATCTTTTTATTTTGGCATTAGCCCAGTTGACTGGAGGTCATATAATATCTGTGCCAGTCCCAGGATAGGTCTAGGAGATTGTGGAAACCATTCACCAAAGCTCCTCCCATCCCTCAACTCAGCTCATGAGCTCTCTCAAGTTCTTCCTGATTGTTTTGTTTCATGGTTGAACTGGGTCTCTTTGCTATTCCCAGGAGATGGAAAGCCATACCTACCTCTCTCTCTCCCTCTTACAAAGTATACATTAATTAAATAATTGTTGAGTGAATAGAAAAATGTTTATTAAGTGTTTCCTATGCACCAAGCTCTGTGTTAAGGGATATACATAAAAAGCAGGACAATTCATGTTCTCAAGCTGCTTACATTGTAATTGGTTATCCAGAAAAGAGTGGAAGACAATGCATATGGGGGTATGATCGATAGTTAGGGTTGGAGGATAGTGAATGGAGGGAAACCCAAAGATAATTGAGTGATTTTGGTGGTTTTTGTGAATTGGTGGTTTTGATTTGATTACTAGACAACAACCAATCTGCTTACTTTAGTTGTCTGATATTGGTGCCATGCCTGTGGAGTCTCCCTTTTTTGAGTAACCCCCAAGAATTCTAGCCCTTGTCACCCAGCATACTATCTCTGTGAACTGTCTTGAATGTAATAACTAACCCCTTTATATCAATAACAGGTCTTTGGGTGTCATTGGGTCCTGCATGACTGTTAAGCAATGGGGTCTCCTGCTGAGTATTAGATTAATTTATCTTCATCTAAATTCCTCATAGAGTAGTTTTTGAAACATTAGACTGTCTTATTAGGAGATACTTGTAAAGTGCAAAGAACACCACCTTTGATGAAGACAGAAGTGGAGAAGTTTGAAGGGTTAGACTGCATTAGACAAAGATGGTAATTAATGACTTAATTGTCTCTTAACCCTTCCCTTTTCATGAAAATTCTCTCTTTTCCTCTTTTAACTACACACACACACACACACACACACACACACACACATACACACACACACACACATACCCTAGCATGACAATCAAAATCCCTAACATTGCTAATTTGGTTTAGCAAGATTTTTTTTTAATAGTATCTAATTTTTCTATTACATTTCCAAGTAGTTTATTCCTTTGCTTTCCCCAATCATATGTCATCGATTCTGTCTTTAGTGATTTTGAAATTTGTAGTGATTTGCTTGTGGAGAGTTCACTGTCTCGTATAGATCTCCCCCTGTTGGCTTAAATGCTGATAGCATACTTGGCAAATTAATGAAATAAAAATAGCTCTGTCAATAAGCAAAAGTGAAGCCACTTTCAACATTGGTTCAGTAACCACTGCTTTTCAGGGCCTACACAAAATTAGTTGGTAGGATTAAAGAATATATTCGTCTTTCATCCCATGTTTGAGTACTTGATCACACAGGCATAGTTTAATCCAAACATCAATAGCACCTCATCAATTCAGTCAGATGCAGCTGTCAAAGTGGACTTTTGGTTTGTTTAGAGCTTTGTGTTTTATCCTTTTTTAAGGTCATGGAGTATTTTCTTTGATTTTTGATGCTGAAATCTTTCTTAATCTTCTAAACTTGAGAAACATCTGTTAAGATTTAATGGGTTGGCTTTTGTCTTAAAATTAGAGTTCGCTTTGCAAATCTCCCTGTGTTGGAAGATGGGGGCAGAGAAAAAGAGAGAGGAAATAACACACATACTCCTTATCAGATGAAGCCTTTCTGGTCAATGAGGGCCTGAGTCAGTTACAGGGACTGGCAGACCAGACATGATTCTGGGGGGCATGGATGCTGGGAACCAGGCAAAGAGTTTTATTTCTCTTCTTACTGACATTAGCAATTTCCCTGTAGCATATCACTTAGCCTGGAATCTGAGCGGCAGATTTATGGATCCCGGTGCATAATGAGACAAAAATGATGTAAGGACGAGAAACAGCTGGAAATGGAAAGGAAATTTAACCTTTTCCCTTAAGCCTCCTTGTGACTGGGCTCTACCGTGTCAACAGAATTTAGTACTTCAAGTAGCTCGAGGTACCCTAACTGGCATCTAAAAATATATACTTCTAAATACATACAGACAGCTGTCATGTCTGTTGACTGAATGTATTAGTCATTATCCTCATCAGCAGCCGCAAAATCATTGCCGTTTTCATAATGCAGGCAATTCAGGTCGCCTAATTTGTAGCAATTTTGGGGGTCTCTTGATAAAGCTGCGACCATCGTAATCACAGGTCTTTCACTTAACTTGTTTTCATTTCCTTAACCTGGTTAGTTCACTGTCAACATCCACCTGAACTCTCCAGAGAAATATTCAAACAATGTGGGGTAATGATTTTTATTTTCTAAAAACAGTTTGTCACAGATGAGTGGGTGGGTAATGGAACTTCTGCTCAGAGAAGGTAGCAAAGGAGAGGTTACCCCAAGGTGGAATTCACAGTTGTATCCAAAGTATCCTCTTGGAAATGGGGTAACATTATTACCTAAGATATTATTTCTTCTAAGCTAGAAATTCTATAGAGCAGACTCCTTTACTCCCTTCCTCTTATATTCTCTCCATCTCGTGACTTCTGAACATATGAATAAATACATTGGCACACACACACACATATATATTCACACACATACACACGTTCACAAGCACAATTGCATCTCTGGGTTTGAAGGTCTATGTGAACTGATTTCCGCATTTGCTCCAGATTTGGGGACCGGGCAGGTATTCTCCTCCAACTAAACAAATATATAATGGGTTACTCTCCCTGGGATTATCCTCAGCTACTCCTTAATCTGGTCGTGGGAGAATTATACGATCAAAAGTCATAGATCCCGTTCTCATTTTACAGATGAGGAAACTGAGGAATATGGAAGTTCAATATCTTAACCATTACCCCACAGATAGTAAGCATCAGAAGCAGAATTTATTTGAACTGGTTCCTCTGATCACAGAGCCGATGGTCTTTCTATGATACTACAGTGATTATACCAGGCTTCATATTTAATGAAGCAAATGGAATGACCATCTTTATAAAGCTGACATTTAATCAGCATCCATAATGATGGAATGCTATGAATGTTGACAAATAGCTTTCCTTTCCCCACTTACCCCCAAACCCAGCAACGTCTGCTTTTGTCTCTTCAACATCTCTTGCCTATGTCCTCTCTTTACCACTCAAAAAGTCGTCGCTGTTCAGGGTCTTTATTACCTCTTACCTAAACTGCTGCAATGATCTTCTAATTGTTTCCTTGCTTCAAATACTCCTCTCCTTAGCCTTCAGACAGCTGCCAAACTGATGTTCCTATAGTGAATATCTGATGATATTCCTCACTTACTCAGTAAACTCTGTGGCTCCCTAGTACCTCTAAAATCAGATACAGACTCCTCCATTTGGGATTTAAAGCCTTTCACCCCTCTTTACAACCTCCTTTCCAGCCTTATTACACATTACTCCCTGCCATGCACAATGTATTCTTCATGTTTTTTTTTTTGTTTGTTTTACATGGCACTCCTTCTCCTACCTACATGACTGTACTGGTTGCCCTCTTTGCCTGGAATGCACCCTGTCTCCCACCCATCTCTCAGAGTCCCTTGGTTGTTCATTCATTTCACTCACATCCAACTCTTTGTAATCTCATTTGGGGCTTTCTTGGCAAAGATACTGGAGTGGTTTGCTATTTCCTTCTCCAGCTCGTCTTAGAGATGGGGAACTGAGGCAAACAGAGTTGCCCAGGGTCACACAGCTACTAAATGTCTGAGGCTGGATTTGAACTCAGGAAGATGAGTCTTCTTGATTATAAACCCAGTAGTCTAACCACTATGCCATCTAGCAGCACTCTTTCTTCACCTCCATCTCTCAGAATCCCTAGTTTTCTCCAAAATTCAGCTCAAGCGTCATCTTCTACATGAAGTTTTTCCTCATTTCCCAAGCTGATTGCTGCTGTGTCTGCTGCCCAATTCCCCTTGTCTCTATTTATACTTACATCTGTCCTTTCTATCTTTCCTGACTAGACTATAAAGTTGAGGGCAGGGAGCTTTTTTCTTCTTTCCACATTTGTATCCCCTAGTGACTAGCGTCGTACCTGGTATACATGCTTATTAATTAATTAATTGAATGTGTGTTTATGACTTTTCGCCCATCCTCTTCCTTAGACCACCACCATCTGAACGGTTCAAGGTCATCACTCTCAAACAGCATATTTGTAAACTGCTTAGTATGGTACCTGGCACATAGTAGGTGCCCTATAAATGTTAGTTACTACTACATATTATTATTGTTTTTGTCTTTCATCTTACTTTACGACAGAAAGGCCAAGCCTTTCATTCAAAGATAGCAAGCAAATTAATGAAAGATCTGTCGCTGGGAACTTATGTCCTTCTATAGATCTCTGATGAAAAATTTATTTGTCAGGATGGTAATCCCAGTGTATCTTTTTTCCAGTTGTGTTGGAGAACACATGTACCATCCCCTGCTAAGTTGGTGGTAGGCATCGCTTGCAGTCCACTGGGAGGAATCATGGCTGTTCACAAGTACCAAGCATAAAGTACTGCATGAAAAGAGTTGGGTCCTGTCAAGTTTTTCTTTCTCTCCCCCTTTTTGGGGCTACTTCCTTCTCTTTCTGACAAGGTTTTCAATTAGCAGCTTGTAGAGGCCCAGCCTGCATAACTTAATTCCCCTGAAGGGGATGAAACAGTGGTGGTAGTAGGGGGAAGGTCTCTTGGATTGTAATTATATAAACATACTGTATATACAGACAGGAGAGTCAGTGTGAAAGGAATGCCTCTTCTCAACTTATTGGGAATGAGAGTTTGCTTGGGAAATGACCCTCATGGAGATGAAAGAAGACTATTGTAGTAGGACATTGAAGCCATCCTGTGTGGTTCATTGAATTGCTCTGCGAAAATTTTATTTTTTCCAATTGAATATATATAATAAGTTGGACAGGATAATGCGCTAGGTCCTGCTGCTGCTGAGAAAGTAATTTCCTCCTATTTTGAAGTTGTATTAACTCTTAGAGATCCCCAGGGTCAACTCAGAAAGTGGCCCATTCCACTAGAGGTTGTCTTATGGCCTGGAATAATTAATATCATTCCAGGAAGGAAACCCTGTGGGTCCTCTTTCACAAGGCAGGTGTTCATTGGTCACTTGAGACCAAATGGAAATTCTCATGGTTGGTCTCACTCTCCAGCCAAGCCATAAGGGTCCCTCACCAGGAGGCCTGGTACTTACCCTTTGTCCATTGTAAAAGGGCAACAATCCAAGGAAGAATACAGCTATCAGTACAGTCTCTGCCAAACTTCAAATGTATCGTATTTCCTATCTCACTGTTTCTATTCTAATATTGATTTATTTTAATTCTGGGACCATGACATCTGCATAAAAGATGATAGGTAAAACATGAATGTTGAGAGCCCGATTTGGAATGGTGGAGAGAGGAAAGGGAGCTTGTTAAGTGGAATCATCACAGGCCTTGAAGCCATTGCAAAATGGGAAGTTATTTTTTTATTTTTTTGTTTCCAACGCCAAGAATTGTAGACACTATTTTATTTTGATTTGTACCAAACACATAGACAGTGCTGTGTACCTTGGTTGTAGACTAGGTATAGGGAAGATTGGAGATCAAACAAATATTCAAAGTCTTGAGGCAGGGACCCCTTCTCTCCCATCTCCCTTTCTTTACAATTTGAGAAACCTTTGAGGGGAGAGGAAGTAGAGAATATGTGATGGGAAATAAGAAATAAGACTTCTTTTTTCTTTGGGGAAAAATGCATTAATAACCAGGTGATTCTGGAAGGACTTTAACAGAATTTAGGATTTACTTAAGTAAATAGGATTTACTTAATCAACCAATCCATTAACAAGCATTTTTTAAAGCACTCACTATGTGCTAGGTACTGTGCTAGGTCTGGGAGCTCTAAATAATGAAATAATTCCTACATTCCATCGAGGGGGAGGACAACAAGTACATATATGAGAATACACAGAATAAATATAAATATGAAAATAACAAAATTAAATTTAAAGTAGTAAAATGCCAGGTCATTGAGGGAGGGGGCACTAATAGAGTGATCAAGAAGAGCTTAATATAAAAAATGGTGCTTGAGCTATGTCTTGAAGGAAGAGAGGGGTTTTATGAGGTAGGAGTAAGATGAAAGTGCGTTTCAGGAACAGAGGAGGGGATGAGCAGTGCAAAGGTTTGGAGATGATAATGGAGCAACATGTGGGAGGAGCAAAAACCAATCTGATTGAATTGGAGACTAGGTAAAAGAGAAAGACAGGCTAGGGCCAGGTTGTGAAAGGTTTCAAAGGCTGAACAGAAGAATCTATTCTATCTTAGAGGCAACAGTAAAGACACGGTAGACCTGTGCTTTTTGGCAGTCATGTGGAAGGTCAACTAGAAGAGAGCAAGTCTTGGGTCAGGGAGATTCAAGCGGAAGACTGCTTCAACTGTAGCTAAGGATTCCAAATACAGCTGGCATCAGCATCTCAATCTAACCGTTTTCATTCCCTTTAGAACAAGTTAAATTTCTGCATTTTTTTAAGACTCCAAGAGAAGAAAACATCTTTTCTTTCTGAACCAAGGCTTCTTGGTAAGTGGTTTTTGGAGATTGCTGATTCTACACAAGATAGCCTAGTGGATTTGAATCAGCTTGCCCTATACATACATTTATTTCCTAGGGACATGTGAAAACAGGCCCCTTTAATACTCAAGCTGAAGTCTGATCTCAGCTCTGTGGCTGCCCATTACCAACAGCAGCTCATGCACATTTACACACACACACACACACACACACACACACACACACAAGCCTGTCAGGTCATTAGTGAGATCAAATTACAGAGCCCAAATCAGTACTTGGAACTCTCTTCAGTGAAGTATTCTAGTTAAAGACACTGATGTGAACAACACTGAGAGGATCTGAATGAAAAATGGTCTCTGGATTGAAGAGTGACCATGAATCTTGATGATGTTTTCTTTGGCAACATTCTCCAGCACACAATTCCAGCCCATCAGGAGGAGAGTGAGATCTTTCTGTCTGGGCAGATCTGCCTGCTCTCCATGGCTCTGATATCCATGGTGCTGATAGTCATCCTAACACTAGCTAGTTGGAGACCAAAAGCACACACCCTGCTACCCAGATCAGGCTGCTCCCTGGGGCGGGGGTAGGGCAGTCATTGGTGGACTTCAACATGGCAGGCTGGTAAATACACTCGATGTTGTGAACTCTGTACATAAAAGGAAAAGTATCACATTTTCTCCAAATTCTTGAGGAAATTGCTCTCATATACAACACCAACATTTGGCTGTGTGACAGAGACAGGGTGTCGTTAGCATGCCATTACCAGGCCATAAAAGTCTGGTGGGGGCTGCCTACTCACAGTTTTCAATCTTTTGGGATCCTTCAGGGGTCATTCTCCAGGTCAGGTTTGTTTAGTCTGTTCCATAATGGTGTAAAGTGGACTTGAATGTTTAGCCTACCTAAATAATACACAATCTGTTTGATACTTCAACATGCCCCAGTAAGTTGTATATATGTTTCAATTCCCTGTATTCTAAGCCGAATTGTATTTCATTGTTAATAGAGGGTAAATTGTTTCTAAAAACAACCTCATCTTCCTTTCAAAAGCAGAGAGAGAGAGGAACGGTATTTTCAGAGAGTAGCTACATTTTCCCCAAGAGCATCTCAAAAACCCTTATTTTATTTTTTTAAAATTTATACTCTCCCACACCCACTTAATATTTATTTTAAAGAACTTTATCTGATCAAATGTGAAAGTTATTCTAAAAACTCCATTAGCTCATGGTAGCTTTCTAAATGGGTTGTCCTTTCTTTGATGCAGAGTTCTCTGGGCAGTTGCATGCCAAAGGAAGTTGTCTTATCTTATGTGTAATGGTAGCTAGAATTTCTACAAAGCCTTAAGGTTTGCAAAGCATTTTATAAATGTTATCTTATTTGATGCTCACAACACCCCTGGGAAGTAGGTGCTATTATTAACTCCATTTTACAAATGAGGAAACTAAGGTAAATAGAGGTTAAGTGATTTGCCTAGAGTTACACAGCTAATAATTGTCTGAGACTGGATCTGAATTCAGGCTTTCTTGATGCCAGGTCCAATATTTCTACACTGTCTAGTCTAATGCTGCTTAGCTGCCGCTAAGGAATACTGTGTTACTAGTCACTTTAAGTGCTTGAGACATAGCTTGCAAAGGTGGCAGGGATTGTTCTTACAATGTTGGATAGTTTCCCAAACACAGAAGAATTCTGTTAATACAAGGTCTATAGACACACGGAATTATAGGATCAAAGATTTAAAACTGGGAGCAACCTTAGAGGTTGTGTAGCCTAACCTCCAGGTTTTGTCGATGAGGAAACAGAGGGACAGAGGATGTAAGTGCTTGTTCCATGTGTCAAGGTAGTTAATAATAATAGTTTTAATAATAAATAATTTATTTGATAACTTTAATTACTAAGTAATTGTAGAATTAATAATCATTGCAAAGCTAGCATTTATATAATACTTTAAGGATTGCAAAGCACTTTCCATATGTTATTTAATTTGTTCTACACTTTATGGGGGAGGGGCTATTATACCTAGATAGAGAAACTGAGGCTGAGTAAGATTAAATGATTTGCCCAGGAACATGCTGCAAGTAAGTGTCTGAGGTAGGATTGCGAATAAAGTTTTCCTGAGTCAGTGGGGATTCGAACCCAGGTCCTCTGACTCCAAATATCACATTCTTTCCACTGCATGGCACTGCATTGCCTTTTGTCTCTCCTTATGTCCTTACTCCTTTTCCCAGAAATATTTTATGTGCAATTAACTGTGCTATAACAGAGCAATGATTTGTTCTGGGTATTTGGAGTCAGGGAGGAAGAAGGATTTGGGGGTGGGGGGGGAAACCTAGCTATTCCCCCAAAAGTAGGAATGCTGGCTTTGCTCAGAGCAAACTGTGCTTCAAGGCCCATAGGCCATCTATTATCAAGCAAGAGGGGTCTTAGAGAATCTAAGTCAATCAGAGCAGGCTAAAGAGAACTATTTCACCTTGGGCAATTAATGATCTATACAGTAAATTAAATCATATGGACCCAAATATGATGGAGTAAAAAAAAAAAAAACAAACCCTGATTTCTTGTGTCAGATCTGTGCCCTAATAACAGCTTTCTAGATTCCAGGGAAACCTTTTAGAATTATCATGAGAAGATTATCTTGTGATCTATGGTTAACTATCAATATATCATTACGGGCTACATTTTTTTTTTGAATGGAGGTGGGTTGATATTGGTGAAAGGAAACTCTTAGCAAGGAACTCTATTATTAGTAAATAGGTTTGTAAGAGTTAAGATAACTCTGCCCAAAAGCCATCCTCTCTCATATCTTAGCTTATATTTTATATTGAATCTTGTGTGAGTCTTAGAGACAGATTCCTTTCTTTCTTTTTCGTTCTCTTTCCTTCCCTCCCTCCCTCCCTCCTGCCTTCCTTCCTCTCTCTCTCTTTCTTTCCTTCATTTCTCTTTTTCTACCTTTCTTTCTTCCTTTATTGTTTCATTCCTGTCTCTCAAAGCTCCTTATCTTTCAGCAGAGGTTCCATTATAGCGACATAAATAAAACGTGACATAAAATTATACAGCTCCGTGTAAAGGAGTTTAAGAAAAAAAACTCTTTTACTGCAGGTTTTATGGATTCACCGATTAGTTATTAGATTTTTCTCCTTTTTAATTCTATGTCCTGCACGCGTGTTCTGAAAGGTTTCTTCCCCCTCTTTCATCTCGGATCAATAATATCACTGTGGAATGTTTAGACATAATTTGGTTGGATTTCTTGCTACATTAAGGCATTTAATTATAACCTTTCATTTGATTTGGGCAAAGTAATTCACCGGGGAGAGAGTCGAGGACTTAGAATTGTTTTTTAAAGTGAAAAATGTTTCCCATCACCTTATTAGCAGTAACTCTCACAAACTGTGGAGCGGTGGAGGCTGCGCAATGCGCCTCTGCCTTCCGATCTGAGGGGATAAATCCCGAGGTTTTTTTTTCCTCGTTACTTTCCAAACATTCCTGGGGAGTGAGAATAACAGGGATTTGCTCCTGCCAAAACTTAATCACGCAGAAAATGTAAAATTGAGATCAGGGCATAGATTAGTTTATAATGGGGGCGCTCCTCAGTAAAAGGGCAGAGATGTCAGAAGTTGAACGATCAGTGAGCTAGTCTAGACCGCGGCAATTTGAGTCATTTAGGGGAATCGTGTTCAGCTTTCAGCTCTGGCTTGGGTTCTGTTCTTTTTGGGAGTGGATGTGTATGATGTCATTGTTTCAAGCATGTCATAATAACAGCATTCTGCATTTTGTGTTGGCTGCAGGTTTGGCCCAGGGGAGATGGCAGGCTCGGTTGATTGCTACTTTAACTTTATTCAGGCATGGAGGGGCTTTATTTATGTCAGTAAATTTCAGGAGGTGGTCAGCAGTGATAGCACGATAAAAAGACCTGAGAATGATATCATCCATAAATCATTTTGTTGCCAAGTCTCTTTAATTAAGAAAAAATCCCCACCACTGGGGTTTTTAGATCCCTAGATGCTAGGTGGAGAGTCTAAGATCAAATAGACTGATGATTGCACACACACACATATACATACATACACATATATGTATATATGTGTATAAATCACACTTTAGGAAGTTAGACTTCTGTTTTTGATTGTGGCTGGGCAGAGACCTGAATGAAAGTTTATCTTGTCAAAGCCCATGGGTGAACATAAAACAAATAAAGAATTTTTATGGTATCCACAGAAAGGGAAATAAGTAGTAGGAAAGCACCCTGTGTCCTATAGATAATTTTCGGTACAGTGTGAGGCCATCTGTTATTGAGAGCTCATTAACTTTAAAAAAATTGCCTTTAATGAACCACTTATTGTCATAATCAAAGATTTCCCTGGTCTAGCGTAATAGCATTTGATATCCGATTAAAAACAAAACCTAGGCTCTTGACCAAGTGGAGAGGGAACTATTTAGGAATGAAGGCACAGTAGCTGCACATAAGTGGTGAAATATGAATACTAAGGCCAGGGGATTTTGTTTTTCCTGGAATCAGTGTTGACTTTTCTGTTAGAATCAGGGAATGGGAGGATGGAGAGAACAATTCAAAACTTTTCTTATCCTACTGAGTGAGTACAGTTCTTGATCCTAGGAAGCCCTTTCTGGAAACCCCCAGGCAAATTCTCCACTTTCCTTCTCTTGGGAGTGTGACCAAATACACAAGTTCTCATAGCTAGGTTGAGAGTTAACTGACTCCAGGCTGAGAGTTTTCAGAGGATCCTCTTTTATCTCTAATTAAAATATACTCAGGATGTGAAAGGAAGCAGATGCTCATTGTATAGGTTTGTTTTAGATGACAGAGGAGAAACAATAACCTGCAGTTAGCCTCTTTAGCCTTTAAGAAGTACACCTGCTTAATGGAGAGACATCTTGGTACAAAGGCTTGGAGTTGAATATGCCTGATTTCATATTCTGCCCCTGACATTTATTAGGGATATGATCCTGGGCAAAGATTCTATAACTGTCAAGGTTCAAGCATCATCCATACAGATTAGCATATGTTTTGTGCTATAAATTGTCAAGACATGATCATCCTGACCATAGGGATATCTCATATCAGTTTAATGGCATTGTTCAATAAGTGTGGGCTGAGGTAATAGGAATGTGCGTGTGTTTGGGAATGGGAGAGAGAATGTTTCATTACTCACTCCATAGGACTTAAATCTCAGTAGTCCTCTTCTTTGCTGCCAGATTGTCAATATCTTGTTGATGGCACTTATGTATTAGCATATGATGTTTTATATCTTTGGTACCTTCCTGTGCCCTATCATTCTTGTTTCTTTTTCTTCCTCCAGTGGGGACATTTCTCCCTTTAAATGCATTTTTTGGATTTTTCCTTAGATGTATCAGCCTTTGTTCAAGTTGGCTTTGACTTTCTAGTGTTCCTGGAATATGGTTCTTATAGACAAAATGCTATCTTTGCTCTGGGGCTCTGGTTATGGTGAGAATGAGTCACCTAGTTTATTGAGATAGCTACCTAATTTGTCTTTTTATCTCAGCTATTGCTTTTCTACTCAATACTCAGATGGATCTGTGATCTCAGATTCAGGAGTTTCCTTTAATGTGCTGATTGCAATTTATCTGTGCCTGCCCATCCTACAAGACTCTTGTTCATGTCCTCCTAAAAGTTCACCACAGAGGGGGTGAGATAGAGTGTTATATACAATATGCTGATGCCTTTTTCACTTACTCTGTACATCGTGGTATCATCAGATGGTTTTAGTCACCCACTTGTCATTCCTCATTTTCTCCATATCACCAAAATATCTTTTTCTATTTGTATAATTCCTTCAGGATGTACTTTACTGGTATTTGTCAGAGCTCCTCATTGATCATGTATTTCAACAAGCTCACACTCACCTTTGTCCTCTGTATAATGCTCATCTTTGGTTCTTTGGAGGTAGTGGCTAGATATTATTGCCATGTACAACATTGATAGAATATTTGCACAGAAAAAATGAGCTTTTGCTTGGGAGAGTTTGGGCTCAAGCAAGTGCTTTGCAATGTCTCAAAAGCATTCTAGTCTCTTCTCTTCTCTTCCTTTTTACCTATAGCACCAGATCATTGTCTATGCATATTTTCTGTCCCAGATGTACATGCATTTGGACAAGATTAATAGGTTCTCCATTCAGATGCCTATTGAAATTTCAGCCATAAACATTCTTCCTCCATTTGGTCTTTCCTGTGTAGTTGGGCAGATCAAGCTCCTTTGAGTCATTACAGATCATCTTCCAGGAGGCTTTAAATTATCTTGGGGCACAAATAGGAGCATCTGGAAAACCTCACCATCTCCAGGGAATCCCTCCTTGTCTTAGACTCCTTTCTGTATCTTTAAGAATGCTGTATCACCCTGATCCTGTCACTTCTTTACTCAAAATATTCTGTTGCTCCTCATTGTCTCCTGAATAAAGAATAAACTGTTGATCTTGGCACTTAAGGCCCTCCATCATCTATTTAACTGTGCTTCATGACTGTTGATTGATAGACATGTACTCTCAGAACCTAGTTTAATGCCTTCCACTTAGCAGGCAATCAATAAATGTTGGCTGATCGAGTGAGCAAATACTTCTAGTCTAACCCTTACCCAAATTATGAGTCCATTTTATAACACTTCCACCAAAAGGTGATGCAGCCTCTGGTTGGTGACTTCTATTGATGGGTAAATTAACATACCCTGAAGCAGCCCATTACTACTTTTGAATAGTTCTAATTAATAGGAAAAGGGGCAGCTAGATGGCATAGAGGATAGAGCACCAGCCTTAGTATCATGAGGACTTGAGTGTAAATCTGCATTCAGACACTTACAAACTGTGTTACCCTGGGCAAACCACTTCACCCTCTTTGCATCAGTTTTCTCATCTGTAAAATGAGCTGGAGAAGAAAATATATCTTTGTATCCAGTATCTTTGCCAAAAAAACCTCAAGTGGGGTCACAAAGAGTCAGACATGACTGAAATGGTTCAACAAAAACAAAATTATTAGGAAAAGTTTCCATATGAACTGAAAGTAATTTAAAAAAATCTCACCCAGTGGAACATGTTTTGTCCTCCAGGGCCAAGCAAAACAATTATATTTCCAATTCTTTACCCACTGAGGCACCTAGCTGTTTTCTTCCACATGAAAGCCTTTCAGATATTTAAAGTCTTTTTTCTGCGATTTTCTTCTCCAGACAATCTTAGTTGAACTGTCTGACCCTATGCAGGCTTCTGCCTATCCAGCATCCCCCTTTTGGATCTACTTCAACTTGTTAACATCTTTCTTAAAAAGTAACATCCATCATTGGATACAATACTCTAGTTTGGTGTATGGCAAGACGATTGCTTTTTTTTGAGGTTTTAGTAACTATTCCTCTATAAATGCAGCCTAAAGTAACATGTATGTTTAATGCTGCTTTATAGATGTCAGTGTTTTGGTCCCATGTTGAAATTCTGGACATTTTGAGATACCAGGCAAATTGTTCAAATGTGAAAAATGCTAAAAGTGAAGGACAACTGGTACCAGATTTGAACTATATCTTGGACTTTAATTTGTAAACCTAAGCCTAATTATATTACACAATCTCTCTATCATCATAGTTAAGCAGTCCTAACATATGATTCAGGACTTGATTTGAATGAACTTAGTTTGTCTGTTCTTTGCATAATCACATGCACTTCATCTTATTTTCAACCTGAAGGCCATCAACTAATGATAAGAAACACTTATTATGTGACTAACTTGTGTTTAGCTTTGAAATATGAAGTATGATCCCACCCAAAGGGAAACTTTTATCAATTAGGGGAGATAAACTTTATGTATATTCCCTGAAATCACCCAACTGTCCATACTCTATGGCTAGCAATACTACCATTATGCCTATACCCCCAAAAAGAACAAAGAGGAAAATGATCCCTAAGTACAAAAATATTTATATCAGTCATTTTCATGGCAGCAAAACCCTGGAAAATCATGGGATACCTTCCTGCTAGAGAATGGCTAAACAAACTATGGTGTATGAATGTAATGGTATTATTGTACCATAACAAATGATAAAATGGACAGTTTTAGAGGAAGTTGGAGAGACATAAATTGATGTAGAATGAAATTGTCAGTGATGGCATTATTAAGAAAATTGAAAATTTTTAGAACTCTGATCAGTGAAATTACAAATGACATTTTTTGGAAAGAGTCAATGTGAGAATTAGTTTTTGTTGGATATTTGTTATGAGGGTTTAATTTTTCTTTTTAAATTGTTCAATGTGTTTAAGGAAGTAGGAAGGAGAGATGATACACGCATTTAAAAATAAAAATGTAAAAAATCTCATATTTATGAAAATTAAGTGTTGGTAGGCAAGACCAACCAAGAGATAAACAGAGTAATCCCATCTCACACCATTTCTAGGCTAATGACAGGTTCTTGATTAGGATATTTCTATTCTCCCCACTGAAACACAAGAAACTTCTCTCAAGGCCAATGACTGACTGGTTGTGAGCCCAGCATGAGTATATAATACTTATTAATAATGATAAACTTGTATTGAGAAGCCCAATTGCTCTCTAGAGACATACTTCACTATTTACCAAGAGTTACTTTTCTCTACTGACTTGCATTCTAAATTGTAATGAAGGGATTTTTCTTGTAATAAAACAGTCAGATCATGTGATCCAGACTCCAAAGGTTTCAGGAATTTAGAAAAGGGAGAGGTCATTGAGAGGCTGGAGGATTTTGATGACTAGTTAGTGTTCTAGGTGTGAGGGGACTGTGGGAGCAAAGACAGGAGCAGGAGCGACAAGGAGGAGGTCACCAATAAACCTCTGGAATTCTTAGACTTCTAATTGAAACTGAAAGCATTCAATGCCTTCACCTTACTTCAAGCTACTCTGCCCTTCTTGTTTCTCATTCTACACTGCTGCCCCCCAACATTGTTCACATAGAAGAGTTCATTTTATCTGATCAGGACGGATATAATTTTTCTTACTTTAGACTGTAGATTCTTAATCTGGGGATCTCTGAACTGAAATTTTTTTTAATAACAGTATTTTGATATAATTGGTTTACTTTGTAATTTTACATATTTTATTTTATGCTTTTAAGAACACATACTATTGTTCCATTGGGTAGTTAAGTGGTGCAGTGCATAGAGTTCCAGCTGTGGAAGAATCATCTTCTTGAGTTCAAATCTGGCCTCAGATACTTACTAGCTATGTGACCATGGGCAAGTCACTTAACGCTGTTTGCCTCAGTTTCCTGATTTGTCAAATGAACTGGAGAAAGAAATGACAAACTACTTCAGTATCTTTGCCAAGAAAACCTCAGATAGAGTCATGACTATTTGGACATTATTGAAAACAGTCAAACTTTTGTTCAACTGAGTATTGTCCAAGGAGTCCAGGATACAGAGAAGAAAAGAATTTCTGCTTCTGACAATGAAGCTTCTATGGATGTAGTCTAAGATATCATGAATGCTGATGGAATGTAAACTCCTAAAGGGCAGGGACTTTTTCATATTTGTCTTTATATTTTCAATATTTTAGCACAGTACCTGGCACATAGTAGGTGCTTTAATATGTTTGTTTATTGATTCATATGATTAGGTTTAATGACAATATGTGGCATTGTTATGGTGCTTTAAAGTTTTTAATGTACTTTGTATTAATGATCTCTTTAGAATCTCATGATAAAACTGTGGAAGATGCTACAGTTCTTATTTTCATTCTATTTTGCAGACTTGGAAACTATGTCTCAGCTTAAGTGACCTCTATACAGTCACATCCTTGGTAACTGTCAGAGGCAGGATTTGAAGTCAAGTCTTCCTGATTTCAAGACCATTACTCTATCCACCATGCCAAAACATCATTTTGTTACAAAAAAAATGTTATAAGGAAAAAATCAACGTACAAGGGAGAGCAGATGCAAGATCTTTTAAATGGTCACAATTTGAGACTGTGTTTCAACACTATAGTGGTCAAGATCTATAACTATTTCATATTAATTAGCTGTTGGCATGCCATTGCTGGCTTTGTGAGAGTTGAAGGTCATTTGTGATTCTTGTAGTTAGGGGAAGAATTTCATAGATATTGTACCAGGTGTAAAAGGAGCTGACAGTTGAATGCACAAGAAAAGCCGGAGCCATGAATCTCATGGTTTGCCTTGCACTCATTGCTGAGATTGTGTAAAGGGACACTCAAAATTGAACTCAGAATGGAATCCACTGCAACAGCCAGCACACTGAGGCTGTGGGTCTGTGTGACAGGAGGATTTACAACTTGACTGCATTTTTAGGCTAATCTATGATTGGGCAAGCAGAATGGACTGTTACCTTATTTTGCCAGCCCAAAGTGTTCCATTGGATACAGATGCAAATGACATCTCTTCATCCATCTGGGAAATTGTGAAGCAGTCTTTCTGCTCTGCCTTCCCCTTAACATGGCCTCCCTATCTGCCTTTGGCTCAGCATTCTCCTCTTCTGATTTGCCTGCTCATCCTGAGCAGTCCTCAACTGCCATCCTCAAGTCTCCTGCCTTGCCCTTTACTTTCCTGATGCCCTCTCCTCTGGCTACTCCTTTATCCCACATTTGCCTACCATTTTATCTGTGCTCCCCATCTTCCCTGCCTCCCAGATGCATCTTCCCAGCCTTCATTTTTTCCCGCCCTGAACACATATGCTGCCTTTGGGACTGACTGAGAAGATGGTGAAGGGATTGGTGTTTTGTGAATAACTTTGCGAGGATTAATGAAGTGGATGGAGAGTGGATCCCAGGATGTTTTCATTAACAGCAGCCCAGGAGGAAAGCCAGAGAGGATAACAAGCAATGGGTTCCCTCACTCTGGTCTGTAATTGACTTGTCAATGATCTTGTCAATCGCTTCAACAACCTTTATCAAAAAATAAAGAAGCTCTCACAAGCAGATTAACACCTCCTTCTCTGTCCTTCTTTGCACGTACAAAAGGCTTTTTTTTTCTTCTTCAGACAGGAAGGAAAAGATACTGAATGTGCAAGCCAATTGCCAGATTCTTTCTAACACAGTTCCCCCAAATGGACAATGAACTTACAGAATCAGAATTTTAGATTTGGAAGGGACAAAGTCCACCCCAGATCTGGTTCCAGGCTTGTTGTAAGATATTATCTGATTGATAGTCTGGAAGGTCAGGGTAGGAAAAGAAGCAAAACCAACTATACATTATAAATGAGCCATATGGTGTCTCCTTTGCAATGCCCACCTGACTTCTACATCATCCCTTTCCATAAATGATCATAGTGTCACATATACCTCATATAGCTGTAACATATAGAGGCTATATTTTCATTTTTACAGGAGAAGAAACATGGAGGTTTGTCCAAGGTCATGCAGGAAGGACATGGCAGAAATAGATTTTGAGCTCAAGTACCTTGATTCCAGATACAGTCTTCTTTCTACTATTCTATATAATACCCCTACTTAACATATAAGCAGCTAGATGGCCCAAGGGATAGATAGAGTGTGGGATTTGGAATCAGGAAGACCTGAGTTTGAATCCTACCTCAGACATTCCCCTAGCAGTATGACCTGGGGCAAGTTATTTAACTCAGTCTCATTTTCCTCATCTGCAAAACAGAAATAACAATAGCAATTACCTCACTGGGGGTATCATCGGGATGAAATGAGTTAACATATGTAAAATACTTTGCAAACTTTAAACTGGCCCTCCCAACCTGAAGACCAAGTATGTTACATTTTACCTCTCTGTGGTTCTCAGGGCAGCTAGGTGGCACAGTGGAGAGAGCCAGGCCTGAAGGCAGAAACCTCATTTTCCTGAGATCAAATCTGGCCTCAGGCGCTTACCAGCTGTGTGATCCTGGGCAAGTTACTTAACTCTGTTTACCTCTGTTTCCATACTTGTAAAATGAACTGGAGAAGGAAATGATAAACCATTGCAGTATCTCTGCCAAGAAAACCCCAAATGAAGTAAAAAAGATTCGGATACAATTGAAAACTACTGAACCGCAGTAGAACAGCAATACTTGCACTAAACCCCCTTCATAGGGATGCTCTGAGGAGAGCATTTTAGAAACTTTAAAGTGCTATATAAAAACAAGTTCATAACAGTAATGGTAGTACTGTTATATGTAGCAAAATCTGTTCTGTTCTGTGGTGTATGCTATGCACCTGTGTATGTATGTGTATGTGTGGGGGGAGTGGAGGAGAGTCATTTACAGAGAGCCTAATATAATGGATAATTCTGAACTTGGACTCACAAGGCTCAGTTTTGCCAACGCTGTGACTTTGAGCCAGTCACTTAAGTTATCTTGAGTTTCTAACCTGTTAAATAGAAATTTTGCATCATTTGCCACATAGGGAATCATTTAAATTGTTTAAGGGCTATGTCTGGAGAGCAGTTGGAGAGATAAGCTTGACATTATGTCAGGTGAAACTCCTTTTTATATTTTGGTGGGGGGATTGATTTACAAAGTCAGCTAAAGGGAAAGGTTATTTTGCCTACCTCTGTTGCTAGGTCTGCGCTAGCAAGCTAAGAGTCATTTCCTCAAGATTTAAAGGTTAGCAGACTGCTCTTGAGTGAAGACATCAGGTTCTTTGGAGACTTGGAATATGACATCATTTTTCTAGATATCCATGTTGGTCTGACCTTATATGTAGGTAGAGGGTGTGGTTTCAAAAGGAATGAGAGAAAGTGTCCTTATGCCAAACTACCTCTTCTCCTTCGTCTCACTGACTCCTGAAGTTTGTCTCATGGGATAAATCTTTTCCTGTTGTCATTGGAGAGAAGAGTTGTTTGGCAGAATTACTCATCAATAAACCCACACTTAATTATAAATAATGGATATACACTATTTTTATGGAGTGTTTGAGAAGATGAGCACAGAATGCTGGTCAGATTGCCGCCGAGTGTCAGGGAGGACATCTCAGAGGGAACAAAAGGCAAATGGAGGGAAGACTGGGAGAATCAGAGGAAAAAAATACTTTTACTTACTAATTTACTGGTGTTGATTTCATTTCTGTAATATAAGAAGAAGATATGCTCTTTACCCACCCCCCAGAGACTATTCTGAAGTGTGCATTGTATTTGGTTAATGAGGCAGGAGATATCCGCTCTTTACCAGCTTGTGACCATGGATGATATTGGTGTCTTGTTATTTCCCATCCTCTTGTCTCAGATGGAATCAATAGAGGCTTGTATCATCGTTATCCCTCAGCCGGGAAGCATATGCATACTTCCTTTGAATTTCTCTGTTGTTGAGTTAGATGAAGTGATAAGAATCAGTTTAATGTATTTATGTGGGTGTATTTTCCTCTAGCTTTCTCTTACCAAGTGCTACAAAAACGTAATATCTGCGGATGATTGTGAATGGCTCTGAGCTTGACCGTGAACTCTGTGGGAGCTCCCTTAGTGCTAATTGTTAAATGTTGATGTTAATTGATGATGATCCTAAGTTATAGAATATTGAATGTATTGGCAGAGAGAGAAGAGCAGCCTGGGTGGAAAGACACTGGAAAATAGATGGGCAGTTTCTTAGCCATAGATTTAGCAGTTTCCAATGATTCTCTTTCTTTTATATCTTCCGCATTCAAAGGGAGCTTTCACGTTTTATGTTATTTTTGTCCTTTCAACTAGGCTAAAGAAACAACCATCCCTAAA
This sequence comes from Potorous gilbertii, assembly GCA_028658325.1. NCBI lineage: Eukaryota > Metazoa > Chordata > Mammalia > Diprotodontia > Potoroidae > Potorous > Potorous gilbertii. The sequence goes on from CM053769.1 coordinate 181,284,212, forward strand.
TGTTTGGAACCTCTTTAGAATTTCAATTCAATTTAAACAATTCAGCAAACACTTGTTAAATGCGTACTGTGTGCTAAGCACTGGACTTGTTACGAAAATGTGAAAAACTAGTTCCTGCCCTCAAGGAGCTTATATTCCTACTGCTAGAATAGAATGTATATAAATAAGCAAATACAAATGACATATAAAGTAATATCTTCTAAAACTAAATTTATTGATAGATTTTGTTTTTGCTTCCTCTTCATTTCATAATATATCCCCCATCCCTTATAACAAAAAATAAAAAAGAAAGAAAAATCAGTTTAGCAAAAGCAATCAATCAAGTTTGACAATAAATGCAAGATTCTACTTCCATGCTACTGTTTCCTGCTCTCTTCCCTGATGCACCTCCCCTCCTCCCCCCTGAAACAGAAATGGGAAGTGACCTCTCTTTTCTCTGCCTCTGGGCCAGGTTTGGTCATTTTAATTGTGTATCATCATCTTGGTCATTATAGTTACATAGCATTCAATTTCATTTGCTGTTTTGTTATAGTGTTTGCATATATCATTTTGCTAGTTCTACCTACTTTTCATTAGTTCATATAAATCTTCTCATGCCTCCTTACATTCTTCATATTCATAATTTCATATGGTACTATAATCTTCATATTCCTCATTTCTTACGGTAAAATAATAATAATATTCTGCTCTATTTATATACTATTATTTAACCATTTTCTAATTAGTGAACACACATTTTAGTTCTAGTTTTTGTTGTCTATGAGAGATGTGATTTTAAATATCTTGGTGTACATGGAAGCTTCCTCTGTATCTTTAACATCCTTTGGGTTGTATACCTAGCAGTGGAATATCTGAGTCAAAGCATATGGATATTTTAGTCACTTTTTTCCTGCCTAATTCCAAGGTGATTTCCAGAATGGTTAAATCATTTCACAGCTACGTCATGTATTAATGTGCCTCCAATATTGATTATTTTTTGTCATCTTTACCACTTTGTGGGAAGTGAGCCTTCAAAGTTGTTTAGACTGGTATTTCCCTTACTTTAGTGATTTAGAGTCAATTTTTCATATAGTTGTTAAAAATTTGCAATTCTTTTAAGAGTTATTTGCTTATGTCCTTACAGCACTTATTCATTGGGGAATGGCTCTTGGTGTTATGTGTATATAATACACACACACACACACACACACACATATATATATAATATACACATATATACATGTATACACACATATATATGTATATAATATTTATTATGTATTTAATTCCCTACTTAGATGGGATATTCCTTATAGGAAATATGTGGTGCAAATATTTCCCTCCTAATTGATCACTTCTTTTCCTAGTTGCATTGATTTAATTTTACAATTTCTCCTATCCCTTGTTTGGTTAA
>CM053769.1:181286104-181308345 GCA_028658325.1 Potorous gilbertii
TCAAATTCTATATTTTTCTCTTTGTGTAAAAGATAATTATTCATACACTACCCTATTGGAATTTGACAGATTTGTCCCCATGTACCAACTTGTGAATGTACCAGTCTTTAGATGACTAGAATAAAATTAAATTTCTTATGAGATCCAGGAATCCATAACAGACATCTATTCCATCCCCATAAGTCATTTAAATCCCTATAATGGTTGAAATGAGAAGAAAAAAAAAGACTAGATAGATGAGACATGGAAATCTAGTCTGGTGCTTACTTGTTATTATTAATATTTCCTGTGATAGTTTGAAAACCAGTGCCATTTCATTGTATTTTTAGTTGAATTGGAATGATGGTGACAGCTAGTCGCCATGCTCTGCCCAGCCAACTTTTGCCTACTTGTGTGATTCTTGGCAAGTTGCTTGCACTCCTTATGCCTCAGTTTCCTTGAAGTAAAAGATTATTATCAAGTGACTAACATCAGAATATCAATTTCTGTTATGGGTTATATGCGTCAATGCAAAAAGATATGAAAGCTATGCCATTAGATCCTGGTGGGAAATGAATAAATGAACAGCTGTTGTCTTGGCTATCGTTGCTTTTGTCAGGCAGATGGGCCAGGATGTTGAAAGTCCTGATCAGACTTGATGAAGGAATTGGTGTGTCCTAAGGGGAACAAAGGCTTAGGGAAATTGAGAAAGGAGTCAAGGTAAAAAAAATATATAGGAGAAGGAACCAACAAGGAGTACTCATTGCATCTAAGGAAAAGTCTTATTAGGAAAGTCTTTTGGTGACAATGCAGAAAGAGAGGGCACTAGAGGTACTGGATTTTTTCAAGCAAAGGTTGAATGACCATTTATTGGGTATGTGGTAAAAGAAGTGTTTGTTTTTTGGTATGTGTTGAACTATTCCCAGTACTTAACCACTGTGCCTTTAACAGAAATAGTGCTTAGTAAATGTTTTATGTATATATGTATATATCTGTTAATTCTAAGAAAAAGTACTATAATGTCCTTCATAGAGTTTAAAAATGTAAATTCTATTTTGTTGATAGACTTTTCAGCACCTCAATATAATCGTGTGATTTTTGCTCTTTTGTCATTAATATGATTTATATTCAGCTTTTCTAAGATTAAACTATCTTTTAATTACTGATATGAATCCAACTTAGTTATATGAATAATCTTTCAATGTATTGTTGTGGCTTCTTTGTTAACATTTTGTTTAACATTTTGTATCAGCATGTTTTTTCAATAGTGGACTACATTTCCTTTTTTCTATTTGTAACCAATTTAGGCTATTTTAGGCTACAAATTAATTGGTCTACAAAAGTTTGATAGAATTCACTTAAAAATCCATTTAGTTTTTTTCAAATGAGAAGTGATTATTTAAGGCTCACACAGTTTTTCATTCTAAGATTGCATTGTTTAGATTGTTTATTTACTATTTTGTATTTTTATTTTGTAATTTTATATTTTGTAATTATTTACATATGACATTTAATTTTTCATTTTTATTGCCATGTAATCTGGCATTGTAGTTTTAAGTAATTTTCTTCATTTTCTTGCCATTCATTATAAATTCTTCCTTTTCAAGTTAACAAATTCAAAAAAGATTTAAGTACATACTACATGCAAAACAATGAACTACATTACAACTTGAGTTGTAAATATAAAAACAAAGTAGTCAACCTGGTAGTACTTAAATTATCATTTTAAAATTTTGGTAATTTGATTTTCCATCTATTCTCTGTATGCATTGTGGGTAATTGCATGCACATATCCACTGTGACTGGGACCCCTCCCTTATTACCTAATTCCTTAACAAACCCCTCCTGCCTTTTTTTTGTTTTCTAAATATATATAATTTGTTTATTTTTCAGTTTTCAAAATTCATTTCCATGAGAATTTGAATTCCAAATTTTCTCCCCATCTCTCCCCACTCCTCACCCCAGGACAATGTGTACTCCATCCATCCCTTCCTCCAGTCTGTCCTCCCTTCTATCAACCCTGCTTCTTCAGCCCCCTCCCCTCTATTTTCCTGTGGGGCAAAATAGATTTTTATACCCCATTGCCTGTGTGTCTTATTTACCAGTTGTATGCAAAAACATATTTTAGCATTCATTTTTAAAGCTTTGAGTTCCATATTCTCTCCCTTCCTTTACTCTTTACTCACTCTCATTGAGTAAAGCAATTCAATATAGGTCATATATATGTAGCCATGCAAAACACTTCCATAACAGTTATGTTGCGAAAGACTAACCATATTTCCTTCTGTCCTGTCCTGCCCTCCATTTATTCCATTTCCCCCCTTGACCTGTCCCCCCACAATAGTGTTTGCTTCTGATTGTCCCTTTTTCCCAAATTGCTGTCTCTTTTGTTATCTTCCCTCTCCTATCCCCTTCTCCCTTGCCTTCCTGCAGGGTAAAATAGATTTCTATGTCCAAGTGAGTGTGTGTTATTCCCTCCTTAAGCCAAATCCCACGAGAGTAAAGCTCACTTAGTCCCTTTCATCTCCCCTTCTTTCCCTCCATTGTAAAAGCTCTTTCTTGCCTCTTTTATGAGAGATGATTTGTGACATTCTACCTCTCCCTTTCTCTTACTCCTAGTACATTCCACTCAACAATAAATTTTATTTTTTAGGTGTTCTCCCTTAATTTTCAGTTCGTGTGTGTGTGTGTGTGTGTACACACATATACATGTATACATACACATATATAATATACATATATACACACCCATACACACATAATAAGCACACACATGTACACACTTATATTCCCTCTACCCTAATACTGTAAAAGATCTCATGTGTTACAAATATCATCTTTCCATGTAGGAATGTAAACAGTTCAACTTTAATGAGTTCCTTATGACTTCTCTTTCCTATTTATCTTTTCATGTTTCTCTTGATTCTTGTATTTGAAAGTCAAATTTTCTATTCATCTCTTGTCTTTTCAACAAGAATGCTTGGAACTCTATTTCATTGAAATTCCATTTTTTTCCCTGAAGTATTATGCTCAGTTTTGCTGGGTAGGTGATTCTTGGTTTTAATCTTATATCATCTGACCACTGGAATATCATATTCCAAGCCCTTTGATCCCTTAGTTCAGAAGTTGCTAAATCCTGTGTTATCCTGATTGTATTTCCACAATACTTGAATTGTTTCTTTATGGCTGCTTGTAATATTTTCTCCTTGACCTGTCTACTCTGGAACTTGTCTACAATATTTCTAGTTTTTCTTTTGGAGTCTCTTTCAGGAAGTGATCGATGAATTCTTTCCATTTTTATTAACTATCAGGACAGTTTTCCTCGATAATTTCTTAAAAGATGATGTCTAGGGTCTTTTTTTGATCATGGCTTTTAAGTAGTTCAATAACTTTTAAATTCTCTCTCCTGGATCTGTTTTCCAGGTCAGATATTTTTCTAGTGAGATATTTCACATTTCCTTCTATTTTTCATTCTTTTGGTTTTGTTTTATAATTTTTGATTTCTCATAAAGTCATTAGCTTTCATCTGCTCTATTCTAATTTTTAAAAACTAGTTTCTTCAGTGAGCATTTGGACCTCCTTTCCATTTGTCTAATTCTGTTTTTTTAAGGTACTCTTCTCATTTGCTTTTTGGATTTCTTTTGCCATTTGGGTTAGTCTATTTTTAAAGGTGTTATTTTCTTCAGGATTTTTTTGGATCTCCTTTAGCAAACTGTTGATTTGTTTTTCATGATTTTCTTGCATCACTCTCATTTCTATGCCCAATTTTTCTTCAACCTCTCTTCCTCGATTTTTAAAATTCTTTTTGAGTTCTTCTATGGCCTGAGACATTTAGTATTGTCATTTTTGGAGGCTTTGGATGTAGGAGCCTTGACCTTGTTGTTATCCTGATCTTTCTCTGGTTGTATGCTTTGAACTTCCTCACCCAAAAGGATGGAAGAAAATACATTTCACCAAGAAAGTAAACTTCTATGGTCTTCTTTTCCCCTCTTTATAGGCATTTCCCCAGCCAATTATTTCACTTTTGAGTCTTTTGTCAGGTGAAGATTATACTACTCCAGTCTTCAGCGATTTTGTACAACTGTTTTCTGAGATATTTCTAGGAACTTGTAAGTTTTCAATTCTTCCAAAGTGACATAGTCATGAGAGAGGGGTTTACTCTTCTCCTGGCCTGCACTCTGGTCTGTGAGCAACCACAAGTACTCTTTTCTGCCTTGGCGCTGTGAGTAGGATTCCCTCTCCATGTCCACCACCAGATCCATCATAAGCACTTTTCCTCACCCCAGGACCACCACTCAGGATGAGACCCAGATCAGCCACTCTATTTTACCACCATCTGTAGTCCAAGAGCTCCAGAAGCAGCTGCTGCTGTGGCAGTAGCTGTTGCCACCTTGGGGCTGAGACTGGGGCAGGACTATGCTCCCTTCTGACCTAGGTGAAAGAACTTTCTCACTGACCCTTGAAGCTATCTCTGGCATTTGTGGGTTGAGAAATCTGGAAACCCTATCAGCAGCTGATTCAGCACCCTGAAACCTGTTCCAATCTTGTCTGTGCTGGTACAGCTCATGCTGGACTACACTCTGCTCCTAGCCTGGTGCAATAGACTCTTTCTGTTGGCCTTCCAGGTTGTCTTGGCCTGGAAATCTGTTTCACTCTGTCATTTTGTGACTTCTGTTGCTGTAGAATTTGTTTAGAGTCATTTTTTATAGGTATTTTAAAGGCTTTGAGAGGAGAGCTCGAGTACGTCTATGCTTCTACTCCACCATTTTGCTCCACTCCTACCTTTTCAATATTCATAATTTCTGTTAGATAATTACAGTTTTACTCTATAATAATCTGTCTTGCTTCCTTTGAAGTTTCTGGTTCTCTTAGAATTTATCCTGCTTCATGAGAGGTGTCAATCTTCATAAATGCCTGTACTTGGATTAGAGGTAGTGTTCTCTGAATTCTTTGAGATGGTTCCACCACAACACATCCTGAAACTGCAACAGTTTTTGGTATCCCTGGGTGGGTAGAGTTGAAACTGAAACAATATCATTAAAGGAAAAAAACTTAGTTTTATCAGGCCAAGTCTTTTAATTTGTTTTATGTTTTATTTCATTTTCAAAATTTTTCTATCCTGTTTTTGGACTAAATAATTTATTGATTTTCTAGTTTTCTAAAAAACCAATGAGTTGGTTTCCTCTGTGTCTTTGTTAGTATGTATCCAGAGATATAAACTTCCTCCTAATTACTATTTTAGCTGTAATATAGAAAATTTATATTATTTTATAGTTATGATTTTCTATAATTATCATTTGTGTGACTTGTTGTTTTACCTACTCATTCTTCAAATTTCTAGTATTTAGTCTATTTAAATTTGGTTTTGTTCCTATTTCTCTTATTTTAATCTTTATGACATTATAGACAATGAAGCATTTTAATATCAAACAATTTAATATTGAATAATATTGAAGCATGTTTAATATTTTTGCCTATTGCATTTTTATGCCTCTAGCAAATGATAAATTTTTGTAAAAGATTTGTTGCTGAAAATAAATTTATAGTCTTTTATACTTCCTTTTAATAACTGATGAGATTTGATCATGCTGTACCTTGTTTTTAAAATATTCTGTTGACATCCTTACTTTTTCTGTTTAGCTTTGCATTATATTTATCTGAATCTGAAAGATATTTGTTGAAGTTTCCAACAATGTTTGTCTCATTAACTATGTATTCCTGTAATCTAGCTTTTGCCTTAAGTACTCAGTTACTGTGCCATTTCAGAATTGACAGAGATTTCAGGATGCATCTAAGCTAACTCATATCTCCCAAAAGAATCCTGACTACAACATATGTAATAAATGGCCATATAGACTTTGCTTAAAGGATTTCAGTGGGGGTAGGGATAGGAGCATTATATCCAGAAATAGCTCATTTCATTTTTAGGTAGCTCTAATTGTAATCAATCAACTAATGAGCCTTGTTAAATGCTCACTGTATTGTTATGCGGTGCTAAGTGTTGGGGATAAAAAGTGAAAATAGTTCTTGCTTTTAAGGAACTCATAATCTAATGGAATCACTTATAATTTCCTTCTTATTTTAAACCAATATGCGGCAATTCAATATATTTACTACTGTTTTTCTGTTCCCTTTAAGCACCATATAGTTTCCTAATTTATTTCTCTTCACCATATCCATTTTGTTACCTCATATGAAATTATGTTTGCTACTCCTTTCTTTTATTCAGTTGAAGCATAATATATTTTCTTCAACATTTCATTTTAAGATAGTAGAAATTGTTGTGTTTTAATTTTTATATGCAGCAAAGTGTTGGTGTTTACTTTCTAATCCATTTTGCCACCCTCCTCCAATTTATAGGAGAGTTCATGCCATTTACATTCACAGATATGATTGATAATGTTTTTTTCTTTCATCATATCCTGTTCTAGTATTTATTTCCCTTTTTTTTGTAAATAGAAGGCAGAAATAATCAATAGTAAGTGTCTGCAGTTTGTATAGCTTACAGCATTTCTGCCCCAATATTCTGTCTTCCTTCTCTCTCTCACCTTAGACCCAAATCACTAGTTCTTAGCACTTTGCTTTCCTAATTAACCCTCTGTAACAGCAACTTGTTTTGATTGAAGCAATAATGCTATCTTCAACACCATCCTTTCATTCAAATACTTCTTCTCCTACTTCCTATGAGAACATAATCTCTTGCTTATTATAAAGATAAAAATGAGTTTGATGAGATTCCCTCTTCTTATCTCTCACAATTATATTCGAATGACTTTCATTGCGGTGCCCTAATTGCAAGAAGTGGTAAATTCTTCTTCCTTTTCTCCATATTCCCAGAGTAATTTTTTTTGTTGTTGTTTTTTAAATCCCTAAGCCTAGAGCTGGAGTCTCTTTGTTCTCTTATTAACCCTTACATAGGGAGAGACTTTTTGAACTATAAACACTAGCTCACCACTTAGCTTTTTTAAGCTGTTCTGACTTGTTTAGTTTTCCTGTTTCTCTTACCTGTTTTGTTTGCATGTCAAAGACTTTCCCCCAAACTAATTTTCTCAACAGGAATGCTCAGAAATCATTAATTCTGTTAAAGTCCATTTTTTCTGCCTATAGGTTTATGCTTAATTTTTCATATTAAATTATTCTTGGGAACAAAACATTTCCTCCCTCCCTCCCTCTCTCCCTTCCTTCTTTCCTTCCATATCAAATCACATTATTTTTCTCTTAGTTATTATTACTTAGTCTTGTGTGATTCTGACTGGAGTTACCTGGTACATGATCTGTCTCTTCTAGTACCTAGTACAAAGCCTGGCACATTGTAGGTGTTTACTGAAGGTTTCATGATAGACAAATTGGCTGCATTTAGTACTTTTTTCTTTGACCTGGAAGCTCTGAAGAATGTTAATTACATTTTTGGATGAGTTAAACATGGGCTTCTTCTTTGGCTGTGACCTGTGGATTCTAGTAATCTGTAATTTGCCCACTGATTCCAATACTTATAGTCAATTTTCTTTAATTATTTCCTGAAATATGATATTCAGTATTTTTTTCTGTTATGTTCTTCTGGGAGCTAGACAATTCTCAGATTGACTCTCTGAATACTATTTTCCATAAATTGTTTTTGATAGCATATAACTCATATCTTCCTGTTTTGTTTTCTTTTCACTTTGCTCAAATATTTCTTCTTGTGTCATCCAATTTTTTGAATTCAATTTATTCCATTCATCCACCCCCCCACTACAGTACAGCTTTAGTTAATTTTTTGATTTTTCTTTCCATTTTTTTCATTAAAAACTTTAATTTCATTCTTTATCAATACTTTCTGTTTGTTCACTAGACTTTCCAGCAAGTATTGGGATTCCTGTGGCTATTTCATTTTCTCTTCTAGAGTTTTTGTTGTAGATTTTGTAGAGTTACAACTAGCATGGTAGAGTGGATAGCATGATGGATTTCATTAAGAAGTATCAGGAAGTCTTGGATTCAGACCCTGTCTCTGATAATTATAAGCTAGGAGACCTCTGCACACCACTCAGCATTTCCAAGCCTTGAAACACTCTATGATCTATATTGTATTTCTATAGCAATGAATTGGTCCTTGACACTGATACATTTTAGAGTCTCTTTCTGGAGTTTTATCCTGAGATTCTCTTATCCTATAGCACATAGAAGATACTCAATAAATGCTTTTTGACTGATGATAGTATTTCTTCATTATATTACAAATGTTTATTTGCTTATTTCCTCAGTTTCTAATTTTTTTCTGTGGTGGCTTCCTATTACGGATTTCTTTCCTTTCCCCTCTTTTAGCTTTTCCTTCCATTTTATCTGGTGCATTTTTTTTTCTGTTTGAGGGAACTAGGCAATTGAGTTGGACTTTATCCAACCTTTCTCTATTTTCTTGACAGAATTTCTTTCCTTTCCCTCTGTTTCAGGTAGCATTGCTAGGTTTTGCCCCCATCCAAGTCTCCCCTTCAGATCTGAGGCTGGGTGAATGAAAAAAGCTCTTGCTGCTCATTTGCTTTGGAAGGGAGATTCTAAGAGGCAATCACATATGGCACTGGCTAAGGTGAGCCCAGAGCAGTGGGCAGAATGTCAAGAAGGTAGTACAGAGAGCAGAGTAGTGAACTAATAGTATAACCTTTTGTTGTTATTTTCTGTAAGAATTACATTGGAAGATTTGTTTCCTTTCTCTTTTTTTGTTACAGTTGTTCTGTTGCTTTATTTAAAACATTTCTTGTTGTTTTAAGGTAGAAGGGAGAGTTGTGCTTAAATGCAACTTCTGGAGAGACTCATGTAGATACTCAGACACCAACTTAGGTTTTAAAAGGCTATGTACAAAAGATGGAAGCAAGGGAAGGAAGGTAATAGCATATTACTACAAAATCTTGGCATAACCCTATCAGAAGAGTAGCAGTTGTGCTAAATCCTGAATTGAGTCAAGACTGGTAAAGAAATGTAAGGGTAAAAAAGACATGAGAAGGGAAAAGAGACAACCATAGAAAGGGTAGGATGACTGGTAAAGGGAACCCATAAAGAAAGCTGAAAGAAGGCAATGCTGTTTAGTTTTCATTTTTCATCTGTTTTCTCTCCCAAGGAGAATGAACTTTGGACTAGAAAGAATGGGGCAAAAACTACTAAGAGGGAGCTGATATAAAAAATATGTAAGAAGATAGTAAACAAGCACTTAGCTGTCTTTGATAAATTTAAATCATCTTGCTCTAATGAACTACATTCTTAGGGACTGAAAGAACCAATCAATGTGATTGTTGAACAGAACATCAATTTTAATAATATTTGAAAGACTGTGGAGAATAGACAGGTACTAGAGGATACCTTTTGCAAGGGTAAATGTTTAATTTTTCAAAACTGGACAAGAATGAAATTTGTAAATGACAATCTAATGGCTTGACTTCCATTTCTGGGAAAACTCTGAAGTGTATTATTAAAGAGATGGTTAGGGATCATCTGAAAATGAAATAGTATTACAAAGAACCAGCATCACTTCATCAAGAACAGGTTGTATCAGGCTTATTTTTTGACAGAGTTCTTTACTGGTAGATCAGTAGAATGCCATGGATTAAATTTACTTAGATTTTAGTAGAGCATTTGATAAAGTATCTTACTCTTTTCTCATGGGAAAGAATGGGTAATATGGACTAGATGATAGCACACTTGGATGGATTGGGAGTTGAATGGCTAGAACCATTAATAATTCTATGTCAATTTGAAAGGAAGTCTTTAGTGGGTTGTCTCAGGGATCTGTACTCAGTTCCTCACTTGGTCAACATTTTTATGATGATTTGGATAAAGGTAGATATAGGATCTTCCACAAAATTACAGATGAAACAAAGGGGAAGCTAACACACTATATGAGGCTCAAGATCCAACACTACCTTGACAGGCTAGAGCATTCGTATGAATATAATAATATGAAATCTAAGAGAGAAAAATGTAAAGTCTTGTACTTTTGTTCAAAATGATGTCACTAAATTTGAGAACCTTGGCAGGGTCTTTTAGCTATTTCTGGAGTCTGCATCTCTATGACAATGCTCTCTGGACAACAGACTGGGAGACAATAGTTAGATGAGATCAGTTAGAGAAATAGGTGTTGTTTGACCTGGAGAAAAGATGATCATGTAGAAAAGGAGTAGACTTGTTCTGTTTGACCCCAAAGGGTAGAACTAAGAACAATGAATGATTGCCATGATTTTACTACCCTAGTGGAAATATTAACAAATTCTTCTTTCTCCAGAGAATGTGACCGTGGGCTTTGCCAGACCACCAATCATTGCTTAGCTAAAGATTTTAGTACAGGACTGTCTCCTGGGCAGTAAATGGGTGCCAGGTGGAGGAATTTAGCAAGAATAGATCACTCCAAAATGAAGGACTTGGAAAGTCTTCAGTATCTTTTAGGGCAGTCTCATTTTCCTCTTGGCATTTCAGACGATAAAACGGAGGGAGAGAAAAAAGAGGAAAAGGGAGAGGGAGAGAGAGAGGTATAAAGACAGAAATGGAGAGGCAGAGAGACACAGAAAGATACAAAGAATGAGGAAGAAAGTGGGGAGGGGCAGAGAGATAGACCACCTAGAGGTCTTGTTGAAAGAAAGAAAGACCAGAGAAAGATCACCATTTGGTATAATCACAGCCTATGAAGTTATTGGAGGCTTTCCCGAGGGTTTCAAAGTCAGCAAAGTTTTTAAGTGCCTTGCTTCCAAGGAGAAAGTCATATGGAAGAACCTTATGAATATGTCAAGAATTTCTTTCCTAAGCATGTTACCTACTTCCTGAAAGAAAGGTGTTGGCCTCCAGATACAAAATAAGTCTTAAATTTTTTGAACTTGATCAATACAGGATTTTTTTTGCTTGACTGTCTATATGGGTTATGAGAGTTTTGTTTTTCTCTCTTTTTTTAATGGCAGTGGAGAGCTGGGAGGAAAAAGAAATTAGATTTTTGTTCATTGAAAAAATAAAATTCGATTTAAAAAAGAATTTCATACGTGGCCACCAGCATAAGGATTTCACTAGGGTATGGGAAAGTTCAGAGGCAATAGGTATAGTTATGTTTTAAATCAATTGGAAAGCTGTGCTCTGTAAGCATATACTGACCAAAGACCTGAGAACTATTTGAACACACTTAAGACTCTAGACATATGTGATTCAGACCATAGGATATGTTGACTCTAAGGGACAGCATCTATGACCATATCTACCCATCCTCAGTGTGCCTGGGTCTGTTGGTTAGTGATGGTAGTTGGGAGTTATAGTCTTGAGGTCACCAGTCCATGTCACAGAGATCATTAGGGGCAGGAAAAGAAGATAAGGCAGTCTAGGTTGGTCATTAGAAAACCTGCTAGCAGGGCAGGGGTAGCAGTTCAAGATCCTATCTAGGAAGTATAAGGGACAGAAATGGGTGCTACTGTCAAAGGGTTAATGCATCAGAGAATCCTGCAGCCTGGAGAAATCTGTGCCAATAGTTACTTCAACTGTTTCTAGAGGGCTTTTGCTGCTTTTCAAACTTCAGTTTCAGTCTGAAAACTACCTGCTCATATCTGTTGACCATTTATCAATTAGGGAATGGCTCTTTTTTTATATTTTTGACTCAGTTCTCTATGTATTTGAGAAATGAAATCTTTATCAGAGAAATTTGGAGTAAAAATTGTTGCTTCATTGACTATGTAGTTTCTCAGATTATCTCATTTGATTAGATCTAATTTTACTTTTTGCTTTGTCTGAGATCATGATCTCTACTCTTTTTTGTTTTTCACTTCTGCTAAAGCATAGTAGATTCTGCTTCAAATCTTTAATTTAACTCCCTGTTTGTCATTGTGTTTCAAAGGTATCTCTTCCAACCATTCTTCTATCTTCTTCTGTTTTATGGGTAAGCACCTCCCGTTCACATTTATAGTTATAATCACGAATTCTATTTCCTTCCATCTTATTTTCTTCTGTTTATCCTTCTTTCTTTCTTTTCATTTTGTACCTCCTGAAAAGTCTTTTTTAGTTTCAATCATTGCCTTCCTTAATCAGCCTTTCCTTTTATCATTCCTTACCTCATATCTCTTATCTCTTTCCCTTCTTATTCCCCTATTGGACAAGATAGATTTCTGTACCCGACTGTGTGTGTGTGTGTACATGTGCATGTGCATGTGTATGTTTTTTCTTTTTGAACCAATTTTGATGACAGTGAAGTTCAAGCATTGTCCACTGTTTTCTCCTTCCCCTCATTTCTCCCTCCACCATAAAAGCTCTTCCTTGCAAGTCTCATTTATGTGAGACAAATTTCCTTAGTCTACTTCCTTTTCCCTTCTCTGAGAGCAACCCTTTTCCTCACCTTATTTTTTTTTTTTTTGGAATTGACTCACACTCACACCCTCTGTCTATGTAGATTTCTTCTAACTGCCTAATAAGAATAAAGTTACATATATCATCTTCCCATATAGGAACACAGATTAACTTTATTGAATCTTACAATTACGCTTTTATGTATACTTTTTAATAATTCTTTTGAGTCTTCTGTTTGAATGTTAAATTTTATATTCAGCACTTTAAAAAAAAACTTTAATTACTCAGTAATGTTGGCATTTATAAATTGCTCTCCTGATTCGCTGGTAGACTTTTTCTTATTACTCATTATCCTGTAGGACTTGGGTAGGCGTCCTGGTTGGGGAGATTTTAATATTGCCTCAGAGGACCTATGACTAGAAAGCAAATGTAATAGGACTATACATGCTGAGATCTAGTGCTGGTAGGGATTTAAGGTGATTATACAGTCTAACTTCCTCATTTCCTGGATGAGGAAACAGACTCTGAAACACTAAGGACCTGCGCAATCTCACACAGGTAAAAAGTATCAGGGATGGGATTTAACCCCACATCCTCTGACCCCCAGATGTGTTCCACTATTTTATGCTGCCACACTGCCTTCAGACTTTGAAGGGGCAGTGTCTCCAGAAATGTTTTTTAGGAACTTTTTTTTAAACCAGGATTAAAATTCTGGAAACTATGTTTTTAGAATATAGAATTGTTCAGAAAATCCTCCTCTTACTTAACTATTTGATGTGTTATCTCAAGCTCCCTGTCTCTCACAAATGTTGTAAGTGATGCACAAAAATGAGAAGCCAGAGACCAGACTTGTTACTCTTTCACAGCCTTTCAATTTTAGTTCAATTGCCTGGCCAGAGAAATTTCTTGTTCTATATCATGGCAGGGTACCATAGAAACAAAATTTCCTAGAATACTAAACACTTAGCAGAGCTTTTTTTAGGGTTTTTATGTGGATTAATGCACATAAAACCACTTGTCTTAGTCTATTTTAATCTTTATCCTCTGTATATCCTTGGAAAAACCTTCTAGAGGTGGATGGTACTGGACAGAATGCAGGTCTAAATTCCTAGGAAACCAAGACTGATTGGTGTTTTTGACATTGAATCTTTCGGCAAGTAGTAATGGTGCTATTCACCTTTCTCTCTCTTTCTTTTGGGGCAGCTAAGTGGTGCAGTGGATAGAGCACCAGGGCAGGAGTCAGGAGGACCTGAGTTCAAATCTTTCCTCAGACACTTGTCATGTGGGTAAGTCACTTACCCCCAACTGCTTCATCCTGGGTCATCTCCAGTCATCCTGATGAATATCTGGTCACTGGATTCAGATGGCTTTGGAAGAAAAGTGAGGCTGGTGACCTGCATAGCCCTCCCTCACTCAAAACAAAGTCAAGTGCAAGTCATGTCATTATTTCTCTGATGGCATGGTCTTCTTCGGCCACGAAGGATGAACACATTCTTTCTTTTAGCTAGAAGGCATTCTAGTCAATGAATGGTATAATGCATTAAAGTCACTAGAGTGTGATACAGCCAACTTGGATTCCATTTCCTGCTTCATTTCCAACTAGCTTTGTGACCTTTGTTAGTCTTCCTCACTTCTTTGTTTCCCTATCTTTAAGAAAGGAGAGTAGAATGTATAGCCCACTTTACTTAATAGAGAGGTTTATTAACGTAAATACATATTTGGGGATCCTCTGACAAAGGTGTTAGTTTAGCTCAAGGTATAATGCCACAATGAAAAGACATCAAAAAGATAATTTACTATAATAATATGCTTGCTTTAGATAATTATGATGTCATGGAAGAGCAGCTGAGAGGTGAGTTCCTGAAGGCATTGGCAAACTGGAGGTAGGGTAGGAGAGGCAGGTGACATCATACTAAACATCCTATCATTTTCTGAGAAAGACAAAAATGAAAATATGATCATCTTCTTATAAAAAATTTAATTAAATTTAACAATTTAGTAAGCATGTTACATAGAAGTTGCTAGGAATGAAATGAAAAATAGCATAATTCATGGTCTCTTACAATCTCATAAAGCAGAAAATACTCAATATTACCTTTCCCATTCAAGATTCAGGGCACGCTGGCTTATATTATATTAGAAAAATACATTTATTTTTTTCTCTACGTCATACAACCCAAAAGTAGGAGAACAATTCATGCCTGAAGGAATTTTTAGGTTTGATTGAATTCAATTGTTTTTCCAAAATAGCATAAGAAAACATATCTACTTCCTAGCTGTGGGCTAAGAAAGGAGATGGAGAAGGGGCCATTGGGTCCTTATGCAGTAGGTTGATGCTAAAACTAACTCTGCTTGTAGCATTTGAGGACCACAGAATGCCCCAAGTAAATCATATCCTCTGAGCCATGGTCTAATCTTCTGAAAGCACCATAGCAAATTTTTGGAGATGCATTTGAGATTGGAATCTAGCTTTTTTTGTATATTTCTGAATATGAGGTGGCATATTGATAGTTATCCAAGTTGGGTGCTTGACTTTTATTTGCAATTCATAAAATTTACCATTTCCACTAGATGGCATCAGGAACTTCAGAAGTGGTGGTCTCATCACGTTACCTTGTTTTGGGTGGTGGAGAGGTGGGGGGGGGGAACGACTGTAAATTATACCTGTGTGTTTCCAGGAGGTAATTGGCAATATAGTTATTCCTGCATGTTCAATCTGATGCCAGGTACATGTTCAGGAAATTGGGTATCACATATTCCCCTAGAAAAAATAGCTCTTGGGAGCATCAGAATGACATCCTGTGTTTCATTTTCTAAAACAAGGTCTGGCGAAAACAGCAACAACTCACTCTTCCAATGTAACAAACCTGAGAAAATGCTGACATTCTCCACCTCCCTCAGTAGTAACCTAGCATTAGAACAATCGTGCTTGGGAGGGGAGGCTGCCCTAAGGTTCTGTTTTCCTGGCAGTGAGATATTGTGTCTTTTTGGATGACACACCATGTTTCAAATCTAAAGATAGAAAAAAAAATCTGAAGATTTCCCAGTTATGAATAGTGTTTTTTTTTAAGGGAACCTGTGAAGGACTTTAAAATATAAATGAAAATTTACCCCATCTAGAATGTGCTACACATCTCTGGATTACCAAAAAAATCTTTGCCTCTTTAGATGCACAATCTAGTTAAACTAAGAGACAGTAGGCTGCTCATTTTCCCCTTCTTCTTTTTCCTTTTTCTTTTTTCACAGTGGTGTGTCTCTACTAGTGCTGAGGCCGCTGTTGCCTGTTCCCTAGCCTGGCTTTCATCATTTTTCCCCTGTTGATTGGTGTCACCTCACATGCTTAGAATGTCTGCCTGTCTGTTCGGAGTGTGAACACATTCCTCAGAATGCTGATCTCCTCGTTTCACACCAGTGTCAAAATGACTTATTAAATTCGGCACCTCCCGATACTCAGTGGCTGATGTGTTGCTGTCCAAACACTAAATGACAATAAGCATATGCAGCTGGTGGGCCTAGCAAACTCATTTAGTTTGATAAAAATGTCACGGCAACATGCTTTAAATCGCTGTCCTTTTCATCATCGCTAATTGCTAGCTGTAGACCTTTTTCCTATGCTTAATACAAGTGTTAGAATACTGCTCCTTCTAGCCTGATTAAGAATTAAAAAAAGTGTAGAAATCCTTTTCAGTGGCAACATTATTTCATCAAGAGATGGATTTTGCTCTTAATTAGCCAACATGCCACTAGGGAAGCTTCAGAGTCATGGGTGTGAAAGAGCCTCAAGCAGGAGATCAATCTCAAGGAAAAAAATGGTGACTGGGGAATAATTGGCAGCTTCGGTGAACGTGGGCTGCTTATAACAGTGACAATATATTCCAGGAGAGCATCAGAACCTGCTTCCTCCTCTTTTCAATATGGCAAGAGTGAACAATGCTTTAGTTATTGGGTTATGGCGGCTTTTGAGTTGGCCTAACTTCCATTTTCAGGATTTCTTGGGCATTGGGATAATGATAACTAACATTTTTACAGAACTTGCTATGTTCCAGAAACGTGTTTAGCACACTATAGTGATTGTCTCATTACCACCCTGGGAAGTAGATGCTGTTCTTATCCCCATTGGACAGACGAGGAAAATGAGGCAAACAGAGGTGATGCGACCCGCCTACGAAGGAAGTGTCTGAGGTCGCATTTGAACTCAAGACTTCTGGACTCCACGCCCAGGACTAGCTTCACTGTGCCACCTCGCTGCCTGGGACAATCTGGCCATTGTCCCCATAGATGGTGGGGGCAGGAAGAGACAAACACGATTTAAATACAGAGTAACAGCCTTCCAGTAACTTGTTTAAAACTGGAATTTGAATTGCTCTAAAACCCCATACATTTGCATACATTTGATGAATTCTAAATAGAAGCCAAGTGTTCATTTTAGATTGATTCATGAAGTCAACCCCCAAAGAACATCTAGACAAATGAGTCTATTCCCTTTTCTTAAACCAGGGAATCAGCAAGAAATGTAATATTCAAGTATCTTTTCAAACTGTATTTATTTCAAGGCTCTGTTTTAAAGGGAATATAAGCCTCATAGAGTGACTATGACTGAGTAAGGCAAAGGAATTTATAACCAAGGAGGTTACTGTGCTTTGCTCTTTGACTGTCTCACTCACTATCTCTTTTCATGAAGGTGCTATCACTTGGATCTGGGTTGCAAAAAACCCCCAAACACTGCAAAACCAAAAAACAAAGGCTGGAATATCTGTTCTAGGACCTAATGCCCTGTCTATTTTTCCAAGTTCTTTTCCTGATCATTTATAGATGGGGAAAGTTCATTCTAGGCTTCCTGTTCATGTGACCTGGCTATGTTTCCTATGATTTGGATGACAACAGTATCATAATCTTGATGAAAGTGATAAATGATTTCCCCTCTTCATTTCTCAATAATCTTTCCATTTCCTAGATTAACCTGTGGATTTCTGTTAAATTGGCCAAATTGAAAAGTTTACTGTAGGATTAAAAAAATCTCACCTATAACTGAATTTGGAATCCTATTTTCCTCCATCAGACAATTGCAAGTCTTGAGCGATAAATTTTTCTCCTTTTTTTGTTCTTTTTTGGTATGTAATTATGGCATTTAGGCAAGATGCTTTTTCTGGAACATACTGGAACATAGATGTTGGCTTTTTAAACACAAATGAACAAGGTAGAAGAATGATTGGTGCAAACCACAGAGAATGATCCATCTCCTAATTAATTAAAGCAGCAACATCAACATTGTTATAACATGTATCCTAGTAACTATATGGAGAATCTGATCCACATTCTTATCAGGATGAAAACACAATTTAACAGATGAATTTTGGATCTACTAGGGAGAACTATTTATACTGATGTCCTGCGGTGGATCTCTATCAATAAATTCATGATGTTTCTAATAAAACACAGCAAAACTTTCCCAGTTCGAAATGAAATTGTATCTTACAAAGTAAAATCCTCATGGGTTCATTTGCAAGAAAATGATAAATCTATTCTTTGAATACTCTGTTTAATTAGAGGAAAAATGGCTAACATTTGTGAAACATTTTAAAGTTTGCAAAACACCTTCACTATAGTATCTCATTTAATTTCAAAGTAACTGTAGGAGGTAAGATTTGAAGTCAGGTCTTTCTGATTCCAAACCAGGCAATCTATTCCCTACACCACTTACCTGCTGGGCTTGGAGTCAGTAACACAATTTAAAATACAACCACAAGACACGTAATAGCTGTGTGACTTTGGGCAAGTCACTTAACCTCTGTCTCAATTTCCTCAGTATTTAAATTGGAATAATAATAGCACTTACCTTCCAGGGTGGTTATAAGGATCTCATGAGATAATATTTGTAAAGTGCTAAACACAGTGTCCGGCACATACTAGGTGCTATATAAATCTTAACTATTATTGTTTTAGCCACCTAACTTAATAGAGAATGCTCAGATAATTCCAAATGAGAAGCTGAATAAAAATGTACTGAACTATACCTCCATTTCCTTTTCTTTTCTTTATTTTTCTTTTCTTTACTTAGCCCTTCATGCTAAATTGGAATTTGATTCCAAGTTTCTGATAAGAGAATTCCAGTCCCTGGGAATCTATCTATGGCATCACAGAAAGCATTGTGAAGACAGACAAGTGTTCTCAACCACAACTTGAACATTTACCTCCTCACTGCCAGCACACTTCTGCCAACCCAGTCCTTTGAGAAATACTTGGGTTATCCCTAGATATAAGATCCCAAGGATCTTATGATAGCTGCTCTTTCCAGGTAGTTACCAACTCCACTGAGAAGTTCTGTTTACTTACTAGGAAAATTTGAAAGAAGGATGTGAGAGGCAACTAGTTTGGGGGAATATTGTGTACTCCTTATATTCTACTCTATAAACATTTATTAGACTCATACTGCATGCAAGGCACTCCTTTGTATGTTGTATCTCACATAAATGACTCTCTAATTGTTTCCAAACCAAACAAGAATTGTCATCTTGGAAATGCGAGCAACATCTGAACTGGTAGCATACTCTTAATAAAAGATTTATTTTATGAATTGAACATTTTGTAGATTTTTTGAGGGGAGGAAGGAGAGGGGAAAAGGAATGCTTGTTTCACTCCATTTGGGACCCATTGACTTCTTTTATGAAGAAAAAATCATGAGAAATGATCCGTGCAAAACTGAATTCCAAACAGGTGCCATAAATGAACAGGGATGGATGACTTCTCCCCTCCCCCAAATCTTATCCTCTTAGGAAAAAAGATGCTGTCTTTATGAATTCTGCTTACCTACACAATCAACCCCTCTCAGTATCTCAATGCGGAGATTTGGAAATTCACATGGATGTGTTTTTGAACATAAAATTTAAAAGCCTTTGCTTCTGGGGCTCTATCCTCCAGACCCCACACCCATTACCTGGTTATTTTTAAGGGGGTTTCCACAGGAAAGGCTGTGTGTGGCTGCTTCACGATTTGATGTCATATCTATAAATTATGATGCTTTAAACAGATGTGATCTGGAAGTGTGGAATCCTTCAGGGTAAAGCTTGTGAAAGACTTTTATCTTTGTTCTCCCTTTGGTTTCACTGTAGTTTTGTTGTTTGGAGGTTTTATGTTGTTCATTTAGTTCCTTGGCTATTGAGGTTTTTATAGTCATATTTCCTTTGCTTAATATAATTTCCTTTTTTCTTTTAGCTATTTTTGTTAAGATGCCCAGAGGCTTTTGGTTATGGGTGACTGTAAAGTAAAATATATTATGATTACTACAGTGATAAATTGTATGCTTTTAAAGGTCTGCTTGTATTGACCCATATTTTCTCTCTCTCCTACACACACACACACACACACACACACACACACACACACACACACACACACAAGTCAAGCTTGCCAATTTAAAATCAGAAGTTAGGAAACTAACGCTGTGATATTTACAGTGAGATAACTCTAAGCAGATCTAGCCATCCTGAGAATTATGAAATAGAACACTTTCCTCTGATGTTCCTCTTTTCTCTCCTCCTACTTCTTCTTCCTTTACAATATCTACAACTAACGCTCTCATTTTGGTCCCTACATGTTTTAAAACATCCTATGATTTCCTCTCAGAAAATGTCAGGAGGATATATCATTAAATAATTGTAACTTGTGCCAAGACTTTACTTTCCTTATCTGTAAAATGGGCTGATAACAATACCTCTCCTGTGTATTGCCAAGGATATTGTATAGTGGAAGGATAGTGTGATGGAATGAGCACTGGATTGGGAGTAAAAAAACAGTTCTAATCTTAGCTTTCTCACTAACTGACTGCATGATTTTGAACCATTCATTTTAACTTTCTGGATCTTGGTGTCCTAACTTGTGAAATGAGAGAATTGGACTAGATAATCTCTTTAGTCTCTTCTAGCTCTGATAGTCCATAATTTTATGCTTGTGACAGCTTCTTGTGAACAACAGGGTGTTTTACAAATGTAAAATATTGTTGTTAAAAGTCATAATAACAAATGAGATGAAAGATGTGAAAGAATGCTGGCAATTAAAATGCTGTACAGAGAATTATTACTCAAAAGACTGGAGTTGTACAGTTTAATCTGGCTTTAGTCAATACTAGAATTGTTTTCATACTATATTACAAAATCCAAAACATGAAACAATCATTTATTTAGTATTTACTGTGTGCCAGGTGGTGTGCTAGACCTTCAAAGTCGAAAGAACATTGGTCCTGGAGTTAGAGGACCTGAGTTCAATTCCCATCCCTGATGCTTGCTGCCTGTGTGACCTTGGGCAAGTTACTTAACTTTTACAGATTTTTACAGATGAGTTTCCTCATCTTTAAAATGAGAGGGTTGAGTCAGATTCTCTTGGAAATCCCTGGCAGTAAGTTTCTCCCTTTAGGATTTTTGATTCACATGGAGTCTGGGAGAGTATTAATGATAGACCTAGCCTTAATGGAGGATCCTTCATTTTTTCTTTTGCTGAGAGAAATGTTACTGTCTGAAGAGGTGTAGTGTGTCTATGTAGACATCATGGATACTTTTCAAAAGGGGACTTAACATGAATTTGTCAACATTGTGTAGGATTTAGAGACCTTTTACACTTGAGAGCATTGGTCCTTTCATATGGAATGACCAGTACATATGAGATCAGTCATAGAAGATGAATCAGCTAAGTTGTTGATTGATTGATTGACTGGAATGTAGTTTTTCTAGGACTGGTGAACTCATTGAAGGAAGTTAGGTATTTTCTTACCATAGCCTTATTTACTTTGGATTTTGAGTTCTTATTAACCATTTACAGTGTGCTAAACTTTCCATTGGTAAATACTCTGATTTGAATTGCCTTCCAACCTGCAGAGTTCCTAGTTTCTCAACCGACTCTATGTTACTTTAATATATTATTTTATGAATGATTTGAATAAAATCATAGGATAGCAGGCTTATCAACATTTTTAATTTAAAATTATTTTCACTTAGTTATATATTTCCCCTCAATATTTCCCTCTCTCCCAAATGAAGCAATAAAAGGAAAGAAAAACAAAACCCTTTTTAAGAAATACGTATAGTGAAGAAAAATAAATTTCCTCGTTGGCCATATGAAACGTATGTTTTTCAATCTGCATCTTGAGTCCACTGCCTGTCACTCAGGAGGTGGGTAGCATTCTTTGTCACTGGTCGTCTGGAATATGACTGGTCACTACATTGATCAGAGTTCTTAATCCTTTCAAAGTTGTTTGTATCATTTGTTTTATTATTATATTGTTATTATTGTGTATATTGTTCTTTTAGTCCTCATTTTTTCTGCAACAATTCATAAAAGTCTTTCCACGTGTCTCTGAAATTATCCCTTTTGTCATTTCTTGTGGCACAATGATGCTCCATTACATTAATATAATATACTTTGTTCAGTCATTCTCCAATTGATGGGCACTTCTTTGGTTTCCAGTGCTTTGATCCAATAAATATTTTTGTCCAGGTGGGTCTTTTCCCTCTTTGGTCTCTCAAATAGTCTTTGCACAATTTAATAATTTTTGAACCTAATTCCAAGTTACTTTCCAGAATGACTAGGACAATTTAAAGCTCTGCCAAGAGTACATTGATGTGTCAGTTTTCCTCCATCCCCTCCAATATTTACCTTTTTCTTTTCTGTCAATTTTTTCAGTCCGAGGAGGGGTGTGGAGTTTGTGATGGAGGAGAAGGAAGGGGTTATAATCTTACGTATACCCTAGATTTTTTGAAAGCAGATTTCAAAGTGTTCAGGGAAAGGGTCAGTAGATTTCCATCTATTAAAATTACATAGTGGAATTCAGTCAAGAAAGAGGCAAAATTCTTAAGGAGAAAATTTAAAAGACACGAACAAAAATGACTTCAATGTAGAGTAAAAGGAGTAGCTATATAAAGAAACTAATATAGGTGCATATGAAAGCTACTGACTAACTTGGATTTTAAATAAGACAAACATAAAAGATGAAAGCC
>CM053769.1:181308845-181339346 GCA_028658325.1 Potorous gilbertii
GGGCAGGTAAGAGTAGTATCTTTCTATTAGGATACTGTCAAGAGAGCTAAAGCTTGGAAAGAGGTGAGACCACTAATGAATAATGACAAAAAAAAGAGTTTTAAAGCCTGTATAGAGGATAAGAGAAATATCAAAGAATGGATAGAATGGTCAAATGGACTAATGATAATGGACAAAAGGGAAATTGTGGACTTATTCAACTTGTGTTTTGTTTATTTTTTGATTTCCTACCAATGAAAACTTTTTTCAGTCTAAAGATAGAGTAAAAATGATGAAAGTGAGCTAGAAGCTCAAGGCAAATAAGGATATATCCTTATATGTAAGTAAGTAAGAAAGTGCCTAGATTCCTTCAATGCATTCATTTCACCAGTTCATATAGGACAAACAATATTGCAGTCAATCAATCAAAAAGTATTTTTTGAGCACCTATTATGTGTGAGGGCACTGTGCTAGGCATTTGAGATACAGGTTCAAAGAATTAAACTCCCTACTCTCAGCGAGATTACATTTGAATGGAGGGACAACACACACACACACACACTCACATGCATCCATATGCATAGACATAGCATAAATGTAAAGTTAAGAAATTTAAACATATACTAAGAAGTTAAATACAAGGTAGTTTTATAGGAAGGGCACTAGTGGTTAAGGGGATCAAGAAAAACTTTATGCAGAAGAGAGTACTTAGAAAAACTGATCTGTGATATCTAAGCTATAGCCAATGATCTCTGAAAAATCACAGAGAATTTGAACAATGACATATGACTGGAAACAGGCTAATATTGTTTTGATTTTTTAGAAAGGAAATGGTGGAGTCTTCAAATTATGGAGTGGTCAATTTGCCTTTAGATTCTTGTCTAAAGTCTAGAATGTGTGATTAAAGAGATAGTTACAGATCATTTAGAAAAAGAAATAGAAATTGCTCAAGAGCAGTGTGACTTTATCAAAAACAGGGATGCTAGACTAATCACATTTCCTTTTTCAGACAAGTTCACTGCAGCAAATTTCAGCAAAGCACTTAATTAAGTTTCTTATGCTACCCTTTCAACAATATGGAGAAATCTGAGCCAAGTGAGAATATAATTTACTGAATTTAGAGCTGGTTGACTGACTAGACCAAAATAAGAGTCTTTTATGGCTTGATGACAGAGTGGAGGAAAGTCTCTAGTGGAGTGCTCCTGGGACCTGTCCTTGGTTCTGTTTTTTCAACATTTTTATCAATGATTTGGCTAAAGGCATGGTTTTATTTGTGAAACTTGAAGATGACTCATATTTGAGAGGATAGTTAGCACAGTGGATGACAAATTCATGACTTAGAATTTGGGCTGAATCTGACAAGATGAGCTTTAACACAAATGTAAAATACTACATTTGAGTAGTATAGAAGTATAGAAGGGGGAGGTATGGCTGGATCACAGTTCATATGAAATAGTTCTACCTCAGAATTTAGATAGATTGAAAGCTTAACTTGAATTAATTATGTGTAGTTAATTATGTATATTTCCTCAGTTTATATAATGAGTGCAGTCCTAGAAAATGTTGCATATAGAGAAATCATACTTAAAATGTCCTAGAGGAGAATGTGTTTTAAAGGAAGTATTACTATTTAAAAGAATAGTTATAGAGTGAAGAAGAACCTTGGGGGTCTAGTTCAATTCACTCATATTATGGATGTGAAAACTGAAGCCAAGAGAAGTAAAATTAGAAGGTCACACATGTAATAAGTGAATTGAATAAGTGTCAGAATTTGAACCCAGCTCTTTTTACTTCAGATTCAGCATTTGTCCTACTGCCCCACCATGCCAGCTTTTATTAAAATGAAGAATAATTATGTAGTTTGTCTATTTGGTTATTTTTGGATGTTTTATATTTCAGTTTGAGGAAAGCAAATTCTCTCTGGACAATAAAAAATGAGATAACACACTATTTTGAAAATGGGTTATAGATGACCTCTGTTACCTCTTATATTAAAGAAAAAAATTGCTATCAGATGAAATTTGAATAATTTAGAAATTCCAGAATAGTTTCTCATGTCAATAGATATATAGTGGGATAAAAGAAAAGAATTCAGGAAGAATAGATTATAGTATTATCAAAATAAAACTGATCATTTGAAAAAGAAAGGACAAAACAGCTTTTTGAAAGTATCAGGAACCTGAGCACTTGTTGAAAGCATCATCTCCCCTGGAACCTGTGAGGTTGTTTGAGCTCCCCACCAGTTGCTTCCTCAGTCTGGACATGAAGCTCTTGTCAAAAGAAAACTCCAGTCAATTTAGTGTGTGAACAAGGATTGGATTGCCTGGATCTAGCTTTGGGACGACCCATTCCAAAGGCAACTGAAGAAGTTCTGGACCCAATTTTTTAGTGTCATTCTACAGTACTTGAATTTAGAAACCCTTCTTAATAACCAGCTACAAATAGGACTGAGGCAACTATCTTTGTGGTCAATTTGAAGATTAATAATTAGACTCCTCCTGAGCATCAACCCTCAATCAGCAGCTGGACAGCTCTACCTAGACATTCCATAGACATCTCAAAGTCATCATATAGTCCCCCATTACAGCTCATTATTTTCCCTTAAAAAAACAGAACAGAACAAAACAAAAACCTTATGCCAAACTTTTCTACCTCTGTTAAGGGCACCACCATCCTTCCAGGTCCACAATCTCAAAGTCACTGCAGACTCTTCACCATCCCTTATACCCTTGCCAAGTCCTATTGATACTAATCTCTACAACATATCCCCTGTCTGACTACTTTTCACACACAGAGTCACCATCCTAGTTCAAGTCCTCCTAGTTATTTTACTATTGGAATAGTCTCCTAATCAGCATTTCTGATTCATCATTTTCCTTCCCAATACATCCTCCACGCAACTACCAAATTTATATGGCCAAAGTACTGTTCTGACTGTTATGTTCATTTTCCACCTCAAGAAACTTCAGTGATTTCTATAACATCTAGGATAAAATACAACTTCCTTTGGCCAATACTGAGATCCTTTCTCCAGCTGACTTCAATCTATCTTTCTGGAATAATCTCACATTATTCCATTTTGTTCACTCTATGTTATAGCCAAACTGATTTCCTTACTCTTATTGTTCCCCATTTACAACTTCCCATCTCCCACCTCTAAGCCTTTGCACAGGTTATGCCTTGTGCCTGGTGGTATGTTCTCCCTTTCCACTTCCACCTCATAGAATCTCTAAAGTCCTTCAGAACATAGCTTAGATGTCACCTATTACAACATGCCTTTCTTTATCTTCTTTTCTCCATGAAATTATTTTACATTTGCTCTCTCTATTTTGTATTTATCTGTGTACCTGTTGTTTCTTATGAGTAGAATATAAGCTCTTTGGAGGCAAGGACTGTTTCATTTTTGTATCCCTAATGCATAGTTCCTGGTGCATGGTAAGTGCTTAAGAAATTTTTATTGAATTAATTGAAAATACGACCCTGACTGTCTCTGCTCCATGCTTTTGGATCAGAAATATTCTAGGAACCTCCAGAAGGAAAAACCAAAACTAATGAATATAAGTTAAAAAGTGGTAGATTTTGGTTCAATATTAGGAACTTAACACATAAAAGTAATCCAGAATGGAATTCACTGCCTTAACAGGTAAAGTATTATTATAGTTATTATTTGGAGGTATTTAGGCAGAGGCTAGATGATGACCTCTGAGAGATTAATTGTCCTTCATGCTCAAAATGGCCCAGAATAACACCATTATGTTGGGGACAAGGTACAGTGTGTCTGACTTTGTCTGATCAGACCATATGAACTTGGAAGACTCTGTCACAGTTCAGGCACAAATAGTAGATATGAACATTTGCAGATGTCTCTAAATTTGCACATCACATGTTTCTTTTGAGCTACTGCAATTCTATTGTGCTCATAGACCATAGCACCTTCTTTGATGCATGCATGCTATGCACAATCTTGTCTTCCTTGTTTCACAATTGGTTCTAAAGTTCTTCAGAGAGACCTTGAGACCTTGTCCTTGTATTGCTTCTTCTGACCACCATGTGAGTGCTTACTTTGTGTGAGTTCTCCCTAAAATAGCCTTTTACATTTGGCATACATTACATTTTACAATGTGACCAGCCCATCAGAGTTGTGCTTTTTGTAGTAGAGTTTGAATGCTTGACTGTTCAGCTCAAGAAAAGACCTCAATGTCCAGTACCTTATCTTGCCAAGTGACCTTCAGAATCTTCCTAAGACAGTTCAAATGAAAGCTATTAAGTTTCTGGTATGGTACTGGTATACCATCCAAGTTTTATAGGCATAAAACAATGAGGCGAGCACCACAGCTCTGTAGACCTTCAGTTAATACCTCTTCTTTCCTATACTTTCCTTCAGAGTCTCTCAAACACTGAGCTAGCTCTGGCAGTGTGTATATCAACTTCATCATCTACATGTATATCCCTAGAAAATATACTTGCTAAAGTAAGTGAACTTGTTCACAGCATTCAAAATTTTTTCATTTTCTGTGACCAGTGCTTCCATATATGAATGATGTGGTCCTGACTAGTGGAGAACCTCTGTTTTCTTGGTCTTACTTGTTAGGCCAAAATTAGCATAAGCAGAAGAGAGTTGATCTATATTCTGTTGCATCTCAGTCTCAGAGGCTGCACTGAGTGCACAATTATCTTCAAATAAAATGTCATGCACCAACTCTTCTTTCACTTTAGTCTTGGCTTATAGCCTTTTCAAGTTAAATGATTTACTGATTAATGATTTATTTTAGCTGACCTTGATGTCCTCATTCTCATTGAAATTGGCCAACAACAGAAAAAACATCATGCTAAAAAACATGGGAGCAAGCACACAGCCAAGCTTTGCTCTATTGGTGACTGGGGAAGCATAAGAACATTGTCCATTAGCCAGAACTAATGCAAACATGCCACCATGGAACTGGCATGCAATGCTGATGAACTTCTCTAGGCAACCAAATTTTGCCATAATTATCCACAGGCCCTCAGGACTGACAGTACCAAAAGCCTTGGTCAGATTGATGAACATTGGTACAGACCTCTGTATCGGCCCTTTCAGAAGCCACATTGGCTCCCAGGTAGATGACCATCTTTCACATAAAGAATCAGCAAGATTTTTGGCAAGAATCTTGCTGGCAATTACTATGAGAGAGACTCCCATGGGATTGTCACAAGACAACCTATTTCCTTTTCCTTTACAGAGATGGACAATGGAGAAGCATCTTTGAACTCCTGGGGAATAATCTCCTCTTGCTATATAACCCAGAAGATTTCAGTCAGCTTTTGTATAAGCAGCAGATCCCCTGCCTTGTAAATGTCAATTGGGGCAGAATCAGCACCACGCACATTGCCACATGTGAGGAACCTAATTGTATTCAAAACCTCTTCTTCAGTTCAAAGTTCAGCCAAAGAGGGATTGACTTCAACCCGAAGTATATGACCAATGGCTTCAACATTGAGATATTTAGCAATATGTCAATTTAGCAATGGCTTCAGCATTTAGATATTTAGCAATATCTCTGAGAGATGGACTACAAGAGATACCTAAGTGAGATAGTAACTTAGAATATACTGCTTTAAGATTATAAGATTCAAAGGTATGAAAATCTCTGTTAAAATGCATGTTACCTGGGAAAGGTATCATTAATTAAGGCACCTTAATTAAATTAGTTAAAATCAGTTGATCAAATTAGTTCTAGCAGAGACTATGGTCCTAAAAAATGGGATTAGGTTAGATGGGGGAGAGGATAGAGAGAGGTAGAGTCATAACTAGATGGGGAAGAAACTAGGTGGTGCAGTGGATAGAGTGAAGGACGTGGAGTCAGGAAGACTGGATTTCAAATCCAACTTTTTACACTTACTAACTGTTTGACCCTGGGCAAGTCACTTAACTCACTCTCAGTTTCCATACCTGTGAGATGGGGGATAATAAGTGTCTACCTCTCAGGACTGTTGTGAGGATCAAATGAGATATTTGTAAAGTACAGTTCCTGGCACGTGGTAGGTGCTTAATACACGCTTCTTTCTTTCCTTCCTAAGGTAAGGGCACCAGGACTTTTCCCTAGGCCGCTGAAACTTAGAGGACATTGATCATACTCATAGTTCTTCAGCAACATATGATTTAGTTTAGCAAGAAAAATCAGTTTCAGTAGGATGCCCCCAGATGTACTGTGCTTTCTTCCCTCTCTGCCTCTTAACCACAGTCCAGATAAGTTCTTCCCTAGCTGGGCTCAGACTTGCTTTCCCCATTTATCCAAAAAAATCCTCATGGCCTTAGAGTCACTGACATAACTAGTTACCTTTAACTAAATTGAGGGTATGTCTTGTACTGCTCACTCTGAGCCCAAATACTGTCTGTTCTAGATCCAGCAGGAAGGAATATAACTGATTAGTTTATGGAATCTACAGCGGGAAAACTCTGGTAATGGGGAGATAGCAGGAGGAAAATGGATGTCTAAGTTGAAAGAGATAGACAAAGGGAATAAAGAACTCAGGAAACAATCTTCCACCTTCTCATTTTGCCTAGGAGTGATCTAAGTGGCTCAATAGGTAGAGGTCCGTATCTGGAATCAGAAAAACCTGAGTTCAAGTCTAGCCCCAGATACTTACTATCTGTGTGACCCTGGAAAGGTCACTTAACCTCTGTTTGCCTTAATCCACTGGAGAAGGACATGGCAAACCACTCCAGTATCTTTGTTAGGAGAATCCCATAGATAGCATAGTCCATGGGGTCACAAAGAGTCAGACATGACTGAATGACTGAATAGCAATGACCCTAAGAGAATAGTGCTCCAAGAATGAAAAATGTCAAACTCAAGGCAGTTCACTTTCTTTTCTATAGAAA
Source organism: Potorous gilbertii (assembly GCA_028658325.1). Lineage (NCBI taxonomy): Eukaryota > Metazoa > Chordata > Mammalia > Diprotodontia > Potoroidae > Potorous > Potorous gilbertii. The sequence goes on from CM053769.1 coordinate 181,315,687, forward strand.
AATAGCAAATCCCTTCCACTCTTAACCAATCCAGGTAAGCAGGCATTTATGAAATTACTACTCTGTGCAGGGCACTGTCCTATGTGCTTCACTCTGATTACTAGGTCTGTTACATCCAGAAAAAGAGCTAATGTAGAAAGGCTACACTTAACTATTTGTCAAACCAACACTGAATGTTCGCATGTGTATTAGTTTTCCTGTTTTCCAGAAGCAGAATGCCCAATGTCTCCAATATGAATGACTCCATCTTAGGTGACACGGACATGCCCCGAATCCTAAGTACTGGATCTGGGATTTTATTGTTGTAGTTACCCCTCCCCCCCATTCCTGGATCTGTGACTTTATTGGTATCATAACTCCCTCCCACTATTCCTTTCTATCAGTGCAGGTCATCACATTTTCTGTAACTTACAACCTTAATTACCTAGAACATTCAGAGTCTGTGTCTTGCCCCAGAGTCTACTAGGATGCACAGAGGCAGGATATGAGTCCAGATCTCCTTTGTCCTGACTAACTCTGTATGGAGAATGGATTAGAGAGAGGGAAAAATGAGAGGTAGGGATATTGATTAGGAAGCTTTGGTAGTAGTCCAAGACCTAATGATGGCTTGAAGGAAGGTGGTGACTATGCGACTGGACATATAATAGAGGTAGAATCAATAAGACTTATTAACTGGGATTATGGGAAAGGTGAGGGAGAGGGAAGAGTATACAGTGGCTCTGAAGTTGGAACTAGGTGACTTGAAGCAGCTAGGTGGATCAGTGGATAGAGCACTGGATCTGGGGTGAGAAAGACCTGACTTCCAAGCCAGCTTCAGAGACTTACTAACTCTGTGATTCTGGATAAGCAAATGAACTTCTGTCTGCCTCAGTTCCCTCATTTGTGAAACGGGGATTATAAGAGCACCTACCTCTAAGGTTTGTTATGAGAATTAAGATGATATAATACGTGTGGTACTTTGCAAACCTTCAAGCTCTACATGAATGCTAATCATCATCATCATCGTCATCAACAATAACACACACGGAGAAGTGGAAGAGATTTCTTTACTTTTGGTGGGTAGAGCTGAAGACAATGAGTTATCTTCCCATGCTGGAGACACAAAGACAAAAATAAAAATTTCTCCTTTTCTGCTCTTTGCCCATGAAAGGGAAGAAAAGGACCAGGTATTTTAATGGAGGAAGATAGTAAACTAGAGAGTAATACCTAGACTAGAGGAATAGCTCTATTCATTGCTCATCGCTGGCAGGTCACACACACAAACTGCTTAATACTCTTGGCCAACATGGCAGACCAATTAGTGATTTTTAAATGAACAGTTAAAATCAACTTTTGCAGAATCTGGGGTAGGGCAAATACCCGGTGTCTGAAATATAAAACCATTTTCCTAAAAAGCCATTTGGGTGGTTTTGTCAGGATTTCAGCCATGGGTGAAAAATTGGGGTAGAAAAAAAATCACTGATTCCCCCCCAACTTTTTAAATAAAGAAATTTTTTCCCTTCAAATCACAGTTAGGAGGCTATAAAGTTCTAGATTTTGTTTGAAGTTTCTCTGAAATGTCAAAGAGCAGCCCTATGTTTTGCAGAAGTCAGCTGAAGAGGAGCTTTCCTTGAAGTTGTGGTGCTGCAGCTATAAACCAGGTGTAATGTATTTAGAATGTATTGTTATTTGTTACCAGGAGAAGGGTAAACCACATAACTCATCTTAAACAGATGAGCTCTAAATGCTTGGATTACAAAGAGCTGTAAATTTAAACCTGCCCATCGTCTCTTCCTCAGCAACTGCCTCTCTTTCCAGAGGCCACAGTTAGACATTTAAACCTTTCTGTGCCTCATAATATAATATTCTTCCATAATATGAAGTGGTTGTACTCAATGACCTCTGACTTCTCTTCTGATTCTAAATCTATGACTATGTCTTATGACATAGTTCAAATCCTATGGAGAACTCACTACCCTGGGAGGCATTCAATTCTATCTTTTCCAGTCTAGATGAAGTAGTAGGGCACCCTAAGGGAGAGACAGGAGACATCACATGCCAGACAAATCAAACCTCCCTTACCACTTTGACCACCATCTCCCCTCCAATGCTAATAGGGACAACCCTGGACTTTGGGCCTGAAGAGTCTGGAAATATTAATGCTTCTGGTTCAGTCTAGTCCCTTCAACCATCACCTTGGGAAACAATCCATGTGACTGTGTAGTCTGAGAACTACTTCTGTAGATACTATTGCCACAGCTACTAAAGACTCATAAAAGAAAGTTCATGCTGCCAGTGGTACTGTCAAATGGTTCAACATCAGAAAGAGATAAAATTTTATTAATGGAAATGATAATAAAGAAATGAGGTGCAGCTGCAGCTTAAGGACTTTTCCATCTGACTCACAGCTGAAACCTTCCATATCTGTTTTCTTCCCCATTAGAATGTGAGATGAGAGCAAGGCATGTCTTATATTTCTATTTGTATATTCAGCACTTAGCGCAATGCATTGTACATAGTAAATGTGCAAATTCAAGGAAATGCTTAATAAATCATCCATCCATCCATCCATTCATTCATTCATCAATCTCTAGATAGTTCTCTAGATAGAATCATGGTAACTGCAAATTCCAAGCTGGCTAATCATATTTGAGAAGGGAAGTGAAGAAAAAAGTGAACCTATATTTCCTCTACAATTTCTACCTTTCATGGAGGATCTGGTATTAACCTGCTGAGATAAAGATTATAAGGATCCCATTGAAAAGACCTTGACAAAACCTTCTCCGGTTCCCAGAGAAATAAGGTATGCATACGATGATAGGCAGAGTATAAAGGTTCATACCTTTTATTATTTTTCAAATTCTTTGTCAGATGAAAAGGCAGGTACCTGAAGCCAACATAGAAAGCAAGTATTTTCCTAAACTTCTCGGTAAATGTCACTACCTAGAGGCAGCTAGGTGGCATGGTGAATAGAGCAACGGCCCTGGAGTCAGGAAGAACTGAGTTCAAATTTGGCCTGAGACACTTAACGCTCACTAGCTGTGTGACCCTGGGTAAGTCACATAACCTTGCTTGCCTTTCAAAAAAACCAAACAAAAAAAAAGATAAAAGTGACTACTTAAACATACTCAGATTTGATTCTGGGACAGAGAAGTGTGGTAATAGTAGAGACGTCATTGTTAGTAGGGAAGGGGAGAAGGATAAGTATTTATATAGCACCCACAGTGTGCTAAGGACTTTACAAACGTTGATGGATCATTTGGTCCATGTGAAGAAGGTGCTCTTGTTATCCACATTTACAATTGAGGAGACTGAGGCAGACTGAGGTTATTCAGGTTCATCTCTCCCACTGCACCACCTTGTCGATCATGTGGTTATCCTAACAAACACAAACCTGTTTTGCCTTGCTTTACCTAGAGCACCAGCAGAGAGTAGCTAAACGTGCCCACTTTCTCTACATACAGTAATCTGAACACTGGAGATTTTTTTTTTTTTTTGCAGAAAAGCAATATTTTTTCAGTAGTGATCCTAGGAAGGAAGAGAAAAGGGAAAGAGGTGCCTGAAGGCAGACATTGACAGAATTATCTTCTGATGTGGGTAATATGTGCTCTTAGGGCTGAGGAGAGCCTGTTGGGGAACAAAGAAAACTGAGAGGTTAATACAGAAAATTTATTTGAACATACCTGTCCAGGCAAAACAGTCTGGTCTTATTAACTCAGCTCCAGCTTCCTTAGAAGAGAGGAGAATTTAGGTTGGAAGTTTTCTTTTATTTCTTAGTGGAATGAATGAAATGGTTAAATTTCCAGGATTACTGTTAGATTCAAGGCTGAGGGAAATTTGGTTTTCCTGTCATTGTTAGAAGGCTAACTGCCCTCTTCCTTCTCCAGTGTTTTCTGATTCAATTGCAGTGGTTGCGACAAAGAGCGAGCTAGCTGTAGGTGAGGCAGCCACCTGTGGCTTGTTCCTGTCTCTCTCAGCAGGTGTTCCTGCAATGCCAGGGAGTGAACTGAGAAGATCTGGAATGGGTGCAAATATGACTGGAGAAAAATTGAATAGACCCTCTCCTGGCTTGCCTATTCTCAGGCCCCCCACCCTTCCTTTTTTAATTTTCAGCTCATCGGTCCCCATCCAAGCTTTCGTGTTGTTAAAAATGAAATTAGAAAGGAAAAGAAAAAAGGGGGAGCAGTTATAGCCAAAGACAGTACTGGAAAAAAAGGTGGAAATTGGTGGTAGAGTCAGGTTTCTGTAGGCAGAATACGAATCCCTCAAATAAACAAGCAGAAAATCACTCTCATCTCTGGTGCCTGTGAGTCTGTCAAAGTAAAACAGAACTGACAGGGCTTCTCAGAGACTCCATGTCCATGTTAACAGTGGTGCCATTCAGACAAGGGAGACATTGCAAGCCCCTCCCCCTAGGTTCCTCCCCCTCCCTCCTGCTGTGCCCCCATTCCTTCCTAAAAGAAAAGGTACCCCTTTGGAGGAGTCGGTTTTCAAACCCAAGTATCTGATGATTCTGTGGCAGTCACATGTCTGGTCTTCTGAATTCCACCCTTTGGAGATCCCAGACTGGGGAAATGCTCTCAGGAAAGTAAAGGGATCTTTGCAGGGCACACATCTACATTATCTTGGATGAGCACATACCAGAGAAGTATAGTAGAAAGAATGATGGCTCTGAGTTCAAATCTCACCTGTCTTACTACCTTGGGCAAGTCATTTAGCTTCCTTGGGCCTCAGTTTTCTTCTTTGTAAAAGAGGTTAGGCTTTGCTTTGAAGTCCATTCCAGTTCTAAGTCCATGAACCAAAATAACACATCCAGGCACACACATCTTGCTGAACAAGAAACAGAAGACTGTATTGATTGAGGGGTCTCGGTCAAAACTCTGGAGTTGGCCTTGAGGTCAGAGATAACCTTTCTTTTTCTTTTTTGCATTTGGATTGTGTGGTACATAATGAATGATTAATAATTGTGTTATTTATTTTTCTAAAAAGAAATATAAAATTCTGGAGTTGGATTCTACCATATATACATACATACATGTATATATATATTATATATAGTAGATAGAAGGCAATATGAGGAGGGAAAGTTTTTCTTTAGTCTCAGAGTTCTTAACTTGAGGTCTAGGAATCTAAAAAAACTATTAAAATAACTGTTTGAATAGAGTTGTATTCTTTTAAATTCAATATATTTTATTCTTATGCATTTATAATATTATTCTAAGAATCACTCCTATCGATTGCCACAGGGTCCATGACACAACAGAAGTTAAGAATGCTTGCTTTATATTCACTGCCATTGACGTATTTCTTCTGGAGAGGTTTGTTTTCCCAGCTTGGTTTGGTTATGGGGACTCAGAGTGGAAAGGCCTGGGAAACTCGGCTCACTGACTCGTTATTTGACTTTATGTCTCTGGACCTCAGTCTCCTCATCTGTAAAATGGAGCTCCTTATAGTCCTAAAACATGCTACATTATGGAGTAAATTTTTAGCTTTGCATAAGTTCTTTCCTCTTTGCTTGCATAGAAAAGAAATGGAGTTATGGCGAAAAGAAATCAAATGGAGACAAAACACAAGACATCCTTCTGCCAGGTTCTCCCTTTTCTCTCCTCCCCTCACCCCACATCAGAGTTGAGTTAAACTTGTCAGAAAGTACTGTGAAAGGACAGCTTGATTTTTCTTTATGCAGCTTGTCTGCAAATGGTACTTGAGTTAAAATATTCCCTTTCATCTTCTTGACAGAAATATGATTCAGTAATTCTTTGTGAAAATGTAGATGATACGCTGCGGCAGTTACCGTGAGTTAGGTTTAAGAGGCAAATGCCTACTGATAAAGACTTAATTAAAGACACAATAGCTGTAGGAGGCCATTATTGTAATTACAGCCCAGCTTTATTGTTGTGGCCCAGGACCAAAATGGAGCATCACATTATCACTACATAGAGTCCTGGTCTGAGGAAGTTGGGATCCAATTCAGCATACTTCTTTCATTCACTAGGATATTTGTGCTTTCGGTGAATGCCTTGGTTCCACTTTATTTTCTCATGGGCTCAGGTTCTCATTTAGCGGATAGGAGAAAAGAAATCAGTGCCTCAGTATAGACAGTATTCTGTTTTATCCTTTTCTGGACAGATATCCAACTGGCATCTCTCATACTGAGAGGATTAGAACTCTCCCAGAAGGAGAATTATCTGTTTGTCACCTTCTTCTTCACTGGGAAGAACCTGCTGTCTTGTTCCTTAGGTGCTCAGCTTAGAGAACGTTACCCATTGGGGTGTGCTAAGGATGTTCAAGTACCACCTTTCCAAAGGAAAAGGAAGACACGTTTTTAAAGTTAATTTGTATCATTTGCATTTTCTCCATCACTTTTCTTAAGTCTAGAAATAAACAACAAATCAAGCCTGACTTGTAGCATTTGCAGATTTCTGAGGGGTAAATGCTTGTGATGAAAATTTAACAGTCATTCCTTTTGAGCCAATAAGAGACGCCTCCCGCTTACCCCGGGCAGGTGTATCAGAGAGAAGATGATGGGTGTCTTTTGCTATCTTACCTAGATGGAGTAGTGCTTAGTGACATAGTTCAAGGTCTCCAAAGATACATTTACTGAGACCTGAGCAAAGAAATGTTCTCAAAGCATCATTATCTTGAGACTTTAGGTTATATAACAGCTAGTATTTCAAGGGGGCCCATCATAGGGGAAATTTCTTGGGAACTCAAGAACGAACTATTGCCTGGACTTGAGATGGAGGAATCAGAGCCTAGAACTAGTTCTCCTATCAACAGATAGTGTGAGGATCAGAAGACGAGAACGAATCAATATTGCCTTGTTGATATATTAAAGATCGGTACTATTGATTTATTTGAGGAATAACCCAAATTCAATAAAGCAAAGGATGAAAATCCAGGGAACACCTTGAGATCACGAGTTAAAATTAAGAAAACAAGTCAGCCTATTGACTGGGTTGTAGAAGTGGTTGGTGAATGTCAGACTTTATATTAGCCAAGTTACATTGTGAAGAGGTTTGTCCTAGGTTTTCCTTTTCTCTGATCTTGTCCTAGGCCACCTGGATATTGTGATCTTAGGGCATCCCTCACCTACAATAACTCCCTTCCATCTCTTGTTGCTGATGCTTGAAAGTTCACTGTTAGTGATTCATAGTTTTGGGTTAAGCACTATTTAAAATACAGTTTCTCCTGGGAGGGGCACAACATTATATCTCTAACATCTTAAAATGAATGCACCTAACTTAACTGTGACTGGGAAGCTTGCCAACAATGGGTACCTTGGAGAGTGGGGGAGGGTAATGGAACTCAGGCTTTAGAAAGAGGTGAGCCAATGCAGAAAGAGGATGTGTGGGACTCTAAAGACAGACTTCATCCTGTCACAATTGTACCTGCGGCTGGCCCTGCCGGTGAGATTACTCAGAGAACAGTTTGTGACTCTTAAGTGTTGTGAAAGGGATTGGTAATTTCTTTAGCAGCTGCAAGAAAGGAGGATTGTAGGAAAGAGGGGAATAAGAAAGAAGAGATCCAAAGACCAAGGGTTCCAACTTTCTTTCTTTCCTTTACCTACTCTTCCCCTTCCCCTATCCCTTCCTTTGTTTCATTAATAGAGAGGGGATGCTGAATTCAGAACTGGGGCAACGAGGTGTGGTAGAAAGTACATTGCACTGCAGTATATCTTGTGGTCAAGTCTGTGATCCCAGATATGTGAGAGGTGTGATCTACTTTTTTTTTTTAAAGAAATCTATTGCATTGGGAATCAGGAGACCTGACTGCATGTTGGATTATTTCTTAGGTCCTTTCCAATTCAAGTAGGCTGTGATTCTCCATGATAACTTTATGACTACAATTATTCAGAGGGTGCATGACACTGTGACAATATTCAAAGGGAAATATGGGGCCACCACTATCTAGTATATTTAGGACCACTACTATCTAGTGTATTTCTAATAGTAGATATCTCTGGGCGGAAAAACCCTTCAGAACAAACCAATAAAAAGAATCCACTGAGAAGTTTGGAAGGCTGAACAAGTGGTGTGTGGTTGTGATGGAATACTACTATATTATAGGAAATGATGACCTCACTGATCTTAGGAAGGCAGGGAAAGACTTGGATGAAATGATGCAGAACAAAGAGATCAGAAAAAGAGAACGTTGTATAGGGAAACAGCAATATTGTTTTTTAGGTACAAAGTTTCACAATAGATTACCCACTGGCTAGTGTAGCAATCTTTCATTACTGTATTTAGGCAGAGACAATGTCCTTCCAGGCAAGCTAACTTCCTGTTTTGCTTATTAGATATTTACCATTTGAGTAGTTTATTGAAATTAAGCAGATTTAGGGGTCTTGGAAAGAAGTTTTTGGACATTACAATATATGGGAGAACACTAGTTGTTTGAAAATGAGACCAGTATAGAAAGGAAAAGTACTGTCTACACAACTCCGTACACCGTAAGCAACAAGCTGATTGTCATCTGACCTGGAGCAAGAGGATGGTTTCATCATCCCCTTCCATTTCATCTTGGCTGTACTTTGCTTTTACCCATTAAGTGAGGTACAAAGAGGCACAGTGGAAAAAAATAGGCAAATTCTAGAAGAGAAAATGGACTTGGAGAGAGAATGGCTGAGAAAGCTGCAAATGCTCAGAAAATTTGACATGCTAAAAAAGGGATTGTGGGGGTGAGCTTCATCTGGCAAATTCAACAAAAGCATAATAGTTTTAATGGTGGAAAGAAAAGAGGGAAACGACACGATAGGAGAGTACAAATAAACTGCATATTAAAAGGGACGGAAGGGTAAAACCCTTTGTGTGATGGATTCCCCTTGAGGTCTTGCCCTATATTTCCACTATTTCACAAAGTCTTAAGAAATGCTGTCTAGATTCGTTTTCTACATGTCTCCTCTTACTTCTCAACCTTGCAACCTAGCTTCTGACCTCATCACTCAACAGAATCTCTCCAAGGTTCCCATTGAACGTCTCAGTCCTCATCCTTCTTGAACGTCTCTGTAGCAGCTGACACTGAGCACTCCTCCTTCCTGGATTTTTGTGATTCTTCTTTCTCCTGGTTTTCTATTTTTCTGGATGACCATTTATGCTTGACTCCTATCTGTGAGTCTTCTGGAGTTTCTTCTTTTCTCTCTACATTCTCTTAATTTTAATTTTATTAATCTCTTCTTTAGTTTTCAGTATTTCTACTTTGGTATTTAATTGGAATTTTCAATTTATTCTTTTTCTAGCTTTTTTAGTTGCATGCTCAATTCATTGACCTCCTCTTTCTCTATTTTATTCATGTGAGCATTCAGTTCCCCTAAGAACTGCTTTCACTGCATCCCATATGTTTTGGTAGGTTGTCTCATTATTGCCATTCCCTTGAATGAAGTTACTGATTGTTTCTATGATTTGTTGTTTGACCCACTCATTCTTTAGGATTAGATTATTTAGTTTCTGATTAATTTTGGTCTATCTTTGCATGACCCTTTATTACATATAAATTTTATTGCATCATGATCTGAAAAGAATGCATTGACTATTTCTGCCTTTAGTGGTCTCATCATCTCCCATGCATTCATGTATCCTGTTCATGCAGATGACTCACCAATCTATATATCCAGCTCAAGTCTGTCTCCCAAGCACCAGTCTTCCATTGGACACTATACATTTCAAGCTATCTATCTTGTAGGATACTTAAACAGATGAAGTCCTAAACAGAACTTATTATCTTTCCTCCCAACATTCCTATTTATTTTGGGTGTACCATCATCCTTTCATTTACCACGGTTTGTAACCTCAGATCTCTATGTCTAACCAGTTACGTTTTGTCGATTCTGCCTCTAGTCTACAGCATCTCTTATCTTAAATTCAATTATATCCACTATGGAACTCTATCTTTCCCCTTAAACACCCTTCTCCACTCTGCCCCCTATCTTTCTTATTTCTGTCAATGGCAACATCATCCTTCCAGTCCCCCATGCTTGCAACCTTGGAGTCATCCTGGATTCCTCATTATGTCTCACCCCCATATTCAATCTGTTGCCAAGGACAGTCAGCTTTGCCTTTGCAACATCTTTCCAATACACACTCTTCTCTCTTCTGACACTATCACCACTCTAGGGCAGGCCCTCATCATTTCACACCTGTACTGCTACAATAACCTATTGGTGGATTTGCCGGCTTCATGTCTATTGCATGAACAATCTGCACTGTGGAATTCTCTGGTGGTTCCCTGTTCTTGAAACACTCTTCCTCCTCTGTCCTGACTTCTGCTCTCTTGGCTTCCTTTAAATTGCAACTAAAATCTCACTTGCTACAAGGAACCTTCTCCTACTCCTCTTAATTCCAGTGCTGGTCCTCTTTTAACTGTTTCCTACACATCCTGTAGATAGCTTTTATTTGCAAGTTGTCTCTCCTAATAGATTGTAAGTTCCTTTGTGTCAGAGGCTGTCTTTTGCCTCTTTTTGTATCCCCAACATTTAGCACAGTGCTTGACACATAGCAGGCATTTCATAAAGGTTTATTTATTGTTTGATTCATTTTATCCAATCACAGAACCATCACCCTAGCTTGGGTCCTCAATATTGCATACCTAGGCTATTGTCTAATTTGTCTCCCTACCTCTTATTTCTCTCATCTGTGTGACTTTGAATGAATAACTCCTCTTTAGATTTAAATATTATATAAATTATATATTATTATAAACCTTCATTTATAAAGTGAGGGTGTTAGATGATATGACATTGAAGATCTCTTTTAGCTTTAAAGCTATGATCCTAAGATGGTTCTCAAGTCCGCTGCCAAGTGGGCATTCCTACAATACAGACCTGTCCACGTAACTTCACTGCTCAAGAAGCACTAACGGCTCCTTTTGCCTCCAGGTAAAATCCAATCTCCATTTAGAACCCTTGAGCATCTGTCTCTAACATTGCTTTCCCTACTTACTGTGTTTTACTCTCCTTCATGCTATCTGCTTTCAATCAAATTGGTCAACTTGCTGTTTTCTGTGAATGACATTTGATCTCTTTCCGCCTTTGCCCAGGCCTTCCCCCATGGCTAGAATGTACTTCCTTCTCATGTAAGCCTTGTAGCATCCATAGCTTCCTTTAAGGCTCAAGTCAAGTGGCTGGTCCAACAAAAAGTCTCTCTTAATCCTACCAGTTGCTGATGCCCTCTGCTCCCCTATCCTCACTCCAAATGATGTTGTATATATTGTCTATTTTCCAGTTTGTGTTTATATGGTCTGTCTTCCTCCTTCCCTTCTCTCATCTTCACCTCTGTCCTTGGGGTAAGGGACAATTTCATTTTTTGTCTTGATACCTCTGGTTCTTAATAAGTGCTTTGAATCAATGAAATTATCAATGAATTTTTCAGTCTGCATGAGGAACTTCTGTGATAACATTTGGCCATTTTATGGAATAGAGAAATTCTGCTTGAATGAATTAAAAAACAAACAACAATGTATTAAGTGCTTAATATATGCCAGGTACAATACTAGATGCTGGAACTATAAATATAGAATTGACACGGTCTTTGTCTTTAAGGAGATTGCATGCTTATAGGGGCATAAAACATATGTAGCTAAATGGTAGTCAGAGAAGAGAATTTTGATTTGGGAAGTCACAGCTACTGGAGCAACTGTGTGGTACAAGGGCAACTACATGGCACAGTGGATAGAACAGAGGGCCTTAGGAAGTCCTAAGTTTAAATGTGGCCTCAGAGACTTACTAGCTGTGTGATCCTGGGTAAATCATTTAACCTTGTTTGCCTCAATTTCCTCATCTCTAAAAGGAGCGGGAGGAAAAACATGGTGAACCACCCTAGTCTCTTTGCCAAGAAAACCCCAGATGGGGTCACAAAGAGTCAAACACAACTGAAATGACTAAAGAACAAGAGATTGGGATGGGAGTCATAGGGCATTTGGTTGTCATGGCTTTTCCAGAAGTAATAGCTGTATTAATTTGATTATTGTTCCCAGAATAAAAACACGAGGTAGAAAACAGAAGGTGCACACACACTCATCAAAATGGCAGATGGCATGATGCCCAGAGGATGCTGGAGAGGATGCTTGTCAAGAAAGCATAGTTTTCATTAAAAAAATGTGGTATATCTACCAATATGGACAAATAAGTGAGGAAATAAGATCAGAATTATTTTTACAGATAAGATGAATTTAGCATAACTTAGAAGTTTCCACGTTCCCTTTGCTTATCTGTCCTAGTGTTAGGTTTTTGACACTGACTTGAATCATTAGGAAAATCCTTTCCAGGAAAAGCTATTGTTTAGCTCCTAGTAAGTGATCAATAAATGTTTGTTGAATTGAATTGTGAGCCAGGTGGTTTGCTTTCAGTATTCTTTCACCCTCATTTTTGTGCTTTCTTTCTTTTGGTAGCCTGGACACCTACTGTCTTTATATTGGTTATTGGTTTAGCCTCCTCTCTCCTCTGGACCATCCTCCTAGGCATTATCCCTGGATGTTCCAAATGTGAGACCTTACCTGTTCCTTAAGCTTTGCCTGACTACATGAATTCTCCGTCTATTATTAGCTCTGACCTTTGACACTGATATTACCTAGGGATGGCTCCTTCCCCTGCCCAGAAAATATGGGTTTTTTTTTTTTGTTTTGGACCAGTTACTCCCTTTGGGCTTGAGCTAAGGGTATTAATAGCCAGTGATGACCTGTGTAAGCTCAACCTATCTAAGTTATCTATTTGTATTTTCAAAAGGAATTTCATAGATTCCTAAATTTTAGAATTCAGTCATCTAGTGTGAACCCTTCATTTACAGATGAGGAAATTGGGATAAGAAATACTTGGCCTTATTCTAGACCCCTGCCTGAATCCTAACTGGATTATCCCCCCTCCCTCATATTTGAACTAAAATTCCACCTTTGGCAGGAAACCTTTCTCAGTGCCCTTTATTCTAGTGCATTTCCTCTATTGATTATCTCAAATTATTCCTTTTGTAACTTTTCATATGACTTTGTTGTACATTGTCTCTCCCATTAGAATTGGAGCTCTTTGAGAGTGTGGACTGTTCTTTGTCTTTCTTTGTATTCTTGGCACTTAGCACAATGCCTTACACATAGCAGACACTGAATAAATGTTTGCCTGAATGTCAAATCCTGCGGGGCAGCTAGATGGCACAGTTGATAGAGTATTGGACCTGTAGTCTGGAAGACCTGAGTTCAAATCTAGGCTCAGACACTAGTTGTGTGACCTTGGACAAGTCACTTAACCCTGTTTGCCTCAGTTTCTGCATCTGTAAAATGAACTGGAGAAGGAAATGGCAAGGAAAACCTCAAATGGGGTCACAAAGAGGTGGACGCAACTGAACAACTACACTTAACCCTTTAAGTCTGTTGTAACAATTGGTATCCTGTCATCTGGCCCATTCCTGTTTTTATTCCCTCACTGTCCCCCCTTGCCTTTCTTTGCCTCCCCAAACTATATTTTCTGTCCCTCTGCTCTGCTTGCTGCTCATGATTCAGCACTGATTTTTTGTTTTTAGCAATTAATGTTAGTTCATTCATATTGTTACTTAATCACATACCATCCTCTCTTATAATCTTACCATTTCATAAATGTATACTCCAAGAGGGCAGGGACTTTTCCTTATAGTATTTGTATCTTTCAAGGGCCTGGCAAGCACTCAGGAAACACTTGTATTGAATGGAATGAATAAGGAGAAGTAAGTCATCTGGATGTGAATAAGTGGAAATGTTCCTCACTTGTATTACACTGAGAGGCATCAAAGCCAGCAAGAGCCTGCAGATGCCCAAGGGGCGGCCCTCAGTGCACTGAACAATAACCAAAGGGAAAAAGTACATCAGGTGAAAGAGACACTGAAACGATGCCTTATCTTGTTTACTTCAGGACTCTAGACAAGAATATGAGCATGTGTGTGTGTGTGTGTGTGTGTGTGTGTGTGTGTGTGTGTGTTCAGGATGTCATTCTCTGCTTAGATTCTTTCCCGAATGAATCTGGTTTTTGGACCTTAATTAGACCCACAGATATCAAAAGTGGAATTACAAATGAAACTGGGGTCATGGCTCCAATTGTGTGTGAATGAGTAGGGAGGATGAGGGGGATAGCAGTGGGAGAATGGCTTATGTAGGTATGTAGGTATGCAAATGTTTATACAGGTACAAGATCTCCCAAAGAAACTTACAATCATAAATTCTTTGAATAATTCACCAGAGGGGTGGGCATAATTTTTAAATGTAGAAATCCCTGGTATAATTGCACCTGTATCTGACCCACATAGTGAAGGTTGTGGGAGACACTAATGCTTTATGGAGAGCAGAGTTTAGCCGTTGATATTCCTAAAGACCATTATATGGAGAAAGCAGAAAAACTCCTGGGAGGTAGATTTAGGTATACTGGAAATTCAGAATACTTTAAATCATGGAGGCTACATCTCATTTTTATCTTTATATATGTGACTATTCCTGGGGTTGTGCTCTCTCTCTCTCTCTCTCTCTCTCTCTCTCTCTCTCTCTCCCTCTGTCTGTTTCTGTCTGCCTCTGGCTATGAGGTTCATTACAACTCTAAAGAAGGAGAGAAATGCTGTAAAATGAATGAGTGTAGTCTGGACTTAACTGGGAAGAGGAGGGGGAAGATCCTCATACCAGATACCTTTTGGTGACAGAAATTCCTGAACTCCCCTCCACCTCTCACTGAATTAGTGTTAGTTTCTTTCTTAATCTAGTTTTTCTTGAATAATGTATCAGCCTCATCTAGTAGGCTATGACTCAAGGTTCTGATGTTATGAATTCCATGGAGAAATTTAGTAAGGCAGAGGTAAAGTAGAAGAATACTAAGCCTGGGAAGTAGGAGACTTGAAATTGAGTCCAATATGTGCTCCTAACTTAGCCTTAGAGAAGTAATCGGCATTGGACAAATGAAGTTTTGTTCTAGTGCTCTGATATTTGGGGGAAAGAGTGAAAGATTTGTCTTTAGAAGTGCGTGCTTTCTCCATATGGTAGACACCCTCCACCTTGCCAAATAGTCTTCTTCTAGCCATGCCACCATTTGGTGCAACCACTTCTGGGTCCTCCCAGCCCCACCCCTTCCAGGGTCCTGTCATATGGTACTTTTCTTGCAGGGCTTGCCTTTCTCCTTGATATTTTCAGGGTGAGATTTAGGATTCCTCCATTCCAGGAATGGCTATCCCTGGGGTTGGACTGTTTTCTGCACTGCCTTCTCCCCCTCCTAGCTCTTTCTGCTCTCAATAAAAAGATTTCTAGTTAGAGCTCTGTTTATTTTGTTTGGATCTCAGTTCTTCTCATATGTAAAATGCAAGAGTTGGATTAGGTTATTTCTAAACACTAAAAATCTGTGATTTGAGGGAAGTGGAGTTAGAAATAATAACTCACATTTATGCTTTGCCACAAAGGATATTACACACATTAACTCATTTGATTCCTACAGTAATCCTATTGACAGTGTAACCATAATCACCCCCATTTTGCAGATGAATAAACAGAGGTTTGGAGACATTACATGACTTGACCAAAGTCACAGAGATGATGAGTGATGGAACTGGAATTATAAATATGACTTTCTGGTTCCCAGCCTTATTCATTCTCTTCTCACTAAAACCAGCCTGGGAGGGAAAAGGCCAAGTACCCTACCACCACCATGATTATGAATATGACTGGCATCCCAGTTCTGACTGCAAGATCACATGCTTTGGCTGTCATGATCATAATCACCTGCATGTGAGAAACCTCTGATTCTTGAGATTGTTAGCAGTCTCCTAACTCATAGTGGTATCCCTGGTTTGTTTAATGCAATTTAGAACCACAGAAAAAATTTTACTGAGCTATTAGCTTCTTTTTTGCCCCCTCTTCCTGATAAATCATAAAATTCATTTTGATTACAGTATTTGTTAAGTGAGATTTAATAGATTTCAGCATGCAGTGTGTGTGTGTGTGTGTGTGTGTTTATGTGCATGCTCATTATCCATTTCTTTCATGTGTGCCAAGGATGGCCATGTGCAAAGGGGATTGTTCATGGAACTGTCTTTATGCTGCAATTTACCAGCAATGTCAAATTAGGGGGTTTAATGGATTCCAACACAGATATTCCTAGTGTGGTTGTATTAGCAGCAAGTTTCATTAAAAAGGGCTATTTTCCTCTACTGGGATTTCAGTAAAGAGACAATGTTTATTTTTTCAGTGGAAAATTGATTGTAACTAAGAGGATACTTGGCTTGAAAGTGGGGAATTATCATATCATATGATTAAATGAAAGCTTACCTTGTTATAAGGTAACTAGACATATCCCAGTAGAATTGAGACAATGTTTGATTAAGCCAGATTTTCCTACTTTATATTCAAGGAACAAATTAAAGAATAATTGAGATCCTTTTTAGATCTTTTATAAGCTGCATATATAAAGCTTCAGCTCCAGGTGGCAAAGCAATTAGCTGATGAATAAAATCAACCCCACTGTCATTCGTCAGATGTTTAAATTCTATAAACCAGATAAATTAATGTGTTTCTTAAGCCAAATAAACGGTCATGCTCACCATGTCACCATTCCTGGGAAGGGGAGTTCCAGGAAAGAGATAGACTAGGGACTGCTTAGGCAGAGAGGTCAGAAGGAAGGTACTGATTTGGTTTTCTCAAGTACATGTGTCACTTACACAGACTGTATTCATGCCAAAGTTGGTTGAGATGATGGTGTGAGACATTAGGTACACTTTAGTAAAGATAAAGGTTGATGTGACACTGAATGTGATTCTGACTGTGCTTTCATCATTCTCAACCCTCCTCACACTTACCAAATTAATTTGGAAGAAACTACAAGTCTCCTGGTCTCATTTCCTTGCTTTTACGGAATATTGATCCCAAGCATGAAATTAGACCCTATGTTTCTCTCTCTCTCTCTCTCTCTCTCTCTCTCTCTCTCTCTCTCTCTCTCTCTCTCTCTCTCTCTCTCTCCTCTCCCTTTCTTTCCCCCCTCTCTCTTCTTCCCACACAGATGACTATAAGATGAGGTTAAAAAAATTCACATGGATAAATACTTTATGATTTAAAAAGTATTTTTTCTCAGACAACCCTGGGTTGCACAAATATTATTGTTCCCATTTTTACAAAAAGGAAATTGAGGGAAGTTAATGTCTTAACTGGGACTTCAACCCAACTCTTCTGGCTCTTAATGGAGAACTTTTCCTACTACACTAATGCGGTATAAGCAAAAATAGCCATCTATAGTATACTGATGAAGTTAGAAAACAATTATGAGTTATATTGCCCATCAATCATAGGATTTATGAATATGCAGCTAGAAAGGAATTTAGAGGTCTTCTAGTTTATCCTCATTTTACAAATGATGAAACTGAATCACAAAGAAGTTAAGTGACTTGTCCAAGGTTAGGTAAGTGTCAGAGGCAAGATGACAACCCAGGTCTTCTGACTCCAAAAGCCATCATTCTTTTGTTCCTCCTAAATAAAATTCATTTTAAAGAGAAAAGGCCTTTAGGTTTAGTGGCCTTTATCCAAATCAGCTCTTAGTTTACTTGAATTGACCAACTTTCCCCAGTAAGATCATTTTCATAATTTGTTTTTGTTTTGCTGATACTTTTTTCTTTTACATCTGTCACTTCCCAATGACCTCCCCCATCCATATTCCTCATACTCTAGCAACAAGAAGTGTTAACTAACCAACATGTTGGCCTTGGCTACCAATATGTGCCCCCTTCTGTAACCATAGTCCCCCATCTCATTGATGACAGAAGAGGGATCTGTTTTCTCAGCAGCCCAAGATGGGTCATTGTGTCTTAATGAGCTCTGTTCAATGATATCAAGATGGGTTCAGATGTCTTCCAGTGTTGAATAAGCATTGCTCTCCATGAATGTTGAATATGCTTTCACTCTCAACAACTGTTTTGTTCTGCATTGGTGAACTTTGACTTTCTCCTGTTAGTCATCCAGAACACTTTTGAACCTTCTCTACCGCATACCTCTACTTCTTGCCAATCTTCCTCCTTGCCCTCTCATTGGAAACTAGTACTCTGCCTAGGTCTAATAGGTGACTTTCTCTTTCTTTTCACACTGCTTCTCTATTTCATCACCCTATCTCTAACAGCATCCTCCTCCTTTTCCAACATCCCTTTCTGTCTTGTCTTACTCCATTAGAATGTAAGCTCTTTGAGGGAAGATATTGTTTTGTTTGTATTTGTATCCCCATATTTGGCTTCACACACTTGGCAATTTGACTTCTACCTCAGTTTCCTAATCTGTAAAATGTGGATAATTATTGCACTTACCTCTCAGGGATGTTTTGAGGATAAAGTGAGATAACATTGAAAAAGTGCTTTGCACATCTTAAAGTGATATATTAATGTTATCTATCATATACATATAATGTTATTACATTTATAATGTACATAATGTTATTACATTTATAATATTTTACACATATAGTTATCTCTGTATCAAAGATATGCATAGAATATGGAAGCAAGAGCGGGTAACAGAGGTTGACTATAAGATATGAGGTACAGTTCTATAAGATGATATTGGGAATGGTAAAGTTCAAAATCAACTGAGGGGGGTGAGGGAAACTAAGGGTAGCTAAAAAGGTTCATTTTAGCTATATTAGGGAAATGAGAAGGAACAGTTGGAGTGAATGACACAGTGGTAACTGACAATAGAAAGAACAATTTTTGAATCAGAAAGAGAGATCAAACATTGCTAACAGAGAGCTGGAGAGAGAGAAAAAGAGAGAGAGGCAGACAGAGAGGGAGATTGACAGAGAGAGAGAGAGAGAGAGAGAGAGAGAGAGAGAGAGAGAGAGAGAAAGAGGGACAGACAGGCAGAGACAGACAGAGACACAGAGACAGAGATAGACGGAGAGAGAAAGTGTCAGAGAGAGACACATACACAGACAGAGAGAAGGAGAGACAGAAAGAGAGAGACAGAGGCAGAGACAGAGAAAGATATACCATTCAGTGGTTTTCGATGAATACAAATCACCTGGCCCAGATTGTCTGAATTCTCTAGTACTGAAAGAATGAGCAGATGCAATTGCTGTGCTACTATTAGTGGTATTTGTAAGAACACGGAATGAAAGAGCTATCACAGAACTGGAGAAAGGAAAATATTTAGATTTTCAAAATAGATGAGTATCGAAATTGAAATCTCTATGACACTGAGATTGGTTTTGATTCTAGGGAAAATTCTGGAATGGATCAGGTTTGAACTCCTCGGGACCATGCTTCTTCACCTGAGCCATTTTTCTGTTGCTGCTCTGGCCTCAAAAATGGACCTGTAAAGATTACATCCAGGAGAAACTCATTCACTCAGCTTTGACGTCCTTGGGGATTATTCTTCTTTTCCTTGATGATTAATTGCCTTTCCCCCTGTGTGGCACACGATCACATCTCCTTTTCTTTCTTTTTTTTTTCTTCTTTCTGAAAACAGTAATCAAATCAATACTACTATTGCCCCTGGAAAGGGTCAATCAATGGATGGCCCCATTGCTCCACTTAGCATCCCCATGATTTCCCAGATGTAAACTCATTTCCCTGTTTATCATTTGTCTATATGTGTTGTCTCCCCAAATAGAATGGGAGCTTTTTGAGGGTAGGGACTATTTTGTTTTGTATTTGTATTGCACATCGTGCAACACTTGAAACATAGTTTAATAAGTGTTTTTAAATTCATTTATTTATGAAAGAGATGGTTAGTGAATTTGTGATGACCAAGAGTCACTATATCTTCATCAAGTTTAGATCATGGCAGACTAATCTTACGACCTTTTTTCTTTTTTAAAGAATTGCTGTCTAATCAGGATAATGAAAGTTTCCCCCAGATTTTAGTAAAGTACTTCATAAAGTATCTAATACTCTTCTTGTGGAAAACATGATCATCTATGGTCCAGGTAATTAATACAGCTAGGCGGATATGGAATTGTGAATTACTGGCTTTTAGGAGTATTCTAGGGATTTTCAGAGTGCCCAAGCTTTCTTCATTCAACGTGGCTTTTTACTCCATGATCCTTCCTTCAAAATGGAAAAATAACGCTTCCCATTATGACTCTTTTTGATAAGGTGCTATAGGAAATCCGTACTGGCCACCTGAACAGAGAGATGAATGACCAAGGAATGCGGGAAAATGGATCATAAGCCTGACACAGAGACATTATATAATGGTGATGGGAGACTTCAATTATGGATGAATGAATGAATGAGCACAAAAGCATTTGTTAAGTATTTGTTATAAGACAAGAACTCTGCTAAGTGCCAGAATTAAATTTTTTTGGAGGGAGGTGGTGGGGGGAGACATATAGAGACAGAGACAGAGAGACAGAGACACACACACACACACACACACACACACACACACACACACAGTGTTTGCTCAATATCCTACATCATTCAGATTTCCCCCACTATCTCCTCCTTCATTCCTGGTATAGGAAACTTTCTTCACCAGCACAGGGGTACCTTCCCTGTGCCCTGTTATCTTAAACAGTTTCCTAGATTTGAACACTGAGAGGCTTCATGACTTGACCAGGATCTCATAGCTTGTATGTATCAGAGGAAAGATGTAGAGCCAGTTCTTCCTGTTTCCAACACCAGTTCTCTATCTACAATAGTTACTATACAATAATGTGTCTCCCTGTATAGGTTAAAAATCTATTTTTAAGGTAGACAGCAAGTATTCATGTGGGATATAAATATTAATTAGTATTATCTTCATGCACTTTCTTTTCCTTCTTTCATGTTTGATTTTTCTTTGTAGTCAGTGGTCCTCTAGGGTAACAGGCTATAGAAGTTGATAATGGTTATCTTTTTTTATTTAAAAGCAATGGTTTCATCATCTGAAGCGAAGGGCTAGAAGGAGACCCTTGATTGAGCAGGTTTAAGAACATGTTACAAAGAGGGATCTCTAGAAATCATTAAGAAAAATTTGATATTTTTTGCCATGGTTTGAGGATAATTCTAGTTGGAAGCAGGGAGCTGGATCAGATGGCCTTAGTCGTTGTCTTTTGACCTCTAATGCTCTAAAATTCCTATTTCTCTTGGTTTTTTCTATGTGATTTAAAAACATAAATGTATGTTGGTTATTTGAGAATAACTTCATTTTCTAGCCAAGGCTATGTATGGCTTTGATGATGGTATCAGGACAGGGAGCCATGCTATTTATTTGTAGTTTATCTTTAAACGTATTTATGTAAATTATATATAGAGATAGCTATATAAACTATATAAAATATTTATATAATTTATATTTATCTTATTTCTAGAAATACAACAATCAATTGAGTCCTTAATACAGGGGAAAACTGTTATGAAAAAACCCTACAATATTGTGACCCTCTCTGAACAAAGTATAAAGCATTTCACTCTAGTATTCTCTCCTTGCTCTGTTAAGAGGAGAGAAATGTCCGATATTTCACTATTTGCTCTTCTGTACCACTATTGCTTTTTCTATCACTTAGAGTTTGGCTTCCTATGGAGGAAGGAGAACATTCCAGGCTTAGGAATCAGCCAGTGAAAATGCATGGAATAGGAAGACGAAAGGATTTGTGCAATGAGCAGAGAAGGCAGTCACTGGATTGTGGAATATATACAATAGAGAAAGGTGTATGTAAGAAGGCTGGAAAGACCTGTGGGCCCTTGCTATAAAGCCAAAAGATTCTCTATTGGATCGTAGAGGTAGAGAATCACCAGTTTCTTGGTCATATGGACAAATCTACACTTTGGGAAGATCACTTTGATAGCTGAGTGGAGTGGGGAGAGATTCTAGGCAAGGAGACCAACTGAAAGGCAACTTACTGCCTTCTACTAGTCTAAGAGTGAGATGATGAGGCTCTGTGCTAGGGTGATGGCTGCAGCAGAGAAGAGAAGTTGTACAGGAAGAATCTACTAGGCTTAGCAACAGCTTGGACATAGTAGGGTGAGAGAGAGTGAGAGATTGAGGATGACATTTAGGCTTCAAATCTGAAATGACTAGGAGGATGTTGGTGCCCTCAACAATATTAGTTAACTTGGGAAGAGGAGGGGAGGATTTTTGTGGAAAAATAATGTGTTCAGTTTTGGACATCTTGAGTTTCCAATGTGTGCAAACCATTCAGTTCAAAATTGTAAGTTGAGTATTTTTTAAAATTTTCATTTAATTTATTAGAGGTTTGAAACATGTTTCCTTTCTTTTTAAAAACAGTATTTTTTAATTTTTCAATTACATTTAAAGACAAATTTTAATATTCATTAACGATTTTTTGAATTTTGCATTTTCTTCCACCCTCCCTTCTCTCCCTACTCCCTAAGATGGTAAGTAATTTGATGTAGGTTCTATATGTTCAATCATGTAAAACATATGAAATTATTCTTTTAAAATTGTTTGTCCACATGCTCTGACTCCTTCTTTTAATTGGGGCATGGCTATTATTACTTTTAACATATTTATGCAAACTTTTTACTTATCTCAACTTTTATCCATGCTACCCGATGCAAAGAGTTTTCCTACTTGTTATTTTTCTTCTCTCTGCATTGATATTATTCATGAAAGAACTTTTAAATTTTATGTAATTGAAAATTTCCATTTTGTTCTTTATGATCATCCCTATCCTTTGTTTGGTGAAGAATTCTCCCCTTAGCCTTAGCTGTAAAATGTACCTTTTTTCCCTTTAATTTTTGGGTAATGATATGATCTCATAAATTAAAGTCATGTGTGATAGGATCACAGGTCTGAATAGGAGGGATCTCATTGGTCTTCTAGTCTAACCTTTTCATTTTAGGGATGAGGAAACTGTGGCCCAAGAAAATGAAATGACTTACTTGAGGTCATCAGAGGTAAGATTTGAACCTAAGGCCCCTGACTAATAGCAAGATTTTTTTTTTTGGGCAACATACCATGTGACCTCCCTATATTCAGTTGGGGCTTATTTTCTATTGCAATACTAGTCCAAACTCAGTTCCAATGAACTGTTTTTAACTTTTCTTAGTGCTTTTGTCAAAACAATCCCAATAATTTTATGTTGTTAGGCTTATCAAACATTGGACTTCTATTTTCATTTGAGAAGATGGGTCGCTGATCAATGCAAAACCATCATCCTATGGGTGCAACAGTACACGTCATCAAAGACCAGTTGGGTAAGATATGTGGTGGGTGGTCTGTCTGGGGAGGAAATGAAAGCATGAGAAGGAACCATCTCTACAAAGAAGTGTGCTCTTTTAGATATCTGCCTCTTAGGACAAAGCCCTATTCTCCTTTCTCCTAGTTATGAATTTGGAGCCAGGAGAAAGAGTGAGGGTGAGCAAGGTAGGGAAGGATAGCGTCCATGGTCCCCTTTCCTTATTATTTATCTCTAACCTTCACTTTATCCACTTGAGGTTCATTCTCTTCAGTTGTAAGAACAGTATAGTTTTAAAGCAACCGGATTTCCTGCATTTGGGAGCTACTTCATTGCAAACTGACTTTCTGTACCTCAACAGATCTTGTGAATATGATAGTGAATGACTCAGGGCTAGGCTTCTTCTTTGAAGGGGATGAATGGACAAGTTTCATCTTCACTGGATCATTATTTACCTGATAAGCTGGAACAGATATCCCTAGTGGCGGTAGGATTGACAAAATTGACCTCAATGGTTCTGCTAGAACAGTGGGGGTGTTCTCAGGTCAATAAATTGTGAGAAATAAGAAGGATTTGTGGAATGAATAACGGTGCCTCC
>CM053769.1:181339846-181358083 GCA_028658325.1 Potorous gilbertii
TTCTTCTTTGAAGGGGATGAATGGACAAGTTTCATCTTCACTGGATCATTATTTACCTGATAAGCTGGAACAGATATCCCTAGTGGCGGTAGGATTGACAAAATTGACCTCAATGGTTCTGCTAGAACAGTGGGGGTGTTCTCAGGTCAATAAATTGTGAGAAATAAGAAGGATTTGTGGAATGAATAACGGTGCCTCCCTTTCAGATGCTCAGCTTTTAGAATTCCTATTTACACCTGACCCTTTCTAATTGAATGTATTTTTATAGAAAGCTGCATTTGGCTTAACTGTGGCAAAAACAAGCAAAAAATTGATTAATTGATCCCTAATACTTTTTAGAACTATGAACAGCTCTTTATTTAGACTTCAATTTCCCAATAAAACTGGAGCTGTGTGCATATTAGATGTCAATTAATTGGTTTATTGCAATTTCTCTATCATAAAATGAGAGAGGCAGTAAGGTATGACAGAGAGAGGTCCAGCCTTGATGTCAGAAAGGCCTGGGTTCAAGTTCATTCTCTGAGCCATACCATGTAACTCTTTGTTCAATGACAAGACAAACCTTTAAGTGCCTCAGGAAGTCTCTAAATCTGTAAGTAAAGGAGAATTTATTGATTTGCCTCAGTAGATGATGTTTTCACAGTAGGAGTTCCCAAACTGACAAAGTCATAGGTCCAGAAACCCATTCCCTCTGACCAAAATAACAACAAAAACTTCCATTAGATTCATCCACATGTCAGGTATTGTGTTAAGGACTGAGAGTACAAAGAAAGGCAAAAGATAGTCTCTACTTTCAAAGTGCACAATCTCATAGGGGAGAAAACATGCAGACAACTATGAACAAACATGCTGTATATAGGATGTTATATACTTATGTTATATCCTTAATGCTACATACGAGCATTAAGAAGAATTGAAAAAGGCTTCCTGTACAAGGTGGGACTTTAGCTAGGACTTGTAAGAAGACAGGGAAGCCAGGAGATAGAAAGGAGGAGGGAGAGCATGGAGATGGTCAGTGAAAACACTGGAAGTTGGGAGATGGAGGGTCTTCCAACTCTGAATTCCATCTCAAGCACTCTGCTATGTTTCATGGTGGTACAGAGGAAAAAGTGGTGAAGTTGGTGTCATGGGATGTGGGTGTGAATACTGCCTTATGACTGGTATGGTCTTGACAGACTAACTGGGCTTCAGTTTCCTCTTCTGTAAAATAACATGAATAGTGATAGTTAGCATTTTGGAGGACTTGAAGGTCTGCTAAGTACTCTCTATGTATTTCTTAGTGCATCTGTAGATAGACTTTACTCTAAATCTATGACTATTATTTAAGAAGTAATATTCTGGAAGACTGTCAGTAAACAAACATTAAGTGCCCACTATGTGCTGGGTATTGTGCTAAGCCCTGAGTTACAAACAAAGGCAAAAATGGTTTCTGCACCTAAGGAGACCTCTTAATGGGGAAGATTAGGCAAACAACTATGTACAGCCAAGCAATATACAGGATAAATCGCAAATAGCCAACAGAGGCAAGGCACTAAGATGAAAGGGGATGGGAAAAGGTTTCTTGTAGAAGATGGGATTTTAGCTGGAACTTGACTGAAGCCAGGGAAACCAGGAGGTGGAGATAAGCTAGGAGAGAACATTCCAGGCATGAGGGACAACCAACAGAGGAGTGAGGAGTTGGAGTGTCTTGTTCTAGGAATAGCAAGGAGAGGACTGAGTTTTATTTCTATTGACTCAGTTTACCTATATGATTAATGCCTACTTCATATGCAAAGCAGGAAGATTAATGAGATAATTCTTGCAAATAGCGCTAGAAATATATTATCTTACAGGACTAATTTAATTCAATTCAACAATTGTACATTATAGCTAATACTTTGCATAATAAGGGACCTATGCGAGTTTCTGGAGATACAAAGATAAAATTAAAAAAATAGTCCCCAATCTTAAGGCCCTCACATTATACTAGTTCTTGTTATTTGTCCTTTGTTTTGAAAGAGGACCATGACATCAGGGAGGTGATGCCATGACATGCAGGTGAATTGAATTTAAATGAGGAAATTTAAATGTGCAAAGTTACCAGCATCATTTTCTCCTTTGGAGTCATCTGGGTTCAGTGGTGAGACATAGCTCAACATGACTGGAGATGACCCTAGATGAGGTACGCTAAGGTCTCAATTTGAATGAGGCAGCACCCATTCAATGATTAAGGCTAGGTAAGAAATGAAGAACAGAATGGTCTTTAATCTAGTTAAAAAAAAATCAGTCTGGGAGGCAAAGACCCTCAGGGTTTCTGGCCAAAACAGATATAATTGCTAATTCATTTATTCTGAGCCAATCAAGGCCCAAACAATGACCAAGTAGAGCTTGACCTGGGACCTATTGTTGACCAATCAATGACAACCAGAGTGATTTGGGTTTAAGGCTAGTCCTTAAGAAAAAAAAAATACAAGGTTTCAGCATCAAAATTTACATTCCTTTGGTAGAGCACCTGCAAGTAAAGTTGACACTTCGAACTGTTGGAGTCTATTTCCAAGAAGTATAATGGTGGGATGATAATTTTAAAATGTGGTAAAAACTTAAATCCTGTAGTACACTTAGCTTTTTAAGATTAATAAAATCTTTGCACATTGTAGGTACTCAATAAATGTCTATCAAGTTGAATTTAATGTTTTGGATAAATTGAATTTACCTATACAAAACCATCATAGGCAGAATGAGGTAAGGGTCATAATTTAGGAAAATGTTATCATAAGTTAGAGAAATAAATAGCAAACGTAATTTGATATCTATTTCCCAATTATTTTTTTACCTCCCCCCCTTTTCTCTTATTTTCTCTAGAGGCACATAGGTGGCACAGTGGGTAGAGTGCCAGCCTGGAGTCAGGAAGAACTGAGT
The DNA here is from genome assembly GCA_028658325.1 of Potorous gilbertii. NCBI lineage: Eukaryota > Metazoa > Chordata > Mammalia > Diprotodontia > Potoroidae > Potorous > Potorous gilbertii. The sequence goes on from CM053769.1 coordinate 181,342,745, forward strand.
TCAAAACTGGCCTCTGACACTTACTTACTGTGTGACCCTGGGCAAGTCACTTTACTCTATTTGCCTCAGTTTCCCCTTCTGTAAAGTGAGCTGGAGAAGAAAATGGTAAACCACCCCAGAAACCCTGAAAGGAGTCATGAAGAGTCAGACACAACTGAAAAAGGACTAAACTTTAATGGGGTATAGTGTCAGGAAGACCTGCCTAGGTTTAAATTTGTCTCAGACATTAGCTGTGTGACTTTGGGTAAATCTCCTAACGTCTTCCAGTTTCCTCATCTGTAAAATGGGGATCATAGCAACACTTACCTCCCAAAGATGTTTTGACCATAAAATAACATAAATCATTTGCAAACCCTCAAGTGCCATATTAATGCTAGCTATCAGTAAAATGAGGATGACAGTAGGACTTATTCTGCAGATTTGTTGTGTGGATCAAGTGAGATGATGCTTGTTAGTGTTTTGCAAACTTTAAAATGCTATATAAATTTGGTATGCGGGGGCTAATCATAGCCTAGTGTGTTGCACCCAGATCTGGGAGGTTGGGTTTTAGATTTTTATTTGTTAAGCTACTCCAACAATTTTGTGAAAATGCTAGCTAGTTATCACTTCCTCCATGACACCAGAGATGCTCAGTGGGCTCAGCCTGGCCAGCTGAGCTTGGGCCATTGGGAAGGATGTGTGACCCCAGGGAACAAGCTTGTCTCCACATCACTCTGACTGCAGCCCCTTTTGGCCATTTCCTTTCTCCAAAGAAGCCACTTGGGAGCAGTGTGGCGTAAGCTTTGAGGGAATATAACCAAAGCTTTCTCGGCCATGGCTGAACTTTTCTGTCATAGGCCAGAGAGATCAGAACTCCAGGCTGATGACAAGTAAAATATTTCACAGAATATAAATCTTTCATCTTTTAAATGCTCCTCTGGTGAGAAATCAGCTGGTCAGTTAGGTCTAGGAGGAATCTTTACCCTCAGAAATGAAATTAAGAATTAAGCCTCCATTTTTAGCTACTATAGTCTATGATTGGATAATGTGAGGTTTTTATTTTTTTTAACAAAAAGAAGATTCTACAGTTATGATGAGTCCATTAGCCATAATCAGCTCATAAATGGAAAATGTTGGTATTTCATTTCATATTTCTGACAAGATGTACTTAAAGAAAAAAAAGCTGTGAAAAGCTTTCACCAGCTTGATGGGTTATTATGTCAATGAGAATGCTTCAAGGTTGCAAGTTTCATTGACACAATCAAGCAAGGAAACTTATAAGAATGACTCAGTTTCTTTCAATCATGCTCTCATGAGAAACAATATAAGCTTCTCAATGTAATCTGTTTGCTTGGGGTCTTTGAATAGGATACTTTGCCTTGGGTTTTTCCCCCCTCCTTCTGAGGGGACTACATTGAAAATATTATTTTACAAATTGCCTGTGAGTGTGTGGTTAGCATTTTATTTACATGATTAGGTTCTCTCCTCAGTATCATGCTTTCCAGGCCTACTTATGAAACAAGGGGCAAAGGAACATTCAAACAAGACACTGCTTTGCAATAGGGAGGACATTGGGGTGAAAGATAGGCAATGTGAGAGAAATGGAGAATTGCAGGCCAGGAGGGACTTTTTTTTCCCCCAGAAAATTATGATCATGTGAAACCTGGAGCTCAAGTGCCAATCTGATATGGACAGAGCTGTCTTTTGGTTACTCCATGAAGGGCTTCTCAAATCTGGGTGGCATTTTTATATGCCATCTGAACCGGCAACCAACTAAATACCTCCCTCTCTGCCAGCGTTTCTCAGACCATGTGGCATACTGGCGTCTTCCTTTTTTACTTCAGTCCATTATTTCATCAACTGAAATAAACCTAACCCCTTGGGGGAGCAAGGAGGGTTGGGGTGGAAGGAAAACTGTAGAGAATGATAGAATGGGAACATGAAGTCTCAGTATTAGCCACAACTTCTGGAACCAAAATGAGACAAACTATAAGAAAAGATGTTACTTTACCTCTCCCCTCAAGTAAATAAATCCCCATACCCTAGTTGTGGTTTAGCTCCTTGTTCTCTACAGCTCACACAGCGGATTGAATGGGGTTTTGAGAGGTGTGCTCTGCAGCTAGGAGAGCTTACTTCCCTGGGGATCTGGTGACGACATCCCTGCTGTTGGCTCTCCAGGTGGTGTTCGAAGGCATCCTCATGGCTGAACAAATGAGTTGGCCATGTCCTCTCTCGTGATCCCTGCCCCAGAAGACTGGATCCAGGGAGATGAGTGGGAAGGAGATGAGTTTTCTAGCAGTTTGAGGAGAGGGTTCATGCTAGGGCAGAGACAGCAGACATTCTTCTCTGACCTGGGAAAAGGAGGGTGCTCCCTCTCTCACTGGCATGTGAGAACGTTAGGGAGGGTTGGTCTCCAAGAAGCACTGTGACTCAGGTATTCAGGCTCTTTAGGAATGTAGCTGCTGACTTTCTTCACAGCTGCCTCTCCTGAGTCACACCATCCCAGCAGTCACTGGGGGAGGGGGGAGCAACAAAGGCCAGTGTGGTTTCCACAGTCCCATCAAAGTAGGAGAGGAAACATTCACCATAGGGATTATTGGAGTGAGTAAACTTCAGGGTGTCAACCCTACCAAAAAGTACTTCATCTCCAGACAATACTTCGTGTTCTTGTCTGCCTCATGGAGTTCTAGCAGGCTATACAAAACAAATATTCCCTGCTAATTTGGAATGGAAAAGGAAAATAAGCAGGAAAAGAGAAGCAACCTCCCAGGAATCAGGCCAAGCTCAAGTGAGCTATGGAACTACATATATAGAGCTATATATCAACTAACACAGAATATTTTATAAGCATCTACAGCTTTAATTCCATCCGTAACAAATATTTGTAACCTTCCATGATAATCTAGTCCTGTACCAGGGCAACCACAGAGATTCAGATGCTTTCTATATGTATGTATTGTATGTGTGGAGAGAGAATGGTGACATTAAAATCTATACCTGCACATATATATTTGTGTAGATGCATGCAAATACATGTATGTATATGTACATATGCACATACATATTTATGTATGGCTGTATTTTTTTCCCAGTGAACCCAAAAGGTAAAAATAGAAGGGAAAAGGAAGGGATTAAACCACATTAAGTCTTCTGAGTTCCTCTATTTCCGGCACTCAAGCCTGTACTCTATAGAGACTTCACCCACAACTCTGACAGGGTGTTCAAAAAGCTGCACATTTACAAGACATTTGCTATGTTCTAGGCACTGGAGGATTAAAAAGAACCCCCTATCAAGTAGTCCTTGAATTCAAGGAGGCTGAGGCCATCTACTTTGAAGTATGTATGCAGGGTCTAGTAGCAACTCTCTGATATTGGTCAATCAATAAACATAATTTATTAAATGCTTTCTATGTGTCAGGCAGTGTACTAAGCTCTGGGGCTACAAAGACAGGCAAAAGACAGTATCTTCCCTTGAGGAACTCACAATTTAATGTTATAGGTCATTTGGTATTATTGTGGCACATTGTATTACTACATTTGATGACCTTATTCTTTTTATCACAATGTATCTTAAGTTCTTATATTCATTATAACACCATAGGGCTAAAGGCTTATAACTTTCAAGCAAAAAGTTCAGTTTCTATACTTGTAAAATGACAACTTGACTAAATGACTTTAAATTCTATGATAATATGAAGTTATAAAGTATTCTGGCTTGAGCTTAATAGGAACCTCTGTACATTTGTGAAGGTACAGGTATATGCAACATGTATAGAGTGGAAAGTGCATAGGATTCAAAGTGGGAGAAGTGGAGTGTGAATCTTACCTTTGAAACTTACTATCTGTGTGACCTTGGGTTTAACATTTAGTCTGCCCAGTCCTTAATTTCCTCCTAATAAAGGTGTTCAGTTTGATGACACTTGTTGTCTTTTCTTCCTCCAGATTTCTGGTGTTATGAAACTTACTGGGTCTTAGAAAATGAGGGATGGGGGTGGGGTAGAATAAATCTTAAATTCTATTAAGCTTTTTGGAAAGTATGCAAACAGAAATGATATGCCCAAATAAAAGATGTCAATAAGGTTTTCTATCTTGGATAGGTGGTGCTTTGAGTGACACTGTTTCATCTATACTGAGATCTAAGGGAAGACTTAATATATGGATAACACCATGAGTTGTGTCACCATTTCTGAGCCAACATAGAAAATGGTAGAAAACAAAACAGAATAGTGAAAAGTTTAATGGAATAGGCATTAGGGTATTTGGGCTTCAGTCTTCAAAATGTCATTAGCAATGAGATTTTGGGCCTGTCACTTTTTTCTTTCTAGTTTCCACCTATAAAATTGGAATAAAGATATCTACTTTGTTGTTGTTTGCTCATTTCGAGTCATTATGACCCCATTTGGAATTTTCTTGGCAAAGATACTGGAGTGATTTGCCATTTTCTCTTCCAGCTCATTTTACGATGGGGGAACTGAGGCAAACAAAGTTGTGTAACTTGCCCAGGGTCACTAAGCTAGTAAGTGTCTGATTTGAATTTATGAAGATAAGTCTTCCTGATTCTTAGCTCACTGATCTATTAACATCACTACCTAGCTGCTCAAAAAACATCTCCACCATCTACCTTGTGAGATCATTAAGAGGATCAAGTGAGATGTTGCATGTGAAAGTGTAACTTCTATTCTCTTTAATTAACTTAGTAGATTTGTCCCTGCTTGTGCCTGGATGGGTTTCATCTGTGCCCCATGTGAAAATCCTTCTTGTGCTTGTCTCTGTGAAGGAGAAAGAGACCCATGTGACCTGAAATTGCATAGACCTGGGGTTGAAGCTTGATGGATTCCTTCCTGATGGCTTCTAATTGCTGAATATACCTTTAGGTGACTGTGACTTTGAGTGATAGGTATTCAGCATGCATGACTGCATCTGTTGATGGTCTTTATAATTTTCAGAATCAAAGAATTTGGAATCCCTGAATTTCAGAGCTGGGAGCGTGGAGGCTTCTAGTTCAGACCATTTACTGAACAAGGATCCCAATGAATTCTTTCGAAGACCTTGAATGAAAGAGAATTAATTACCTCCCCTGGCACCCATTCTACTTTGGGATAGCTCTAATTGGTTGGAAGTTTTCTTGACATCAAGATGAAATCTGTCTCCCTGTAATTTCTATTCATTACTTCAGTTGCTGCCTATTCAAATGATATTATTTATAAACAATGCTATGTTTGGGAACTGTTCTAATATCATATTTTTATGAATGCATATAAATGTATATACTATAGCAATTTAGCAATAGACTATATTAACATGTGTGCATATGATGCAAATAAATGTATATAACATGTAATTTAACTATAGGCTAAATTAATATACATTTATATAAATAATAGCTAGCATTTATGTAGCACCTTAAGTTTTGTAAAGAATTTTACAAATATTATTTTATTCTCATAACAGATATGGAAGTAGTGCTATTATTATTAAAGACAGCTAGGTAGAAGGAGCAGTGGGCCTGGAATCAGGAAGACCTGAGTTCAAATCCAGCTTCAGAAATTATAGCTATGTGACCTGGGTATGTCAACCTTGTTTGCCTCAGTTCCTTCATCTGTAAAATACAAATAATAATTGCACCTAGATCTCAGAGTTGTTATGAAGATAAAATGAACACTTTGCAAATCTTAACCCATTCTGTAAATTTTGCCTGTTATCACCATCATCATCATTTTACCTATAGAGAACTGAGGCAAACAGAATGCATCGCCCAGGGTCACTCAGGTAAAATGTGACAGAGACGTGGCTTGCCTCTGATTCCAAGACCTTCCAGACTCCAGGGTTCCATGATGCACATTTATACATTTAGCAGGGTTTGGAGGAGCACATTTTTCATGGAGTTGGTCACATGGCCCTCTGCAGCCTAGGCATGTCCAGTTGTTTGGATTTTCGTCTTGCCACTGGACTTTGATGATTCTGGAAGAGACATTGATATTGATGACTTTCTGTAACTGCCTCACTTAAATCCAATTCATGTGCAAATCAAGACCACCTTGTGATGTTATCATTCCTTTTCAAAAATGAAAAATGAGCAACAACCAAACTCATGCATGGCCCATGGTTCCAGATTGATCTCTTGGTCATTAAGTGGAGACTTCTGGAGCCCCAAGGAGCACACTCAAAAGAGGGAGAGACAAGGTCTTTCTAGACTCTTTTAGACTACTAAGGTCAGCCCTACCTCACTCAAAATAAAGTCAAGTGCAAGTCATGTCATTATTTCTCTGATGTCATGGTATTCTTTGACAACAAAGGATGAACCACACTAAAGTAGCATCGAATAGTATCATCCTGCCTCTGGTGCTGGAACATAACACAACTCCCAGTCATGGAGTCAAAGAGACCATTAAAAGCCATTTGGTCTCACATATTATTTAGCAACTAGAGAGCTCATCTCAGCAGAAGGGGTCTGAGAACATGCCCAAATCTATGGGAAGAGCCAGAATCTCTACACACTCATCAATGAACAGAGCTGTACGGTTTATAATTCAGGTATAAGTTTTTTGAGGACTGGAATTCAGCTCATACATTTCTTATCCCTGACAATTCCTAGCTGAAATGCTGGATACATAATATGGATTATAGGAACATAGATTCAAATTTAGAGGGGAGTTTAGAAGACCATCTAGTCCAACACTTTCATTTGATGCATTAAAAAAGTTGGAGTCTGCAGAGATTACATGACTTTCCCAAGATCATATAGACAGTAGATCTCAGAACTAGGATTTGAACCCAGGTGCTCTGACTTCAAATTCAATGTTTCCCCGACTGTATTAACATTTGTTTCATTTAGTTAATTTCAATTAATGATACTCCAACTTTTTATGTCTTGCGTACCCTTTTTAGATCTTAGAGAGGATAAAATCTTAATCAAAACACTTTGAAAAAATGTACAGATGCAAGGAATTGGTCTCATCATTTGCCATAACATCTTTATTTGTAGCTACGTTTCATGATTTTTCAGGTAACTCAGCTAGCTCTTCTTCACATTAAACTCAGATCCTTGCCCCTCTCTGCCTCATGATGGAAAAGAGAATCATTGGATTTAGATAGAGAATGACTTGAAAATTCCCCTAATCTAACTCTTTTCAGATGGAAAAACTGAGGCCATGAGTAGTTATGTGACTTGCCCAAGGTCACAGAGGTAGTAATTACCAAAATCATAATTCAGTAATTGCTCCCAGACCCAGTGCTTTCCTTATCATGGTTTCTAATGTTTCTCCTTTTTTGCACATTACAAGTGCCTGACTCCTGGGATGGAATTAGAGACATGGAGTGAGGCTGATGCAGAGAAGTTTTCCAGGCCTTCCTTTGTTTAAAGATTACCATCCTGAGACTAGAAACAGAACTATAAGTAGAGATGTACCTAGTTTATTGAAATCACTATGTACAAATTTGCATTTGTCCAACAAATAGATTAGGTGCTGGTGTAATCTCATTACAAAAGGACATACTCTTTTTCTTTTTGTGGTTAACAGCTTCTCTTAGTACATTTCATTTTTGATTTGACAGCTCTTCAGAGACATACCTATTGCATAACGCAAGGAGCACCTACCTGTGTCCTGTCACTCCTTGCAGTGGGTGTTACTGCTCTGTGATAAGCTCTGTGTGGGTGGAAGGCTTTACAACGTGTACAAGCCAGAACTCATAAGAATCTCTCCATTGTCAGGCCTCCCCCACACATCCTAATCAACACTTTGGTCTGAAAGTTAGCAGTTCACCTTTCCCAGCCCAGGCTGTCTCTCCCCTGTGGGGGAGAGGAAAGTTGTCAAGCCTTGTTAGTATAAAGTTCACCCTATTAGATATTCGCTCCAGTGGGAGGATGCTATACCAAGCATTTCTGATCCTTCTGTAACTAGTTTAGGAAATCGAGCCCCAGGTAATGGTCAAGTGAGTTGTTTTGCAGTCCAATTTTGATGTATGGAAGATCTTATCAGTCCATCAAATATGTCTTGTATGTCCAGTACAACTCAACAGTAAACTCTGCAGGGAATTCGAGAGAAGTAGGAGACCAAGATCCTGGCCTTGAGTTACTGACAACATAGTTGAGGAGATGAGACTTCAATTTGTAAAATAACTACTGGACAGATAGACCACATATATTAGACTGTTGTTTGGACCAAGAAGGCAAAAGGAAAGAATCTACTGTGGGCTGGACTAAATTACAGCCAAATTTCTTAGAGGAGGGAGTATGTGATTCTGGACTTTGAAGGATGGGGAGCATTTGGATAGTCGTTAAATCAAGTCAAGTCAATCATTTATTAGTGTGTGAGGCACTGTGCTAACTGCTGGCTAAGCCAAAGGTAAAGTTTGGTAAGACAATACAAAGAGAACATTTCAGGCTAGGAAAATAACATGAGCAAAATTACAGAGCTGGAAATAAGCATGGGGTTCTGGGGAGACAGGAATGAGAAGAGTCTAATGGAAGGGAAGGAGTTTGCATTGTATAGTACTGAGTTATGAGACTGAAGGCAAATTAATGACAACCAAGGTGGAGTCTAAACTTGTAATTTGCTTGAAGTGGAGACTCTAACAAACCATCTCAAGCAGACAACAAAGGATACTATGAAGCAGTTCAATTCACTTTAACTCAACAAACATTGAATTAAACAATATTTAACAAAAAGTATTAAGTACCTACTATGTGTCAGACCCTGTGCAAGGGACTAGAAATAAAACAAAAATGAAACAATCTCTGCCCTTAAAGAGCTCATGTTTTACTGGGTAGGGGTATGGATGTATTATATATACAAAAGTAAATACAAACTATATGTATGTATATTATATATATATATATGCATACATACACATACTTTTATATTGATGAGGGCAGTGGGGGCAATGGAAAGAACACTCTATTTGGAAGGAAAAAAGGAATACATATTTAAATAGGAACTACTATGTGCCAGGTACTGTGCTAAGTTCTTTACAAATATCTCATGCATTTCTCACAATCCTATAAGGAAACTATTGTTATTTTCCCTATGATACAGTTGGGGAAACTGAGGTAAACAGTGGTTAAGTGACTTATCCAGGATCACCCTTCTAGTAAGTGTCTGAGGTTGGATTTACATTCACTTCTTCCTGATTCTGGGCCTAGTGCTCCATTCATTGCACCACCTATTTAGAGGGTATTTAGAGGGAAAGGACCTGGATTCCAATACTTTCTCTGCTATAAAATACCCCTCACCTCAGACAAACCATTTAATCTCATTTCTTAATCTGAAATATAAGGGGACTGGACTAGCTAGACTAGGTGACCTCCACTTCCACCTCTCAGCGCTATGTCAGTGATTTTGTTGTGACTCAAATTAATTTCAAGAGGGAGGGAGTTCTAACGATGGGAAATCAGGGTAGTCAATGGTGTGGGAGCTGGGTTTTGAAGTTCAGGATTTAGGAGGGAGTACATTCAAAATATGGGGGATTGTTTGAGTTAGAGAATGGAGGCAGGAGATAGAATTGTATGTATGGGGACTGGCTAGAAGCCCATCTTGACTGAAATGGAGACTGCATGAAAGGAAGTAATGGGAAGGGATTCTGAGACAGGCAGGAGAATGCACAGGATCACAGATTTAGAGCTGAAAAAGATCTGGGAGATCATCTTAGTCAACCTCTCCTTTTATGGATGAGAAATTGGAAATCAAGAAGGTTCAATGACCGTCCCAAGATCATTCACATAATAAGCAGCAGAAAAGGAGTTTGAACTCAGGACTTTTGATGCCAGGTTCATTTATCTTTCCTTTGTATCTTATCTCTATAATAGGGTAAAAACTTTTTTCATCCCCAAGTTCCACTTTTGACTTGCATAATTGTTTCAGATGATAGGGTGCTGGTGATTGACCTCTGGATCATGCCCACAATGGGAGTTAAAAATCCGAGGACTGGAAGAAAACACTGCCCACTGGGGAAAAATTAGCCTAACTTCTGCCTAGACACAGTTCTTTAGGCCCCATTTCATAGATAGGTTTTAAATGACAGCCTAGTTACATGTGGTTAAGCTTCCTAAGAGGTATGATTTCAATTCAATTTGAGTCAATTTAACCAACTTTAATTAAGTACTCTTTTAGAACCTGAGAGAAACAGAACAATGAATGACAATTCTGGACCTTACAAGTCAGTAGGAGACATACCATATATAGCCAAGTAAATATAAAGCAAGGTAGAGAGGAGGAATGGATGAGAATGCAGGAGAGTTACAAAGTACTCTGGAGAACTGAAGGAGGAAGGAATAACTTCTTGCCTGGAGGATGAAAGTAACCGGACAATTATATAGTGCTTTAGTATTATAAAGCTCTTTGCATACATTATGTTATTTAATCACTATTATAATGCTATGGAATAGGCAGGAGTATACTGGCAAATGTTTAACAACTCTTCCCCCCAAACCTCCCTCCATGCACAATATGCTCATGACAACCTTTTAAGTTTTTTTTTTTTATTATTAACATTTTCTTGTCTAGGATAATTCTATCTAGCCTAGATAATGAACAAAATAATTTATCAAGCCCTGATGTCTAACATTTGCCATTTTCTGAAGTTTAAATCCTTTAACTAAAAATTTAACAATCAACCCTTGAGAGAACCTGGTGTAAGTTGGCTCTGTCATATCCCTGGGTAGATTATGTAGGCTTTGGTTTTTTTAATCATTCAATTGGCACAAGGAACTTGTGATGAGTAAACTCCCTATACCAACTCAGATAAGCACTTGCTTTGTCATGCATGCAGCAAGGAGAGATTAAATGTTTTGCAGAGGGAGATACAGCCAGAGCTGGGACTTGAACCCACATCTTTAAGACTTGAAGGCCAGATCTCTATCTGCTATGCCATGTGGCACCAAAACTCTTGAGCTCTGCATGCCTATAAATTTTCCCTGGTTCTTTGACCTGGCCCTCCCACCTATTTCAAGAGTCAGTGTATTCATATGTAGATGTTATCACCTTGCAATTAGGGTTTAGGGAAGTGAGGCACAGCTAAGCAAAGGTCAGTGTTACACAGCAAGGAAGTGGTAGGATATGAATGAAGATATTCTTACACCGCTTCCTGAGCCTTTTCCACTAAACCACACTCAGGGAAACCATGGAGGAGAAGAAATTATAACTGGGTCATGAAAAATGGATCAATTGTCAGAGAAGTGGGGGGCGGAGTATGAGAATAACTTAAAGCTTGGAGGCCTTTATGAGTCTCATGCTCACCAAAGAGAAGCCAAAATCCAAAGTCAAAGAGCACTAACTCTAGGGTCTGAGGACCTGGCTTTAAATCTCACTTCTGATATTTTGAGGCAGCATGGTATATTTTTTACTTTGGATTGGAGGTAGGATGACCTGGATTCAAGTCCCTCATCACATATGTACTAGCTGTGTGAAACAGCAAATCTCTGATCTTCTGTGTGTCTCTGTTTCCTCACCTAAATTACGATTTTGAACTTGATAGTCTCTAAGATTCTTCTCAGGTATAAATTTCTGATTCTAGGTGACCTGGGGCAAATCACTTAATGCACCCAGGCTTCAGTTTCCTCATCTGCAAAATAGAGGATTGGGTTAGATGATGTCTGAGGTCCTTTCCACCTCTAGATCACACTACATTGTGACTGGGCAGTCACCTTTCATACAAAAGTCTGGTTGTGCCTTAATAGTGATGCTACTTTATGTTTGGGTTCTTTGGATTCTCTAAAGATTCAAAGTTGTGGGTTACCCAAAGGACAATGTAGAGATGCATTGTGGGTGCAAATAAACTGAATCATATTTTCAAGGGTCACTTGTGTATAAAAAAGGGGATGTGATTAGAAAAGGAAGGCAGTGAGTCAGGTAATAAGGGAACAGATGGTGTTAGTATTGTAGGGACAGCCATAACTTATAAAAGGGAAGAGCAAGGCCTCTAAGATATTGGGTGGGTTCTATAGAGAATAAATAAGGGCAAGAGTCCCATAAGATGAGAGGGGGGTGAATGGGTTTCAAGCTGCGTCAGTAGAGAAAGAATCCATACTGACAAGAACATAGATCAATAGAAGTAGGAAGTTCTGAAGTATTTTATGGAAATAGTATTTTCAAAGTACTTTTTACATATTCTGAAATTCAGTAATTAGAGCTTTATTACTTTGTCTCAAGTCAAATAAGGACTTTTCACTCTGCTAAAAGATAAATACTTTAGTCTTTTCCAGTGGTTTATATACCAACATGGAACAATTTTTTAAAGTCCTGTTTTTGAGAGTAGATTTTGATTGTAGGGAAAATTGAGAGATCATGAGGATACTAGGTACTTGAGTTGGGGGATGTGAGGAGGGAGTTCTTTGAAGGGGGAAACAGGCTGCAGGAGGCTGGGATCACTGAAGACCCCTCCCCCCCTGTCTGCTTCACAATATTGACTAAGGTAGCCCTGTTTGAATATCATAATAATGTTAATAATATTAGCTGGCATTTTGGTAACATTTTAAGGTTGTAAAGTGCTTTATAAATATTATCTTATTTTATCTTCAGCTTTCTGGGAGTTACGGCTATCATTATCTCCATTTGATTAGTGAAGAAACTGAAGCAGAAAGAGGTTAAGTGCTGGTAAATATCTGGGGCTGGATTTGAACTCAGGTCTTCTGACTCCAGGTCCAGTGCTCTATCTCCATGACACCTAGTTGCTTAAACACAACAATTTAACTTTGTACATATTGAATGATTTCACAGGTTTAAGAAGAAATCTTAAAGATAATTTCATCCAATCCCTTAATTTTGCAGATGAAAATGAGGCCTGGCCAGGGAGTGAGACTTATACAAGGTTACATAGTACTATGTAGTTAAACTGGGATTTGAACCCAGGTTCTCTGACCATAAAATACCGAGTCATAAAATGTTAAAGTTGAAAGGGACAATGAGATCTTTTCATTAACACTTTATCATTTATTGAATTCTTTATGTTTAAAAAGCTTCTCTTCTTTCATTTCAAAAATCTCGTTTCCAAATCGTTAGAGTGTAAACTTCAAGGACCATATACAGTTAAACTTTATTTCTCTCCCAGGATTTTACATGGTCCTATGCACATAGTCTCAAGTTTCTGCTTCACGTATGGGCTCCCCTGGATGCAACCCCAGGTTTGAAGAATATAGCAGGTATGAGTCAATATCTGTTACTCACAAGCTCCAATTAAAGTATTTCTTTTACCAGCCAACCAGAGAACATAGTTTGAGGAAAATGATAATCAAGCACCATAGCAAGATAAATGACAGGATCCTTCATACAGCTGGTGGTCCGCACCCTTGGGTTACCATGATACCGGTGGGAGAGGGAGAGGACAAAGGAAAAAAAAGACAAGAAAACACCCCCAGAAGAGCATATAGGTAGGGAAGGGAATACATATGATCAGTGAACATATGACTCAATAGGCAGCCAATGTGTGTGTGTGTGTGTGTGTGTGTGTGTGTGTGTGTGTGTGACCAGGGCAATTCGTGCCTACAGCACTGGAGCTGTAGACCACATTAGATGATCAGATTTTTCCATTCAACTTGGGTCTCTCTGGGCTTTGCTGCTGCAATTGATGCTCTCTGCTACCATTTGCTGGGCAACATGTCTGATTGCTGATTAGTTTGATAGTTCCAAGGATCATAGTTAAAATTTAAAAAATGTAAACATAGAAAAGGACTTAGGAATTTTTACATGTGTTCTGAAGTCCTTTTCTCCTGCTTCTGTTCAAGATCCTTGAATTTAAACTCTTTGAGTTATGGTTTGGACTTCCTCTGTAGCAGTGGTAGGGTAATGTTAGCTGCTCTTAAAATGTCCCATCTTCATCCTGATTCATTGTCTAGGTGGGTTTTCCCATATAAATATTCTTTCTTTGCTCTGAGAAGTTGTAACAAAAGGATCTATAATTAACTCTATTTTTATCTCAGAGTCCCTACCCAGAGACAGCTTTCTGGCAAAACACCCTAGTAAAAATCCATCTCATTCTCCTCTCTGGGATGCTCTCTGCTCAATTGTCACCTGCTAGCTGTGCTCCCAGTAACTGTACCCAGATTAGCACATTCCTGAAGTGAATATTGTATAGAAAGACCTAAAATAAAGAAAGGTAAACAGATTTTCCCAGCTCCCAAAGGGAAAAGTTGCAGGGGAAAATGAGATGCAGAATTACTATTTTGGGGTCTATAGTCCTTGAGGGTTTTCAGCAACATATTATTTATCCTGACACTTCTTGTAGTTGATGAGCTCACACAACTTTGCTCGCTGAGTCCTGACTGTGCCTTTTATATTTGCTTCTGCTTGTGCTTCAATGCTAACAGCTACATGTGGCTTGCTACGTGTCCCATCAGGAGCTAGATTCCTCCTAGACTATTGCTTCTGCTTGGATTCACTCAAATATGACTTCACCAGGTTACTGTAGTCACTAGCAATTCCAGCTTTAGGCTAAGAAATAATCCATACCACTGTTATTTTCTTTCAGAAAGAACAAGAAAGACCCTGCTGAAAGGTCTGGTAGAAACCTTTCCTTCCTTCTTCCTTGACTTGGTTCTGAGATCTACAACTTCCCAGGCAGATGGTTGAAGAGTATGGTCATCCCAGCAAAATAATGCATTTAGGCTCAGTCTTCTCTATGAACAATTCTTGCCATCACAAGGTTGGGACCCCTTTGTGAAAGATTCTATCCCAGCGTATGGTGACTATGCAGAAAGAAATTTATTGCATTTCTGCACATTAGGCCATAACTGGCTGATGATCATTTATTTAATAATCACCAAACAACTCTGAGGTTCAATGTTCCCCAGTTCTTAAAAAATGCTTCCTGTTAGTCCATGCGAATGAGTGAGTAGGAAAAAAAATGGAAACAAATTCAAAATTCTACCTTCTACGGGAAGCCTTCTCCAGTCCCTCTTAATTTTTTCTTACTTATCCTATAGATGACTTGATTTGTATTTGTTGGCATTCTATCTACCCCATCAGATTGTAAGCTCCTCCAGGGCAAAGACTGCCTTTTGCCTGTTTTATATCCCCAGCATTTAGCACAGTGCCTGGCACACAGTAAACACTTAATACATGTTTATTGATTGATTGATTGTTGGCTAATTGGCTGCTTCCTGGCCTCTTCATGTGCAAATAAAATACTAAAAACCACATCCTTTACTAGGTCCAAAATGATCCTCTCACATCTGAAAGGGATTCAATCCTTTATAAGGTATAAAAATAGTTCTAACTCTTTTAGCTTCTACTGCTTTCTTAAGTTACTGGTCTGTGTTTTTTCAAAACAGCCCAGGAATTCCTCTTTGTAAAAATGTGAAGGATGCATAGGACTGGAATGACTGGGTTCTTTTTAACTTTTATAATGCCCATAGTTGCCGTACAATTC